>OY856186.1:361693138-362078725 GCA_963693315.1 Diogma glabrata | reverse complement strand
GTAAGACAATTTCATTTGTAGCTGACCGGATTTATGAAAAATCACATGAATGGATTAAGTTTCCTGATAAAATAGCAGAAATAGAAGAAGCTGCAACAAAATGGCAACAGCGTTTTGAAATTCCTACCGTTATTGGTGCATTGGATTGTACCCATGTGGAAATAATGAAATCTCAACAATTTGGTGATAGCTATGTAAACAGAAAAGGGTACCCTAGCTTAAATATACAAGCAACTTGTAATTCGGATGAAAAACTTATTAGTATCGACGTCCAATGGCCAGGAAGTAAACATGATAGTAGAATATGGAAGCTTAGTGAAGTGTGTCGATCAACTTCACGATTCAAAGGCATGGCATGTTTACTGGGGGACGGTGGATATGGAATAGCACCGTGGTTAATAGCACCGTGGTTAATAACCCCGTATAAGAACTCCAACAGTTGAGAAGAATTAAATTTCAACCGAATTCATGCCAAAGAGAGGGTGATAGTAGAAAGATGTTTCGGCCAAATAAAAAAAAAGGTTTCCTATTTTGGGTAATCGAATTCGATTAAATTTAAATAAGGTTCCGAAAATTGTTGTTTGTTGAGCTGTTTTACACAGCATTGGCAAGCATTTGAATGATGTGTATGATATTGAAGAAGAAATAAATGTTCCAAATATTAACAGTGAGGTATATGATGTAGAGGATGAAGACGGGGACATACAGATACGGATGCAAGGCCAGCAAAAGAGATTAGAAATAACAAGAATTTTAAACGCTACACCTTAAAATAATAATTTGTTTTATTTCATATTACGTAACAAGTATAAATAGTAAATTTGCTAAATTATAAATTTATAAATTCAGATAATTCATTTTCAATATTTTCATTGATGTTATTTGATATTCATCAGGATCATTATCGCATTATTTATCTTTTAGGCTTTACATTAAAATTGTTTCTTTTGTAATCTGCAATTTTGTCAGTTCCAGTTGTTTTATTACAACCAACCTAGAGTTTCTGCTCGAGAAATCCAATCTCAAGATTCTCGAGAAAGAATTGCAATTTTGAACTCTCGAATTCTCGAGAAAAGATATTTCCACATTTTCGAGATTCCCATTTCTCGAGACAAATTGTCGAGAATCTCGAAATTTTACAAACCACCATAAATCATTCAATATTATTATTTTTAGTATTTTTTACTTAACAAAAATTGTTAATGTCAATCTGCATCACTTTCTGATTGTTAAATCTAGATGTCGATGCAAACAGTAATACCTAATACGAATTTGGGATAGTATTATGTTATTTGTTATAAATATATTGGGAAAACCTATTTTTATTTCTATGGCAAATCTAATGTTTACGATAGCAATTGATGAATGGACAAGCTTCTGCAAGCGTAGATAGATTTGAACGTACATTTGTATTATATTAATGAGAAATCGGAAAACCTAGGATTGATGCGAATTGAAGGTTCATATCCAGCTGAAAAAGCCTAAACAATTATGTGCCAGATATTGTTTTCACTACAAGCGATGAGCCACTGTAATGTTGAAATACGGCAAAATAGCTCCAGCTTACCAACAGTTATGTTACAGTTATGGGAAACACCAAGCGATAATGTCAATATTTTATAAAGAAAATGAAACCAGTTAAAAAGTCAGTGAAAGTGAAGCTTTCAATAATCAATAGTGATTCCAATTCAGTTGTACAACAAAATGAATTTTTAGCTGCCAATTTAGTATTGAATCAAAATACGAGAAACGATTTAAAAAATTTGGGTTATTGTAAAATTATTTAAAAACTCGCCAGTGCGCAATGCTATTTCGCAAAATTATATAAAAAAATTGAATGAAGAGAAAAACGAGTTGCCATTACTCCTGGATTGCAAAACTAAACGGAAAATTCTATTGAAACCATGGTTGAACGGTATTTGCCAGTTAAGCCAGCAGTTTAAAAAACTTTAAATCTTCTAAATTTAAATCATTTTTGGAATACTAAATAAGATTATGTAGTTGCTTTAAATATTTTGAGTGCCATTCAACTAGCCACAAAATCAATAAAAGCGTTCAACCGTCAGGCTGGCTCATTATTATCTGCAGAGGGGATCCTAAAATTTATATTCAAATCTCTTCGGAAAAACAACTCAGAAATAAGCTTAAATTTTTTATTTGAAATACAATCTCAAATTTTTAAAGGAAGAGATAACTCAATAAATTCGTTAGTGAAATTTCTTCACAATCCAAAGTTAGTCAACCCGAGGAAAATGATTTTTTTCTATTTGCTCTAAAAGCGAATTTAATGAAACTGCAAAAAAAATCTCGAAGATTATTTAAAGAACCTGAAATTGATTCCTCTAATTACAATGAAAGCATTACATATATCGACGAATGATATCAACGAAAGCGAAGAGCTTATATAGCCATCGGACTCAGAATTAGAGGAAAAGGGTTGCGTTGAATTAAATTTAGAAGTATTCGTGAGAGTTTGAGAACGCAGTCAACTATAAATGACAACTACCGCTCACTATCTAAGGAAATTAATATATTTGAAGCTACTGGTAAGATCACTTTCAATTTAAACTTCTAAGAAACACTTTAATTTTGATAAAACCTACAGACACTGAAAACGAGAGAAATTTTTCTATATCTGGAAATTTTGAAAGTAAACGGAGGGTTACTTTTCTTGTTAAAATTAATTTTTAATAATTCTCGAGAATCTCGAGAAATTCAAATAATTATTCCTAATTTCTCGAGAAACACAATCACTGATAAACTCGGGATTCTCGAATCTCGAGATTCATAAAAGGTCGAGAAATCAGAAACTCTACAACCAAACTTTGCAGTTCAGGTGTTGAAAGCGTTTGTGTTTTTTTTTCAGAATTTAACAGAAATTCTTTACTTTAATTTTTGATGTTGTCATCTCTTTTAAAACAATATTATCTGTTTTTGACAGCCCAATTGTTGCAACACCTGGTACTTTTTGAAAAACAGGGTCTTCATCAAACTGCATAAGCTCCATAAAATCTTTCTCCCATGGCAACAGTCTTATTAGCTTATTGTTGTTTGCTTTTCATCGGTTTTTTTTTATCTCCGTTTTCATGTTGTTTAATTTATTTTTAAGTTTAATGATATCTTGTGTTTTCGCTGTTTTCTTTCTAAGATCAATTTTAAAACTTTTCCAAGCATTTTCTTTGGATTTAGTTAAATTGGTGGTCATGCCACGATTTAATAAAATAGAGAAGTTCTTTAAAACAGAAACGAAACTTGAGCGTTCATCGTTGCCTAAGCCCGATTCTTCCTCGTCACCTGACTTATTGGACATATCTTATTTTATTATTATTTGTCAATCGATTAAATTGAATTTATTATATGCTTATGCCACTATTTTGGATTTAAACTAAATGATATGTTTATTCAAAAAATATGTATTTTGTTTAAAATTATTGGTTTGTATACTTTTTTACAGCAAATCACCTAGGTAACAATAAAAATATACATTTCTGATCTATCTTCTATAATAAGAAAACAAAGTTCGTTTTAAATACTCAGATTGCTTTGATCGTATTTTTTTCTATTAGGAAAATTTTCATATTCGAATTTTCACAAATTTCCAATACTACGAAATGGAATTTGCACCAATACTGTACGTCCCATACAAGGTTGTACAACTGGTCCAGTAATGGTCCATTACTAGCAGCCAGTAATGCAGCAATGGGCGAGTACTGGCAACCACGACTGGGCCATTAACATAATTTTACTGGATGATAACTTCGTACAATAAATGGTTGCCATTCATGGGACAGGAAAAAACAAAAGCAATGGCTCATACCAGGTTGTACAGTTGGCCTAGTAACGGGCCAATAATGATGACCAGCATTGTAGTAATGACCAAATACTGGCAACCATGACTAAGCCGTTAAAAAAAATATACATTATTATCACATGTAAATTTAAATAAATTAAATACAAACTAATTTAAAGCAAAATAAATATGACGGAAAAAAATTCAAAACTTCCCATACAACTGGCTCAGTTGCAAGAATGGCTGAGTAATGGCAAACATAGCTGCCAGTACACCGTTATTAAAAAAAATATAAAATAATGTTTTCATACATAAATTTAAATAAATTATTTACTAAAATAATTAAAATTAAATGGAAAGGAAAATAAATTAAAACATATACCAACCTTTTCTATATTATTATAGTATTTCAACCGACAAGGCGATAACTATACTATATATGTGAAATTTTTCAAACTATGTATTTCTAAAAGGGATAATACTCTAGTAAAATTTAAAAAAATGACATAGATCGGCAAATTCATGGCTACACTACTGGCCCAATAACAATAGCTAATTAATGTTAACCATTAACGGGCCATTGCTTGACCATTCAAAGTAAACTGCCGTGGCAATTTTCTATAAACGGGATATTGGCCGATTCATGGTTCCAGTAATGGCACGATAACAATAGCCAAGTAATATTTACCATTCATGGGACATTGCTTGGCCATTCAAAGGTAACAATATTTTCTGTAAACCATAGATCGGCCGATGAATGGTTCTAGTATTGGCTCAATAACAATAGCCAAGTACTGTTAACCATTAATGGGCCAGTGCTTGGCCGTATGTCAATGTCTGGCAAAACCTACTTGGGACGTATCTGATATACAAATACATATCATATCATATACAACTGTGAAAATTTTGTATGTACTGTGAATGTAGAAAAGTGGCTATACCAAAACCGTAAACTATATGCCATTTATGATGAAAAACCTGAAAAAATCGAAATTTGAACTTGACCATTTTTGATTTTCCTAAAACTTGGCATATAAGCTATACTCCTTATAAAAGGAGCATCCCATAAAAAATAATACTTATTTTACATTTTTTTTTAAAAGCTTTATTTAAGCATAGGGGGCACCCCAACATATATGCAAAATGAACATTTTGTCAATCCGAAGAAATTTGTAAATAAAAATATTCTCATTCGAAAAAAATATGATCAAAGCAATCTGAGTATTTAAAACAAACTTTGCTTTATTATTATAGAAGATAGATCAAAAATGCATATTTTGTTTATTGTTACCTAGGTGATTTGCTGTAGAAAAGTAAACAAACCAATAATTTTAAGCAAAATACATATTTTTTGAATAAACATATCATTTAGTTTAAATCCAAAATAGTGGCATAAGCATATAATAAATTCAATTTAATCGATTGACAAATAATAATAAAATAAGATATGTCCAATAAGTCAGGTGACGAGGAAGAATCGGGCTTAGGCAACGATGAACGCTCAAGTTTCGTTTCTGTTTTAAAGAACTTCTCTATTTTATTAAATCGTGGCATGACCACCAATTTAACTAAATCCAAAGAAAATGCTTGGAAAAGTTTTAAAATTGATCTGGAAAAGAAAACAGCGAAAACACAAGATATCATTAAACTTAATAAAAAATTAAACAACATGAAAACGGAGATAAAAAAGAAAACCGATAAAAATCAAACAGGTAATAAGCTAATAAAACTGTTGCCATGGGAGAAAGATTTTATGGAGCTTATTCAGTTTGATGAGAACCCTGTTTTTCAAAAAGTACCAGGTGCTGCAACAGTTGGCCTGTCAAAAACAGATAATATTGTTTTAAAAGAGATGACAACATCAAAAATTAAAGTAAAAAAAATTCTGTTAAATTCTGAAACAACAGAAACACAAAAGCTTACAACACCTGAACTGCAAAGGTTGGTTTTAATAAAACAACTGGAACTGACAAAATTGCAGATTACAAAAGAAACAATTTTAATGCAAAGCCTTAAAGATAAAAAACGCGATAATGATCCCAATGAATATCAAATAACATTCAATGAAAATATTGAAAATGAATTATCTGAATTTATAAATTTATAATTTAGCAAATTTACTATTTATACTTGTTACGTAATATGAAATAAAACAAATTATTATTTTAAGGTGTAGCGTTTAAAATTCTTGTTATTTCTAATCTCTTTTGCTGGCCTTGCATCATATAGGTTCACTGAAACTTGGTTCATTTGGCATTTCACTTCATTTAAAATTTGGGCAAAATGGCGGGGGTCTTCCGAACACCTCTAAGTTTAATTCTTGAATAGCTTCTAATCCAGGCTTATGATCTTATGGAAACTTGATATATAAGGTTTTAGTACTGTGGCCAATATTTCTGCATACCAACTTCTAGTTTGTCACTTCCGGTTAAAAAGTTTTTTTCAAGTGTTCATCCCTACTGTAACCTACAATTACCGATCGATTGTCATGAAACGTTGGTAAAAGCTTTCAAGTAACATGAGAAAGATTTTATCAGCTTTTGGAGTACATTGGATAAAAGCTTGGGGGGTCCACCATACAACAGGTGGTTTTTTCCACCATGTTTTTTATGTATATTGGGAGCATAATAGATTCGTTCGTGTATGAATTTTGATGACACTTTGGAAAAAATCGCAAATAGCTATGGCAAGAAACTGATTAGTTTTTGAGCGATAGTGAACAAAGTGGTGGGGGGTGTCCCATACACCTGTTTTTTTAAAAGCTCAATAACATCTGTCCCTGATAATCGAATTGGATGAAACTTGGTGCATAAGCATTTGGTACGGTTCACAATAGTTCTGCATCCCAAATTCCGGTTTTTAACTTCGGGTAAAAAATTTTTTTGTAATTTTTTGAAGTTTTTTCTGTGCCTTTATGCACACTACAGCCTACAATAATGAAGTGATTATGATGAAACTTATGGAAAAGGTTCCAATTAGTGTGAGAAGATAATTATCATCTTTTGGAACATATTGATTGAAGTGGGGGTCTACCATATAACTGCTGACTTTTCACAATTTGTTTTTAAAGTTTGTTGGGAACATATACAGTCTTCATTCATTAATCACTTTTAATGACAGTTTGAAAAAAGATGAAGATTTAAATCAAAAAGAACTGATTAGTTTTTGGACAATATTGGGATAGGTGGTAGGGGCCCCCGCGCACAAATGTTTATTGTTTCAATGTTTGTTGGTAGCATACAATATTCGTTGATGTATTTTGAATGAATTTTGATGACACTTTAGAAAAAGATGCAAATATGTATGGCAAGGAACTGATTAGATTTTTAGCGATAGTAAACAAAGTGGTAGGGGTCCGCCGAGCTTCTGTTTTTTTGGAAGCTTAATAACATCTGTATCTGATAATCGAATTGGACGAAACTTGGTACATACACATTTAGTACGGTTCACAACAGTTCTGCATCCCAACTGCCGCGGTTTGTTACTTCCGGTTAAATTTTTTTTTTACTTCTTCTCGTACAACAGAATTGATGTTTGTTGGGATGCTACTGCTTTCTTTAATATTTTTATAATTAGAACTACGCGAAATCTACAACATTGGTTCGCTTTTAATTAAAGTATTTGATGGATATTAGCTTATTATATATCCAGAACACTATGTTTCCAGAACTGTGGTGAAGTCAATCTATGCATCAGCGTCGCAATATTTTTTTAATATTTTATTCCGAGACACTGAATAGATTCACACAACGACCAATTTTCGTATTCGCTGGTAAAAAAACTACTATAAATATATGAGACGCATGGTAGTTATAACTCTATTTACTTGCTTTATGTCTTTTAAGGGATTTTTGGAAAACTATTATTCATCGCATTGAGTGATCAGTTTTTGCTAATTTGTAGATTTTTGAGAACAATCTTCTGAATTGAATGTAAACATAATATAATTCAGTATCTATGCGAATAAAGTATAAACAACCACGTTGAAAATAGTATGAATTTAAACAGAATTGTATCGTATGTCTTTATACACTTAATTTTAATCTTTATCAAAATGTTTAAATAGAATATGAATTTAACTGTTTAAACGTTAAAAAGTTTCACTTCATATTTGCGGGTGACTTTCCAAAAACCTAACAATATCCTGTCCGAGTAGAATAGCACAAAAATGGCTTGACATAGAAATTTGTTTTTTTTAAATTTTATGAAAGAACTTCTCCTATGTATTCCTATGCATATAAAAAATATTACTCTTTTCATATTACAATTACCAATGAATTTAAATTCCCTTAATGTTGTCTAATATTAATACATATAGAACTACAAATTGGCCAAGTGTCAGCGAGTGTTACCACATCGCGGGATTTTTTCTAGTTTGTGGGATATTTTATATAAAACGGGAAAGCGGGTAAAAACTTGGAAAGTGCGGGATTTTTCACATTTAATAGTAAAAAGCGTTTTAAATTAAAACTTATTTTGAAATTGTTGCACCAACCTCTTACGGATTAATAATAAACACTTTTATTAATTAAATTCATTCGCTGATGCTAATGTTTTAGCCTTTAACACTCGCAACACATGTATTTCAATGGATATCTGCTCGTTGACAAAACGTTGCTGTACAAATTGTACGAGTTGTATACGAGTTGTATACTACTATTTTTTTTCTATTTTGATCGGAAACTTTAATGTGAACTCGAATTAAGTACATATACTTACATTCCGGTTTTATAAATTGGCAACACTCGTTTGCGCTGCTGCTTTAAACATTCAGATTCAGTGATGTAAGGCTTATTATTTTGCCCTCGTAGTACTATATTGTACAAAATACATAACCAAAAATATAGAAACGGTTATAAAGTTTATCTAAAGAAGCTCAAGAACCCTTTTATTGTGATCCGTTATTCTGATAAAACGTTTCAATTATCAAATAAAACTATTATAAGTATTACCTTAAGCATTAATAAATGCTAATAAGTATTACCTTAAAAATTTTCCAGTTTATACTTTTAAGTAAAAGGTTTCTATTATTCACAGAAACGTGAGTAAATACTTATACTTAAAAGTATTACCTTATACTTAAAAGGTAATACTTTTAAGTAAATACTTATTTTTATTCACTTCACCCATGGATAAGAGGTAATAATTCAAATATTTTCCATTATGGTAACACTTTTGTTTATTGTTCAAGTGTGGTTATGACAGGTATGATTGGGATAATTTGGCGCCAATGGTAATAAGAGCTCTGGATTGCATGTAAAATTAGTTTGGATTAAAAGGAAATAATTGATGTAACTGATGGAATAACTGATGGACTGTTTTTTGTTCCTACGTTCGGTCAACAGTGCACTATCGGATCTGGTGCTTGCCATCAAATGCTCATTGGTAACCGTCGTTAACTGAAACTTAATTCAGGCTAAGTACTGAGTTGAAATCCCGATTGGGTTGTGTTTGCGGCTAATACTCTCACTCCAGAAAAAAATTCAGGAATCACAAAAAGAATATCAGACTCGGACATCAAAACGAAATTGTACCTGGACCTGAAAAATGACCAGAGTAGTGATTTGGAATAAGGTGCGCAGCTTGAGCGTTTCCTGAAAAATGACCAGAGTAGTGAATGGCAATAAGGTGCGCAGCTTGAGCGTTTCTGATGCTCTCAAGCGTCTAGGACAGACAGAGAGTAAAAAACAAGACTTCTATCCTGTAGTGATCATTCTTCTCAAAGAGAATTGGACATACTGATTTACTTGAGGGTGCACACATACAAGAATAAAATACATCTCGGTAAATAAGAGGATCCTGATACCTATTGGTTTGGGAAAAATACAACACTATTTCTCTCATTGCATGTACCCACTACAACTAAAACCGTTGACGAGTACACTTTCTACATAGCACTGAAAGTGGTGACTTTATTGGACAAGTTGGTAGATATATTTCTATTGCAAATGTGCTAGACCCTAACAGCTTGCATTTGAATTCGAATGATAATCGCTAGAGATTAACTGAATTTGCAGTTTGCACATAATTTGAAAACTCTCCTATACTTTTTAATTTGACCTTGGAATTTAATCTGGCCGTGGAATTTAATCTGGCCGTGGAATATAGTCTTATCTTGGAATTTAATATAACCGTCAAAAGAAACTACAAACTAACAACTATATCTTGTTAATAGACTTAGTACAGATGATCGCTTACGCTGATGATGTTGTCATCCTCGGCCGAAGTGATGCTGTAATAAGGGAGACTTTCAAGTCTCTTAAGAGGTGTTGCTAGAAAAATTGCTCTGCAAATAAATTTTGAAAAAACCAAACCAACATGTTTGAATAATATTTCAAGAGAAGCTGAGGCAATATTTAATGTGCGCCGATGAACAAATTGAGAGAGTTTAGTCCGTTAAATATTTAGAATGAATGCTTGATACAAACAACAGCATACTTACATATATAAAAGCTAGAATCGCTGCAGGTAATCGAATTTTCTACTCAATTTAACCTATACTTTCTTGGATCACCGTATGTGAGCACTAAGCCCAACATTAAGTTAAACAAGACATGATCGGAACTGAAATTGGTTGCGAACTCTTCAACAGGTGAGGTGTTGAATCTTGCTACACGGTTTGTGACCGTGCTAGTAAGTTGGAGAGATTAACGTGTGCAACGGCAATGACTCAAAATGTAACTTAATTGAACGTGCTGAGACAGCCAGAGTTTGGGTCTACCCACATAAGCCATAGACAACAGATCAGTACGGAGAAAGGATTTCACCAAACCCTGGAAGAGATAATACAGGCTGATAACAACAATTCTTTAATCCAAAATATCCGGGAAACCTCACAAACACACCAGAAAACAAACTATGCAGCACTATCTACTCCACCCTGTCGAGCTCCACAATATCAACAAACATCATGGGATCTGGATGCAAATCCTTGGAGGAACCAAACGTTTAATGAACAGAATGCAAAAACTAACAGCGGATGAAGGGCTTTCTTTAGTGGTAGGTCCGATGGGCTCAGCATTAAAGAATTCTTATACAAAATAGAAGTGTTGACCAGCTTGTCTCTCTCAAAGACCAAGTTTTAAAGACCGAGCTGCTGAATGGTTTTGGTGTTAACATAGTACAAACCCACCAATGTACTTGGGCGATTTGTGTGGAGCAGCGAGGGTTGAGCTCGTATGTTGAAATTAAGTGACAAATGCCGCATACCTCTGATGGAACCAGCTTTGGTAAATGTTTTGCTCAACAACTTAAAAATTGATGTCGGAAAGCGAGTTGTTGTATGTGCAGGTAATTTAGGTTGATCTCTCTCTCTCTCTCTGGCATTTACATCCCATGAAGGGATTTTGCCGTCTGTGCCACCAGCTTCCAATCATCTCGTTCCATGACCAGTTGACCCCAGTTTCGACATCCTATATCACGAAGGTCTTGGATGATGTCATCACGCCAGCGTTGTCTAGGTCTTCCTCTTCGACGAACACCAGCTGGTTGTTGTTGGGACGCTTTTTTTATCATTCTATCTAATGGAGCCCTTTCTACATGACCAAACCATCTGATCCGGTTAGATTTAATGAATCCGATTACATCGCAGCCTCCAAGAAGCTGTCTGATTTCGTGATTCATTCGGATTCTATACTGATTTTCAGCAACTTTACATGGACCATAAATTGTTCGTATGACCTTCCTCTCGAATGTTGATAAAATTCTACAATCGGAGGAAGTCAGTGTCCAGCTTTCACTTCCAAATGTAAGCACAGGTCGAATTAATGCTTTGTAAAGTGTGAGTTTACACGACCGCGAAAGATGTTTTGATCGCAGAAGTTTTGAGTATGCGTAGAAAACTCTGTATGCAGCAGAGACACGGGCTTTGATATCTGCCTGCATGTCATTTGACGATGTTATTACAGACCCGAGGTATTTGAAGTTTTCCACGCGTTCCACTTCGTAGTCGCCAGTATCCAGATTTCCGGGAGGTATGTTCTTAGATGTTGTTAACACTTTAGTTTTGCCGGTGTTGATGCATAATCCAAGTCGTTTAGCACTTCTTTCAAGCTGAGAGAGACTATCTTTAATATCGCTCGTTCTACGTCCGAGAAGCACAATATCATCTGCGTAGCCAAGAACTTGACTAGATTTATTATATATGCAGTTTTGCGTCTCAATTCGGCTTTTTCTTATCGCGTACTCCAGCGCCAAATTAAACAGTACAGGCGCGAGTGCATCACCTTGTCGAACACCTGATGTTATATCGAAAGGATCAGAAACTGACCCTTCGATTACTATTCTACAGTTTGATCCCGATGTTGTGAGTTTGCACAGAGAAACAAGTTTCTCTGGGATACCAAGGCATATGAGTGCGGACCAGAGGTTGTCGCGGATGATACTATCATATGCTTGCCTGAAATCAACGTAGAGCTGGTGAATGCTGATGTTGTACTCCCAACATTTTTCCAGAATCATCCTTAATGTAAAACATTGATCTGTGGTTGAGCGGTTGGGACGAAAACCACACTGATAGTCACCGATGATAGATTCAGCGAACGGGATGAGTCGAGCAAGTCCGACATTAGCTAGTATTTTATATGCTGTGTTCAACAGTGCGATTCCACGATAATTCGCACACTTTAGACGGTCACCTTTCTTATGTAGCGGAACAATGAGAGCTGTTTTCCATTCAGCAGGTAGTTCTTCTTGGTCCCAGATTGCAAGAATCAGATCGTATATACGTGAGACCAGAGCTGCTCCTCCATTTTTCAAAAGTTCTGCGGGAATTCCATCGAAACCTGGTGATTTGCCATTTTTCAGTTTTTTAATTGCAGCTTCCACTTCTTCTATTGCTGGGTAAGGGACAAAAATCTCCTCAGTTGATGGAGCAATTGCTCGAATAGGATGAACTTCATTCGTCCTATTCAATAGGTCTTGAAAGTGGGATCGCCACACTGCCAGCACATCACGTTCACTTGTTGTAAGTTCATTATTTTCATTTTTGATGGCTGTAGATCTTGGGTGGAAATCTTTTGTCAGATTCCGTGCATTGGCAAAGCACTCTTTTGAATTTCCGATGGCCGCATGTTGGTTGATGTCTTCAATGCAGCTCTTAATATGTTCGCGTTTCTTTTTACGTAGAAGTTTTGCTGAGGCTTTCCTGGCGCATAGATAATCAGCTTGGGAGCTTCGGGTGTTCCTTGTTAACCATTTTTCTCGCAGTTTTTGTTTATGTTCAACGGATTGGCGGCACTCGTCGTCGAACCATTCGTTGTGTGATTTCGGTGGCCGCTTTCCGATTGTAGTTTGTGCTGCGGCTATAATGGTTGATTGAAGCGTTTGCCATTCTTCTTGTATGTTTAATGGCATCTCAGAAGAGATGTCATGCTCTTCTATGTTTTGTGTTATTATTTCCTGATATCTTTTCAGCGTTTCCGGATGTTTAAATGCATCGACGTTCCAGCGCACGGTCTTTTTTGCTTGTCTGTTAAATGTAGATGATAATTTGCACTTGTACTTAAAGATGACAAGCATATGATCAGTGTCCATATCAGCACCTCTGTATGATCGAACGTCAGTTACACTTGTGGAGTGTCTCTTAGAGATCATGACGTGATCGATTTGATTTTCCGTTCTTCCGTCATTTGATTTCCACGTTGCCTTGTGAATTCTCTTGTGAGGGAAGAAAGTGCTGGAAATTACTAGATCATACATCATAGCCAGCTCGGCTGTGCGAAAACCGTTATTGTTGCTGATATGATGCAAGCTGTTAGGGCCGATATGTGTTTTAAGTTCTACAATCCTACCGATTTGAGCATTAAAGTCACCTACCACGATTTTTATATCGTGCCGCGGGATTGTATTGATGACTTCTTCGAGTTCTAGGAAGAACAGGTCTTTAATATCATCTGCTTTATCTTCAGTAGGTGCATGAACATTGACGATCGTTACATTGAATTTTTTCGTGCGGATTCTCAGTGTGCATAACCGCATATTAATTGGGCAGAAGTCGATAACATGCTGATTCACGCGACGGTGTATAAGAAAGCCAACTCCAAATTCTCCTCCGTTTTGATGACCGCAATAATAAAGAGTGTATCCTTTCGCTGTTTCATGGATTCCACTACCTGGCCATCTTAGTTCTTGTAATGCCACTATATCTAGTGTGTAGCTCTCGACTTGTTGTGTGAGTTTTAGGAGATCTCCTGGTCTTCTAAGGCTTAGCACGTTCCAGGTTCCCATTTTTAAATCGTAGTCCGGGTACAGTTTCCGAGGTCGTTCCAATAATGATTCCGAGATATTCCGAGGCCTGTGTACAGAATTCATGACAATAATTTTTTTACGGAAATGGGGTGTTAGCCCTTCGCCCAACCCAAATTTTCGTGAATGGGTTCGTTCTGCATCTTAAGGTCACCAGAAACAACCTTTTTACATGTTTATATAGCGAGCCGCTTGATCCAAGACAGACGCCCGCTGCAAGCCGCCCCTAACATGGAGAACAGACACTTCCTACACATTTATATAGCGAGCCGCTTGATCCAAGACAGACGCCCGCTCCAAGCCGCCCCTAACATGGAGAACAGACGCTTGAGTTGCATTGGTTTTATGGCGCCAATGACTCGCCATGGTGCAGAATCATTGAGTATAAGCAGTATTTACTCTGCCCCTCTCAACTACACCAACCTAATTCTGTTAGCGTTACCCAGGTAGCACGGCGTGGACGTAGAATTTCGGATTTTTGCTACCGATTTAGGTTGATCACTTGCGTAAAATGTGTAGACGCAGCGAAATCCTGTTGGCATTAGTACAACCACCGTCATATAACTTGCAGTAATGTAGGAATGTTTCAAAGAGGAACCCTTAGAAGACGAACTTCCAGGAATGCTAGCTCATTTAACCATTTCAAAAGCGACCTACAGGCTATACAGAGGGATTTGACTTTGGATAAAAAGTTATCTATTGCCGAAACTGTAAAAAGTTAAGTCACGACTTCAGGCAGTGCAAAAGGCACTTGAGACTCTTCTCGGGGAGACTATTATAAGTGTGGCACGGCCTAAATTTATTTTTTTATTACTAAGCTCCAAAAATTAAGAGAAAAATGTTCTACCAAACAGTGAGCTTCTTGGTTCACGAGATATAGGCATTTAGGCAATATAAGATATTCTTCTTAGGCATTATAAAAAATTCTAATATAGGGTATATGGGGTAGCTCGGATCGTGTCGAAGGTGGTATCATTGGAAAGGTCTTTACAAGACAAGCTTAAATCAAGTGAAAAATTGCCGCAGTCTCATCCCTGGAAAAAGTTGTTAGTGTTTAAAGTTTAGTTGTTTTGATGCATTTTTCTCAATTTTTCACCTAAGTAGCGTTGTTTTTCATGTTTCATTTAAAGAAACGAAGAATTATTTCTGCGACCTTGCAAACCTTCGATCAAAAATAACCACCGCATCGGGGGTTTGGGTTGGGGGTGGCGAGGGCAGAGGAACGGAAGGGAGGGGCGGCGTGGTAAAAACGGAACATACATGTCTATGTGCAACTGTTGCACTTTAAACTTGAAAGGGAGCGTGGTCAAAAAAGAACTCGTGCTCCTAGAAAAAATTCTAACCCACTGTGACTTGATAATTTTACCAAGTCCGTCATCTGTAGACGTAGATAAAGTTTCCACTACCGAAGAAGAGGTTCTGAAGAATCAGGTTCATTGCAAAGTTGAAGAGTCAATTCAACCGACTCCAATCATGAGCCGTGATCCAGCATTGCGGCCTTCAGCAGTACATCAACATCTAATCAAACCACCTACCCAGCGTCTACAGAAATACTTGGCAGCGAAGAAACGATTAGGAATAGAAGTCATAAAATGGAATACAGGAAGCCATCGTTGTACTCGTGAACAGATTGAAACGATTTAGAAGGATTCGACAATCTTTAAAAACAATAATTGGTGTTTGGTGCATTCCCTATGGAAATCTTGAAAACCCCTGAAGCTCTTACTCCTTCTTATTAACACTGAAAATGGGAATGATCAAACTATCCATGGGTATTGTTCCACAAATGTATCCTTCAACGGAATTTCGAAAAGCATTAAGTTGATGGTGGTCTCATCCCTTGCATAGGATTTATATTTGGGTTTCGACTTCTTTAAACTTTTCTATTTATATCAAACTTTTTTATAGCGTTTTGCAATAGGAACAAATAAACCTTTATTATCTAGTCTGACAACCGTTGAACAGAGAAGGCTAAACGATATCACCCAACACCTGCAGTCCTTCTCGAAGCTGGGATTGAGAAAAACTGATTCATTGGAACACGTCATCGATACCAGTGGCGTACGTCCAATAAAACAGCGAAATTATCTCATATATCCGACTGTTGAGAAGCGAATGGAAGAGGAGTTGGATCGCATGTTGTTCTTAGGGATAATTGAATTCTTTACAAGTTCCTGGTCATCTTTGGTAGTCCAAATTAGAAAACCTGATAAGGTTCGGCGCTGTCTGGACTTACGTAAGATGAACGCAGTTATTAAACCTTTAGCCTATCGCTATCCTTTACCACAAACTGAAGGAATCTTAAATCGGTTACCCAAATCACAGTTCATTTCAAGTTTGGATTTGAAGGTATCGGTTCTGGCATATCCCGATGGAATTATCTTCACGAGAGAAGACCGCGTTTATTATTACAGTTCGTCCCTTGTATTATTTCGTTCGCATGTCATTCGGACTTTGTAACGCTGCTCAAACAATGACGCCGCTTATCGATCGTGTGACCTGGAGGTCACACTTAAGGTGTGGTGATGTGGTCCCGAATTTTTAAGGTTCAGGAGGTCCTGAACTTAAAAATCAAGTATTCGTTTACGTAGAGGACTCAAATCGTTCCCGGTTCTAGTGTCTGTGGCCTAAGTTCGATGATTCTTGGGTATATTTGGCTATAGAAGGTTGAATTTTACTATAGAAGGTTCGAGGTTTTTCACTGTAGAAGGTTCAAGGTTTTTTACTATAGATGTTTTTTACAATATGTTCAATTTTGAGTTCGCGTCTCTCCCAACTCCTATCACGAACTTGCTAAAACCACATACGAGATTTCAGTAGACATAGGAACCTAATGTGGCTCTCTTGGCAACAAAGACCCTGATTTCTCAAAGCCATTCCAAATGCAATGTGAAGCTAACAATTACGGGATAGGATGCATATTGTCTCAAACGGATGGTGATGGTTAAGACCTGACGAATCACTTATCAATATTTTAGTGTAAAATCCTACGCTACATTTCTGGTTTGAAAGGCGATGAAGAGTATATGCCCAAATATAAGTTTGAATCCACGAACCTTCTTGAGGGTACTGATATAATAGGGTGTATCAGTTCCAACAGGACTGATTAGTTGGGGCGTTTTCTACGGTTCGCATTCTGGAATGATTGAAACATGTAGCTCAGTATTCCATGGAGTGGCTGACCACGAGGTCGATCATAACTTCAATTAGACACGGATGTAATGAACGACTTTAAAGAATTGGCTGCCATGGTAATTATGCCACAGTTGCAACAAAAAAAAATGAGGTGTCTGTTGTGGTTCATTGTAATTTAACTATTATCTCCACATGCCTATACTCTCTGATGCTTCCTTAGTTAAAACACTTTCCAACCCTTCCTTACTAAGAACTTCAGTATCTTGTCGTCGAAACAGTGTTGTCTCAGAATTTCTCTCCTCTATCCGATCTACTGAATCTGCATTTGCCTATACAGAATGGGCGTTTGCCCATTTACAGTAATATTAACAATTCGTATATTGATCATGAACAGTTGTTTGTTGAAGGACAATATCTAAATCAATCATTGTTGCATATAAAAAATAGGTTATTAATGAATAATTTATATAAATATTTACTAGAATTGTTGCACCAAAAAAAAATAGGTCAATGTTGAATATCAAACGCATAACAGAAACTGTTGCAATAGATGATTGTTGAATAAATTAGATTACTACTAGAATTATTGCACCAAAAAAACAGGTCATTGTGAAATGATATCTATAAATCAATTACTGTTGCACCAAAAAAGAAAAGGTGATTGTTGAATATCCAACTAACGTAAAAAACCGTTGCACCAAAAAACAGGTGACTGTTGAATAAATTATAAAACTACTAGATTTGTTGCACCAAAAAAACAACTTTTTATTTCCTTACATTAACATTTTTAGCGATTTTACACAAAAAACTAACATTAAATTTTATCTTTTCTTTTGTAACAATTCAACAAAAAATCCACAAAAAGTTGAAAGAATTTAAATCGTGCTTCGGGGAAGTGTCAGATTTACTCGTAATAAATTTTTTAAATAATTGTGTTTTTATACACAAGTGGGTTGAGAAGTTTGGCTGAAAATGTTATACATTCATTTTCGAATAGCTCTATAGACAGGCTCTATAACATATCACTATACGTAATGCAAATAAGAAATGGAAGTACGACTGACACGGAATATCTTGTCCATTACAATTCAAATCTCCATATTTTGTCGAATTCTTATCAAAATTGATTAATGAATGAAGTCTGTATGTTCCCTAACAAAATTTAAAAACAAAGTGAGAAAAGTCAGCAATTGCATAGTAGACTCCGCCACTTTGATTGATGTATTCCAAAAGTTGATCATTATCTACCTACACTAATTGAAACTTTTTTTTATAAGTTTCATCATAATCACTGCATGTGTTGTTGTCTGTAGTGTGCAACAAAAAAAGTTTTTTTGTATCGAAAATGAAAAACCTGTTGTGTAATCGTACTAAATACTCATGTATGAAGTTTCATCCAATTCGATTATCAGGTGCAGATGTTATTGAGCTTTGAAAAAAAGAATACTCGGGGAACCCTCACAACTTTGATCAATATCGCTCAACTAATCAGCTCCTTGCCATACAATTCACGAACGAGTGTTATATGCCAACAAATATAAAAAACATAGTGAAAAAAAAACACCTGCTGTATGGTGGACCCCCCTTTGTCCAATGTACTCCAAAAAATAATCAAATCTTTTTGATGTATATTGATTGAAACCTTTTACCAACGATTCATGAAAATCGATTTGTAACTGTAGGCTACAGTAGGGATACACACTGTTAAAGAAAATTTTTTAACCAGAAGTGACAGACTGGAAGTAGGTATGCAGAAATATTGGAAACAGTACTAAAACCTTATATGTACAGCAATTCTCTATAAGATTGAAAGCTAGGATTATAGAAGTTATTGAAAATTCAAGCTTATAGGTGTTTGAGAGACCCTTCGCCAAGGAAATGTTGTAAAGATTTAACGAAAACTATGTCTGACATTTTTGCAAAAAATTAAGAAGTATTTGAGGATTTGGTTTTCAGTGGATTCGGTGCAGCGAGACTTGAAGTTTCAGGAAAAAAACAAATTTCAGCAGATAAGTTTCTTACTTTAAGTTTATTATGGGTACATCATTATGAGTTAAAGGTGGTGGTGATTATTGGGTCAAGCTATTTTGCACTGCTTTAATGGCTTTAAAAAAAGGCTAGAAGCCCGTTGGGTGATCGACAATTTTTGCTGCTTTCTTTGAATTATAGCGATTCATTCTTTGGTTGTTGATATCCGACCCATCCCAAACAAGGTTGTGGAATGGGTCCAGTAATGGTCCATTACGGAGACCAGTAATGCAATAGTGGCCGAGTACTGGCATCCATGACCGGGCTATTAACATAATTTTAATGGATGATAACTAGGGACAATAAATGACTTCCATTCATGGGTCAAAGAACAGCAATAGCCCATACAAGATTGTACAGCTGACCTAGTAACATGACCAATAATTATAACCAGTATTGCAGCAATGGTCGAGTACTGACAAGTGACAACCATGACTGTGCCATTACGAAAAATATAAAATATTATCATATGAAAATTTAAATAAATTAAATACAAAATAGTTAAAATAAAATAAAAATGTCAACCTTATCAAAATTATCATAGTCTTTCAGCCGAGAAGCGATAAATAAATGTAGGTGAAATTTTTCAAAATGGATATTGCTCTTAATTTTGAAATGGATATTGCTTTTTCATTTCTCAAAATAGATATTACATATTACTTCAAGGAATTTTAACCAAATGACATAGATCAGCCAATCAATGTTTGCAGTACTGGCCCAATAACAATAGCCAATTAATGTTTACCATTAACGGGCCATTGCTTGGTCATTTAAAGTAAAGTGTATACTGGCTATTTTCTATAAACCGTAGGTCGGCCGTTTCATGGTTTCAGTAATGGGCAA
The DNA here is from genome assembly GCA_963693315.1 of Diogma glabrata. Lineage (NCBI taxonomy): Eukaryota > Metazoa > Arthropoda > Insecta > Diptera > Cylindrotomidae > Diogma > Diogma glabrata. The sequence continues at coordinate 362,058,684 of OY856186.1, read as the reverse complement.
TAACAATAGCCAAGTACTGTAAACCATTAGTGGGGCAGACGTTAACCGTATGTTAGAATCCAGCAAACCCTGCTTGGGATGTTCCGAATGATTTTATATTCTCTTAAGGTTTTTAAATTATATCTGGTTTAATTTAATTTCGAAACGCATTTTAGTTTTGTTTAATTGTCTCTTTGAGTGCTTTGGATGCTCTCGGGACATTACAATCAGACTATTTGGTATAAACTTTCGCAATCATGCCAGTATAACACCATGAAAAGATCTTGTTCAACTAAGCAAGTTTGTTTCCATGGAAACAATTTATAATGACTTTTGAGGCGTTTTTGTAAATAACTGTACTTGTTGATCAAGCTCATCTGTTTTCAATTTGCACTCATTGTTGTGCAAATTAAAATCACCAAGTACGAAATATCGTTGTTTAAGAGGCGCTGCGTTATTAACATCAATAGTATGCTTAACCACCCGAGATAAAGTTTGCCTGGGCTCAAATTTGGTGGTGATCTGGTTTGCCCTAGTACGGATCAGGCATTGGTAGGGCGGCCTGATTGGGTCATGATCATGTGTGGTACATTTTTTCCCTATCAGGTGGGATGGGACGGATGGGAGTGGACTTCTGATTGGGATAACCAAATAACTGGACCAGGCTCTGGTGGTATCTATTTATACAATAATTGAATATAATTTTCTTAAACTTTCAGGATATATTAGTACTACTGTGATATAAAAAAGTGAAGTTTATCCACTCTTATATCTGACGCGTTTGACCTTAAATAGAGGTCAAACTTTAAAGTCACCTATGACATTTTTTTTAACATGGATCCTACTTGATACTAAGTAGATGTTAGCATAAATAATATGGTGGCTCACTAAAGCTTTGAGAACCATGATTATTTGAAAACATTGTTTTTTGCCTTGTTTTCTGGTTTAATATCTGCTAAACCCATAAGTGACCCACACCAATAACTACTGGATTAATTAGACAACCAATGATAATACTAAAAAAATTTAAATAACATAGGTTACTCTTGGCTTTAATAGCTAAACGGTCTCAAACTTGATAATTCTTCAAAAAAGATCAAACTTCAAGGTCAATTACTCTAGAAGTTATCAGTCAATAAGCTTGAGACAACTGTAATTTTACTCCACTTTGTGTAGTTTGAGGTCCAGGCTGACACTCCATGGAGCAAGCATTTTGTTGTTTTTATACATGCTTTTTTCTTCGAATATGCGTTTCTAATGCGTTTCTTCTGTAGTGAAGCGCTACTTCGTTAAACGACAACGAAGTGGCATAGCAGGTCGCGTACCTAGCGAGATTTATTTATAGCCCCATACTAGCTTCAATCCGTGGGAACGAGTGAGAAATCCTGCTACTCCAACACAAATAACCAATAGTACGCGAGGAACTTAATAAGAACGGCAAATAGAAAAAAAACAAGTGAATTAACTAGACTCTGGCGACCCCCGGATACGAAAGAACCGCGATCCGCACGTCCAGCCCCACATTTAATCACACATTCATACGCTCTCGCACCTGATACACTCACACATTCATACGCCCTCACACCTCACACATCTTTACATACCTACAAATAAATATATCAAGTTTACTCACCCCATGGGAGTAGCGGATCCCCGTTCCTCCTTGTCGGATTAGCCGTTCATCGCCCCCCCCCCCCCCCCCCCCGGTTAGTCCGTGCCTATATATGTGTTGTTGAGTCAGTTTATTCGCATCAAATGGTGAATGAATTGTCAAGAATATATATATAGTTGAATCAGGTTTATGTAGACTAATTGTTGAAATATTTAACTGTCGAATCAGATATAGGCAGATTAAAGGTTGAAATCTATACTTGTTGAATCAGGCATATGTCGATTAAATGTTAAAATTGATGAATCAGGTATACATAGAATAAAATTTTGAAACATACATAATTGTTGAATATGTCGAATCAGGCATATTCAGTTTAAATGTTGAACTATATCATTATAAATCAGGTATATGTAGGTTGAATGTCGAAATACATATACTTGTCGAATCAGGCAGGTGTAGATATAGTTTTGAAATATGTATAATTGTTGAATCAGTTATAAGTAGAATAAAGGTGGAACTATATACAATTATCGCACCAGGTATCTTCAGAATAAATGTTGAACTATATAATTGATGAATCAGGTATATGCCGATTTAATGTTGAAATATATAATTGTCGCATCAGGTATATGTCGATTAAATGTTGAAATACATAATTACTGAATCATGCATATTCAGAAGAAATGTTGAAACACATACAATTGTTGAATCAGGTATGCGTAGAATAAAATTTTCAAACATATATAATTGTTGCATCCGATATGTGTAGAATAACGGTTGAACTACAACTAATTGTCTAATCAGGTATATTCAGACTAACTGTTGAAACACATATAATTGTTGAAACCGGTATACGTGGAATATGATGTAAAACTATTCCGAAAACTGTTCATACCGAAGTTGGGTGATATTTGTATTAATTCAACTTAAAATAGTTTTATTGACTTTCTTTCAAGTAGTTTTTATAAAAAACTCTAATTCAGCTTCTGTTTTAATCTGTTTAAAACAGAAGCTGAATTAGTGTTTTTTTATAAAAACTACTTGAAAGAAATTGAATAATTATCAGCATTTCACAATTTTACATATTGAATAGTTTTATTGACTTCCGACTGGAAATTTAATTCGACCCAAATCACTACACCTATCAGTTTGTTTTCTTTCTTCGCCAGTTTATTGGAAAATTATTTATTAATTAACTTTATAAAATCAGTATAACTTTCGCAACATGATTTAAAGATTTGTTTATAGTAACCAATTGACCATATCGACCGACATAATAACACAAAAAAAAACATAAATTTTCTAATCAATTCTATAAATTTTGCTAATTTATTTTTTTACTTAATTTAACTATGCACAACACAAACACATATTAATTTTTTTGTTTCCTTGTATATTTTATTAAAATAATTCCAAATTAAACTATTAATTCTTTTAATTGGACTCAATGAATTTAGAAACAAACAAATCGACTAAACATTTGAAAATTATTTATGAATTAACTTTATCAAATCAGTATACCTTTTACAACATGATTTAAAGATTTGTTTATAGTGACCAATTGACCGTATCGACCGCCATTATAACACAAAAAAACATACATTTTCTAATCAATTCTATAAATTTTGCTAATTTTTTTTCTATATAATTTAATTATGCACAACACATACACCTATTAATTTTTTTTTTGTATATTTTATAAAAATAATTCAAAATTAAACTATTGTTTCTTTTAATTGGACTCAGTAAATTTAGAAACAAACAAATCGACTAAATAAATTTAATTCGAACTACATCCACTGTCAAACTTCATCCAATAAGACAATCAGATCAAGAGTCAGTCACAATAGAATAAGAGATACCTATACCTATACCAAAAATTGGCGTATTTATAAGCAAAATAAAAACGATTTTACATCCCAAATCAATAAACTAAAATAAGCCCGTCCACTGAACAATCTCGTTCGAAAAAATTGGTGTACTGAAAAAAAAAGTCTTCGCTAATGTAAGCAGAGACAACTACCATGAAACATATTTAGGAAATTACATTTATCAATGTATCCACTAAGGATTTATTACAACCAACAGGCACTAAAATTAGAGACTACAACCAATTTATAGCAGAATACTGATTGTAAGATCTATATATGAACATAGTGGAATTATGAAACGATGATATTATATAACTGTTTCATGTTAATTTTTATAGTGATTGACGAATATAAACTGAATATAGGAAATCACACTGGAAAATATTACACAACTGTTTTAGGGCAATCCCTGTTCCACGAAAACCATTGTAGATGACAATTACGGTTTGAGTTTAAGGAAAAAAAATAACCATGAAGGTCTCAGCCAATGCGAATTTGATGTATCAGGGAATTATCCAACTGCTTCGTCGAGCAGCAGGCTACTTCGTTACAGTTCCCTATTTCCCCATACTATTTTTTAATAACCATTAATCAACCATTAATCATAATTGGTTTAGTAAATAATTACAAAACTGCAACCCCACAACACTCCCCCTACCTTTTTTGATAAAAAAATAATATAAGGTTTAAATATATTCAGTAGTATTAGTATATATTTAATAGTATTTTTTGCGACAACTTGTCATTCACTATTGTGCGATTAGATGTTGGTTGGAATTTTAGTTTCATCTACTGTAGATAAAAATTAACTTCTACTAGTTAAAGTCGAAAACAGAATGGCCAAGTTATTCTTACCTTTTTCTTTCATCCCAATCAATTTCCAAATATTAGATATTTATACAACTGGAGTAATCTATACGTGCCGCTGTTTATTTTTGGGATCTAATGGTAAAACGGCCATCTCAAACTGTAACCTGGGTATTGGAAGGTCATAAAACGGGTACTTTACAATCTTTAATTAAAGGAGCAATAAAATGGTAGCAAAAAAAAAACAATAAAATAAAATACATTTAAACCTTATATAATTTTTTCAAAAGGGGAATGGGTGTTGTGGGATTGCGGTTTTGTAATTATTTACTAAACCAATTATGGCCCTAATAAACGCATATTGGACGACGAAAAAAGCATGTATTATAAAAACAAATACTTGCTCCATAGAGTTTCAGCCTGGAATTTAAACTACAAAATATGGAGTATAATTACGACTAGGTCTCAAACTTATTGACTGGTGGCTTCTAGAGTAATTTGCCATAACTTTCACCCTTTTTGAAAAATTATCAACTTTGAGACCGTTTCGACCGTTTCGAGTGACCTTGGCCTTCAAAGCCATGAGTAGGCCACCAAATTATGTATGCTAATATCGACGTAGTATCAAGTAGTATCCTTATTCAAACAAATATCATGGGTCACTCATTCTTTTATGAAGGAGATTGTTCATATAATTTACACGATTTACCCGTGACCTTGAACTTTGACATCTATTTAAGGTCAAACGCAACAGATTTAAGAATGGGTAAACTTAACTTTTTCTTTTCGTTTAGGATTGTAAAGTATCTAATTGTTAAACAGAAAATAATTTGCGAATAACTGTTAGTGAAAAACGATTAAAAAACTTATATATGAGCAATTTCACGAAGATTCAACAACGTTTTGAGTTGACCCCTTTTAATTTTGATTATTTTTTGTTTATAGATAGTCTTTGATAAATAAAAAATACAAGTTCTCTTAGAATTTTTTTTTTCGACCAGGGGTCTTCACAGGGTGCCCCTCAATTTTTTGTTATTTTGTGATGTGACTGCATTTTGACGAGCGATTGTAGAAAAACTACTGAATCGATTTTCATAAATGATATGTCGTTGAATAGGTATTAGAACAAAGTTTTTAAAAATGTACACTGTTAATTTTTTGAAATAATTTTTAACGGTGTAGCATAAGAAAAAAACGGTGTAATTGAAAAAAAGATGGCATAGCCTCTTTTTTTTTTTTTTTTTTTTAACTAAATTGAAGCTTATTTTATATCTAACCACTTGTGAAAGTTGAGGACACGTGTTATTTTTTGTTTTAAAGATAAAATTCGTTGTGCATATGACTGTCGGGAATCAGTTTTTTTTGTTCTGAAGGAAAATTATAAAAATGGCGTTATAAACTAAGAGATATTTTTTTTATGTTAAATATCAAATATTTTATTATTAGATGAACTTTTTAAAATATTATAAAAATTAAATATGTAGTACAATAAATAAAATAAATACAATTGTTAAAAATGATTTACTTATTTTACAAACAGAAGTATCTTTTGAATAGGAAAGCACTTCTGCAATTATTTTCTTTGTATTAGATGGCATAGAAAATGAAATGTTTATTTATCACTTTTTAGTAATCAATTGTCACTCTTATAAAAAATAATTTGACAGTCTTGACTGCAAACAAAAAAGCCGTATAAACAACTAAATCTATTTAGGAACTTTTGACTGGAGAAGTATTATGTTCGTATTATGTTATTATGGAATCATAAAGTAAAAGATTGTTTTTCAACATTAAATTACAAATATTTTATTATTGAATAAACTTTTTAAAATATCATACAAATTATATATGTGAAAATAAATATAGTTATTAAAAATTATTTACTTATTTTGCATTCAAAAGTTTCTTTTGAGTTGGAAAACATTTTTGCATTTATTGTCTTAGTATCTACTGGTACAAAAGAATGAAATTTTTGAGTTCCACTTATAGTAATCGCATTTTTATATCGATTTTGTAATTTTTCTTTTGTTAATTGATATTCATTTTTATCGGCGTATCCAAAGTTCATGGTAGATTCCCATTTTAAAGCCCATTCGAAAAGTTTTTTTGGTGTATCAATAATATTATCTTCGCTCGCCATACTATAACGGTGTGCAGCACGCTTCAGTGTACCACCAATTCCATCACAAGGTCCCTTTCCATGGCTGGTAGCATGAAAATGCCATTCAGCGTCAACCTTAAATTAACTAATTAACTTATGCCACCATAAAGAAGACTTTAAGGTTGACGCTGAATGGCATTTTCATGCTACCAGCCATGGAAAGGGACCTTGTGATGGAATTGGTGGTACACTGAAGCGTGTTGCACACCGTTATAGTATGGCGAGCGAAGATAATATTATTGATACACCAAAAAAACTTTTCGAATGGGCTTTAAAATGGGAATCTACCATGAACTTTGGATACGCCGATAAAAATGAATATCAATTAACAAAAGAAAAATTACAAAATCGATATAAAAATGCGATTACTATAAGTGGAACTCAAAAATTTCATTCTTTTGTACCAGTAGATACTAAGACAATAAATGCAAAAATGTTTTCCAACTCAAAAGAAACTTTTGAATGTAAAATAAGTAAATAATTTTTAATAACTATATTTATTTTCACATATATAATTTGTATGATACTTTAAAAAGTTTATTCAATAATAAAATATTTGTAATTTAATGTTGAAAAACAATCTTTTACTTTATGATTCCATAATAACATAATACGAACATAATACTTCTCCAGTCAAAAGTTCCTAAATAGATTTAGTTGTTTATACGGCTTTTTTGTTTGCAGTCAAGACTGTCAAATTATTTTTTATAAGAGTGACAAGTGATTACTAAAAAGTGATAAATAAACATTTCATTTTCTATGCCATCTAATACAAAGAAAATAATTGCAGAAGTGCTTTCCTATTCAAAAGATACTTCTGTTTGTAAAATAAGTAAATCATTTTTAACAATTGTATTTATTTTATTTATTGTACTACATATTTAATTTTTATAATATTTTAAAAAGTTCATCTAATAATAAAATATTTGATATTTAACATAAAAAAAATATCTCTTAGTTTATAACGCCATTTTTATAATTTTCCTTCAGAACAAAAAAAACTGATTCCCGACAGTCATATGCACAACGAATTTTATCTTTAAAACAAAAAATAACGCGTGTCCTCAACTTTCACAAGTGGTTAGATATAAAATAAGCTTCAATTTTGTTTAAAAAAAAAAAAAAAAAAAAGAGGCTATGCCATCTTTTTTTCAATTACACCGTTTTTTTCTTATGTTACACCGTTAAAAATTATTTCAAAAAATTAACAGTGTACATTTTTAAAAACTTTGTTCTAATACCTATTCAACGACATATCATTTATGAAAATCGATTCAGTAGTTTTTCTACAATCGCTCGTCAAAATGCAGTCACATCACAAAATAACAAAAAATTGAGGGGCACCCCGTGAAGACCCCTGGTCGAAAAAAAAAATTCTAAGAGAACTTGTATTTTTTATTTATCAAAGACTATCTATAAACAAAAAATAACCAAAATTAAAAGGGGTCAAGTCAAAATTTCCCAAAAATTTGCTGAACTTGCGTGAAATTGCTCATATATATAATTATTTTGGAGTCGAGACATTTCCATACATAGTCAGTCATTTTGGCAGAATAAATACATAAATTTGTTTCCTATCCCAAACCTATAATCCTTCATAAATTATAACATCAAAAGTAGGATTGGTTAAACTAATTTCCTAATAGTTTTTCACATTTAAACGAATATGTTTATGCTGGTTAATGTTGTAATAAATAAGTTTGGGTCTAGTCTAATTCTAATTTTTAATACAAAATGATTGTAATGAAACTAAATTTATTTATTTTTTTATTTTTCAATGACACACGCAAAATAGTTGTATAACTAAAAACTTGTCTATTATTTAATCTATTCAAAATATCCCTTGAAGTAAAGACATACAGCAAACGCTTATTCAAAAATAAATTTCAGATTAAGTAGAAATAATTGCAATTCATTGAAATTAAACGATTAGTAAGTATGTACTACTATTGTTGTTGTTGTTAGTGTTGATTGTGATTCAAAGTTATTGCGTTTTTCTTAAAATTTTTATCAAATTCGTGTTTATATTTAGATTTGTCCAAGCGTGATTAATTCGGTTAAAACGTAACGATAGCATTTATTTAAAATCATATTTTGCAAAATTATTTATAAAGATTTGTTCTTATTTCTGTATACGGAAACAATGGGCTTCGTTATAACCTTCATTGTCGCGGTGATTGACTGAGTGGCGTTTCGTATGGGCAACATTCGTTTTAAGCCGTTTTAGGCAAACATTGTTTTGTGTTAGGTAAGGTTGGCCTAGAACAGCAGGTATTCGCATAATGTTACCTTAGTAGATATTCAATATAATTTAATTTTCATCTCTAGCTAACCTATGGAATACTCATTTCACCTTTTCGTGTATAGTAGCAAATAATCCTGAAATTCGTTTTTATGAGATCCGTCAGATCATGCAGAGTGCATAGACCCTGATATGTCGTTCTGAAGAAATATAGATGGTGGGGTACCGAATACAAATTTGTGGCGGAAGTGTTCAACAAAAATAGTTTAAATCAGCCGACGAGTGATTGGTGTGGCATCAAATGTGCACCCTGCCCTATTCGAGGTTGCTTGAATGGTGAAAGTATCCTTATATAATTTCAGAATTCCAGATTTAGCTACATCGTTCTCGTTTGTAGATCTTAAAATGGTCGGCTGCGCCAACATTGAACCTATCAGGTTGGGTAAAATGATTTTAAAGATTTCCATTGAATCTTTAAGATCTTGTTAAATTCCTACCTCGACTTGATATTCCTCCTCATCAGTAGCTTCAAGACTGGTTCCTGAATTATTTGCCCGCACCACAAAAAACACGTAGACTCCGAAAAAGAATAGCATCGTGAAATTAGATTTAATTTTTACCCACGTTAATCCAAAAACTAAATGCTATTGTTTTATTAACCCTTTCACTAAATCATATACATAAATTGGTTAACTCCTTTAACCAGCAACTGTATGATGCTCAATATTAAAACTAAGTACGACTTTGACCATTTCAATCAAAAAAACTTTTATTACGTTTCCCTTTATTGAAGTCATTAGATTTTTAATTAGAACGATTTCTTTTGTAAAATAAAACAACAAAGACATGCATGTTAAAAACAATAAAAAAAATTTGAATATTTTCTATATTTAGACTTTGCCACCCCATCAAATTTGGTGAACATAATACAGGTTCCCTTTTATAATGAAACCTTACATGTTTTTTTCTATAAATATTTGAAAGTGATTTTTTTTTTGTTGAAATATGTGTGATTTAAAATTCCTTTTATTAAACTCTTTGGTAAATTTAGATTGGATTTTGAAGACAACAAAAAAATATCGAAAAAAGGGTGCTCGCTTGTCTTTGAATGAGTAAGTGTTTGATTCTTAAAATAAATCTGTTAAATCATTTTTGATGAACAAATATGTTCGGTAGACTAATTTTTGGTTTATATATTATACAAAGCGTTAACAGTAACACTTTTTTGGTAGTTTATAGTGGAATGAATAAGATTTTTGATACACTTTTGCATACAATTAAAGCTATTTTAAACTGTCTGGAGTTGTATTTATGCTTTCTTCCATAAGACGATTAGATTAGATTAAATTCAGTGGTGAAATGTTGTACTGCGACCACAATGATCTATTGTATCTCACCCTACTACTCCCTGTTAAATACCCAGTTAGAGCATCTCCTTCAATCCAGCCTCCTTTAGGAATTACAGGATATGGAGGTTTAGTTTATGCATGTCATGCCCATCAATATTGTACTCCCCCAGATGCAACCTTCTGGTATAGATCAAGGGACGACAATCTTTGAGAAGATGGGCTGGGGACACTTCTTCCAATAGACAGCATCTTCATTCGTCCCTTGGCTTCACTCCAATGTTCTTTAGGCGTTTTCTTAGTTTACATTGTCCTGTAAGAACTTCTGTCAATATTCTTAGATGGTTCCTATTCTACCTAAAGCATATTACTGCTCTCGTTTGATTAAACGATTCAATCAACTCCTTGGGCTGCCTTAAGACCGAGATGTTGTTCCAGGTTTTGGACCATGCCGTCATTATTACTTTCCACATCCTTTCGTGAACGACTTTTGTCTCCAACCCAAAAAAGGGTTCCGGGCCGACAAAAGATGTTAAAGCACCTCGGCTTGCCAATTTGTCGGCTTCTTCATTACCTGCGAATTGCGATACCCGCATGATCAAGTATCCAATAAACTGTAACTTTGTTACTAACCCCTAGCTTTTTTCTCTTGCTCACACAGTCCAAAGTGCCTGCACCACCCCTGCCTCGGTCTTTGAACCATTTACGTAACATTTTTTTACATCGTTATTCTGATGGTACATAGTGGATTCACTGCTCCACTCCGTTTTTCGTCCTATCGAAGTTGAACTGTTTAATCATTCCATCTTTATTGAAGTCAAGCAAAGGATTCTGCTTTGAAAGATACCATACCATACCATGCTGAATCTCAGTATGGTTTCCCTGGCTACCCGCAAGTGGAGTAGAACCTGTCCAAAACGCATCTCCATTGACGCGGTAGGACATATTCTTATTTCCCCCAGTGATGCAGATATAGGCCAGCCTCTGCACCTTTCTCAACTTTGTCTTCCCAGTGTGATGTTGGGCTCTTTTGTTCCATACGCTTGCTCCGTAAGTGATGGCTGGTCTCACTATCATGGTATACCTAGGCTTCACCCCCATGGATAACCGGATAAACCTCTTACGGCTTTGCTTACCACCGCTTCCAAGTGGTTTCTCCACAGGAGTTTGCTTTTCGAGGATTATTTCCAGATATTTAGTCTTCTGTGCTGATTTAATTAAGGAGCATTTAATGAAAATGGGATTCATGCTAAGTTTTTTTTTCATGGTGCATGAGACTACCGTAGTTTTACTCAGACTGAGTTTTAGTCGCACAGAAGTACGCCAGGTGTCTACCAGATTCAGTTCCCTCTGTGCAATATCACAGAGCGTTTTTTCGAACTTAACTCTGGCGATAATGACAATGTCATCCGCGTACCCAAGATATTTAATGCCCTGGTTACTAAATACAACCACAATTTCATCCACCACCAGACTCCACATGAGGGATGATAGCCCCCACTTTGCGAACTAGTGGTACCAAAGTTGATTTTACAATCATCAGCCTTAGTTTCTGCTAATCTAGTTGTTAGTATCTCACACACTCATTCAGTTGTGGGGCTGTCAACCTTTTTCCCACTTGAGTCTTCTTAAATGCTCCATGCGAGATGTTATCAAAAGTACATTTAATATCCAAAAAGGCACAGAGAGCATCTTCTTTGTTGCCCACTGCCTCCTTTAATTCTTTCGTCAACCTTGACAGCGCTTTTTTTGTTGATCTGCCCGTTCCGTACGCGTTTTGACTATCTTAAAAAGGCGATATCACCAATGTATTGGTTCGTTTGTGGTTGTTAATCACCTTTTTCATCGTTTTTAGCATGAAAGATGTTAAACTGATGGATCTATGAGGCTTCGGCTGGGTTACATATTTTTTTCCTACCTTTGGCATAAATATCACTTTTGCCGTTCTCCATGGTTCTGGAATAAGCTCTAGTGTCAGACTGCTTCTGAAGATGCCCAAGAGATGAGGTAATAGCCACTTCTACCCCCTCTGGAGGAGAGCTGGGCATATTCTGTTTACTCCTAGTAACCTGTAAGGCTGGAAATGGCCTACAGCCCGCTTTATACGGTTTGTGCTCTGCACACAATGAGACGGACAATTTCCAATCCTCTGCGCTTGGTTTTTTTTTGCTCACGTCTTCTGCACACGCGCTTATACCACCCGGAAAGTGTGTTTCTAAAAGAAAAACAGCTCTCTGATGCTCATCCCCAGTATGTGTTTCCGGTCTTCTCAACGAAGTTTTTATCTCGCCACCGTTTTGCTCTATGAAAGAGCCTCCGTACTTCTGTTCTTCATTGTGACAACTCCTTTCTCCACTTAAACGCGTTTCTCTGCTCTGGCAGCTGGCTTCGAACGCCTTGGTGTTTGTTTACCTCCGCTGCACTGTTGCTTATTCCAGTGCGGCATGGTGTTTACTGTCCCTCTAACCGTTACTAGCTGTAACCTTTCGTTTAGATTGATCTCAAATTGATCCCACCTTGTGTGCCTGAGGTTCTAAACCGGCGGTGATTCCTCTTTCGTGCTATCCAGTTCAAACAGAGTCATTCTATGATTCGGCAAGGAGGTTTCATTTGAGACTCCAGTTCTTTATGAACTACATTGCTACTTCCTACCGTAATCTCTACCACTTCCTTCCTATCTTGTCCTGGTGTCAAAAGCTTAGGTTTTCTTTAATTAAAAATTCTAACAGAAAATCACCTCTTTGGTTTGTATCCGTACTTCCCCATGTCTCGCTGTGAGCACTTGCATCTCCAAGTGTGATGGTAGTTGATATGGCCACCAAGTCCCTGCGGTAAATCTGAAAGACAAATATAATTAATATTTTAAATATAATCAGCACGCTCTAGGTGAGTTTACAGTAGTATCCCATACTTCGCCTCGCTGTTTGCAAGGCCCTTCACCCTGTTTTTGTAAATCCAGGATTTCTGTATCAGCGTGAGTCCTTGCTGTTTCTTAGAAAATGTTCTGGTCACAATAGCAGACGCTGCGTGGTGGACATTCACTTAGGCAGCGTGGTGGACTTTTACTTGGGCCACATGCTATCTTCCTGCCGCCTCCATTAGATGTTGTGGGAGAGGGGCGTATCGGTCCATATATCCATCAGAAACCTCTCCTCTTCCTCGGTCTCTACGTCTTTGAACTACTGCAATCCTCTGCAACAGCATCCTCGTCTGGTTCCACAATCATATTTGGTTGCGGCTGCTTCTCTGGTCGGTGGTGGTATCTGAGATAGCAAAAGTAGCGGCCCGTCCGCAATAGTAGTGACAGTTTTACCATTTTTATGGTTCAAATAATGAAATTTAAAACATTGGCGGGTTATTGTTTTTGGGGAATTTTTTTAATATTCTCTTCAAGGCTCAAGCGAAAAGCTTTTTTTAATATTTACTTATCTCTGCATTCCTCCGTACCTTCGTGAGATTCGGTGATAAATAAAAGCATAAATAATTTTATTCAGCGTTTATAAAATTGCCGAAGAAACTTAGTTCACAATTGAACAATAAACATGCCTAACTTTAAACAAAAGCTAGTGGCAATACAACAAATTTTGCTTTTGACAATTTTCATGATGTCTGTATGTTTCAGAAATCTGTATGTCTGTATGTTTGAGAAAATAATTTCCGTTTTATAAGGTTAAACTTACTAGTTAAAATCTGAGCATCATCAATATTATATCGAATAATAAAGAGATTAGCCAAACCAAAGTTTGGTTTTCTCAGATGTTTTCATATCAATAACAAAGCGTGGTTCAACTCATCACATGTCGATAATATTTGGAAGACAAGCCGAGCGGCAACTTGTTGTTAATTTTCATAGTTGACACATAACCAATATAAGATAACACTGACCACAACAACAATTTGTTGAACATATACTTGACAAATGAACCATAAACAATAACAAACAATTCAATCTACCTAATCTGATAAAAAATTTATCAAATACATTAAAAACTCGTTTAAATAATTAGATCAAAATCATAGAAGACACTAAAACTGGCATTAAACTCACATCTAAAAATAAAAAAATTTAATCTCGCATTATCGACAGAATTTCCAGAAAAATTATTCCTAGCAAAAGGTGGGTTAGAGTTCTGTCGACGTTGGATGACGTAAATTCTGTCTACAGAAAAAATATACCAAATACTCAAAATAATCTTCCAATTTTTTAAAATAACTTTTGTCCTATATAATTTTTATTAAAATTAGTTATTTGGTCTCCAAAACCATGTGTTCTGCGTTGTCAATTAACGCAGCTTTTAATGAACAGCGGGCGTTCCTGATAATGGCATCATAATCAGAAACATCCGAGGAGTTGCTTGCCTTGACATTAAAATTCCAACAAGTCTCAGTCTGTGAGTTCGAATATATTTCACAAATCACAAGTCCATCAGAAATTGTGAATTGCACGCAAAAGTTTCAAAAGAAGACGGATTTAAATGAACTAAGACTAGACTCTAACGACCCCAAAACTCGAAAGAACCAAGACTATCACCCACAACACATAAAATATAAATATAATTATTACATTTGTATTTGTTTTTTCAAGAATGAATAACTAAACAATAAATCCTATCACATAATAAAATATGACGTAGGCTAATATTTCATGATAGGATAGAGGAAATAAAAATAAAACTATAGAACGGTGTAAACTCGAGATACAAAACTATCGAAAGCTAAGAGAAATACTATCTTACATTGCTGAATATAACAAAATATAAAAAAAATATTACGACGGTGATACATAGGCTAACTTGAGCACAGCTCTAAAAACATAACGGTGAAATAAAATCCATCAAATACTTTAATTACTGTCTAACCAATGTTATAGATTTCGCCTTGTTCTAATTCCAAAAACATTAAAGTAACCCAAAAAATATAAATTCTGTTGTACGAGAAAAAGTAAAAAAAAATTTTTACCGGAAGTGACAAACTGGAAGTTGGAATGCAGAACTGTTACAAATCATACTCTTAGCATATTTACAAAGTTAGCATATTTACAAAATCTTATCAGGAACTGATGTTATTGAAGTTTCAAATAAACTGCAGGTGCTCGGGAGGCCCCCAAACACTTATCCCAATACCGTCCAAAAACTAATCAGTTCTTTGTCATTTAAATCTCCATCTTTTATGATAGTATCATCAAAATTGATTAATGAACGAAGTCTGTATGCTCCCAACAAACTAAAAACAAAGTGTGAAAAGTTATCAGTTGTATGGTGGACCCGCCACTTTGATCAATGTGTCCTAAAATTTGATCATTTTTGTCTCACACTAATTGAAACCTTTTAGAATTAGAATGAGTTGGAAAAATTCAACTAATTTCTTACTTACTTCAGTTAATTGCCCTTAAAAATCCTCGATAAAGTTAGAAGTTTTTTATTATTTGCTCAAAATTCTAAAAAAGTTTTATTCATAAAAGTAAGATTATTCCTTAGTCAAAATAAAGTATTGAGTTATTAATTGTAGTTGGCGTTAAGGGCCTTGGATGGAACAAACAATAATATTAACACAGCAAACTTAAAAAACCGGTTAGAATACCCTCAAACATTTTTTGATATTTATTCTAATATGAATTCAATAATTATTGCCTTGAGTGTAGTTTTATATTGATTTTTCTCTCCGAAATTGGTCAACATAGTGCAATTTCACTAAATAATTATGAATATTTTTGTGATATTTGTCTATTACAAATAGATAATTATTATTTTGGGTTTACTTTTCTTATCTCATATAACAACTTCCACTTCATATAAACTATCGATTAGATAGGTAAAATATTCGATAGCGGGTGGAATAATACTTTTCTAAATATATTATTGATACAGAAAGAAGCATTTGGTAAAATATTTGAGGTTTCCAACGATAAATTTTAGCTACCTTATGTTAGTTTTTATGGTTGCTGAACAATGAACATGTGTCAGCTAATACGTAATTATGGTGTAGTGACAATAGTTCAAGAGATTAAATTTGCTGTTAATTAAAGATTCCTAAATTTTTTCTGTAGTTGTAGTTTGTACATAATTTATAGCTATTATTTGATTTTACTGACAGCTTATCTTTATTGATCGTTTTTTCTGCTGCCGCTATCTAAATTATCATTCGCTTATCGAGTTTTTTTTAATTAACTAGATGAACTTTTTGAGTTTGAGACCATCGTGTTATGTTTTGTATAGACGTTCATAAAATTCTAGAGTCTCGTCTATCTTGGTTGTGATGAATATCTAAAGTTTCTAGATTCAATTGTTTACGTGTTAAAAGCCAAATCTAAACCCTGATCCGAATGATTTAAAGTAGTAATAGTAAATAACCAATGATCGCCATAACAAGAAGAGATCGTCTCTTATTAGAGATTTGGGACAGGTATCAAATAAAATGTCTATTTACCATTTTTTTGCAAATTATACCAAATATTCTATTATGCGTTACAGAACAAATTTTTTATAATAAACTAATAATAAACTATTGTTTCTTTTTTGCAGGTAAATTAATTTTTCATTGGTTAACTTCGTTTTCCACTTCTCGAAGCGGTATGTAGTATATAATGTTTTTCTATTATATTTAAATAATCATTTTAATCTGAAGGACTGGGACTTTAACACGTTAATAAAACGATTCGTTTAAAAATATTTATTAATCTTAAAATAATGTTGTTCCTAATACTTGGTTGTGGCATTTGTCTCCTGAATTTTTGTAGCTTCAAACAAAATGCCACACTGTAAGAACCACAATACTAGTTTTCATAGCCTTGAAAACTAATAAATCACCATGTCAATAAATATCCGGCTCGAAGGACCAAATGTAATTATTATTGACGACTTTTAGTTGGGGTTATTGATTGTTAAACGACATTTAGTCGTCGTCCACGGATTGATTGATTGATTTAAACGGCCAATTTAAACGCCCAAGCGGCAAATATAAACAAACAAACAAATTAAACAAATAAATGAGAAAATTCTAACCGTCATTGACAAATGACAACCGATCAAATCAATAGAAATTCGACTAGAAAATTAAATACCAGGAGTGCGTTCAAGAACTTAATGAGATCTCATTTTCATTAAATATTTAATGAACCAATCAAAAAACGCGATGTTCATTTAGTATTCGAACGAATTTCATTTAATGCATATAATGTCAAATTTGAAAAATTTTTACACTTCTATGAATAAATAAACGAAATGTTGGAGTATAAAAGTTATAATCAAATTAAAATCTTACTCCTTCTTAATGCATTATTTTTCAATTACTTCTGTCGTCATTAAATTTATTTTAAAAATTTTCAAAAACAAATTCAATTTTAAGATTATAACTAACTCGAAAACTTTAAGGAATCTGCAGTTTGAGACTGGTGATTGAATTGGTTGCAAAAACTTATTCATTAATTTTATTTTCAATCGTTAAATGTAATTGGTAATAGGAGCTGTTGGTTTTATCTCTCACTAATTTCAAAATTTTCATCCATTTTGTTTATATTTTTCAATTGAGAATTAATTATTATATATAAAATTAATTCCTTAATTCATTATAATACAATTAATTCGTAATACCCAATTTGCTAAATTATTTAAAAATTATAAAACAAAATTTTACGGTTTTCGATTTGAAATTTTTTAAAATAAAAAACTTCATTAAAACTTAAATATGCTATTTACTGCATTTAAAATTAAATGAAAAGAGGCGTGGTTTCATTATATGAAAATTTAAATGAAATCGGTTTTTCAAGTTCTCGAACGCTGTCATCTGTCATTCATTAAATGATTCATTAAATGGTTAATATCTCATTTAGTAATCGAACGCACTCCAGGTTTCAACAAATCATTATTTCAGGACCGTAGAATTTTCAAATAACAGAAGTTTGGAAGACCACCAAATTTTATCAGAATTGTACAAAAATCTGGTCACCAATACACAGTAAACCCAACTGAATTTTATCTGGTTGATAGTAGAACATATACATTTTTTTTTTTTTTTTTTTTTTAATAAAATGTGTTGTGTAATAGGGTTTAGAATATGTGTCACAACAACACATAAATACCTTTTAAGACCTAGGTCTAGACCTGGGTCCCACAACAACTGGCCTTCTGAGGTGTAGATTAACGCTTTTTTTAAACATCTGTGGGTTGAAGCCACCTGAGACTAAGTGTTCCGGCAAACTATTCCATTTGTACGCAGTTCGGACAAAGAAGTCTCTCTGCGATCTGCCAGTATGACAGCGCGGGATCTTTACCGTTTCACTGGTTGCGGCAGCCGATTGCCGAGTGGAACGGGGGTAAGAATAAGTTTGAGGCATGATGCCGCTGATTTCATCTGAGCACTGCTGATGACGATATTTGTAAAAAACAACGAGGTCAGCAACAGTGCGACGATGTTGTAGGGAATCAAGTTGTGATGTCAAAGTTCGATCACCTACAATTCGTATAGCTCGCTTTTGAACAGAGTCCAAGAGGGCCAAGATGGAAACAGAGGCAGCACCCCAAACTTGACAGCAGTACTCCATACAGGGACGAATATAGGACTTATAAACATGGAGCAATTGGTATGGAGTGAAAAATTTTTTGCATCTATTTAGGAGGCCGAGTTTTTTAGACGCGCTTTTTGCCATCGCCATTACATGATCGTTCCAGAGTAGGTCATTTGAAACTGTGACACCCAATAAACGAATGTTTTTACATTCACCTATTGGTTCATCACACATACTGAATAAAATATCTTTGGGGAACTCGGTCTTTAATCTGGAAACAATCAACAGCTGTGTTTTGGTGGAGTTGAAATTGACAAGGTTTTGGTCACCCCAGTCGGCGACTTTATTCAGGTCTTTGTTCACGTTTATGGCAGCGTCTCTCCGGGCAGGATTAATTCGTTCGTGCATTTTACCTTTTGAAGGAAGGGGCTCGAACGACTTGTGCAGAGTACTATCATCTGCAAAACTATTTATTGGGTTGCTGGTGATTTTCAACAATTCGTTGATATAAATCAAAAATAGGGTTGGGGACAATACTGAGCCTTGGGGTACACCAGCGTTAATTAGTTTAGACTCAGAAGAATATCCGTCTAAGGTTACCGAAATGTATCGGTCGGATAGAAAATTTTGAATCAGCTTCACAACATTGGGATGAAAACCGTACGCAACGAGCTTGTTGATTAAGTTGGCATGCCAGACTCGATCGAATGCCTTGGAGATGTCTAAAGCGATAACGTATGTTTCACCACCTTTATCAAGTATGCTGTTCCAACAATGCGCTACATAGTTTAATAGATCGGTAGTTGATCTTTTGTTTCGAAAACCGTATTGGCTGTCGGATATTAAATGATTTTCTTCCAGAAATTTTGAAATATGTGTATTAATATAATGCTCATAGACTTTGGATAGGACCGATAGTAAAGCTATTGGCCTATAATTTGAGATATCGGATTTTGGTCCCTTTTTGGGGACGGGCTGGACATTTGCCAACTTCCAGCACGAGGGAAATATACCAGATTTGTAGGATTGGTAGAATATTTTAGTTAAAGTTGGTGCAAGTTCTTTGGAAAAGGTTTTTAAAATAATGGGTGGAATATTGTCCATTCCTGATGCTTTGTTGATGTTTAACCCCTTTAAAAGTTTAGCGACTATTTTGGGTTTGAAGTGAAGTTCATTCATATTAACTCCTGAAGACTGGATTTGGGGTATTTCTTTAGGAGTTTCCAAAACAGTGGAGTTCAGAGCAAAGCGTTCAGCGAACAAGTAAATAATAATATGTAACATGTAACAAGAAAATAATAATATTTTTAACAGTGTAGGGCAAAAACCTGCTTATATAGTAAAAACTAAAAATAAACTTCATCTCACAAAAAAATCGCTAGTAATTTTGGGAAAAATAAAATTGATATAAAAAAACAATAAAAACCGTAAATATTAATTGAATAAACCAATATATGTCTTCGGGGATTTTCTTAAAAAAAAAGTTGAATTACAGGTTTCATCATCATACTGAAAATTATTTGTATATGTTAATGAACTTTTTTACATCTATATAGACACAATTTTAGCTACATATAATTTTTGGCGCAAAAATCGAGGACATATTTGCAACAAAAACTTTCATTGAATTATAATAATCTTAATTAACCTTTATAATATTTTAATTCATATCAACTATTAGTTCAACAAGGTTTTAACGTATAAAATTAATTTCTCTTAACAGTGTCTGTCTGTAATCTGTATGCCAGTATAATATCCTACTATTAAACTAACTGTATACACCAACAATTATTAAAAACTTTTTATAGCAGATCTCGTTTTGTTTATATTTAAAAAAAAATTAATTAATTAATACACCCGTACCTCGACTTGCATGATTGGTTGAGATTATCACAAATAAAAACCATGCAATACAAACTAAATTTTGCATTTTAATATAGAAGTCAACTGTCAAAACGTCTGTCAAACAAAACACAAATTATCATAATTTTGTCATTTGTCAAATGTAAAAGGTGAAATTTTAGTCATGGGCTCATAAAAAATGCAACACCAACACAACAACATTTAATTGTTCATTCATTTAATTTTTTATAATAGTTAAATCGTCTCGGGTCAGATATTTGCTGTATTAAACGATCATAAACTTTTTATTAGTAAAATGGGATGAATCGAAGGTAAATGATTTTTGAATGTTATAAAAATGTAAACGAGTAAACGGGTTATGTTATGTTATGTTATGTTATGTTATGTTATGTTATGTTATGTTATGTTATGTTATGTTATGTTATGTTATGTTATGTTATGTTATATTATGTTATGTTATGTTATGTTATGTTATGTTATGTTATGTTATGTTATGTTATGTTATGTTATGTTATGTTATGTTATGTTATGTTATGTTATGTTATGTTATGTTATGTTGTTATGTTATGTTATGTTATGTTATGTTATGTTTTGTTATGTTATGTTATGTTATGTTATGTTATGTTATGTTATGTTATGTTATGTTATGTTATTTTATGTTATGTTATGTTATTTTATGTTGTGTCATGTAATATTATGTTATGTCATGTCATGTCATGTGATGTTATGTTATGTTATGTTATGTTATATTATGTTATGTTATGTCATCTCATGTGATGTCATGTCATGTCATGTCATGTCGTGTCGTGTCATGTCATGTCATGTTATGCCATGTCATGTCATGTCATGTTATGTTATGTTATGTTATGTTATGTTATGTTATGTTATGTTATGTTATGTTATGTTATGTTATGTTATGTTATTATATGTTATGTTATGTTATGTTATGTTATGTTATGTTATGTTATGTTATGTTATGTTATGTTATGTTATGTTATGTTATGTTATGTTATGTTATGTTATGTTATGTTATGTTATGTTATGTTATGTTATGTTATGTTATGGTATGTTATGTTATGTTATGTTATGTTATGTTATGTTATGTTATGCTATGTTTTATGTTATGTTATGTTATGTTATGTTATGTTATGTTATGTTATGTTATGTTATGTTATGTTATGTTATGTTATGTTATGTTATGTTATGTCAGGCATGTCAAAGTCATTTCGGCATACGGGCCAAATTTTTCTAAAATTATTTTCCAAAGCCTTGGTTTTATTGAAAATTTTAAATTTCTTTGTTCTTAAAAATATATTTATTAATTAAATTAATAATTTTTTTTGCTAAATCAAAATTTGGTATTAGTTTTTGGCTTAATGTAATTTTTAATCTCGTTTCTAAATGTTCTTCGGAAAATCTGATTCGCTTCGTAGTTTTATTCATCTTCATTTGTTAAAAAATGTGTTCACATATATACGTGCGCTACCAAACATAGATAATATGCGTATAACAAAATGTCGAGTTCTTGGACGGTCTAAATATTCGTAAAATAAATTATAAATAATCGTAAAATAATCTGGAATACACATTTCCTTATATTTTTGGTTTAATAGCGTGTCGCATGGTAGTTTTATAAACACTCCGAGCAGAAATTAGAGTTAGGGTTCAAATATGGTACTGGTAAGGTTTGCCCTAGTTTGATAGGGCCCTGATCATGAGTGTAACGCTTTTTTCCCAATCAGAATCTGATTGGGATAGTCGGATTAAGACCTGATAAAGTTTGCCATATAAAATGAAATAGAGCAAACCCTAGTAAGGTATTTTGTATCAGGCCCTAATCAATTGCCCAACCAGGGGGTGAAATACGAAAAACCACATCAGGGCAGGATATATTCAAATAAGGTTAGCCCTAAAAAGGCATATAAATTCAGGCCCGGAACAGGCCCACATCAAATTGCCCTAATTGAGATTGCCATTTCTGGCCTTGATTGTATTTAGGCTTTCGCTAACTAATTTCTGCTCCGCCTTATTTGCTAATTTCCGTCAATATTTTCAATGTCAACAGACATAGGAAAGCAAAAAAAAATTGAAATGAGACTCACTACTTTAAAAATCTGAAACTCTCTATTCAAAATCGTTTGCCAACATGGTTTTTTATATTTTTCAAATTTTAGCTCTGGATCTTTAAGCAAAAGAGTCTTACAACTAGAAAAATTGCATAAATTTTCTCTTTTCAATTGTATTTTTCATAAGGGTATCTTTTGTTTGAATGAATTTATTTGGTCATACAACGAGGGTATAAGATGAAAAACGTGATCTACGCAGGTGAAAAAGTCGAAATTTGAACTTGACCATTTTAGATTTTCTTGAAACTTGACATGTAAGTAGTATGGACAAAATACAAAATACAACTTATTTTAAAATTTTTTATAAAGTGCATAGTTTGAGCACAGGGGGCACCCCAACATGCATGAAAAATGAAAATTCTGCCAATCCGATGTAACTTTGAAATTAAATTGCTCAAGAACGGCTATACCGATTTCATCAAACTTTTTTTTGTTTGATAGATGATTAGTTAGTCGTTTGAAAAAAATTCATTTATTGTTTTTATAATTAATTTTTAAATAAAAATATTAAAAAAACTTTTTTAAAGATGGCGCGAGGGTCGAAGATCAATTGGAATTAAATTAATTTTTTTTCTGAAAATAGCTCTAACCTTACTTTAAAATATATCAAATTTACAAAGAAGCGTTAATTCGTGTACTTGAGATATTTAATTTTAAAGATTTTTAGTCCGATTAAAATTCTAATTGTTCATTATTTTCTCGAACTTCAGTGGTTAAAATTTTTTGATGATATAAATATAATATAATATAATAACAAATATAATATAATAACAAATACATCACGGTATGCATTGCAAGATAATATTTTTTAATAGCAATTATAAGTACATTTTGTATTATGAGATTATTTTTGATAAATTCATTTTTTTATGCAGTTTTGAGTGTTTTAATTAAGACACTGTAGGGGTGGAAAACTGTTGAGGGCCACAGAAATTTATGAAGCGGGCCACAAGTGGCCCGCGGGTCGCAAGTTTAACATCCCTATGTTATGTTTCGTTGGTTTTTTGTGGTATTGCATTCTTAGCATTTTTCTGCTATGTTGTTCTGTTGTTTTATATCCTTTACCCTCCCGATAATACATTCTATTTTGGTGCTTATTTTGCTATATAATTTTATTAAAATCTTAAAACAATGTAAAACAACCCGCATTGCGGGGTTTTAGTTTTATTCTAGGCACAATATCCCACCGTACTTCGATTGTTAGTTTCCCTTGCGGTTAATTTCTGAATTATTAATATTTGTATAATAATACATCAACGACACAAAACGAGACTCACGCAAATCGAGGTAAAAGTGTTTTTGTTATATGAATTGTTAAAAGAAATGACGTTCGATGATATCAAAGTCTGTGTGGAATCCAGCAGTAGATGGCATAACAAAAAACATATACAGTTACAAGTCCACAAATAACACCTGTGTAGGAGTAAAGCTTTGATAAAATTATCAAAGAACGGCTTTTAAATTATGTTACTTATTCATATGTCGTATTGGATTAATTAAAATAAAAATTCTATGATAGAGGGGAACTACTTTTTATGGGTTTTCCCCAATTTTTTTGGTTTTTGTTTTATTGAGTCTAATTTTATTATGTGTACAAAAACAACACTAATACACATGTAGATTAATTGTTTAGTTTCCACTGTTTATTTTTGCACTTTCTTCGTTTAATTCAATCAAACATCTGTTTTAGTTTTTTTAAGAAAATAATATTATAATTTAATACAAAAAAAAAGTCCAAGCGGCACGTATATCCGCTAGAAATAGGTAGATTTCGGAACCAGACAGTTTTGTGTACAAATAGAATTGGATGTGACAGATTAGTTTAAATAAAAACTTTAAGTAAAAACAGAATAATCCAAAAAATTTATCAAACCAAACTAAATACATTAACGGAAACTACTTTATCAATGCGATTTCTTAACAGTTTCGTTTAATTTGATTAAAACTTCTTTTAATAACATATTAAATCCACCAAAGAGCAAATAAACGTTCTCACTACGTTACACCTACAATACACCAACACATAATTTTTAATCAAAAATTATCAAACTACTTTTACACCTCAAATAATACAAATATCTATCAATTAAGGAAAACTTTTGTAAATGTGTAATCAATATATATTTATTGCAACTAACAGTTCAAAAATTTCCAAAGAAATATTAAATAAATCTTATTTTGTTTCTGTTTTAAGTTAATGAATAATGACTCAACTTAGTTTTTTTTTATTTAAATTTTTGCAAAAAAAATAAAAACTTAAAACAGAAACAAAATTCTATGGAATGTTTTTATATTTTTATGGGATTAGTTGTTGTAATTGTATGGCGTGAAAGTACTACGCATTAGGTTTGTATAACGCTAATTATATTGAAACCACTTGGGCTAGAAAGCTGAAAATCTCTGACGTTATAGTTGAAAAATTTATCTAAAAGCTAGTATGAAGTTAAACATCATAAACTAAAAATTAGGAAGGCATGGCCGTTTGTGTTTGTTTTCGATTTAACAGCCCCAGTGTCTCAACCTCTAGACTTGAACTACTTTTTTTTAAATTTTGGAAAGGTTTATGTTGCATCTACGTGTACAAAAGTTTTCAAATGTGAGGTTGGCCATTTTCATTAAGATCAAGGACAACAAAGTTTATTGAATTTTTAAAACAGCTGATTTTTCAGGAACCTGGAAAGCCAAGGTTGTCATTTAAAAAAAAATGATAGGAATATGTTCAAATATTCAATATTGATAAATTTTATGAAAATATTATGATTCAAACGGAAGTTATAACGCCCTGGATTATTCGACTTTTTAGGCTCTAGCCACGTAACCTGTACCCGGATATGGCCAGTATATATCTCTTGTTCAAGAGATTCTTTGCCGTAACGTATGCAGAAAAAATACCTTTTCGGTGTAGGTCAAGAAATCCGATCATGAGAGTGCCGGTAAATTCCGTTATAGCTCATATCGTTATATATATATATATATATATATATATATATATATATATATATATATATATATATATACATATATATATATATATATATATATATATATATATATATATATATATATATATATATATATATATATATATATATATATATATATATATATATGTATAAATATATGTATATATATATATATATATATATATATATATATATATATATATATATATATATATATATATATATATATATATATATATATACATATATATATATATATATATATATATATATATATATATATATATATATATATATTATATATATAATTTTTTTTCCGTCTCCGCTTATCATATATAGTCGTTTGGCACCAAAATTTTTCCGAAATTCCGAGATGAAGCACATTGCAATAGGTATATTTTTATATGAAATCCACCTAAAAAATAATTGAGCAAAATCAGATAAACACCTCTTCTAAAATTTGCATGTATCGACAACATTTGTATTCTTTTGTTTTTGTTGTATTCTTACTCTTACACCAAAAGCACAAAATTGAAATAAAAATACCATTTTTTGTTTAGTGTTAAAAAATCAACAAGGCTAACCACAGTAAAAAAATTTAAATAAAATTAAAAAAAAAATTGTTTATAATTGGTTAAAAAATTTGTTTAAAGAAAAAACATTATTTTTAAATTGATTGTTTTTGTTGGTGTTCAATGATATAAATAATAACAAATTCATAATGTCACTTTTACGACATATTCGATTAAAATCAAGATCTAGATCTCCGGAATCAATGAGAAAATATTCGATTTTAAATTCAAATTCAGATCGTGGTTCTTATAATGTAACCATGATAAACAATTCAGATGATAATGAAACAACAAATTCAACGAAAAAAATTACACGGAGTGATACATTTACGTTACATTATCCGGATGAAGAATTAAGTGATACGAACAATGATTCCAATTATCAGACATATACTCGACCTAAAGGTGAGAAAATTTTTTATGGTTAGCTATGTAGTATGATTTTGATTATAATTGTTGTTTTGTGTTTTAAATAGTTCGTACTGATGTTTTTGATTCGTTGTATTCCCGGCAAGGATCAAACACAAATTCACGAAAATCCGTAACATATCGCAACAGTACTGATGATGATGATGAGCGTTTTGTTTCCATGTCACCAGTAGGACGATATATTAATTCAAATAATTTGAATCGAAAAAAATCAAATGATGATGAAAACGATGATTATATAAAATCAAATAAAATCGATTATGGAACATATCGTAAAGCATCAAAGGTTTCACGAAACGAAACATTTACAAAACAGGATTCAATAGCTAAACCGAAATACATATTTGGTGAAAAAGACAACAAGGATGATGAGTTTAAAAGTGAGAATGATAAAATCGTCACAAATACGATGTCATGGTTTATTGAAGTCGATGAACCGAGATCATATACAGAAAAAAATAAAAATTCAATTCGTAATTCAGATATAATTGAATTTCCTAATGAAAACTATAAACCGAAATCGTTACCACGTTCGAATATAGTTAAACGTCAAGAAACGTTTAGAGTTTCAAACGAACCGATCCAGGTTGAAATAGAAAGAAGACCACAACAGTCTCAATGGAGTCGACAAGATAATGTTCACCGTCCGGTTGGTGTTGCTGTCCCACAAAGTAAATTTACCAATGAATATAAAACATATTCAAATATAGTTAATCCACATAATAGAAATAATAGCCCACGTTATACTGTAAAAAATAATAATAATAAATATACAAATGATCTCACTTCGAATTCGAAATTAAATAAAAACAATTACAATATTCATGACACGAATATAAAATTGCAAGATATATTTCGAAGTAAAAATTTGTCAAACAATAAAATAAATAATCGTCGACTTTCCTCGCAATCAACGACAACACCAGCTACCGTTGTAAAAGAAGATAAACCGAATACAAGGAAATCGACTAAGTTTCGACAATTTTGGAGTTCATTAAATAATCGAGTTCAACAAAAAAAAAAGGTTAACGATGATGATAATAACTCAACGTCTCGCTACACCTACATGTCAAAAACAATACAAAATCAAGCTAATAAACCAATGACAACGACTAGAAAAACGAATCCTACGTCAAATACACTGTCATGGTTGATGAAGGTGAAATCAAGAAAGTAGCTTTTACACCACCACTAAATTGTGATTATTTTCTTTCTTCTTTATGACGTTATAACATTATTGTTTTAATAAAAATATAAAAAAACAAAATAAAATTCGAGGTGTTTTTGTTGATAAGCTTTGTGCGCAGGTAATTAAGGAAAAATTTGTAAAAATGTTAGCTTCAATCCCATTGATTTTGTTGTTATGCAAATAAGGATTAATTATTTTTTTCAATATGTCTACTATGACCAATTTATCTTATTTTGGCTAGATTGTTTTTTATTAATTCTTGGTATTTACGATTTTGTCGATTTTTGTTTGTGTTTACGTTTATGGTATTCTTTTTGAATAAACTTGATTTATTTCTTTTGAAATTAAAAGTCTTAAGTTGGTTGGAGATAGAATAAAAAATTGCTTTAAGTTATACAAAATAATTAATGTGTTGTTGGTCAGACAAGCAATAGGTGAATAAGTTAAAAGTCGTATTTTTTACAAAAAATTAAAACTTGTTTTTAATAACACAATAAATGGATTCAATACTTCTTTCTGGCTTGCCATTCATAGATTTTTTGTATTTAACTATTTATAGATTCAATTTTGATTAGAGGTTGTTCACAAACTACGTAACTACGGCGTTTGAAAAGAGGGAAGAAATTGAAAATTGGTAAATTAGGGAACTGGGTTTTCCTTGCATTTTGCTCCGATACGTAGCGTAACCCTCTCAGTCTTGATTTTTAAAAACTAAAGCGCTGGTTCGAAAACCCTTTGCAAAATAGCCGTATTGTGTATAAAAATTCGATAGGGTTCGATATTGTAGTGACATAAAACACTCCTTTTGTTGGTATATGTTTTGCTAGAACCCATCTATTCCTGGCCAGTTGTATCTCCTGACCAACAAACTTGTGAATTTCTTCCTTGATTTAGTAGATATATTCTGACATATTCTTGGGCAGACAATGATGTTGATCGTACTGCTCCAAATTTGAGGTCACCAGATAGTCTTAAAACGTTTCCAAAAATAGTTTGAGCTGGTGTCATAGTCTCTCCACCATACCATCTGACTTTGGTGCAAAGCTGTCATCCTCATTTTGTTAATCTCGAGCATCTGGCAAATTTCCTGGAATTGTAATAAACACTGGACCGGCTAGCGAGTCACTAATCTGAAACAAACGGAAGACTGCATGCCTAGTGAGGACTTTGTTCCAGCGAGCTTCTGCTATGTGTGTTTTAGTAGAAATTTGCTCCAGTTCAGTACAATTAAACAGATATGCTCGCAAATGAAATTGGTTGTTCCAGGTCCATATCAATTGATTTGTTCCAGGTCCAACTTTCGTATCCACGTAATCTAATCTAGTAAATCATCCTGTGTACATAAAATGTCGACCAATCAATGTTCCAATAAATTGTTGACAAAAGTTGACCGATAAATTTTTATAATAAATTGTTGACAACGTTGACCAATAAATTGTTCTAATAAATTGTTGACGATGTTGAGTAATAAATTGTTATGATAAATTGTTGACGATGTTGAACAATTAATTGTTATAATAAATTGTTGACAATATTGACCAATAAGTTTTCCAATAAGTTGCTGTCAAAATGGACAAATAAATTCTTCTAATAAATTGTTGACAAAGTTGACCACTAAATTGTTCTAAGAAACTGTTGACGATGTTGACCAATAAATTGTTATAATAAATTGTTGACAATGTTGACCAATAAGTTTCTAATAAATTATTGACAAATTTGACCAATAAATTGTTTTTAAATTGACGACCAATAAATTGTTCTAATAAATTGTAGACGATGTTGACCAACAAATCGTTATAATAAATTGTTGACAAGGTTGACCAATAAATTGTTATAATAACTTGTTGACAATGTTTTATTAATCAAAATCGTCAGTAAGTTATTACAACAATTTATTGGTCAATCTTGTAACATTTTATAATAAATTGTTGACAATGTTGACCAATAAGTTTTCCAATAAATTGTTAACAATGTTGACCGATAAACCTGACAATATGGACCAATAAATTTTCCAATGAATTGCTCAATATGGACCAATAAATTCTTCTAATAAATGGTTGGCAAAGCAATGCCGACCAACAAATTGTTCCTATAAATTGTTGACAATGTTGACCAATGAATTGTTCCGATAAATTGTTGACGATATGGACATCGTTGTCCAGATTTAAGCTTTTCAAAACACACTCTAAAATTAAAACATTTACAAATCAACAAAAACAAATGATGCAAAAACAAATAAAACAATTTTGAAAAAATATTAAACGTTATGAAACTTAAAGAATATCAATTGCGGTTTCAAGGAACCCCCTGAACTACTTAGTTATACCAACAGATTAACATTTAAATTTTAGAAACATAGTTTAAATCAATCTTCGGTCTGAAAGACCTAAGTATTACATTCTTGAGCCAAAAGGGAAATTCTTACCCCTACTTTTTTGGCATTTCTCGACGCAAAAAAATGTATGTTTGTCTGCGGTCGGCCGTCACAACCGACGAAATCTAAAAAACCGCTAGAGGGCTTTCAAACATTTTTGTTTCTAAAAATAGGTATACTCAACGGTAAGAGCCGAAAGGACGATGTGTTCGATAGCTGTCCCAGAAGTGTGTCAAAAAAATCGTCAAGTGTATTAAAACAAGGAAATTTGCATGGTTTTTGCTTAAAAACCGTTCATTTTAGGTGATTACGAATAGGAACATTGAATTTGAAGAAATCTTGTTGGTCGGGATTGGTATGTGAAACCAAAAGCTAGATTATTGCATTATAAGTTTGTCTAAAAAATGATGTCAAGTGTTTCAAAAGAACGATTTTCATTTTTTTTAACACAATTTTTTGGGAAAAATGAAATTAATTATTTGTATGACATGAAATTTTATTATTATTATTGAGAATTATTGCATTATAAGTTTGTCAAAAAAAATAATGTCAAGTGTGTCAAAAAAATGCTTTCATTTATTTTTTACCCAATTTTTTGGAAAAAAAAAATTAGCTGTTTTTATGACGTAAATGTAATTAAAAATTAAATTGGACATGGACATTTTTGAATTTGTTATAGTTTTTGAAATATTTTTGAAATTTTGAAAAAAGTTTATATTTTTGATTTTGTTATAATTTTTGCTATATTTTTAGAATTGTGGAAAAATTTTAATCTTTTATTTTGTTATAATTTTTGCAATATTTTTAGAATTTTGAAAAAAAAATAGAATATTTGAATTTTATATATTTGAATTTTGAATTTTGAAAAAAGTTTCAATTTTTGATTTTGTAAGAATTTTTGGAATATTTTTAAAATTTTGAAAAATTTAAAATTTTTCATTTTATTATAATTTTTGAAATTTTGAAAAAAGTTTCTATTTTTGATATTATTATAATTTTTGCAATAGTTTTAGAATTTTGGAAAAAGTTTTAATTTTTGAATTTTTGGAATATTTTTAGAATTTAGAAAAAGTTTAAATATTTGATTTTATTCTAATTTTCGGAATTTTGAAAAAAAAGTTTCAATTTTTGGAATATTTTTAGAATTTTGAAAAAAGTTTGATTTTATTTAATTTTTACAATATTTTTAGAATTTTGAAAGAAATATGAATTTGGGGTTTTGTAATATTTTCTCGAAACGCTAAATGAAGAGGATTTTGAGTAGTTTGCTTATTGTATCATCTCTTCACTAAATTATGTTAATTTATGATCTGTTATGATTTTCCGGCAACGTATTGATGTTTCGTGTTAGTTTTGTAATAAATTTCTAAACAGAGATAAAAAATACATGTATTTTATCAAAGAGTTATGTTTGATAAACATCGCTGCCCAAAACTAAAAACCATGTCCTCATAAAAGTTTTATGCCGAAAACTATATCAAAATCTTTAACCAAAACTGAAGTCTTGATATCTCAGAGCTTGAGATTTCAGCCCCTCCATATTTTTTTCTCTTATAAATTAGACCAATTTTAAACAACAAATTACTCATTTTAAATATGGCGTCACTATCAAATTACCAACAGAATAACTAGAAAACCACTTTCACTAAAAATGGTTTGTTAAATAAAAGCAAATATGTATTATATAATTGAATCTATGAGTCCTACTCTCAAAATCAACTCAATTTTTTCTAATTAGAACACCGCACATAATAAGTTTTTAATGTTTCTCCGATCTTGAATATATACGCAGCACTGTCCTGTTAAAAAAAAATTCACTAAACAGTTAATTGTCGACGTTAATTTAATTTATCATTTTTCTACTATATACTAGTCAATTTGAACTAAATAAATGGTACTAAATATTTGATTTGTTATCACTATAAGTTTGATAATAAATTTGACTATTAACGATACAAACAAATATAATTTTTTTTCTTTCTTCCATTATACTTTGATGTAATTTAATCTAACTGTGAGAAAACAAAAAATTCAAAAATTTTTTTAAATTTTTCTCAAGAGTGTATTCACGGAACTGCACAGAAATAACAAATGTCCAAGTACATATATAAAAAATATCATGAATCAACAACATATTAAAATGAGACAGCAATCGGAAAAAGAAATATCATTGCAAACAGGGTTGAAGAAAGTTATGAACAAAAAAAAACGATAAGTTGTATTAAACGGGCTGATCCATGTATAAGAAAGTTGTTTAAACAAATGAATTTTTACGGGGTAAACAGCTTCGTGACAGAATACATGAACCAGCTGATTCAAAGTTCAGGCCTTGATAGGTGTGCATCTCCATAGGATCTCCATAGGAACTACATAGTGGATTAATCCAGCTACTTATCACAGCTTCATCGATGGTGGTTGCTTCTTGGTTGGGTATCACATATACTTCTGCCTACTTACTGCAGTAGCTCATGATCACAAGAACATTTAACTTCTGAACCTGACTTCTTCGTGCGGTCCTTTTACCGTCATACATTTAACATATTTTCGACAACACTTTACAATTCATTGCTGATCTCCTGACCAGTAAAGCGGTTTTCGTATTTTTTCAAGAGTTTTTTTTTTACTTCTTCTCGTCCCTTTATAATACTCATTCAATACTGCTGGTTTATTCTTTCTTTTGGTATTACTGTAAGGGATTGCTTTATTTTGCCATCTGAACTCCTCCAAACTCTCTTTAAACATCCATTCTCTAAATAAAGGCTGTCCAATTACGCACAGTGCACCTTCAAAGTTGCAGTTTTATCGGCAATTTCTTCCCATACTCATTTCCAACCCTTCTGCTTGCACTCGTTGATTGGGATAAGATTCGTTTTTTAACTGATCCTAAGGCTTCAGCAGTCCACTCATCATTAGGTAGCACTTGAAGTGGTCGTACATCGATGACGTTCTTCTTACTTTCTTGTCAACTGCAATGCTTACATTTAACTTGACAGGGTCCCCTAGATAATTCATCGGCATCAGCATTCCCTTGTGCAGTATTCTTTCGATGCTCAATATCCAAGTTGTACGCATGTAGACGTTCGACGCAGCATAGTATACTAGTTATCTCTCTGGTTTTTTTTAAATAGATAAGTCATCTTAATGCACAATGTTCAGCTTTTAGATTTCTGGCCACACAGATGTTAATAGAAACGTTTGACTCCTTCCATAATAGCCAATAACTCCTTTAGAGCTACGCAATAATTTCGCTCCGACTGGGCTAGCATTTTGGGAAATATCTCACCTTTCCTGTCCATCTATTTTCTGCAACATGACTCATAACTTGCATCAGTGTCCAAAAGTCCAAGATAAACTTAACATTACGTTTAGGATAGGACAGAATTGTTGCCGTACATATAATCTTCTTTGTAGCTCCACGAATGATTGTTTCTGGGCTTCGTTCACTTCAAATGACTAATATTTTCTAGTTAACTCGTGTAAGCCAGCAACGTTAACGATGTTGACGAATTTTGAACAAACCGTATGTAATATGTCCGGTCTCGGCCGAAGTTCATAACTGGTCATAATCTGTATGAATCTTGTCATAATCTGTATGAATTCACTCCGCCGTAGCCGTAGCTTTGTGCTCCAAATACCCAAATGCCTTTGAAAAACAAACACTTTAGGGACTTAATTTTAAACCAACTGATTGCAATCTTGCCAGGATTCCTCAAGTTCTAATCAAAATTTTTACGTGACGATGATGTCATCGATGACGATGATGTTGATGACGATGACGATGATGTCATCCAGATATAGAAAACACGTATAACAGTTTAAGCCTTTAGCATATGTACCGTTAATCTCTCGAATGTTGTGTCAGCTTTGTATAACGAAAACGGCATAACGTTAAACTGCAATAAACTATTGCCTACACCAAAAGCCGTTTTCTCCCGATTTTTCTCTGCAACTAGGACTTGTTAGTAACTGCAGATGCAATGTTGAAAACAATTTTACGCTATAAGCAATGGCCAGTTATCCCCCTCTTAGTAACTGTGTTTAGCTTCCTGCAGTCAACACAAAATCTCAATGTTTCATTTTTCTTGCCAATAAATACCACAGCCGAGCACCTGGAACTGTTTGATGGTTCGATTACCATTTTCTCAACATTCTCTTTTAGTCAATAGAAATCTCCTTGGTGCTTAGCCAATCCGATTTTTGCCCCGGTGCCAATACGATGCTTTACCCAATTGGTTTTGCCATTTCTTTCAGGTGAACTTTAGAATACAGACCTGTGCCGATCAAGCAATTGACATGCTACCTTGTTTTGCTTTTCTGACAGTTCTTCTGTCCATTTCTGCAAAAGTCGTTCATTCATGGCTTAACTGAATGGCCGGTGTTGACCAAGCTGTTGATGTTTTTATGCTCGCACTTTATTATTTTAGCTTCTTCGCATTGTTCTATGATTGATCCTTTCTTAAATGTTTTTTTTCGTATCGGACAGATTAAAAACCCTTACGGGTATTTCATAGTCAGCATTTGATCTAGCTAAGGCTTTCCCTATAACGAGTTTTTCATATCTTTTTATAATTGTGGCTTCCACAACCCACAACTCGGGTGACTTGTCCTATTTTCCTATTCCGGGTCCTATTTTCCCCAAATGATTGTTTCTAACTGGAGGTGACAGCTTTTGTCTGTGATCTAGTATTATTCAACAAATAAAATTTGCTTTTCACCATTAAAGTGGAGTGACCATACTCAACATTTCCGTACGTCAGTACTTCTTTTCCAGCATCAATAACGAATCCATTAGGCCTCATGAAATCCATTCCCAGAATGACCATCAATAATATTAGCTAGAAGTACATCGTGTTGAAATTGAGTATACCTGATTTCTATGTTGAACATTTTCTTTCGTTTACATAATACTTGCACATGCGCAGTTGCCGTTTGCATTCAGTATCTTCCTGCTCGTTTATTTTCTCTATTACAACATCTGTACGCATAATTGTACACGTTGCTTTCGTATCTAATGTGATGACACAAATGTTTCCATCAATATTAGCCCTAACAGTTTGTCACCACCTCTTGTTAATCCAAAAACATGACGGTTATGAGGTAATCGGTTATGGGATCGGCTGTCTTTAAGCCGGCTCGTGTTCAATGTTCAAAATTCTCTTTGTCCCAATAAAATTTGATCCGCTGTCCTTATAAATTTTCGTTGGTACTCCTGTTCTAGATACAAATCGCTTTAATGCAGCGAGCAAGGCTTCGCTGGTCAGATCAGTTACTGGTTTTTTGTGTATAGCATGTGTTTATGGAAAGACAAACAAAAATGCATAAATATGTCCTTTGACAGGATTTGTTCCGCGTCTCCCTTTCTTTGTTGCAAAATATAAAGGGCCAGCAAAATTTCCACAATTTGTAAATATGGTCGTGTAAATTCGCAAGATTTTTTGAAGCCTAGATCTTCTTTTAAAAATATCATTTATCCGATTGTTCTCAATGTCTCAATGTTAGTTTGATATGCCGAAACATTTATTTTACTTGTTCTAACTCAACGGTAGTTGAATTTGAATCGAAGATTGGCTGTGCTTTTGGGCCGACTAATTCAGGTTGTTTTAGCCATTCAGGACCTTGCCACGATTGGTTTAATTCTTCGAGCCGTTGTAGATATATTCCTCTAGAACCATGATCTGCTGGATTGTCTGTTGATTTGATGTCCGCAATTGGAATTACCCCATTAGTATCTGTTACTCTGCTGTTACTCTATATATCACAGTAGTGGAATTTTAACTTGCTCAAAATATTTGAATTCATTTCTTATCCGTCTGTATTCACTTTCAAAGTAATCTGGCAATTTAACATCTCGATTTTTAAGAACCACAGTCTTTGGAATAATAATTTTAGCAAGACGATTGAGGGAGACAAAAATCCTAAAACTCGTGAAGATTCTGAAATGATTTTACGATTTGTAACTTGACTATGTCGTTCTTGATTTACTTTAAAAGTAAGCACATCATTGAAAGTGTGCCAAATGCCAATGCATCCCAAAAACTAGTGTGGAAGAAAAATCATCACCACAAAGATCAATTGTTGTTTTATTGTTGACTTTATCACGTAGGATGCAATATTTGATTGCCATTTTCTTAAAGTAAAACCTTTTTTTGTAAAAGAATTATTAATTCTGATTTAAGTTCAACTGCCTTTTGGACATTACCAGATAGAAGGTCATCAACAGAGAAATCGTTTAGAATGTGTTGCTGTAGTTTTTTGTTTCCATCATCATGAGCAAGCTGTAGGAGACTATGGATCGCTAAGAAAGCTTCATAGGCAAGACCGAACGTCACTCTTGTTGATTTATAATTCCGAAGTTGTTTGTTAGGATCTTCCCTCCAAAAGATTCGCTGAAAATCTGTATCTTCTGAAGCGACAATAACTCGCCGTTACACTCTCTCAATGCCAGCAGTTATTGCAATTCAATTAATTCTAACCCACATCAAAGTAGCCCAAAGCGTTTATTGAATGGTTGGTCCCACCATCAGTTGATTGCTTAAAGAGATGCCATAGATCCAGTTCAACGTTAACGTATCATACAAGCAGATACAATTTGATTATTTTTGCGCTGGGCTTGACCTGAGACAATCTATCCAAATAGTGATTTTTTCAAAATGAAAAGTTAAATTTTCTTTGACAGTTTTCAATGATAGTGAAATATTCGTTTGCTCCTATCAGTATGTCTAATGTCTATGGGAAGCGTTTTGTCGAATTGAAGATCAACCAATTGTATCTATTGAAATATTCCTTTATTATTGATTGCAATGTTACATGTTGGTAGTTTAGAAGGTAATTGATTTATAATTAGAGCGTTTATTTCGATATGTGCATCGGCATTATAAAGCATAGGCATCTAACTCTCATAACCGTCTTTCCTTTAGAATCCACTGAACCAGCAGTTACACCTGTTATTTGGGCAAAGTTGTGTAGCATTCTAACTGCAACCATTGTGCTTAAAAATCGGAAACAAATGAAGATCACATTCTACATCACGAATCGAATAGTGTGCGACATTTATTTTCCGAATTTGTCTTTGACTAAGACACTTGCGGTTGATAATATCGCTTGTTGCTGAGGAAACTGAGATGAATTGTCAGACAGACATTAGGAATTGATTGTTTGGAATCTTGGAAATTGTTTTCCTGGCTTGCTTGTGTCGTGGGTTCGGGATTTAAAGTTATGTGATGTCATCGTCTACATATTCTACATCTATACCTAGTTCTGCATGCAGTCGACTGATGACTGGACGATAAACAGTTAAAACATAACTTTTTGTCTATCGCTACTTATATTCAACGTAAATGCTTCTTTCCAAAATATACTAATTTGTTGTAAACAAAAATTTAGTCAGCCACAATTTGACATTTCCAACCGTACCTATTATTCATCAATGACCAGAACTGAATTCACTCAATAAACTTCTCACTATACTTTCCGTTTGACGTAAATACATATTTTAACCCATTACTTCTGTATAAAAACAATATTTGATATGCAAGAACCTGATATTTTCAAACTGTGCTTATTAACTAGAAGTGGTGCAACCCAGATTCACACAACAAAATTTCTTAAAGACATCTCTCTAATAATTCCTAATAATTTCCCTAACTGCTATGAAAAAAACGATATTTAATCAACCATCAAGATTTCTCACATTCAATCTTACTGCTCATTATCATTTAAACGTTTTTAAGCAAAACAAATATCCCATTTTTTTACTTTTCCGATACATCGAATCGTCCCTGCAGTTCTTATCATTGATGAAACCTATTTTCTGAAACAAAATTTTTTAAAATCGTTCCAGTAGTTTTCATCGGTTGGTTGGCGAGTCGGTCAGTAGACAGACTAACATTTTTGTTTGAATGTTTTGAATTTTTATTTATGACCTAACGCCAAGCAATGCAAAAAAGTGGGCATACGATTTTGACATTTGGCTCGAGATTGTAATACTTGAAAAATTAGAATTATAAATTCATGTTCGTGTAAAATTTATGCAAAAAAAAAGACATGTGCATATCAAATTAGAAAATAAGGGACATTGTAATGATTTGTATTTGCAAAAAAATTTCAGAGGACAGCATGGTAAAAAACAGGACAGTACGGTAAAATACAGGACTGGTGGTCACTGTACTTATATGTGAACTAATTAATAACAGCCCAAAATCAAGGATTGACAAATGAATTACTAAATTTACAAGTGTCAACTGCCCAGCTAGAAATTATTTTATTATTTTATAACTGGTCGTGCATCGCGGCTCTCTCCGAAGCCGTTTGGTTGCACAAGTCCGAAAGTTCCACGAAACTATTGAGTACATACTAATCACTTAAATTGAAGGAAAAAGCCAAAGATCATCAAATCAGTATTAATTAAGTTATTTTTTAGTTCATAATTTAATATTTTAGTTTAAATAATTAAATGGAATGTTTATATGGGTATAATATGTTATAATTTGACCTATTCGAAAGAATAAGAAGTGTTTTTAATTTTTTATGAACGAATTTCAAAAATAAAAACATTTTATACGTTTTATACGTTATATACGTTTTATACGTTTTATACGTTACGTTTTATACGTGTAACGTATAAAACGTTTTATACGTGTATATTAACAACCCTGATAATTTCATATATTCCTCACATCTCCCTAAGTAGTGATCACCGCAACATAAAGAGCATATGGAAATTGTCAATTGAGCTACCAAAAAACTGCATAATTAGTTTACCATAATTAAGTTTTCTCTTGTACGCCGTGTTTAGAGTTTCTAATTTGTCGCTGTGTTCTTTAAAAAAAATGGATCTAAAGTGGAAGTTTCACAGTTTCAAGCTTCCAGGCTTCTCTAGAGTCATCATTAAGTTTACTAGTTAAAATGTAAACTAACCATGGATCTCGTTTTTCGGCTTGTTCACCAAGTGTCTTTGGCCCGCATATCGGATATATCACATAAATTACGAATATTACCAGGACAAACCGACTGTAGAATTAGTTGTTCTATAAATTTTTCAACAGAGTATGTTGTCATATATTGTTTTTATTTTGTCCCACGCTTCTTCGTAATTTGCTTCGGAGCAAATAATGAAGCTTATGAACCTTAAAAATATTACTGTAATTGTGTTTTGAAGATTCAAAAAGATCGCAAAACGAAGGAACTCAGAGTATTGGCAAGTAAATGGAGGAATATTGACCCGTGGTAAGCGGATTTCATTTTCACGTCTGGTTATTAAAGAAACTTCTTGTAAAAATGGCTTTGGTTGAACACTTTCTTCGAGTTGTTTTTCCCACAAGACTAACCTTTGGCTAAACAAAAAATTAAAGAAAAAGGACATCGTTACATCCTTATTATATTTATATTTTGTATTTTATTGCGTCTTGACTACCAGAAGTATGAAGGTAATTGTTAACAATCCGTATAATTTATTAAATGCAAAACGTGGTTTGGTCTAGGTTTTGTGTAGCCAACAAGCAAGAAGATACACTGCGAAAAGCAAATTTGTTTTGTTATGGATCAGTTTAACCATTTATTAATTTTGGCGCAGTTCGTTAAATGAAGGGCACACGTTGGATTGATCGATTCGTTGTTAAAAGGAATGACCAGATGTGTTCTAGTTTAGTTATTTGCTTAAAATGCATATAGTGTTAGAACTTTTTAATGCTGCTAGAAAACAATTTAAATTTGAAGTTTTTGTGACAAGCAGATTAAACGTTTCTTGACAAAAAAAATTTAGAGAATAACTGTTAGGTGATAAAAGAAAGCTTTGACATGCCAGTATCCACTTTCTGAGAATAATTTAACATCTGGTCATTGGTTCCATACCGTTCCACAGTATTAGGTCGCAATCATTTATATTATCTATCTTTTTCGATACATCTTCCACTTTTGTTTCACGACTGTATTCATTCTGGTGTTACGATTCCGCGATTGGCATATTTTTCAAATCGCTGTAAAAAGAAATTGCAGAAAATTTACCTCCTATACTATAATCCAACTCATTTACTTCGGTCTGAAAGACCTAAGTATTACATTCATGAGCCAAAAGTGAAATTCTTACCCCCACTTTTTTTGGCATTTCTCGGCGTTTTAGGATCTACTGATTCTAAAAAAGCAAAAACAAATGTATGTCTGTCTGTCTGTCGCCGTCATTACCTACGCTGCAGGGAAAACCGCTGGAGGGATTTCAAAAATTTTTTTTTCTAAAAATAGGTATACTCAAGAGACAGGTCCGAAAGGACGCTGTGTTCGATAACTGTACCGGAAGTGTGTCAAAAAATCATTAAGTGTGTCAAAAACAGCAAAATTTCATATTTTTGGCTTAAAAAACGTTCATTTAAGTGATTACGAGTAGGAACATTGAATTTGGAGAAATCTTGATGGTAGGGATTGGTATGTGAGATCAAGAACTAGATTATTGCATTATAAGTTTGTCAAAAAAATGTTGTCAAGTGTGTCAAAAAATGATTTCATTTATTTTTTTAGCCAATTTGTTGGGGAAACAAAATTTAGCTAATTTTATGACGTAAATGTTATTGAAAATGAAATTGTGCATGGAAATTTTTGAATTTGTTATAGTTTTTGAAATATTTTTGGAATTTTGAAAGTTTGTATTTTTGATTTTGTAATATTTTTTGCAATATTTTTAGAATTTTGGAAAAATTTTAATTTCTGATTTTGTAAGAATTTTTGGAATATGTTTAGAATTTTGAAAAATTTTAAATTTTTGATTTTATTATAATTTTTGGAATTTTGAAAAAAGGTTCAATTTTTGATATTGTTATAATTTCTGCAATATTTTTAGAATTTTGTAAAAGGTTTGAATTTGTGGAATATTATTGGAATTTAGAAAAAGTTTAAATATTTGATTTTATTCTAATATTTGGAATATTTTTGGAATTTTTAAAAAGTAACAATTTTTGATTTTGTTATAATTTTTGCAAAATTTTTAGAATTTTTGAAAAAGGTTTTAATCTTTGATTTTGTAATAATTTTTGGAATATTTTTAGAATTTTAAAAAATTTTGAGTTTTTCATTTTATTTAATTTTTACAATATTTTTTGATTTTGTAATAATTTTAGAATTTTGGAAAATGTTTGAATTTTTGATTTTGTCATAATTTGATTTTGTCATGAGCTCAAAGTGAAATTCTTACTCCTACCTTTTTTGGCATTTCTCGACGTTTTAGGACCTACTGATTCTAAAAAAAAAATGTATGCCTGTCTGCCGGCCGATTGGTATGTGAGATCAAAAACTAGATTATTGCTTTAAGTTTGTCAAAAAAATGTTGTTAAGTGTGTCAAAAGAAAGATTTTTATTTATTTTTTTACCCAATTTTTTGGAAAAAAAAATTAAATTAATTGTTTGTTTGAAATGAAATTTTATTATTATTATTGAGAATTATGGCATTATATGTTTGTCAAAAAAATGTTGTCAAGTGTGTCAAAAGAAAGTTTTTATTTATTTTTTTACCCAATTTTTCGAAAAAAAAAATAAAATTGTTTGTTTGAAATGAATTTTTATTATTATTAAAGAGAATTATGGCATTATAAGTTTGTCAAAAAAATAATGTCAAGCGTGTCTAAAAATTATTTCATTGATTTTTTTTGCCAATTTTTTGGGAAAAAATATGTAGCTGTTTTTATGACGTAAATGTAATTGAAAATGAAATTGGACATGGAAATTTTTAATTTGTTAGTTTTTGAAATATTTTTGGAATTTTGAAAAAAATTTGTATTTTTGATTTTGTAATAATTTTTGCAATATTTTTAGAATTTTGAAAAAAGTTTTAATTTTTGATTTTGTAAGAATTTTTGGAATATTTTTAGAAAGTTGAAAAAAGTTTGATTTTATTATAATTTTTACAATATTTTTGGAATTTTGAAAGAAATATGAATTTGTGATTTTGTAATATTTTCTCGAATCGCTAAATTGAAGGGGTTTGAATAGTTTGCTGAAAATGTAAATGAAAATGAAATTGGACATGGACAATTTTGAATTTGTTATTGTTTTTGAATATTTTTGGAATTTTGAAAAAAGTTTCAATTTTTGAATTTTTGGAATATTATTAGATTTTAGAAAAAGTTTAAATATTTGATTTTATTCTAATTTTTGCAATATTTTTTTTAATTTTGAAAAAAGTTTCAATTTTTGATTTTGTATAATTTTTTCAATATTTTCAGAATTTTTTAAAAAGTTTAATCTTTGATTTTATAATAATTTTTGGAATATTTTTGGAATTTTAAAAAAAGTTTGATTTTATTTAATTTTACAATATTGTTACGAGTACAGAAAAATCTAGACGATTACGGTCACTTCCAGGAAAATAAAATCAACAAAACACAACAGAAAGTGAATGAAATGAATAGTGTTGTTGTTGTTGTACATGTTCTTAGAATTAAGGTCTACACAAAACAAATGATTTTATGAATCAAATCAACGTAACGTAAAATAATCGAATATTCTAATATTTTCTCAAGGTTTCTAAAAAGTGACCGCGAAATTTCTAGAGATTAAGCAGAATGTAAATAAGGAAATTACCTTTTGTAGTTTTGAATTAGTTTTATTTTAAACCTGCGATAGTGAAGTTAAAATTATAAAAGTGATCTTTAAATTAGTTTTTGTGTAAAGTTATAAGTATAATAAAGTTATAAGTGTTATTGAGTAGAAATATTTTGTGTATTTTTTTGAACGTGGTTTACTGGAAATTTCTACAATAAACCGTTGGAGTTTCTGAAGCTGTTGAAAGAATATTCTAGTTAGGAATATTGTTTGCTGTATTGTTTTCCTATTGTTGTGGAACAATTATGTTGTTGAATACTTAATAAAACCTGGTGTTTGTGCTTACTAATCAGTGATCGAACTCAGGAAGAGATTGGGGATTGCGTTTATCGAATTGTGAGTTAGGCCAATTCGAAGGAAGGTTGAGAAAAACGTAACAATATTTTTGGAATTTTGAAAAAAATATGAATTTGTGATTTTGTAATATTTTCTCGCAACGCTAAATGGAGAGGATTTTGAGTAGTTTGCTGAGTGTATCATCTTTTCACTAAATTATGTTAATTTATGATCTGTTATAATTTTCCGGCAACGTATTGATG
The DNA here is from genome assembly GCA_963693315.1 of Diogma glabrata. NCBI lineage: Eukaryota > Metazoa > Arthropoda > Insecta > Diptera > Cylindrotomidae > Diogma > Diogma glabrata. Next base: position 362,015,523 of record OY856186.1, on the reverse strand, counting down.
TTTCGTGTTAGTTTTGTAATAAATTCCTAAACAGAGATAAAAAATACTTGTACTTTAACAAAGATTTATGTTTGATATACATCGTTGCCCAAAACTAAAAACCATGTCCTCATAAAAGTTTTTTGCCGAAAACTATATCAAAATCCTTAACCCAGACCGAAGTCTTGATATCTCAGAGCTGTGAGATTTCAGCCCCTCCATATTCTAGTTTTTAAAATCATACTCAAATTTAATTAATATTATTTCGATTTTTTTCAGTTATTATAATCTTAAATAGATTTCTTACATTCATGCTAGCTTATTAATTGATAAAGTAAACTGATAACATTATTTCTTATACGATAAGAAATTTGACTTGATACGATGTGTCGTCGAATTTTAATTGGATTAATAAATATTTTCTTTATCAAGTTTACAATCCGCAAACAATATAATAATAATTATATAATTATTTTTTCAATCAAAGTTGAACGAATTATCTTATTTTAGTTTACACAAAATGTTGTCTTTAATCATTCATTGACTCGCGTTTCGTTTGTGCTCAGTTTATTCGCTTTGTAAAAATTATTTTAAAAATATGGTAGTTGGTAAGAAACACGTGAAATCAGCCAAAAATATGCAATTTTGGAAATGAGGTTTTAATTTTGTATGTATAGGGGAAAAACACGTGAAATCAGCAAGGTCTGGAAATGAGGTTTTAATTTTGTATATTTAGGTATTGGAATTCGTTGAAATCAATAAAAAAAAATTTTCTGCGTTTTTAGTTTTTTTTTAACCCTGTCTTAAGATACAGGGTGTTGAAAAATCAAGATATTTCTCGACCCTGGTGTATTGAAATGGCTCTACAGTCAAAACTACTAAGCTGATTTTAATGTTATATAGCTCAAAATGTAGGTATTGAACAGAACTAATCAAAATAATAATTCACATTATATGACCTTAAACATTTTATTTTAGAAAAATGACGGTAAAAAATTGAAATTCGATTTTCTAGAAATGCGTAATTTTTAAATTTTTACTCTTACTAACATTTTATAAAAAATTCAGGAGGGGAAAATTTTTTGTTTTTTTTTATTAATTTTATTGCAACACGCCTTAAAATTTTTAGTGGAGTTAAAAAATGAACAGTTTTTTTTGGATTTACATATATGTTTTTATAATAAATTTTTAATTTTAACTCAAAATAAATAATTTACACATTTTTTATCATATATTTAATTTTACATTACTAAATTCCGTAGAGTTAGAATAACGTCTAGCTAAAATTTATCCATCGTTTGTAGGAATGTATGAGTGATATCCTCGTGTTCCAGGAATTGTTTTTAAATTGTTGTATCTATCAGCTAGTTGATTTTGTTAGTTCTGTTCAATACCTACATTTTGAGCTATATAACATTAAAATCAGTTTAATGGTTTTGACTGTAGAGCCATTTCAATACACCAGGGTCGAGCAATTTTTTGATTTTTCATCACCCTGTATCTTAAAACAGGGTAGAAAAAAAAACTAAAAACGTAGAAAATTTTTTTTTATTAATGTCAATGAATTCCAATACCTAATATATGGAGGGGCTGAAATCTCACAGCTCTGAGATATCAAGACTTCGGTCTGGGTTAAGGATTTTGACATAGTTTTCGGCAAAAAACTTTTATGAGGACATGGTTTTTAGTTTTGGGCAGCGATGTATATCAAACATAACTCTTTGTTAAAGTACAACTATTTTTTATCTCTGTTTAAAAATTTATTACAAAACTAACACGAAACATCAATACGTTGCCGGAAAATTATAACAGATCATAAATTAACATAATTTTTAGTGAAAAGATGATACACTTAGCAAACTGCTCAAAAACCTCTCCATTTAGCGTTTCGAGAAAATATTACAAAATCACAAATTCATATTTCTTTCAAAATTCCAAAAATATTTAAAAAATGAAATAAAATCAAACTTTTTTCAAAATTCCAAAAATATTCCAAAAACTAGAATAAAATCAAATATTTAAACTTTTTCTTAATTCCAAAAATATTCCAAAAATTCTTAAAAATTCAAACTTTTCCAGAATTCTAAAAATATTGCAAAAATAATTACAAAATCAAAAATTGAAACTTTTTTCAAAATTCCGAAAATTATAATAAAATCAAAAATTTAAAAATTTTCAAAATTCTAAAAATATTCCAAAAATTCTTGCAAAATCAAAAATTGAAACTTTTTTCAAAATTCCAAAAATATTCCAAAAATTAGAATAAAATCAAATATTTAAACTTTTTCTAAATTCCAATAATAATCCAAAAGTTCTTAAACATTCAAACTTTTCCAAAATTCTAAAAGTATTGCAAAAATTATTACAAAATCAAAAATTCAAACTTTTTTCACAATTCCAAAAATTATAATAAAATCAAAAATTTAAAATTTTTCAAAATTCTAAAAATATTCCAAAAATTCTTACAAAATCAAAAATTGAAACTTTTTTTAAAATTCTAAAAATATAGATATATAAAATTCAAAAACTCTCTCTTTTTCAAAATTCTAAAAATATTGCAAAAATTATAACAATATCAGAAATTGAAACTTTTTTCAAAATTCCAAAAATATTCCAAAAATTAGAATAAAATCAAATATATAAACTTTTTCTAAATTCTAATAATATTCCAAAAATTCTTCAAAATTCAAACTTTTTCCAAAATTGTAAAAATATTGCAAAAATTATTACAAAATCAAAAATTGAAATTTTTTTCAAAATTCCAAAGATTATAATAAAATCAAAAATTTTAGATTTTTTAAAATTCCAAAAATATTTCAAAAATTTTTACAAAATCAAAAATTAAAACTTTTTCCAAAATTCTAAAAATATTGCAAAAATTACTACAAAATCAAAAATACAAATTTTTTTCAAAATTCCAAAAATATTACAAAAACTATAACAAATTCAAAAATTTCCATGCACAATTTCATTTGCAATTACATATACGTCATCAAATCAGCTACATCTTTTTTCCCAAAAAATTGGCTAAAAAAATAAATGAAATCATTTTTTGACACACTTGACATTATTTTTTTGACAAACTTATAATGCCATAATTCTCAATAATAATAATAAAACTTCATTTAAAACAAATAATTAATATAATTTTTTTCCAGAATATTGGTAAAAAAATAAATAAAAATCTTTCTTTTGACACACTTGACAACATTTTTTTGACAAACTTATAAAGCAATAATCTTGTTTTTGATCTCACATACCAATCCTTACCATCAAGATTTCTCCAAACTTAATGTACCTACTCGTAATCACTTAAAATGATCGTTTTTTAAGCCAAAAATATGAAAATTTGCTATTTTTGACACACATAATGATTTTTTTGACACACTTCCGGTACAGTTATCGAACACAGCGTCCTTTCGGACCTGTCCCTTGAATATACCTATTTTTAGAAAAAAAAATTTTTGAAATCCCTCCAGCGGTTTTCCCTGCAGCGTCGCACGGTAAAGGACGTTGTGATGGAATTGGAGCAACAGTAAAAAGGAAAGCAGCTAGAGCGAGTCTTAAGGAAGAATACGATAAAGTTATATCAACACCTATAATATCGAGTTATATAACTGGGCAGCTGCTCCAGCCACTTTTCAAGATAACAGTTTTTCTATGTAACGGAGGCAGGTTACACTGAAAAACGAAATCAACTAGCTGATAGATACAACAATTTAAAAACAATTCCTGGAACACGAGGATATCACTCATACATTCCTACAAATGATGGACCCATCTTAGCTAGACGTTATTCTAACTCATATTCCAAATTATTATTATTATTATTATTCTAACTCCAAAAACATTGTAAAAATTAAATAAAATCAAAAATTCAAACTTTTTTCAAACAAAATTTAAATTGTAAAAATTTAAATTTATACAAAAGAAAATATTTGGTATGATGTAAGTATTTTAAAAAAACAAGCTCTCAAATACAATTTCATTATCATCCTCCATTAAGACAATATTTACAAATTTTGACATTTAAAAAGATTCTAATTTAAATATAAGGTCAGGCACAGGTTGTACGTTTGATACGAGTGACATCTATGAATAGCATATATGCACTAGCAATTAATTTAGAAAAGTCAGTGTTTTAGCAAAAAATACTAGTGTGAGGCACACAGCATAAAACTTTTTTCAAAAACTCTAAAAATATTGCTTAAATTATAAAAAAATCAAAAATTGAAACTTTTTTCAAAATTCTAAAAATATAAATAAAAATCAAAAATTCTAATTTTTTTCAAAATTCTTAAAATGTTGTAAAAATTATAGCAATATCAAAAATTGAATCTTTTTCTAAACTTATTAAAATTATAATAAAATCAAAAATTTTAAATTTTTCAAAATTCTAAAAATATTCCAAAAATTTTTACAAAATCAACAATTGAAACTTTTCCAAATTTCCAAAAATATTTAAAAAACTTTTTCTAAATTTTAATAATATTCCAAAAACTCTTAAAAATTCAAAAATTCAGACTTTTTCCAAAATTCTAAAAATATTGCAAAAGTTATAGCAATATCAAAAATTGAATCTTTTTCTAAAATTATTAAAATTATAATAAAATCAAAAATTTAAAATTTTTCAAAATTCTAAAAATATTCCAAAAATTCTTACAAAATCAACAATTGAAACTTTTCCAAATTTCCAAAAATATTCAAAAAACTATAACAAATTCAAAAATTTCCATGTTCAATAATATTTACGTAAACAACCAGCTAAATTTTTTTTTCCAAAAAATTATCTAAAAAAATAAATGAAATCATTTTTTGACACACTTGACAATATTTTTTTGACAGACTTATAATGCAATAAAATTCTCAATTATAATAATTTCATGTTCATTATACATTCCATTTCATACAAATAACTTTTTCTAAAAAAATAAATGAAAATCATTCTTTTGACACACTTGACAATATTTTTTTGACTATAATTCTCAATAATAACAATAAAATTTCATGTCGTACAAATAATTAATTTTATTTTTCCAAAAAATTGGGTAGAAAATAAATAAAAATCTTGCTTTTGACACACTTGATAACATTTTTTTGACAAACTTATAATACAATAATCTAGATTTTGGTCTCACATACCAATCTCAACCATTAAGATTTCTCCAAATTCAATGTTCCTACTCGTAATCACTCAAAATGAAAGTATTTTAAGCAAAAAATATGCAACTTTCCTTGTTTTGACACACTTCCTGTACAGTTATCGAACACATCGTTTTTTCGGCCCTTCCCATTGAGTATATCTATTTTTAGAAAAAAAAAATTTTTGCAATCCGTCCCGCGGTTTTCTAGATTTTGTAGGTTATGACGGCCGGACGGCCGGCAGAGAGGCATACATTTTTTATTTTGCTTCTTTAGAATCAGTAGGTCCTAAAACGTCGAGAAATGCCAAAATAAGTGGGGTAAGAATTTCACTTTTGGCTCATGAATATAATACTTAAGTCTTTCAGACTGAAGTAATTATCTAATGCACACATACATTAGAAAACTTTTGTATTATTTTGTTCTTTTATTCTCCAATACAGATTAAATTGAGAAGAAAGAGAAACAAAGTATTTTGACGGTTATTTTACGGTTTTTATTTTTGGCGATTATTTTTTCTCTCTTTTTGTCCAATATGTATGTCCAATATATATGAATATAGACGACGTTAAGAAGAAAAATTTTCTTATGTTTTTTGTAAATATATTGTCTAAATTTTTAGAGGAAAATAGTGAAAAAACCGACAAAAGACATATACAGCTTTAAGGTTATTTATTTTCTCTATTTCTCCAATTTTTTCCTAATACCATTTAATTTGTCTTTGATAAATTGTGTGTCTTTGATAAATTGTGTGTCTTTGATACATTATACTTTTTAATTTATTTACCATTATTTGGGTGGGTGACAAATGAACATGGGATCTTGATGAAACTGAAAATATGATACAATCAGCAGTAGTGAAAATATGATACAATCAGCAAACTACTCAAAAACCTTCCATAATTCCAAAAATATTTTGTGAAAATTAAATAAAATCAAACCTTTTTCAAAATTCTAAAAATATTCCAAAAATTCTTACAAAATCAAAAATTAAAATTTTTCCAAAATGCTAAAAATATTGCAAAAATTATTACAAAATCAAAAATACAAACTTTTTTCAAGATTCCAAAAATATTTCAACAACCATAACAAATTAAAAAATTTCCATGTCCAATTTCATTTTCAATTACATTTACGTCATAAAAACTAAGGCCTTTCAGACCAAAGGAATAAATGATAAAAAATTTATAAATTATTTATTTTGAGTTAGAATTAAAAATTTAATATAAAAACATATATGCATATCCAAAAAAATTGTTCGTTTTTTTATCTCCACTTTTTCTTATGCTAAAAAATTTTAAGGCGTGTTGCAATAAAATTAATATAAAAATAAAAATTTCCCCTCCTGAAAATTTTAAAAAATGTAGTAACATATTTACCAATACTATCCAATCCTATCCAATCCTATCCAATCCTATCCAATCCTATCCAATCCTATCCAATCCTATCCAATCCTATCCAATCCTATCCAATCCTATCCAATCCTATCCAATCCTATCCAATCCTATCCAATCCTATCCAATCCTATCCAATCCTATCCAATCCTATCCAATCCTATCCAATCCTATCCAATCCTATCCAATCCTATCCAATCCTATCCAATCCTATCCAATCCTATCCAATCCTATCCAATCCTATCCAACCCTATCCAATCCTATCCAATCCTATCCAATCTTATCCAATCTTATCCAATCCTATCCAATCCTATCCAATCCTATCCAATCCTATCCAATCCTATCCAATCCTATCCAATCCTATCCAATCCTATCCAATCCTATCCAATCCTATCCAATCCTATCCAATCCTATCCAATCCTATCCAATCCTATCCAATCCTATCCAATCCTATCCAATCCTATCCAATCCTATCCAATCCTATCCAATCCTATCCAATCCTATCCAATCCCATCCAATCCTATCCAATCCTATCCAATCCTATCCAATCCTATCCAATCCTATCCAATCCTATCCAATCCTATTCAATCTTATCCAATCCTATCTAATCTAATCTAATCCTATCCAATCCTATTCAATCCTTTCCAATCCTTTCCAATCCTATCCAATCCTATCCAATCCTATCCAATCCTATCCAATCCTACCCAATCCTATCCAATCCTATCCTATCCAATCCTATCCAATCCTATCCAATCCTATGGAATCCTATGCAATCCTATCCAATCCTATACAATCCTATCCAATCCTATCCAATCCTATCCAATCTTATCCAATCTTATCCAATACTATCCAATCCTATCCAATCCCTACAATTTTCAATCCTATCCAATCTTTTGTCTGTAAAATCATAGCGAGCTGTGAAATAAGCTTTAATACTTTGAAATGCACTGGTTTTCCGTCTTATTACACCCTTCAAAAATTTAAGCTTGACATAAACTGACTCTCCTCTTATATGAAAAATCTTACCACCCCATTTATACATTCCCTTTCTTCAACTATCCCCTTGTATTTCTTGCTCCGTCACTTTCCACTCCTCTCCACCAAAATTTGAATGGACACACAAGTAAAAACGAAAGCATTGGCAGGCACTGTGTTAAGCCACTTATCAAAATCGAAAAATCAATGCCTACTCAATTTCCAATCCAAATCGTTATAATATCTTTTTATTTATACTTCAATTTTTTTTTTTTGTTTCAGATAACCGCAAAAACAAAATTCGTAAATTCACGTTATAAACAAGAAATGGAATATCCAAATTCGCATTCGATAACTCAAAGTTATAATATTGTCATGGATGATTCAAAAGTTCATTCAAATCAGCGTTACAATTTAGAATCCGAAGAACCACTTAATAATAAAATAACTCAACGTTACAACATTGCAACCGAAGAATTTGATTCCGATTGTGAATTTTGCAACGTTTGTCCCGGTTATGAACCACATTCATGGCGGTAAGTTGAATTCATATTTTTTCTATTCAATCTATTTTTATCAAATAAGATTTTATAGAATTTTCATTTTCCCGCATTTTATCATACTTTATGAAAAGTAAAAATAAAAGATAATTTGATTTTAGTAGCAGCGACAGACATTAATTTGCATAAATTAAATTATATAAATTATGTTGTCTAGCAATGAAACTATTCTGTGACTATGACACATATTTTCGTCGATTTAATTGAAATTTTTGAGATTTAGTAAACGTGTTTTGTTGGTTGACCAACCGTGTTTTAAGAGAGATAAACAAAACAAAGAAAATATAAATAAGAATGAATCATCACATTAATCATTTTTTATTCGGTTAGTTTATCTAGTTCTTAATAGATGGTGTGGTATAGTCAATAAGAGAAAATGTGTATAGTGGAATAGTTTAGCGGCAAATATATTTTTTTAAATTGTTCGTTATCGCGATAAATTGTTAAAAAATACAATAAAAATTGTTAAGTTATTTCCTATTATTCTAATTGCATTTATTATAAATACAAATTTTTAACACTTATGCCACTTATGATAATAAATTCAAAATTTTCAACACATAAGAGATCATCACTACAACCAATTATTTATTCAATTAAAATAATCAAAACATAGTCGTTTCTATTAGTATCTTCACTCGAACATAAAATTATCTATAAACAATATTGTTTTCTTTGAGAAAATTAACTTAAGCAAAGAAACGCAAAACCAAAATAAATAAAAATTACATCAAATAACTACTTGAATCATCAAAAAAAAAAGAATTCAATTGAATTTTAAGAGATCAGAATTGATTTTGATATAAAACTTTTTTTTGTTTTGCTTTTATTAGTGGTGTTACGTTGTCTTAATTGAGTAGTTAAGGAATCTATAGAGTATTGTTGTTATTGTGTGATTTAGAAAAAAAAATAGTTTTAGAAGTGATTTATTGATTAATCAGAGAAAGAGATCGAATATAAATATATATACTTACGTTTTTATGTTATAAAAAATCAAATTTAGTTTGAAAAAGCATATATTTTTTCTGGAGAGCGGCTGCTTAAGTTTAAGAAAAGAACAGTAAATGGTGTGTATAGACATTGTTTCGTTCAATTTATTAATGTTATGTTTGAATTTTATAACCATAACAGCATGTGTGTTTGTGTATTAGTATTTTAAATTTTAATGTCAAAATTAGACAGATAATTGTATTTTTGCAATAATTTGTATTCACTAGATTTCTCCAGCAAGACAGAATTATTTACCGCTAGTGACCGTCTTTCGAAGTTGCTGGTAAGTTTCGAACGTAAAAATCTTATTTATGAGAAACTAACAATAATAAAAAGAGGCTATGTCAGTTCGGCGGGCCTTATCACCAGTTCTGAATATATAGTGTGCTTATATCCATTTACCGGCAGTGTTAAACTAGAACTGGTAATGCAGAATTATTGTAAACCGTACATAAAACAGTTTCATCCATATCGCTTCATAACTAAAGGGTGGAGTGTGGATATAAGCCTAAAAATGTTAAACCAAATTTATCAGAAGTGACAAACTGGAAGTAGTTTGCTGAATTATTGTAAACCTAACAAAAACATCGCAGTTTAATCAATATGGAATACCACGATTTAAGTTTATTGAACTTTAAAATAAATAGTTATCCGGAAACCCTATCCCCCCACTTTTTTCTTTGAAAAGAATGCAGATCTTCCATTTTATTTGAACAAAAACTCTCTATCTCTATCTCTCACCCTTTCATTCGCACCGTCTCTCTCATTTTCTCCCTCTCTCCTTATCTCTCCCTTCTCTTATTATCCTACGCTCTTTCTATATATCACCCTCTCTCATTCTATCTCCGCCTCTCCTTCCATTCTCTCTCTTTCTTTTTCCTTCTCGTTTTAATGCATCGACATTCTAGAGCACAAACTTCGTTGCATGTCTATTGACAACCCAAGTAGAAAATAAGTTAGGGCAAGACTGAATACAGTTGAGAAAGAGCAAACCATATTAGGGCAATCTGATATGGGTCTGATTTAGAATACTTTTTTACGGTTAGCCCGATATGAATATATCCGGCTCTGATTTGGTTTTTCGTATTTGACCCCTAGTTGGACAGAACCGACTTGATCAGAGCCTTATACTTACTAGGGCTCTTCCTATTTAACAGTATCCGATCCTGATGTGTTTTTTCTTATTTGTATCATGTTAACAAATTTGCACTTTTTATAATTGGTTTTTGTACAATTCAACGCCTTATATATACATTTTAGCCTAGTCTGAGAAGGACCGATGTCACGGACTAGTATTTTAGTCTGGTATACCCTCTCATGAGCCGGGCCGGGCCATGTATAAGAAGACAATCCCTAAGAGAGGATTCACATCCGGCCTCTAGCAGAAATCATATATCATTTCCTTATTAATATTTATTAATAATAGAATTTACAACATGTGTAATAAAAAATCATATTTGTATAATGTATTACAAAGTCTTACAAAGTATTACAAATTAAATTAAACGATGAATACATGACTATTTTATCCAACAACAAGATTGGGTACAACAATTGATGCGGTTTTTTCAAGAAATTTAGCAAATTTGCAACGCAAAGTTTATGTTTCTCACTTTAGTTATCATAAACCTCTTATTTCATATTTCAATTATGATAATAATTGAATTGACTTTGTAATACATTTTTTAAAATTATGGAGGGGCTGAAATATCAAGCTCTGAGATATCAAGACTTCGGTCTGGGTTAAGAATTTTGACATAGGTTTCGGTAAAAAACTTTTATGAGGAAATTTTTTTTAGTTTTGGTCAGCGATGCATATCAAACATAAAACTCTTTGTTAAAGTACAAGTATTTCTTTATCTCTGTTTAGAAATTTATTACAAAACCAACATGAAATATTAATACGTTGCCGGAAAAATATAACAGACCATAAATTAATATAACATAGTGAAAAGATGATACACCTAGCAAACTACTCAAAAACCTCTCCATTTAACGTTTCGAGAAAATATTACTAAATCAAAAATTCATTTTTTTTTTCAAAATTCCAAAAATATTGTAAAAATTAATTAATTAATCAAAATTTAAACTTTTTCAAAATACTAAAAATATTCCGAAAATTCTTACAAAATCAAAAATTGAAACTTTTTTAAAATTCTAAAATGATTGCAAAATTTCTTAATTCACAAACTCAAAAATTGAAACTTTTTCATTCTAAAAAAATTGTAAAAAATTCTGAAAATATTGTAAACATTATAACAAAATCAAAAATACAAACTTTTTTTAAAGTTTCAGAAATATTTCAAAAATTATAGCAAAATCAAAAATTTAAACTTTTTCAAAACTCTAAAAATATTTTGAAAATTCTTACAAAATCGAAAATACAAACTTATTTCAAAATTTCAAAAATATTTCAAAAATTATAACAAAATCAAAAATTTCCATGTCCAATTTCATGTACGATTTCCATGTCCATTTCATGCCAAACAAATAACTAATTTCATTTTTTTCCAAAAAATTAAGTAAAAAAAACGAAAATCATTCTTTGGCACACTTGAAAACATTTTTTGACAAACTTATAATGCAATAATCTAGTTTTTGGTCTCACATACCAAGATGTCTCTAGATTTCTCCAAATTCAATGTTCCTATTCGTAATCACTTAAAATGAACGTTTTTAAGCCAAAAATATGCAAATATCATTGTTTTGACACACTTGACGATTTTTTGACACACTTCCAGTACAGTTATCGAACACATCGTCCTTCGGCTCTTACCATTGAGTATACTTATTTTTAGAAAAAAAAATTTTGAAATCTCTCCACCGGTTTTCTAGATTTCGTCGGTTGTGACGACCGGCATACGTACATTTTTGTTTCGATTTTTAGAATCAGTAGGTTCTAAAACGTCGAGAAATGCCAAAAAAGTAGTGGTAAGAATTTCACTTTTGGCTCGAGAATGTAATACTTAGGTCTTTCAGACCGAAGTAATATGCGGCTTTTTATTGGACATGTTGTAATAATATTATCAGTAAATGCTGCTCAATACGACATATTTATTTTATATTTCATCTTTTTAGTGCCTGCCCTGTGTAAAGATTACACGTCCTTTTTTTTAATTGTTTGAATGAAAAATACTAAATAAGAAAAACTAAATTTTAAAAATAACGAAACTCAATAATTAGGTAACTAAAATCGACACGTCTAACTCATATAATGTTTAACTTGAGACTAAGTAAAAAAATATAATAACATTAACAAATGAGTAGCTATTAAATTTTCATTCCAAAAAATAATGACACATAATCGAATTGTATCGTATACTTGCCGAAAATAATATTCGTTTGCCTTTATTATTTCATTGTGGTTTGAATTTCTTTTTACACACTTTTATTTTACTTGAGATTTGACAGTTCCGTTGGGTTGAATTTTTTCATCAATTTTTCAGCAACTTCTCATTAGGATTATTTTCAAATTTGAAAAACAAGTTTGTTGAACCTGTCTGTACGCGTTTCTAAAAGTTTTAGATAAAAAAACATGATAAAACTGAAAAAAAAATTCCATTTTAAATAATTTTTGTTCGATTTATAAAAGCATCAGATTTATATGCAAATCTATAGGAACCGAATGAGCTGTTTCACCCGTTGGAATTTTGCTCATACTGAGTATATTATTATAATCTAATATATTAATATAACTTTTATACTCATTATTTACAATTTAAGGGCATTTTCGCATATAAAAATGACAAAAATGTATAATATGTCCTCAATTATAATGATATACTCAGTATGAGCAAAAGGCCATCGCGGAAAGCAGCTCATTCAGATCTTATAGATTTACATATAAATTCTGAAGCTTTTATAATAAGGAGAAAAAATTATTTAAAAATTGAATATTTTATTTTCATTTTTGTTAAGTTTTTTGGTCTAAAACTTTTAGAAATGCGTACAGACAGGTTCAACAAACTTGTTTTTCAAATTTGAGAGTAATCCTATAATGGAAAGTAATCCTATAATGGAAATAATGGAGACTAATCCTATAATGAAAAATTGATTACAAAATTCAACCCAACACAACTGTCAAATCTCAAATTAAATAAAAGTGGGAAAAAATTAACTAAATTTTTAATTGCATTAGATATTCGATTAGTTTGTAGGCGCGCTATCAACAGTTAAAAGAACAAAATGAAATTATTTATTGAAAAATAAAAACAAACAACTAAAATCGAATAATATAATGATGCCAAAATATTCAATGATTGAAAGGAGTAAAATAGAAAATAAATAGAACAATTTTAGATTGCATTTTTTCATTGAAAAAATCTAAAAACATTAAAATAAATTTAACATATCAAATTAGTAAATCAAAAATTACATGTGAAGAATATTCTTGATGAAATGGTTTGCGTATTTTATCGATTCCGCATTTTTTCAAAAGAGTTAAAGAACTATATTTTTCTTTGATTGTTAAATGCTGAGAGTGTGACAACATGTGAATGCATTGAAAAATAAAATGGGCTTTTGACAGTTCTGTCATGAAGCGAAGTTACACTGTATTTGGCTGAAATTTTTTTATGGGTTTTATATCGAAAAAAAAGATAAATGTGTTTGAGGATTTTTATTTTGTGGAAAATATGGCGGTTCTAAATTTCCAGAATTTCCTGATTTTTGGCTCGACGAGTTATTTTCAAATATTCATAGCTTCGGTTCTGGTAGAGATAGACACTTTTTGTCTGTTTTATTTTAAAGTATAAAAATGGAATTTAAAAAACAAACCGTTATTTATAAAATTTAATAACAAATTCCTATTGTTATAAACAAATAAAATGTTAAAATTAGTTTTACTATCTAACTATTTTTATCTATTTTTGTTAGATAATGATTAAAAATTTCCCCTAAAAAAAAAGAAAAAATCCTCGAACAAGTACATATTTTTGTTTATATATAACCCGTAAAAGATTTTTCAACTGAATCAAAAATGTTTTAGTCACATTTTGTCCTAATCTGTCGGTATGTAAAAGAATAACCCATATATTGTAATGAAACGCTGCTTCGTTGACTAACAACGAAGTGGCGTAGCAGGCCGCGTACCTAGCGAGGTTGTATTAATAGCCCCAAATCAGCCGCAGTCCATGGGGACGAGAAAGAAATCCTGCTGCTCCAGCACAAATACCGATTTAGTACGCATAATATGAGATAACGGATGTAAGAAAAAGAACAAGGGAACTAAACAGACTCTGGCGACCCCCGTGTACGAGCGAACCACGATCACCACGTCCAACCCCTACAATTCACAGCACACCTTCACATGCTTTCACGTCTCATACACTCACACACACACACCTAGTCACACGTGAAATAATTCATTATCATATTTTTAACCAAAAAAAGAAAAAAATAAATAAAAAATATAAAAACAATTTAAATGTAAAATATATATTAAATGCAATTGTTTTATACGTTTAGCAACAGAAAAGAATTTAACAGTTTTTTCCTTTATTACTTAAATTGATAGTAATCCTTCACTTGATTATGTTTTTTTTTTAATTATTTTGTTGTTTTTCTGTTTAATGTAGAAATTCTAGATTATATTATTATAGAGGAATAGTAGTGCTATGTTTTATCGTTTATAATTACATCAGAATTAATGATTTTATTATAAGCTGTTTAAATTTTGAATAATAATTATTAGAAATTAATCAATAAAAAAAACAATTCATAAGCATTTTGGTTTGTTTATAGTGTACCACCCATACACACTCCATGCATACACGCACACGTCCACACACTCACGCCCACATTCATACATGCATACACTCCCATATATATATATATATATATATATATATATATATATATATATATATATATATATATATATATATATATATATATATATATATATATATATATATATATATATATATATATATATATATATATATATATATATATATATATATATATATATATATATATATATATATATATATATATATATATATATATATATATATATATATATATATATATATATATATATATATATATATATATATATATATATATATATATATATATATATATATATATATATATATATATATATATATATATATATATATATATATTTAAAAACGACTCACCCCATAGCTTGGCCAGATCCCCCTCCAGTAGCTCAAAATTAATCGCTCATCCTCCCACTGTTCATCGATCGGTAAGCTCAGGAATCAGTATCACGACGACGATGGAAAAATTATTGTCATCCAAACGGGTTGCTGATCAGCAATATTTCTTTCACCTTTTTCTTTTATTACCGGAAATGTATCGTACTATTCAGCAGGTATGATGATGACGATGTATAATCACAAAAACAAAATGGTTGTGCCGGAAACGTATTTGTACAGTCAGCACCCGGTTAGAATCATACCATGCGGCCAAGTATTTTCTGTAAATCACACTCCAGCATCTAATTCACTGATTTACTTCGTCCTGATACCAGTGTTACCACAAAAATATCACAAAGATTTGATGTAGATGGAATTAGGATGGTAATAACACATCTATTAGAAACGTAGTCAATCTCCAAATTTCAACAAGCAATTAAAAAAAATTATGATTATGTTTTTCTATTGTGTAACAGTTTCTTGGTTAAATTTATTTTTCTTCACATATACTTGTAATTTATGCTAACACAGAATTATGCTTATTTTTAATATAAGAATGCAATTATCATTTACAGTTCTATTTATCACAGTTCAAACAGAAAACAAGTATTTTCACAGCAATTCTGCATTCGTATTATTATTATTTACTATTAACTTTATCACTTAACTTTATCACTTTAACTTTATCAGGACATTTTATTTAATTTAACTAATTTTCTTTTTATGAACAAAATTATGTCATCAGCTGTGGTTTTGTTTGTCCAAATAGTTATAATCAAACCAACAATTGATAGAACAACTGACATGCGTTTTAATTGGTTTTCTGGTCTCGCATTATCATAAACATAATTCATTGAAGCTTACCTAGGGCTATAACTATCGTTCTTGAACTTTGTACCGGATTCTTTTCTTTAATTATTCGCTGGATTAATTCCTTTAATTTTAATTAATAAAATACACCACATTAAACACGCGACGTGTAGACGTCAAAAAAAAAACAAAACACCAACAGCTGTGAACTTGTTAGACATAATGTCGAACTAAGAGAGTTTACATGGGTAATAATTTATTTTTTTTGTTTTTAATTTAACTAGCAAACGTGGCACAAACATATAAATTTTTTCTAAATTGTACTATTAAATTAATTATTAAACTAACTAAAAAAATTTGAACTAATTGCACTAGTTAATTCGAAATTGTTTCTAATTAAAAATTTCACTACTTAAATTAATACCAAAGACGTGAATTCAAAATAAACTCCTTTCATTTCGATATTCACGAGTAGAAATTACAAAAAGCAACAAACGCAATAAGAGAGAGAAGCTATCTATCGCGTTCTATTTATAGTATAAAAAATGGTAGCATTAACTGGTAGCATATTTTAATTGAAAACCTACTAAGGAATTTGTATCACTAATTTGCATTAGAAAAAATGGGGAAAGCATTATATAAAAAAATTATTGATTCCGAAATGATTGTAGATGATTTCTAAATGATTGTATTGTAGATGATTTGTAAATGATTGTATTTATACATGGAAATAGCGCGATTACGAATCAATGATATTGCACAACTGTTTTATGATAATTTGATAGCGATTAACGATTACAAATTGAATATAAGAAATTACATTGGGAAATAGCACACAACTATTTTATGATAATTTTTAAACGGAAACCATTGTAGATGAAGATTACGGATTGAGTATAAGAAACTATGTTTAAAGGAAAAACGAAAGTAAGTATGAAAGTTTCTGTTAATGCAAATTTAATGCGTATGGGAAAGCGGGTCAACTCTCAATTACGAAATTTGAATTACACTTCATAACAATATGGCATTTGTTATCGTCCCGCGCTCGATAAATTAATTTATTTCTAACAGTAAAAATCATTTCTCCATTAAAAAATACGTTTTTTATAGGCATTGAAACGTAAAATACGATGGTCATACTAAAAACTTATTTCATGGGTGGGGCAATTACTAAAGATCGATTTGAACATTTTATTTGTTTATAACAATAGGAATTTGTTAATAACTTTTATTAATTTTTTTTTTTAATCTAGCATCTAACGCTAAATCGTATCAGGGTGAGTTTTAGGTTAATTTCCTGTCTCAGTTTCGACGCCGGTTTCTGCGGGAGGTCCTTTATGGGCGTTAGAAGGCGAAAGAAACTCTCTCTTTAGCACGATGTGGGTTGACGTCGCTACAATGTTTTTTCGGTGCAGTTTATTCACAACCATTAATTTTTTTGGTAGGTTGTTAAAAATAGGGTTTGAATAAGTTGAATTCGATGTTCTGCTATCCAGATCCTATTTTTTCTTTTGTGCACACTGCACATTACTTTTGTTTACTTGTGCCGGAAGTTTATAGTGGTATTTTCGATTGCACAACATCACATTTTACTGCTGAAAGGATATTTGGTTGGAAAATTGCTGGGTAAATTAATAAACTGAATTGTAAGAAGCTGAAATGTTGAGCTCATCAAATATCATATAAATTTTGACATTGCTAGAAATGAGACAATATACTGAGCAATTTCACGAAGATTCAACAACGTTTTGACTTGACCTCTTTTAATTTTGATTATTTTTTGTTTATAGATAGTCTTTGATAAATAAAAAATACAAGTTCTCTTAGAATTTTTTTTTTCGACCAGGGGTCTTCACAGGATGCCCCTCAATTTTTTGTTATTTTGTGATGTGAGTGCATTTCGACGAGCGATTGTAGAAAAACTACTAAATCGATTTTCATAAATGATATGTCGTTGAATAGGTATTAAAACAAAGTTTTTAAAAATGTACACTGTTAATTTTTTGAAATAATTTTTAATGGTGTAACATCAGAAAAAAACGGTGTTTTTTATGTTAAATATCAAATATTTTATTATTAGATGAACTTTTTAAAATATTATAAAAATTATATATGTAGTACAATAAAGAAAATAAATACAATTGTTAAAAATGATTTACTTATTTTACAAACAGAAGTTTCTTTTGAATAGGAAAACAGTTCTGCAATTATTTTCTTTGTATTAGATGGCATAAAAAATGAAATGTTTATTTGTCACTTTTAGTAATCACTTGTCACTCTTATAAAAAATAATTTGACAGTCTCCACTGCAAACAAAAAAACCGTATAAATAACAAAACCTATTTAGGAACTTTTGACTGGAGAAGTATTATGTTATTATGGTCATAAAGTAAAAGATTGTATTTTAACATTAAATTACAAATATTTTATTATTGAATAAACTTTTTAAAGTATCATACAAATTATATATGTAGGTTAAAGAAAATAAATATAGTTATTAAAAATTATTTACTTATTTTACATTTAAAAGTTTGTTTTGAGTTGGAAAACATTTTTGCATTTGTTTTCTTAGTATCTAATGGTACAAAAGAATGAAATTTTTGAGTTCCACTTATAGTAATCACATTTTTATATCGATTTTGTAATTTTTTTTTTGTTGATTAATATTCATTTTTATCGGCGTATGACGAACTTTGGTTCATGGTAGATTCCCATTTTAAAGCCCATTCGAAAAGTTTTTTTGGTGTATCAATAATATCTTGGCTCCTCATACTATAACGGTGTGCAGCACGCTTCAGTGTACCACCAATTCCATCACAAGGTCCCTTTCCATGGCTGGTAGCATGAAAATGCCATTCTGCATCAACCTTAAAGTCTTTTTTATGGTGGCATAAGTTAATTAGGTTATGTTTATTTTTGTATTGAGAAGGTGCACCGTCAGTGTTATAAATTATTTTCGTAATATTAAAATTTATATGCGTTTTGATGAATTCAATAAGTTTTGTAATGAAAAGATGGACTGTAGTACTGTTGTGATCGTTTATATCCGAAATGAGTATAAAACTTCGGTGCTGTATATATTCACTTGCGGCACTTTTAAAATAAATGACAAATGGATAAATAGTAGCTTGTGAATTATTATAATAATAGCCTTGAACCGCATCCTGAATTATGAAGCCGTAGTTTTCAGAAAAATCCCCTTGAACGAAGCACTTCCTGCTTCTAATTTTTTTTTTCCTCAATGGATGTAGATTGCTGTTTTGCTATAAAGTTGTGTGGTATCAAAATTTGTAAACGGTAAATAAATTTTTTCATAAATTCTTCTACAGTTTCTATTAAAGTATCCAAATTGCATCGATCAGTGGTATTCCATTGTTGATATTTGACTTGAAGGATTCCTTTAACGTCAAAATCATTTAGTAATTTTTCTTCCAGTTGTTGAAGTTTTTTTGAACATTCATTGCACTTCAAAGTATGACTATCTTTTATTAATGCACCACATGAAACAAAGTCAATTAATGTTTTATAATTCTGGAAAGCAGCATCAGTAATTCAAGACATCTTAGAGTGTTGAATCATTAGTTTCATATTTTGATGTATGGTACACACGCACACATTATGAACTCCTTGGGATAATTTTATACATTCTTGTGGTCGAAGGGACGTGAATTTAGTAAATCCTATTTTCACATCAGGAAACTTATTTTTAAACTCCACATAAGCTTCATTTAATGTACATAGCAATAAGCGCTTTTGTGTTTTTATGCGCTCATCTCCTTTTTTAAAAGATATTGCATCTCGTTTGCCTGGCAATAATCTACTGATTTCATCACTTTTATAGAACTGCTCCACAACATTTATATCTGTTGTGGATACACCTCTTTTATCCGTCGCAGATGAATACTGAAAATTATTTTCATGTAGAGTTTTACTTTTTTCAACCAAATGACGCGTAGCATTACTGTTGTTTGTTATTTTAATTATATTGTTATTATAATTATATTATTATATTTAAAAATACAATATTTTATATTATTATATTTAAAAAAAATTCTACTTGAAGCCGTATTTTTCATTTATCTAAGGCTATCTATAAACTAAAAATAAACCAAATTAAAAAGGTTCGAGTCAAAATGTCGCAAAATTTTGCTGAACTTGACTGAAATTGCTTTTTAAAAAAATCATTTAATAATAAAATATTTGATATTTAACATAAAAAAAAAATCTGAATCTAAAAATCGCCACATTTTTATAATTTTCCTTCAGAACAAAAAAAACTGATTCCCGACAGTCATATGCACAACGAATTTTATCTCTAAAACAAAAAATATCGCATCTCCTAAACTTTCACAAGTGGTTAGATATAAAATAAGCTTCAATTTAGTTTAAAAAAAAAAAAAAAAAAGGCTATGCCATCTTTTTTTCAATTACACCGTTTTTTTCTGATGTTACACCGTTAAAAATTATTTCAAAAAATTAGCAGTGTACATTTTTAAAAACTTTGTTTTAATACCTATTCAACGACATATCGTTTATGAAAATCGATTTAGTAGTTTTTCTACAATCGCTCGTCGAAATGCACTCACATCACAAAATAACAAAAAATTGAGGGGCACCCTGTGAAGACCCCTGGTCGAAAAAAAAAATTCTAAGAGAACTTGTATTTTTTATTTATGAAAGACTATCCATAAACAAAAAATAATCAAAATTGAAAGGGGTCAAGTCAAAATTTCCCAAAAATTTGCTGAACTTGCGTGAAATTGCTCTACTATATCTTAGTTTATGTCGATCGCATTTAAAATTCCTGAAAAAAGTCTGTTATAAATTCTTCTTATTAAAACTTACGAATTTTAATTCAATGAAAGTACTTTTCAGTGGCGGCGGCGGCAGTAAAAGGTACTTTTTAAATACAAAATAACGTCGCCTACAAAGCATTTACGTGTAACTACATTTTAGAAAAATGGTAAGGAATCTTACAAAACAATTTATTGCGATTCTAAACAAGCTTTAAAAAAAGTTACTAACAATAAATAAAAAATGATAGTTTTTTTTATTTATTGATTAAAAAATTTTATTTTCAAGCTTGTTTAGATTCGCAATAAATCATTGTGTGAGCTTCCCTTCCATTTTTCTAAAATGTATACACGTAAATGGTTTGTAGCCGACGATAATAGTCCATGGGCCCACGCCGATTCCATGTGATAATTACCACATATGTATTTTATACTTCGTGAGGCACCTGTCCTTGACGAGCCCGAAAACTTCTGCGAGTTTCCTCAAATTGGCCGCTTTTTCGTTCGGCAAGCTCCGAAAAATGCCGATTGCCCGCGATCTTGTAAATTTGCTACCACATTTTTTTTCAACTGTGAGGATTGGAAATTTGTTTTAGAACACGACTTACCCTCGTGTCCGACCAAAATGTGTCTGCTATTGTCGAATCCGACAACTGAGGTATTTTGCTATGTTTGTGTTGTCGGACTAGACAATAGCAGACACATTTTTGTCGGACAAGGTTACCCTCATGTTCTAAATCAAATTTCCAGCCCCCATAGCTAAAAAAAAAATTACAAGATCCCGGGCAATCGGCAATTTTCGGAGCTTGCCGAACGAAAAAGCGGCCGAATCGAGAAAAATGACAGGACAAAAGTTTTCGGACTCGTCAAGGACAGGCGCCTCACGAAGTATAAAATATGTGGTAATCATCACATGAAATCGGCGTGGGCTCAGGGACTATAAGTTTTAACAATGCAAACTGTGTTAGATAATTATACAAATATTTTAATTCCGGCTGGAGAAAAAAATAAAATTAGGTTGGTTGTTTTTTCTAGCGCCATATCTAGTTTTAATTATAAACTTAAAATCGAAATAAAAATAAATTTAAAACAAAATCGATAAAATCAAAATAACAATGTAAAAAGAATTGATAAATGATTTATGTGAAGTAGTTAATATTTTTTTTTATATATGTGGAAACATATATTTACATTTTGACAGTTATTTCAAACATAATTTTTCACACATTAGCCAAGCATTTAAAGAAAATTTTTTGATCAAAACCTTTAAACTATATAAATATAAAATTGATAATTAAATATGAATTTTATTACAAGAAACATTCATTTCATATTCAACTAAATTTAATTTTATAATAATTTAATATAGAAACAATTAAGGAAATCTACTTGTCTTTTTTAGTTTATTTTCTTAAATCAACTTTAAAAATAATCTTTACCTTACTTAATGATTCTGTACTGTTTTTTTGTGTGTTATATAAACAAAAAGCCGTTAAGATTTAGTAACATTTTTGTTTTGTATATAAAAATTAATAAATACTTATTCCATAAAAGAAAATAAACACTAGATTGTATAGTTTCCGCTATAATTTAAATAACAGAAAAAACAACAATCACCATGATAGGTATAAGGTTAACGGATAGTAAACTATCTTTGAAAATTTTACAATTTTAAAGGGATTTTTTTGCTTGCCTCGTTTTTTTAGGAATTTTTTTTCTTTTTAAAATTATTTTGGAATTCAACACAACTAATCTTTGGTTATTATGTTTAGTTTTTTTTGTCATTTTTGGAATTTGAAACAAATTTCTTGGTTGAATTGATAAAGGGACCGTTGACCTTCACTTGTTAATTCTGTTAATTCTGCTTGCCAGATTGACATGAGCTAAGATGTTGTTGCATGGTAGGGTGCATGGCATGTGTGATGTGTTATGCACAATTTTGTGCATGGACATATTGTGTCATGAACAATTAATGCACATTCCATACACTTTTTTCAAAATTGTTTTACGGGACGTACTCAAGTAACGCAAACTAGTTTGTACGACCACAAACAAAATCATTTTGCGTTCTATAAGTCAGTATCCGACATCAAACAGCCGTCTCAAAAACTGTAATTAAAGACGTCGTCAGAAGATTTCTGATCATGAAACATTGTTGTCAAATTTATTTCTGTTTATAAATTATTTTCACATTTACTCTAAGGAAGAAAAAATAATAATTTTGAATTTAAACATATAATAAAAAAGAAATAATGATAAAAAACAAAAGAATGAAAAAATTACTTTAAATTTTATAGAACAGATCATTTAATTTAATTTTATTTGCAAAATTATGTGAAATTTTATAGTGAAAATAAAAAAAAACAAACACAAAAAACAAACGGGCATTTTAAATAATTAATTTGACTGATTTAAAAAAACTATCTGATCCAAACCTGGCATATTTTAGGTTAGTCAATATTCAACTGGGGTTTTCTCATCAAGGAAACAAAACGCCTGTCAGTAATTTTAGTATATTTTGGGTAAAGGATGAAATTTTAGAAATTTGGGGTTTTGTCATCTTTAAAAATTATATGTTGATAAAAAAAAATAACTAAAAATAACTAAATAACTAAGCCTTCCAACGTGACTTTTTCAACAGAGTCTCTCATCTTTGGAATGCCTTACCTTCCTGGGTTTTCCCTGATGAATTTAATCCTCAAGGCTTTAAAGTTAACGTTCATAAATTTCTCAGAGAATCTTAATTTGCATTCCATTCTTATCCCTAGTTGACATGGTATCTTTGGATATTCAGAGACGTTAATTTATAATTTATTATAATTAACACTAAACATGCCTAACTTTGAATAAAAAAAAAAAAAAAAAAAATAAAATAACTAAAAAATTTCATGTAAAATAAGTAAAAAAATTATTTTCAGTTGTAATCTCCCAAGGGCGGTGATAATTCGAAATAATTTTTTGTCAAAAATTTCGGAAGCAAGTATATTGATAAAAGCACGAGGCCGTAGGCCGAGGGCTATTATCAATACCACTTGCTTGAGGAATTTTTCAAAAAATTATGAGAATTTATCAACGAACGAGGGAAATTCGTTTAGAAAATTTTCTGCCATTTTTCATTTCTTGATATTTTTTTTATGAATTATTCGTTGGCTTACTGCGATATCAGTTAATTATTTCAAAAATTATTTGATAATTTTTAATATCCCAGTAGGCCAGACGTATAACTATTTGTTATTAGTATAATTCAAATGTTATTGGTGAAATTGAATGATGTCATTACATTTTAGAGAATTTCATTGGGTTAAATTAAAATAAAACTAAGGCAAAAAATTTCCAGTGCAATATTTTTATAAAATAATTTTTCTATTTTGCGTCTAAAATAAAGTCATTTCGATACCCAAATGCGTATCGAAATGGCTTTCATTACGATACGCAAAGTTTTGTCTTTCAAGGTTGGTCACATTGGTCATACAAACGTTAGTGAACATTAAAACGAATAATTATGTAAATAAAATTAATAAGAATATCTAAACTAGTGTTAAATATTTTAATTAATTAAAATAATTAGTAATAATAACAAAATTTCAAATTGACTATTTTTAAATAAAATACACATTTTTTAAAATTTCAAGACAAAAAATGCAAAATAGAAAAAATAGTATAAAAAACTCGTTTCATAAGACGTTTTATCGCACTTATCCTTTAGAAAACTCCCCGCTGCTCGGGTCGTTTTCTAAACAGATTGCGTGCGATAAAATCGTCGATTATGAAACTAGTTTCTTAATATACTATTTTAGTATCTTTCAAACAAAAAAAAAAATTATCAAAATCGGTTAGCCACTCGAACACGAATTAACTTTAAACTTTCCTTGGCTCTAATTTTTTTAACAAATTTCGAGCCACCCTGTGTCAAAACTGGAAATCAATAAAAGACACGAATTAATTTCTTTTTATTATACTATGTCGTTGTCTTGGTTCAATTTTTCATCTGTGCTTATATTTAAATTTAGTTTTTAATATATTATAATATATTTAAATTTAAAATAATATTACATCTGGATAGTTTAGAAAGCTTGTCTAGCAGATCAAACTCTGGCAGCTGTGTGGTAAGACAACCGATCAGGAAATGCGCTGGTGTTATATATTCGAGATGTTCAGCTGACAGCACATAAATCGGCCTGGAGTAAACAACAGAGTTGTCATTTTGTCCGTAGTAAGTGTGTGACCGTTAGTTGCTTACCTTAGGTGGTATTTGACTTTTTTTACGGCGGCTTCTCATAGCTTGCCAAAATGAGGTGCGCTTGGTGGGATAAAATTAAATGATATTTCATCTAAACAAACAAATACGCATATATATCATTTATACGTCTTTTGGCATCTTTCTTTGATGAGCCGGGTTTGAAAGGGTCCTGCATAATCTACCGCCAACTTTTACAAATCGCACAAATTGAACTGTTGGATTTGTAAGATTGCCCATTAGTTGTGTCATATTTTCTCCTTTATATTTATCGCATTTTACACAATCATGAACTATACTTTTCTGATTAATTGCCTGCAGCCCCAGAGCCTATATTTATGGCGCAATGTGATGATCATCAGGGTTTGAACAGCATGAAGGTAACGTGGGTTTGTTATAACTAGTTTGGTAAGGTCATTTTTTAAATTATAGGTTACTGACGCATTTGTCATCCTTCCTCCAACGCGTAGTGGTACTGCTTCGTCAAAAAATGGTTGGAGGTATTTTAGTTTGCTTGACGCTGGTAAGTCTTTGTTTGCTGCTATCAGACTAATTTCCAACTCGGAAATGTAATATCATATGTAATATCGTATGCCTTATGTATTTCTTGAGTGTCTAGATAGGTTGATTGCAAATTTTTAGAAACAGATTTTAGTTTTATGTCGATATATCGATTCACGTAAGCAAGAATTCGAACAATTTTGCTAAAGCTGAAGTTTCTTCCTATTAGATCGTCGAATATGTTCGGTTGTTGAAGTAGGAGATTGATTGATTGGCTTCGCATTTCTGCTATTATATATTATTTGATTCTCTCGAGTTTTCGGTTATTTTTCTCTATTTAGTATCCATTTTATACCATTCCACCATAAATTGAAGTCTAATAATCCTTTTGGTTCTATTTCTCTTGACGCGCAGTCAGCTTTGGAATCGACATGCCTCCATTGTGAACAATTCATAGTGATAAGAATTTTCCAGTTCTGTTTCTAACAAACATATTTCATTTTGTGGGGAGGGGGGTGCAGACAACCAATTTAATTAATCTAGTAAATTTTGGCAGGATATATGCTTCGATTTTTAGGGTTGGGTCGTCTTTATTACACGGTGTCAATTGTAGCGTTATAATGAACCTTTTTTACATCCATGCCCGTAATGGCCAGATTGGCTCGGTTTCTTGATACCTGTAATTTTTTTGGCACAATTCTCACTAAGGAGCGATGCTTGCAATCCAGAATATAGTAGTGGCCTACATAAATATTTTTGGGTTTGTAGATTTGTTACACCATTGCATTTGGAAGTATGCAACTTTCTAGTTTTGTGCATGTGGTATTACTGGATGTATTCAATTATGTAATTTGGCTTTCAGATTGAGCAGCGTTTGTCTGCATCGATATATTTGAAACTTCGTGTAATAAACTGTGGTGTTTTCTATTATGTACTTTACAGCGAAACCTTGATTTACAATTATAAAGACTATGATTGTTATTCAAGCAGTTGAAGCACTGATTTTGTTGAACTATCAAGTATTTCCATTGAGTTGATTGAGTTTGAGGACGCTGGGCTTGAAACTTTAGTGATTCTAATGCATCGATTCTTCTAGCGATAGATAAAAAAAAATCCTTTAAATTTGGTTAGCTATAGTCTGCCGAACTTTGTGTCTATCAACTATTCGTCTCGTTGTCTATAGTTTGCTCGCTATTATATGAATTAACTAGTGGTTTCTGGTTTCCGCTTCTTAGTCCAGCGCCTTTAGTCCTCGAACGATTTCGTCTGACGTGTGTAGTAGTAAACGGACGTTTGTATTGTTAGCTATAGTGATCGCTGGTTGAAACATGAAATGTTTTATGAATGCATATAGATGGTGTGTTTCTTACGATCGTATCATTCTTTTAACTTTCCCAGAAACTCTATGTAGTTAGAATCCGTAATGCGAAACTGCTTCAATAATCCTGCTGCTTGTCCTTTAAAAAAACCCTTTAAATATTGAAGCTTTTGTGATGGTGTTAATCTGGGATTGTCTTGAATTGTTGAGCAATATAAGTCATGAAAGGACTGCCATTCGGTGTAATCGCCGGTGAATATCGGAAATGCTATTTTACGTCGAAGTGGTAGCTTTACCTCCAAGTGGTTTCCATCATCAAATTATCCATAAACGTTTCGTTCTGCGAGCCTGTTTGCTCCACCTTCTTTCTTAATTTTTGATTTAATGCGACTACAATTTTGTAATAATTGTTCTCGTCTTGATCTAGCTCCTCTGCTTTATCCAATGCGACACAAAAATTCATTCCTTATCTTTCGAAGTTTGTACGATACCTTTAATGTATGAGCATCTCTTTTTTTAAAGATATGAGATCCGCCATTTTAAATATCACTATATACCACGAAATTTGATTTTATGTTTTTACTAATTTTCACCTTTCACTGATTTTAGCATTAAATTTTCACAAAATTTTGAAATGTTTATACAGGGTGAGTTTTTTAAAAAATGCCAGGCTTTTATCTCGAGAACCATGCTAGATGGGACAAAATAACCCAAGATGATATTTGTTAAGCGTCGAGGGGGACGTCCAATGGTAATATTGAATGACCTTGAAACTCATAAGTATTGGAGATATATGCCAAAATAGGTTTTTTTTAAATTAGAACCTATACATTTAATATTTTTTTTTTATTAAGTAAATCAAACTACACACTTTTTGCCTACAAAATTTTTTTGTAAAGTTCGATTTTGTAGATATGATGAAAATTGATTTGCACTAAAGCAAACGTGTCTTCGCTAAGTTCTTCAGAAAAAAAATAAAATTTCAATAAATCAAAAATAAAATTTCAATAAATAAATCAAATCAAAAAAAAACAACGTTTAAATTAATGAATGATTTTCTTTGTTTTTTTTTGATTTATTGAAATTTTATTTTTTTTCTGAAGAACTTAGCGAAGACACGTTTGCTTTAGTGCAAATCAATTTTCATCATATCTACAAAATCGAACACTTTACAAAAAAATTTTGTAGGCAAAAAGTGTGTAGTTTGATTTACTTAATTAAAAAAAAATATTAAATGTATAGGTTCTAATTTAAAAAAAACCTATTTTGGCATATATCTCCAATACTTATGAGTTTCAAGGTCATTCAATATTACCATTGGACGTCCCCCTCGACGCTTAACAAATATCATCTTGGGTTATTTTGTCCCATCTAGCATGGTTCTCGAGATAAAAGCGTGGCATTTTTTAAAAAACTCACCCTGTATATAAAATTCTTAAAAAATAGCGTGAAATGGATTCTGCGTAGTACAAAACCTTCGTGCAAAAAATTGTGCATAATATTTGTCATGCACATGATGTGCTCCATACCGTGCACATTTCGTAAAATGCATTAAAATTATTAAAATAAAAAAGTGCACGTAATGTGCATAGACTCGTGCACCATGCATAATGTTTGTCGGGTATGTAGCAAAACAAATATTTATTTCGTTGCAAAATAGACGGATAATTTTCACATAAGAAATTATTTGTAGTACGAATTTATGAATGAATTTTAAAATAAAATGAAAAATCATAAAATAGTTTATTTTAATTTCAATTCTTATTTTTCTCAAATTTTGCGGTGCACGGTTTTTGAGTTATTTTCAAAAAAGTGCAACTTTTAGACCGTTTCCCCTCCCCCTACGTTTCGACACTTATTGACAGAAAAATTTGTAAAAATTAACAGAGTTAGGAAGTTTAAATTATTGAATGAAAATTATAGCGAAGTCTCAAATAATTATATTTCTGGGTGTTTAGGGAACGGGGGTGGAGAGGGTAAAAAAAACCATTTTTGACCCAAGTGAGTGTGTCTTTCGAAAGAGCACCTAATTTAGAAATCATTATAATTTTATTTAGAATTTTGTGGTGCTCGGGTTTTGAGTTATTGTAAAAAAAGTGCAAAACTTAGACCGTCCCCTCCCCCCATACGTTTCGACACTGATTGACAGAAAAATTTGAAAAAATTCACATATTTCGCAAGTTTGGTAAATTTTGAATGAAAATTATAGCAAAGACTCAAATTATTATATTTTTGGGTGTTTAGGGGACGTAGGTGGAGACGGTAAAAAAGTCTTTTTTGACCCAAGTGTGTGGGGTGTCATTTGAAAGAGCGAAATTAGAAATCATTGCAATTTTTTTTAGAACTTTGCGGGGTACAGTTTTTGAGTTATTGTTAAAAACGTGCAAAATTCAGATCGTCCTCCCTCTACGTTTCGACACTGATTGACAGAAAAATTTGTAAAAATTCACACAGGAAATTTCGTAAATTTTGTATGAAAATCTTAGCGAAGTCTCAAATAATTATATTTCTGGGTGTTTAGGGGACGGGGGTGGAGAGGGTAAAACCTTTTTTTGACCCAAGCGAGTATCGGGTATCATTTGAAGCACCTACTTTAGAAATCATTGCAATTTATTTAGAATTTTGTGGTGCACAGTTTTCGAGTCTGAAAAAATTCACAGAGACAGGAGGATTGGTAAATTTTGAATGAAAATCATAGTGAAGTCTCAAGTAATTATATTTCTGGGTTTTTAGGGTGTGGGTGTGGGAAGAGTAAAAAAAACCATTTTGACCCAAATGAACACAGAGGTGTCATATGATGGAGCACTTAGTTTAAGAAACATTTCAATTTTTTTTAGAATTATGCAATGCACAGTTTTTGTGTTATTGTAAAAAAAATATTTTTAGTATGTAGCCTCTCCACTCTCCTAAATTTCGGCACTTGATTGACTGAAAAAATAACCAAATTTAAATCATTTACAAGCTGGTGTAATTGAATTTTTTTTGAGTTACCATAAACAGCTATGGATAAGATTTAATCTGAAGCATCATTTTTGGTGTGATTTTTGATCAATGTAAGTGATTGTAATTTTCTATTGACATTTACGATTAAACATTTATTTTGTTATGCGTCTATGGTCTGGCAATATAACGACATTACAACACAACTTTTTGTCAATTATTTTTGATATTGTGTTCTTTTACATTCACGGAACCCTTGGCGAGCGAATTTTATTCGTACTTGTCTGACTTTTTTATCTTCACGTGGTTATGTTGTCCATGTGGTTTTGATGTGACAATAAAATTTTGTATTTTTTTCGATATTCTGGATTATAGTATATTGTTGCGGTCGCTATGATATTTTATATACTGCTAGGTTGGATGATATCCGGCTCGAAGGACCAATGATTTGTACCAAATGATCGGATTCCAATAGAATAGTTTCCGTTTATATTGTTTGGTACCAATTTAATGGTGCAATAAACTTCTGGTTTTATTTTATAAATCTGCATCTATAAATGTATCTTATGAATTATATACCGTGGAACATCACCTATTCCCTGGCGGCTTAAGTAACATTCTTACATTGTACCTTAACGTAAAATACACTAACTTTTAAGTCTCCGATACTATCTAAACAAGTTGAAAATATTGAGACAAAATGAGAAATCAATTTTGCAGCCTTGAAAAATAAAAACAAATATAGGTTCAACATATCCATAATATCTTTTTATTTTGTTGCAATAACTATAAATTTTAGTTCTTAAAAACTATCAAACACTTTGCTTAACTCAATTTTTTTTTTAATTTGAATGTCAAACTGTAATTATTTATGATATTCAATTTAATTATTTTTTTTTTATTTATTTATATTTTAAATTTTTTCATTTTTTTTCAATTTTCTTTTCATTACTATTATTACATATTTTGAAGTTGTTGCTAATATTTTCTGTAGAAAAAAAGGAAAACGTTTACATTTTTTTTTCTTTACTAAGTAAATTCAATTAGCATATTGTGTTAAGTTGTTGTTATTATTTTCATTTTAATTTTACTTATATTGAAAGTAATTGTTTGACGGTTTGTTTGTGTTAATATATATACATTTTTTTTATTTAAAGTTATATATTTTTGTATTGTCTAAATTACGACAGGAAAAATAATGAAAAACCCATTCAACGAAATCTGATATTAAGAATCGTTATAGTTCCACACCTTAATTGTATTCGAGGAAAATCTAATAGAGTAGACACATTTTTATGATATTTTTTGATTCTGTTGGTATGACATTAAAAATTTTGAAAGGTTTTTATTAAAAAAAATGTTACTGTATCGATACAAGTTAATCGCTACTGTAATAGAAAATTAATTTTTTTGTTTGTTTTCGAATTGCGGTGTTAACTATTTATCGCTATGATAAGGTTATGTTAAACCATATGTAAATATGTTTAATATGATTTGTATCGAAACTCGATTTATTTGATTAGCAAATATGTGATTTATTGAATAGCATATTTTTTAAATTTGACAGTGACAGAAATGAATTGAAGATTCATTCAATTCACTCATTTGTGAAGAGCGGCAACGTATTTCTGTGTCTTAAGTTTTTCAAGAGTTGATGAAATCTCGCACTAGTTTGCAATCTAAGTTATCAAGTTATATCAATATAAAACTACCGGTACTCCACAAATATGTAAACCGGCATATTATTAAAGTATAACTGAGCATCCTAACAGTAACCGAAAATAGCTCCGCAACAGAAAGGGAACGTAGAGGTTTTTCTGTAATACGATGCTCGTTATGACCTTGTCAGTGCTATGCATTAAACCTTTAATTTCCTTAGTAAAATTACCTTCATGCCATAGGGTTTCGCTTACCTCTGGTAGTTTTATTATGACTCATTCGAAAGTCTGTCGTGTAACACGCGGCCAATCTATACGATAAATGAATCTGTTTGACCATCTCAACCTTTGGTCAACGGAACTGCTAGAAGTTAAAGTCTACTCTGTAATGATAATGCATTAGAAGTTAAATGAGTTGGCTTGGCATTGGCTTTTTCACCGAATATTTTTTTTTACGTTTTCGTTCATCCAACCGTCACGAACTTCTGTGATCTGTCTCTCAAAGTTGCTTCCAACTTTAGCTCTTCCAGTTCTAGGGTTTCCAGAAAACTTTCAATTTTAAACAACCTTGTGTACGACTGAAGCAGAGGAAAAGTTCCTCTAAGTTTTGGTACTATACGAATTTCATTAGAAAACGGGTCGAGTCATGTAAAACAACCTGCTTTGACTAAATCACAATGTAGCCTTGACAATATTTCCCCGTAAATCGATCCTTTGGTACAGCACGTTCATCACAAGATAATTTAAAATTTTCTTGGTGTGATGAAGTTTCCGATATCTGTAACGTAACACAGGTATGAACATCTCGTGATCAACTCACGTTGTTTCGTGGATCTGCAAGTCCTTTGAACCTTTTCTTTTGTTCAAGGCAACATTGGTTGAAGATTTTATTGGTTTTAGCGTTACATAGGCAACACTGACGAGGTAATAAAGCCACGGCATTTTTCTACGAAAAAGGAGATTTTTTTACCGATTTTATTGCTTAAGAACAATATTTATTTTTACGGATGATTACATTATGTCTCAAAAAATTAATCTCAAAATTTTTAGAGTACCTCTTTAATATATTTTAATTTAATATTATTTCTTCTCATTCAGACTATTTTATTTAAAACACTATCCCTTATTTCACTTCTTAAAGTTATTTACTTTATCGCATACCGGTATATCCCGTTCCATATACAATTATATTTATTCTGAAAGTTGACCTGTTTATATACGATTTTTGATTAATTTCTCGAAAAGCTACACAATAAAATTGCTGTATTCCATGTTACATTATTTTATTAATGAATATTCTAATTTTGTTTACCCTACAATAGTTCCGTTTTGGAAAATAGTACATTGGTGTTGTTATAGCCATTATTCAAGATTAATTTATATTTCATTCGGGTTTTAAATAAGACCTTATTACGCTCAAAGTGTACTAGTGTCAATATCCTCAACTCACCCTGCTCCTCCATAGTTTGAATCTTCATCCTATAAGCAATATCTAAGGTGACTATGGTTTGACCCGAAGGGTCAAAGTTTTACTAGATAATCCTTGGGATCCGGGTTTGACTACACAGGAAAAAAATTGTTGCAAATTAATTTAATTGGTATCATATAAAAGTAAATTATTGCATTTTAGCCATTCAATCTTATTTAACAATTCATTTAATTTATTTTAAATGATTGAAGTTTTAGAGATTTAAATAATTCGTTAAAATCTTTTACGAATAATAGAAAACGAAGCGAAATGAAATTTATTTAACGATAATAAAAATAAATAAGAGAATAGAATGAAATAATGGAAAATTGATAGTTTTTTTACATTATAAAAATATGTGCAAAGAAAATGTTTGGTGCATGTAATGAAAACAAATACAACTAGTAGGGTAGGGTGTGACCACAGCGGCCACGCCAAGAACTTCCCGTTAAGTTAAATAGGAAATATAAAGATATTTTCTTAAAACTTTAATAAATTGAAATTCTCTTTCAAAGACTTGCAATTAATCGCCATTTCATCTTTTGGTTACACTGGAAAGAAGATTTTCATTGCACCATATATTTAAAAAAAAAATAAAGCATCGGGCAGCTAAAAAAAATATTAAAACAAACGAAATGTCAACCTATTGGTCAGTTAAAAAATCAGCATTTGTTTGATAGATACCAACCACTTTGTACAAGATACCTGACTTGCTAATTAATTTTTCTCATGTTAACTGAAACGTTTTATCAAAGATTAGTACAAAAAACATTTCACAACTGTAGGCTGCTGTGGTGATATCATTAAAAAAAAGATCAAAAATAAGATACTCCACCGAAAGTGATAAACCGGAAGTGATTTTATAAACATTACAAAAATTTTATGCACTATGTTTCAACCAAATTAAATCTCAGAAATGAGTGTTATTGAAGTTTCAAATGAACAGTTGACCAAGTGATCCACTCACTAGCCTCTGAACTTTTTGTCAAATTTTGAAAATAACTCAGATCTTCGATATTCAAGTAAGTCCGTATGCGTCTGCAGTTAATTTACATACCAAAATTTCATCTAGATATCATGCGTTTGTTTAACGAAAACGACACGTAGATTTTTCACATTTTCTTAAAAAACTCAAAAAGTTATGTAGCAATTGTTAATACAAATGCCATTATAAATGGCTGACATGATGACAAACAATATGGATGTTTCATGATCTTGATAGCATTATTTAATCTCATCATATTTGCAAGAGATGATTTTTTAGTTTTTTGGAAACCACTAAAAAACAAATGATTTATTTTCGCTAGAAAAGGACTGGGCTCTATGTTACGCCGAGATACATCGATTGCGACCATTTTCGTTAAAATCGACCCATCCGTTGTTGAGAAAGCGTTGGGCAAAAATTTGTCTACATACAGCGATACATACATACAATACACACACACACACACACATACAGACTGCCAGCTAAAAATAGTCTAAACAGCTTCAGGAGGTCAAGAAACGTAAAGATATCAAAAAAATTTCGATTTCGAAAATCGACCCAAAAACAATAACTTCCCATATCGGAAAGTTAAAAAACGAACGGACACTTTGAAACATTAATTTTAGAAATATAAAAAAATTATTATAGGTTTTTAATATTTTTTGTTTGCTTTGTTTCATGTCGACAGTGTGAACTGTTGTGAATTTTTCGATTTTTTTCTTCAAAATTTTGCCACTCAACACCCTCCAAATAACATTTTAAAATATTAGCCAACCGCTATAGTTTTTGTTCATCTTTACAACATTTTCTATAACCATGAATTTTTTTCTTTTGTAATATTCAAAGATAAAAGAGAAGACAAAAAATTTGTCGATTTTAAAAATAAGCCGAAAAACGGTGCTTTCGAAAATTGCAAAAAAAATTGCTTTGCACTAAAAAAAACATTTTTCATATGAATATTTCCCTCCCACATTCGTAAAGGCAAAAAACACCTTTTATGTGAAACCACACTAGTAAAGGTCAAACATAATTTTTTTCTTCAATATAACTTCGGTCTGAAAGACCTAAGTATTACTCATGGGCTCAAAGTGAAATTCTTACCCCAACTTTTTTTTGGCATTTCTTGACGTTTTAGGACCTACTGATTCTAAAAGAGCAAAAAAAAAAAAATGTGTGTCTGTCCGTCGGCCAGCCGGCCGGCCGTCACAACCGACGAAATCTAGAAAACCGCTGGACGGATTTGAAAATTTTTTTTTTCTAAAAATAGGTTTACTCAATAGAAAGAGCCGAAAGGACGATGTGTTCGATAACTGTACCGGAAGTGTGTCAAAAAAATCGTCAAGTGTGTTAAAACAATGAAATTTTTCATACTTTTTGCTTAAAAAACATTCATTTTAAGTGATTACGAGTACGAACTGAGTGAATGAATTTGGAGAAATTGGAGAAATCTTGAATTTGGAGAAATCTTGATGGTCGGGATTGGTATGTGAGACCAAAATCTAGATTATTGCATTATAAGTTTGTCAAAAAAATGTTGTCAAGTGTGTCAAAAGAAAGATTTTTATTTATTTTTTTACCCAATTTTTTGGAAAAAAATAAAATTAATAATTTGTATGATATGAAAATATTTTATTATTATAGAGAATTATGGCATTATAAGTTTGTCAAAAAAATAATATCAAGTGTGTCAAAAAATGATTTCATTGATTTTTTTTACCCCTTTTTGGGAAAAAAATGTAGTTGTTTTTATGACGTAAATGTAATTGAAAATGAAATTGGACATGGAAATTTTTTAATATGTTATAGTTTTTGAAATATTTTTGGAATTTTGAAAAAAGTTTGTACTATTGATTTTGTAATAATTTTTGCAATATTTTTAGAATTTTGGAAAAAGTTTTAATTTTTGATTTTGTAAGAATTTTCGGAATAGTTTTGGAATTTTGAAAAAAGTTTTAATTTTTGATTTTGTAATAATTTTTGGAGTATTTTTAGAATGTTGAAAAAAGTTTGATTTTGTTATAATTTTTACAATATTTTTGGAATTTTGAAGAATTTGTGATTTTGTAATATTTTCTCGAATCGCTAAATTGAAGGTTTTTGAATAGTTTGCTGAAAATGAAATTGGACATGGACATTTTTGAATTTGTTATAGTTTTTGAATATTTTTGTAATTTTGAAAAAGTTTCAATTTTTGATTTTGTAAGAATTTTTGGAATATTTTTAGAATTTTATAAAATTTTAAAATTTTGATTTTATTATAATTTTTATAGTTTTGGAAAAAGTTTCAATTTTTGACATTGTTATTATGTTTGCAATATTTTTAGTTTTGGAAAAAGTTTGAATTTTTGAATTTTGTCATAATTTTTGGAATATTATTAGAATTTAGAAAAAGTTTAAATATTTGATTTTATTCTAGTTTTTTTAATATTTTTGGAATTTTGAAAAAAGTTTCAATTTTTGACTTTGTATAATTTTTGCAATATTTTCAGAATTTTTGAAAAAAAGTTTAATCTTTGATTTTGTAATAATTTTTGGAATATATTTAGAATTTTGAAAAAAGTTTGATTTTATTTAATTTTTATAATATTTTTGGAATTTTGAAAGAAATATGAATTTGTGGTTTTGTAATATTTTCTCGAAACGCTAAATAGAGAGGTTTTTGAGTAGTTTGCTGAGTGTATCATCTTTTCACTAAATGCCGCAACCAGTGAAACGGTAAAGATCCCGCGCTGTCATACTGGCAGATCGCAGAGAGACTTCTTTGTCCGAACTGCGTACAAATGGAATAGTTTGCCGGAACACTTAGTCTCAGGTGGTTTCAACCCACAGATGTTTAAAAAAAGCGTTAATCTACACCTCAGAACGCCAGTTGTTGTGGGACCCAGGTCTAGACCTAGGTCTTAAAAGGTATTTATGTGTTGTTGTGACACATATTCTAAACCCTATTACACAACACATTTTATTAAAAAAAAAAAAAAAAAAAAAAAAAATTATGTTAATTTATGGTCTGTTATGATTTTCCGGCAACGTATAGATGTTTCGATTTAGTTTTGTAATAAATTTCTAAACAGACATAAAAAAATACTTTAAAGTACAAGTACAACAAAGAGTTATGTTTGATATACATCGCTGCCCAAAACTAAAAATTATGTCCTCATAAAAGTTTTTGCCGAAAACTATATCAAAATCCTTAATTCAGACCGAAGTCTTGATATCTCAGAGCTGTGAGATTTCTGCCCCTCCATATTTTCACCTCTTAAATCATGAGCCGACAGCAAACGTTTTCGTTTAATCTTTAAAACATTTAAATTAGATTAGATTCGAAAGGGATGGACAGGTTGTGCTAGGCGGAACATGTCCTGACACGCATACTCCACGGTTCATAGTGCCGTGTCCGAGTTCGGCCTCATAACAACTATTCCATAAACATTTCTGTCTGGTTAATGAAATCCAATACCGACTGTAATGGAGACATTTTGATGATGCTGAACCTCTAGTGCTCAGAATCTTCTTCCTTTTCAAGACACTATCCACAGAGAGGGATTTCTATAAGTCCAATGGTAAGGAGGAGTTTAATTAGATGTCCATATGCCCTGTTAAGACACCGACCACAGAGATGAGAATTATCCTCTTCAAGCTTAAATGAAAATTAACATTTTTATCTGAAATGCTATAAAAAACATCTTACTTTGTCTGCCTGTTGATGACGTATTCCATAGAGTATTCATCTTAAGGTCTGCATCATCCTTTAATAATGACAAGGCAACCTTTTTGGATAACTCTAAGGCGGGATCTGAAGTTCATCCGATTTTACTTTGCCTGAAATGCCCATGACCTGAAACCCATCGCAGTGTGAGGTTATTGACCTGCGCTAACCTGCAGAGCCCTTTTCCCCATAGCTATTTGGCTATCCAAAAAGATGGAAATTTGTTTCTCCTGCAGACGCAAGCTTGTAATTAGGTGTGTCCATTCCATTAATGGCATATATCTCCGCTTGAAGGGCTGTACAAAACCGTCAAAGCGAAAATTTATTACTACATATTGCTGCATTATTTGATTCCACGTACACCACAGCTCCTGCATTTCCATTCAACAGTAAGCCATCCGTATAGAAAATGTAGATCTCGCTGAAGGACCAGTCAGACCAAGATCCCTCACATTGCTCTCTAGGAGAGATGATAAGTTCAGCGGGCTTCTCAATGTTATATACTTTGGTCATAACGTCACGTATAGACATATCTATTACCGGACAATCTATCCGTAATCTGTCTAGTATGTGACCATGACCGCATGTTTTGCCTCTGTTTACTCACGTTCTTGCACATTTAGTCTGTAGACAGCCCATTTAGCCATGTACTCTCATGAAGATGTAGAGAAGCCAGACGCAACATGGCACCCACTGACAAGGTTGGTGTGGTGCGCTTTGAGTCACTGATACCTACGCATGCCATTCTCTGGATTTTATTTAACTTAGCACGAATGTATTGTTTCTCCGTCTTTGGCCACCAGACAATACTTGCAAAAGTAAGCGTTGGTCTGATTATTGCTGTGTAGATTTATAGGATGATTTTGGGACTAAAACCCCAATTATGTCCAAAGGATCGGCGGCATTGCCAAAATGAAATTACGGCCTTATCAACTTTTTTTTTGTTAAATGAGTATTCCAATATAACCTTTTGTCGAGAATAATGCCTAAAAACTTAACCTCATCTGAGTAGCTTAACTGGAATACTGAAAAAACAGACTTGGTGTTGCAAGCACTTTTCTCTTATTGGTAAATAAGACCACCTCTGATTTGGATGGATGGACCGATAGTTCTTGCTCTCCACACCAATCCTCAACCAACTTCAGCGAATTTTGCACCAGATTCACCAGAGTGCGAAGGTCCTTACCAATTGCCTGTATGACAATATTATCACTGTAGCTCTCAGAATAGAATCCTGATTGATTTAGTCTCTTAAGAAGACTATCAAATACCAAAGTCCACATGAGGTGTGAGAGAACACCACCCTGAGTCCTCGTTTAACTGAAACTGAAACAGTTGTATTGCCATCCAGATTATTCTGGCCAGTGGGGCCATCCAAATTATCCTACAGCATGCATGGATAGCTTCCATCAGAACCCGGAGATTTGAACGAATATAGTATATACGATTTGAAGGAATATATGGTCCATCTCAGAGATCTAATGTTCACTACATTCCCAGTCAAGACCCAATTATCTTTATTTGGAGTTACAGTTAGTTAGTTAGTACAAAAAATATGTTAATAAAAAATGGTTTAAACCCAACAGATACACAAGAAATAATAAACATAATAACCGAAATAACAAAACAAAACTATTTCACACATAACAACGAGTATTATCAACAAACAGAAGGATTACCTATGGGTAGCCCACTATCGGGAACATTAGCCGAAATATATCTCAACGATTTTGAAACAAAATATATATATAATAACTCAAATCCACACAAAGAAAATATCATTTATTGGTATCGCTACGTTGATGATATAATTTTATTATTCAAAGGAACAAATAGACAGCTTAATCTATTACACCAATACATAAACAGCAGAGAACCTTCCATTAAATTCACCTTAGAAAATGAAGAAAACAACACAATAAACTTTTTGGATTTGTCAATCAAAAATGTAGATTCAAAACACACATTCAAAATATTCCGAAAACCAACCCAAACGGATCAAACAATAAATATCAAATCACATCATCCATACCAACATAAACTAGCTGCCTACAACCACATGATCAATAGATTGAACACTATACCGATGAACGCTGAAAATTATGAAGACGAGCTAAACAATATAAAATACATAGCCAGAAAAAATGGATATAAAAATGAAATGATTGACACATTAAATAGAAAACACAAAAACAAGAAAAATTTGCGTACCCTAACAACGTTGAAGAATGAAGAAAACTTAGCAGGTAAAAAATACGTAGGCGTAACATACAATAGAACAACATTCAAAATAATGCAAAAAACCTTAAAAAAATATGGATATATTGCGGCTTACAAAAACAAAAATAAATTAGAAAATTACCTAAAAACTAAAAAAACCCAAAACTTAGACACAGGTGTTTATAAGCTTACCTGTGACGACTGCAGTAAATTTTACATAGGCCAGACGGGGAGGTCCTTCAAAAAAAGATTTATCGAGCACACCAATGAAATTAACAGAAGCAATCCAAAATCCAGATATGCCCAACATTTGAAAATAGAAAAACACAAATACACCAATATCAACACAAATTTAACCATATTACATAAAAAAAGAAAAGGACAAAATCTAGATAGACTGGAAGAAATAGAGATATATAAACATAAAAACAATAACAATATTTTAAATGATAAAATCAACACTAAAACTAACAAAATATATGACGTAATAATAAAAAACAGCATTTGAAATAGTATATAAGTAATAGTTTAAGCAAAAATTGTAATAATAATTTAAGAACTGAGGATGACGTAAGGCGAAATCGATAAACAATAATAATTTAAGAACTGAGGATGACGTAAGTCGAAATCGATATTCTTTAAAATAAAAAATAAAAATCAAATTGTTACTATAAGGAAGTTTTATTATTATAAATAAATTTAAAAATAAACAGTAAAAAGTATATTTTTAAATATTGCATTTTAATTCAAAAGTGACAAAAGCACACAAACAGTGAATAATATGGAAAACCATAATAACACATATACAGTTAGTTGTTCCTTCATTTTGCAGTGGAACTGCTGTCTGGTAAATGTGTAAAAAGCAGAAGCGCCGTCTCCGTATGCTGCCTAGTTGGCATAAGCACTAAACCTGGTTGGTATTTAGGTTCCTTTGAGAGTACTCTATGAAGCCTTGCTGCCACAGGATAGCTCTCAATTGACTCATAAAACTTCTTCCAAGCACTCTCTCTAGCACTAATACGATAAGCGATCCAGTCATCGGTGTTATTTGTTCGCTTGGCTTTCTATAAAAGTTTCCTGACTCTAGATCTCAGCTTTTTCAGTTTTCTGTTCCACCAGGGTGAGCTTCCTTCATAATTGAACGCTCTGAGTGGACAAGATTCTTCAAAAGTCTTGACCATGCACTCTTGAATCCAATACGCAACATTATCAATGTCGTATACAGTTGATCGATGGATCAAAGTCCAGAAACATTTGGCTAAGAGGTATTCTGTACATATCCCAATTAGTTGATTTGGGATTTCTAAAACTTTCTTTTACCAACGCGTCGTCCCCATAAATTCAAAATTTATGCAATTGTGGTCTGAGAATAACTTGCGATACTATCCAAACCAAAACTAGGTAAGTGAGGGTGATGTCAATTACTTCTTCACTAATTACATTTGAAAAAGTGGGAGCATTCCCCTTATTTAGAATTCTTAGATCTGTATCATGAAGAAATTCAACGAGGTCTGTTTCCCGTCTTTGGTTATACTGCCCCAAATTCATTATGCGCATTTGCATCGTATCTCAGGATCAAGGGCATGTTCTCGTTGCTGTTGATTGAAAAAATTCATGAGTCGGTTTATCATTTAAAATGTTACGTGGAGGAGGTTGTGCGTGGGAATTTTGAAAAAAATTATTTTTTTGACGAGTGGGGTGAATGGTGATTTATTTTCCAGTCCAAAACAAGTTTTCTTGTAATTTTCGAAAGAACGGTTTTCAACTTATTTTCAAAAATGTGAAATTTTTTTCCTATTCCCTCCTTAAGTTCGAACATTACAAAAGTTTTCTTTTCAAAAAATTGGAAAAATTCATAGTTATAGGAAATGTTGTAAAGAATGAATGAAAACTATAGAGGTCGGCTCATTATCTAAAATGTTATTTGGAGGAGGTTGGGAGTGGAAATTTGGAAAA
The DNA here is from genome assembly GCA_963693315.1 of Diogma glabrata. NCBI lineage: Eukaryota > Metazoa > Arthropoda > Insecta > Diptera > Cylindrotomidae > Diogma > Diogma glabrata. The sequence goes on along the minus strand of OY856186.1, from coordinate 361,973,724 downwards.
AAAAATCGATTATTTAAAAAAACTTTTGTTTTACTATCTCCTTGAAAATTGTAACGTTGATATATTTGTTTACTCTCAATAAACTTCCCTTCAAAGAAAGAAATAAAAATTAACAATCAAATTTACCAAACTAATAAGCAGTTTATTGGCTATACTGTTGCAGCGGCACTATCATCATTAGATGCCAATACTCATCAGGCCATTATCTCGTGATAGGAGAAAAGAAACAAAATAAAGTTAAAGTATAAAAAGCAAATTTTAGGGAAATTTGCACGAACAAAACTAAAATTGGATTGCTAATAATCCAGCTACTTACTGACATATCCACCGATCATGTGACGCATTGTCTTCCCCGATGATTAAAGCTATTGCCAGTTGTATGTGATAATTTACGTTAACTCGTACGTCAATAGCAAGAACTGAAGTACACGGGGGAATGTCACTCCCGTGGTTCAAAAATAAAAAAAATACAAATCAACAAAAACTGATTTCATGTGTGGAGATTTAATTATATTTACCATAAATTAACATTTAAACAATATCCAATCTAAATGTTACCATATAGGAGATTAGTCACAAAATTTAATGAATATGAAGTTTGCGATTATATATTCACCTTAAATTAACATTTAAAGAATAATCAATCCAAATGTCATTTGACGTTAGTATTTGAGTATTTTTTCTTCTTCAAAACTATCTTAACGTTAGCCAAATGAATGTATTGAATTCTTTCGTTTGTGTTTTTAATTTCTCAATATACTTTTTTGGTTGACTCTAAGATAGTTTTGAAGATGAACTACTAATGAAACTAAACGTCAAATGACATTTGGATGAGTAGGCGCCATAGTTTTTAGATGCAACAAATTCAAATTTTTTATCTGCCTTGCTACGATGATTATCGTCATGTTATTTTCCGATGATGTACTTTTTACTGTTTTCCAATTTTAAACCTAATCAAGTGGTCAGCTTCCTGTTCCAGCAGTTAAAAAAAACGACAAAGCCAAATACTTGCGGTTCTTATCTGTAAACGATAAACGTTAAGATAATTATTCCCACTACATCAATTATCCTCAGTTATCTTTTACTTTTAACACAATAACCGTATTTGTAGTGAAATTTAATTCAGTTATTGAACCAAATAAATTCATGAATATATACAAAACTATCAATGCATCAAATTGTTTTGTTTTATTCGTTTTCATTAACATATTTTGATTTGGACACGCTCTTTTGAGCAAAAACTTAAACTGCACGCCACAATATTTTGGTTTGTAAAATTTATATTTATTTTAATTAATTTATGGGAAAATTCATAATATTGTTAAATTTTCATCGTGGGTGGTTGCACTTATTTTGTTCTCGTTTTTATAGCACACTTGGAACGAATTGTATCAAATATTATTGAATTTATTCTGTTGGATGATTGATTTTCTATCATATATATTTTTATATACAATAAGCCTTAACTTTCATTCAATTATTTTCAAGTTGGTACACTTAAGAAATAAAAACTATTTCCTGACAATCAAAAGTATTCATTCACAATATAATAAATCAAATATTGTAAAGATAATTAATTAATTCAACGAGCTTTTGTAAAGAAGGAATTCAGTAATAATTTGGAAAAATAACAAATGCATTTACAGTTTATTTATTTATAATTTTTTTTAAACTTCTATCGAACCACGATCATAACCTTAAAATTTATAACGATAACTTTACTCTAGATTTGAAAAGAAAAAGTCCGAGCGGCAGGATGTCCGCTAGAAATAGGTAGATTTCGAGATCAAACAGTTTTGTGTACAAGTAGAATCTAATGTATCAGATTAGTTTAAACAAAATAAACTAATTACAAACAGATATCGAACAAATTTTAAAAAGAAAATTAGCTACACATAAGCAGAACTACATCTATGCAATTTTACAACAAACAAATATCAAATCTACCACAGAACATATGTGTGTACTTTTTTGGTACACACATATGTTGACAATGTATGACACTATGTATATGAAAAACACACGGCAAACCTGCTCTGTATCATAAATCGTGCAATTACTGCAAAATATCAACATAGTTTATTTTTAAGAAAAAAAAAATAAATTTCTTCTATTTAATCTTTTTATTTTTTTTCATTGATAAGTTATAAGGTTTTTGCAAATTGTTGTTGTTGGGGATTGTTGCAAACTTTTTTGTTGAAGCCGACAAGTCAAAAAGCTTTAACTGCAGAGGTTTATATTTAAAAGAAACGGAATAAAATGTTTCCACAGATTCTAAGTTTATGAAGTTTTTAAAAATATAAGTATCCAAACGGCCGTTATAACGGTTCAAAAAAAAAAGAACTCCTAGTAGAAAGCCTTTAGTTTCTTAACCATGAGTCGGATTTAGCTTTAGCTTTAAACTCACATTTTTAGAAATATTTTTTGATCTGGCTTCACAAATGTGACCGTTAGAGTGCCGGTTGTTTCAAAAACGTTTTGTGTTTTACAAACTTTTTTGTTGGAGCCGCTCACTCAGGAACCTCTAATTGCAGAGGTCTATTCTTAAAACAAATAAATAAAAAAGATCCATAAATTCTAAATTTATGAAGTTTTTAAAAATATTAGTATCCAAACGGCCGATAACGGAGTTTTCTAGTATAAAGCTTCTAGTTTCTTAACCATGTGTCGGATTTTGCTGATTTACGAACTTGTCCAAGATATCAATAAAACACACATTTTTAGAAATGGTTTTTTGATCTGGCTCTCAAATGCGACCGTGAGGGTGTCAGTTGTTTCAAAAAAAATTTTTTTTGCAAAATTTTTTGTTGGAGCCGCTCACTCAGGAACCTTTAATTGTAGAGGTCTATTTTTAAAAGAAATTGATAAAAAAGATTCCAAAAGTTCTAAATTTGTTAATTTTTTTTAAATATTAGCATCCAAACGGCCGTTATAACGTTTTTAATAATTCAATTTTTCAGTTTCTTAACCATGTGTTGGGTTTTGCTGATTCACGAACTTTTCCAAAATTAATAGAACACACATATATATAAATTTTTTTTTCGATTTTCCTTCTCCGCTTATCATAAATAGTCGTTTGGCACCAACATTTTTCCGATATTCCGCGATGAGGCACATTGCAATAGGTAGATTTTTATATATCTACCTAAAAATCTATTGTAAACTTGATTTTTAATTTTGTTTATTAACGGTTTATTTATTTATATAAATCTACCAACACATCTATCTCATTGATCATATTATAAAATTAGATCTACAATAATTGCAGGTGGAAATCAAATTTCTTTTGAACTATAGCAAAAAATAATTATATCTATAAAGAAATTAATAAGAAGAAATTTCGTTTGTTTATTTGAACTGTTTTTTTATTATGTTGATATGTTTTGAAATGAAATAGCCTTTGATTAGGTTAGGTGACGACTTTTGATGTCATAAGGAGGATATGTTTGAGAAATTGTTAAAAAAGAAATTTGCTGTGGTGAAGCTACATTAGTAGCTAGAAACTTCAATAATATTGACGCTGTGTTAATGGGTTTGTGTCTTGAATTTAGTGTTATTAATGTACAATTGAAATATCGGATAAGTACATTATCTTTTGAAAAATTGGGTGGGAGAAAATATTTCGTTTAAAATCCAATTAAGCAAATTATTAAACTAATCGAAATCGAATATCAAGCAATTTCGTGCTTATTATTTAACACTAAGTTTTCTATAAACAGGTTTTATCTAAAAGTTCTAGCGGTATGAAATGCATTTATTTCACTCACTGAAAAAAAAGCATTTCATTATGTTCGAAGAACGAAAGAATGAATTCTATAACAACCTCATTTTGTGCAAAATGAATGCTCTTATGTTCTGCTATTAGCGGCTGTTTATAAATGACATTACGCTCTAAAGGGGAGCACAATTTTTTGTGACAAAAATGTGACATCATAAATAAAAATTGTTTAACTTATGAAATAAATAAAAATGTTCTTGATTAAATTACAAACATATTTTCAGTTTTGTACAACTACTCCAAATGCAAAAGTTTTCATATAGAAATCGAAAATTTAAGCGCCGTAATGACAGCTTAACAACATCAGAAGTATGTATTTCAATTTTTGGTATTCATAAACGGGTAGCGGAAATCCGAAATTCTACGTCCACGCCGTGCTACCTGGGTAACGCTAACAGAATTAGGTTGGTGTAGTTGAGAGGGGCAGAGTAAATACTGCTTATACTCAATGATTCTGCACCATGGCGAGTCATTGGCGCCATAAAACCAATGCAACTCAAGCGTCTGTTCTCCATGTTAGGGGCGGCTTGGAGCGGGCGTCTGTCTTGGATCAAGCGGCTCGCTATATAAATGTGTAGAAAGCGTCTGTTCTCCATGTTAGGGGCGGCTTGCAGCGGGCGTCTGACTTGGATCAAGCGGCTCGCTATATAAACGTGTAAAAAGGTTGTTTCTAGTGACCTTAAGATTCAGAACGAACCCATTCACGAAAATTTGGGTTGGGCGAAGGGCTAACACCCCATTTCCGTAAAAAAATTATTGTCATGAACTCTGTACACAGGCCTCGGAATATCTCGGAATCATTATTGGAACGACCTCGGAAACTGTACCCGGACTACGATTTAAAAATGGGAACCTGGAACGTGCTAAGCCTTAGAAGACCTGGAGATCTCCTAAAACTCACACAACAAGTCGAGAGCTACACACTAGATATAGTGGCATTACAAGAACTAAGATGGCCAGGTAGTGGAATCCATGAAACAGCGAAAGGATACACTCTTTATTATGAATCCGCACGCAAAAATTCAATGTAACGATCGTCGATGTTCATGCACCTACTGAAGATAAAGCAGATGATATTAAAGACCTGTTCTTCCTAGAACTCGAAGAAGTGATCAATAAAATCCCGCGGCACGATATAAAAATCGTGGTAGGTGACTTTAATGCTCAAATCGGTAGGATTGCAGAACTTAAAACACATATCGGCCCTAACAGCTTGCATCATACCAGCAACAATAACGGTTTTCGCGCAGCCGAGCTGACTATGATGTATGATCTAGTAATTTCCAGCACTTTCTTCCCTCACAAGAGAATTCACAAGGCAACGTGGAAATCAAATGACGGAAGAACGGAAAATCAAATCGATCACGTCATGATTTCTAAGAGACACTCCACAAGTGTAACTGACGTTCGATCATACAGAGGTGCTGATATGGACACTGATCATATGCTTGTCATCTTTAAGTACAAGTGCAAATTATCATCTACATTTAATAGACAAGCAAAAAAGACCGTGCGCTGGAACGTCGATGCATTTAAACATCCGGAAACGCTGAACAGATACCAGGAAATAATAACACAAAACATAGAAGAGCATGACATCTCTTCTGAGATGCCATTTAACATACAAGAAGAATGGCAAACGTTTCAATCAACCATTATAGCCGCAGCACAAACTACAATCGGAAAACGGCCACCGAAATCACACAACGAATGGTTCGACGACGAGTGCCGCCAATCCGTTGAACATAAACAAAAACTGCGAGAAAAATGGTTAACAAGGAACACCCGAAGCTCCCAAGCTGATTATCTATGCGCCAGGAAAGCCTCAGCAAAACTTCTACGTAAAAATAAACGCGAACACATGAAGAGCTGCATTGAAGACATCAACCAACATGCGGCCAGCGGAAATTCAAAAGAGTGCTTTGCCAATGCACGGAATCTAACCAAAGATTTCCACCCAAGATCTACAGCCATCGAAAATGAAAATAATGAACTTACAACAAGTGAACGTGATGTGCTGGCAGTGTGGCGATCCCACTTTCAAGACCTATTGAATAGGACGAATAAAGTTCATCCTATTCGAGCAATTGCTCCATCAACTGAGGAGTTTTTTGTCCCTTACCCAGCAATAGAGGAAGTGGAAGCTGCAATTAAAAAACTGAAAAATGGCAAATCACCAGGTTTCGATGGAATTCCCGCAGAACTTTTGAAAAATGGAGGAGCAGCTCTGGTCTCACGTATATACGATCTGATTCTTGCAATCTGGGACCAAAAAGAACTACCTGCTGAATGGAAAAAAGCTCTCATTGTTCCGCCACATAAGAAAGGTGACCGTCTAAAGTGTGCGAATTATCGTGGCATCGCACTGTTGAACACAGCATATAAAATACTAGCTAATGTCGTACTTGCTCGACTCATCCCGCTCGCCGAATCTATCATCGGTGACTATCAGTGTGGTTTTCGTCCCAACCGCTCAACCACAGATCAATGTTTTACATTAAGGATGATTCTGGAAAAAATGTTGGGAGTACAACATCAGCATTCACCAGCTCTACGTTGATTTAAGGCAAGCATATGATAGTATCATCCGCGACAACCTCTGGTCCGCACTCATATGCCTTGGTATCCCAGAGAAACTTGTTTCTCTGTGCAAACTCACAACATCGGGATCAAATTGTAGAATAGTAATCGAAGGGTCAGTTTCTGATCCTTTCGATATAACATCAGGTGTTCGACAAGGTGATGCACTCGCGCCCGTACTGTTTAATTTGGCGCTGGAGTACGCGATAAGAAAAAGCCGAATTGAGACGCAAAACTGCATATATAATAAATCTAGTCAAGTTCTTGGCTACGCAGATGATATTGTGCTTCTCGGACGTAGAACGAGGGATATTAAAGATAGTCTCTCTCAGCTCGAAAGAAATGCTAAACGACTTGGATTATGCATCAACACCGGCAAAACTAAAGTGTTAACAGCATCTAAGAACATACCTTCATTCTCCTACACTTATTCCCCCCTTTGAAACAAAAATGAAGCCAATTATTTTTCGGTGCAATATTGTACGAAAAATGCTTCTATCTATCAATGTCAATAAATCCGCTGGCCCAGACGGTATTCCACCCCTCATTCTTAAAAACTTTGCTAGACAACTAGCTCCAATTTTAACAAAAATTTTCTATTTATCTTACAAAAGCGGAATATTTCCAGATTCTTGGAAGCTGGCTAGTGTTCAACCCATACCAAAAAAAGGCAGTAAGATAGACCCTTATAATTATAGACCAATTGCAATTCTGTCGGTTTTGGCTAAAATATTTGAAAAATATGTTAACTACAATCTAATAGAATATTTGGAGGGGTCCCGAATTATCGATGATAAGCAGTATGGTTTTCGTAGAAGTCATGGAACAGGTGACCTGTTAGCCTACGTAACCCATCTTTGGAACAAATCTCTGGAGAACCGTGGTGAAACATTCAGTATTTCACTTGATATTTCTAAAGCATTTGATAAAGTGTGGCACAGAAATCTAATAGCTAAATTAAAATCTTATGGCATCGATGATCTTACTGTCTCATGGATTCATAGTTTTCTTACAGGTCGCCAATTTCATGTTAATTTAGATGGAATTACCTCTAATGTTTTCACAACCAATGCTGGTGTTCCTCAAGGCTCTGCACTTTCACCCACCTTGTTTCTTCTATACATAAATGATTTACTTATTTCTACAGTGCACCCAATTCATAGTTTTGCTGACGACAGCACATTGCATGCATCACATGCATCTCCTAAATTTCGTTCTCATACTGCAGTCACCACGGATAGAGAACTGTTAATTGATTCTATTAACGAGGACCTGGAACGTATAATGGAATGGGGTGATCGGAATTTTGTTGCATTTAATCCAACCAAAACCAAACTATGCCGCCTTTCACGAATAGAGCGACATAAAAACTTTCCTATTAAGATAAACCATGAGGAATTGGATGAGGTTGAATCGGTTAGACTTCTTGGAGTAGATATTGAAAACAATCTGAAATGGAATAAACATGTATTCAACCTCGCTAAATCTGCAATGCAAAAATTAGGATTCTTGAGCCGATGTAAAAAATTTTTCAACCCCGATCAAATTTTGTTGATTTATAAGTCCTTTATTCGTCCATGTATGGAATACTGCTTCCATGTTTGGGGGGGCGCTTGTCAGTCAACAATTAAATGTCTAGACTCTGTACAGAGAAAGGCGATACGGTTGATTGGTAATACCGAACTAACTGATCAGCTTGATACACTCCAACATCGCAGAAATGTGGCTGAATTGTCAATCTACTACAAATATAACTTTAGCGAATTCTCCTCTAAGGAAATTCAAAATATCCTTCCATCGTGTGCGCAGTATAGTCGACGAACAAGAACGTCAGAATCATCCCACCCATTTTCTGTCAAAATACCTCGTTGCAGAACTACGTCCTTTCAGAACGATTATTTTAATAGGGTGGTCAAATTATGGAACTCAATGCCCGGCTCCGTATTTCCCGATGAATATTCTCCTAAGATGTTTAAAGAAAATGTCAATCGTCATTTAAAACAATTAGTATAGTTATCCCCATATCCACAATCCTTCCACTTTCCTCATCTCCTTCCTTTATAGTTGACATGGTATCTTCGGATATTCAAAGAGTCTGAATAATGAATATTTCATATTTAGTGTGCTAAACATGTCCAACTAATTAATAAAAAAAAAAAAAAAAATACCTCCCGGAAATCTGGATACTGGCGACTACGAAGTGGAACGCGTGGAAAACTTCAAATACCTCGGGTCTGTAATAACATCGTCAAATGACATGCAGGCAGATATCAAAGCCCGTGTCTCTGCCGCATACAGAGTTTTCTACGCATACTCAAAACTTCTGCGATCAAAACATCTTTCGCGGTCGTGTAAACTCACACTTTACAAAGCATTAATTCGACCTGTGCTTACATTTGGAAGTGAAAGCTGGACACTGATTTCCTCCGATTGTAGAATTTTATCAACATTCGAGAGGAAGGTCATACGAACAATTTATGGTCCATGTAAAGTTGCTGAAAATCAGTATAGAATCCGAATGAATCACGAAATCAGACAGCTTCTTGGAGGCTGCGATGTAATCGGATTCATTAAATCTAACCGGATCAGATGGTTTGGTCATGTAGAAAGGGCTCCATTAGATAGAATGATTAAAAAGGCGTCCCAACAACAACCAGCCGGTGTTCGTCGAAGAGGAAGACCTAGACAACGCTGGCGTGATGACATCATCCAAGACCTTCGTGATATAGGATGTCGAAACTGGGGTAAACTGGTTATGGAACGAGATGATTGGAAGCTTATTGCACAGACGGCAAAATCCCTTAATGGGATGTAAACGCCAGAGAGAGAGAGAGAGGTATTCATAAAGAGGAAGGACTGTGAAATAAAATGTGACTGAGGAGGGGGTTAATAATTCTGCTCTTATTCTGTAAATTTTCTGTAAATTGTTAGCGTATTTTTATACAAGTTGAATCTGATATTTACCAAGTTATTATCTTGTAACGTTTTTCCACCTTACTTCGAATTGGCCTTACTGATTACTCTCATTCGATAAACGCAATTCTCAATATCCTTCTCGGTTCGATCACTGATTAGTAAGCAAACACACCAGGTTTTATTAAGAATCCGTTTTATTAAGAATCCGTTGTTCCACAACAATACAGAAAGCAGTATTCCTAATTAGAATATTCTTTCAACAGCTTCAGAAACTCCAACGGTTGATTGTAGAAATTTCCAGTATGAACGCAGGGTCCAAAATAATACACAACATACTTCTATTATATAACATTTAAAACTTATTTACAAAAACTAATTTAAAAATTGCTTTTTCTATTTACATAAACGTAAAACCCGAAAACGATACAGCGTTTCGTTTACAATTAATTTAACTTAACATCAGCGCAGTCTAAAATAAAACTAACTACGTCTGTCTGAAAAAACCCGTTTAAATAGTATCCCTTTGAATCTAGAAAAATCCATAAATAGATCGTTATTCTAAACATCTTTAATCCGGAATGTTCCATAAACAAAATAACAAATAATGTTTATTTGTCACCTTACTGTAAAAAATGGTTATAGAAATTCAAATCAGAAAAAATATTTTCAATCCTGCAAAAATAAAAACTACAACAATTTTATGCTTTTTATTATCATTGATGATGACGATGATTACAAAGTTGATTTCGTAATTTTGTTCAAGTTGCCTCCACTTATGTTAAATTGAATAGAATTTAATTTTATATTTCGTTATGATTTTGCTATAACCGTAACAATACCCTCGACTTAAGTCTGTTCGTCCCGAACAGGAGCTAGCCCTCTTCTGCAATTGTCGAATCCAAAATATTTTTTTCGTTTTTCCATTTCTAATTCTGTTTTCTAATTATTTCCTGTCTCTTTCTAAGTCCTTGGCCGTTACTTTGTTCCTTACCGACCAGCATTGATAACTGTAGATTCTCATTACTTTCGACATTCTCCTCTTCTTTTTCCTTTGAGGTTTTTGACCCACCGTATGCATGAACCATTCCTGTTTACCGTGTTTTCACCTGTGACTTCTTCCAGTTTGAAGCCCTTTTAACCACTTCATTCAAGTTGTTCACTTCGTTATGCACCCGCCTTTGTTTCCTTTGAAACTTTCGCTGTTTGAGCAAAATGCCGCGTTGTATGACCTCTTTTTACTTCACGGTTTGGATGGTGGTTCTGGATCTTTCTGTGCACTGCATTATTTCTCATCGCTGCCATATATCTGTTGACTCTGCGTTATTCAACAGTAGTGGCATTTTAACATTATTAACCTTTAGGATCCCACGTCCAAATTAGAATACGAATCCTTTCGTCTTCATGAAGTCCATTCCCAAGATACCTTCATCGACAATGTTTGCCACTAGCACCTCTCGTTGATACCAGTTGTTCCATAATTTTATTTTAGCGACTCTTTTACCTACTATTTCAGCGTATTCTCCAGTTACTGTTTGGAGTTTCAATCCATCTGATGGTTCCAAAACTTCGTCAATCAAACCTTTGCACACAAATATACGAGCTGAACCTGTATCGAGTATCATGAAGATACTTTTACCTTCAAGTTGTCCTTCGATACCCAAACTATCACCATTTACTGCTATTCTTGAAATTAAGATGTAGGTAACATTCTCCTCACTTGTTGGCTTCACAGTTTCATCCGCAATGTGCTTCTGTTGAATAGGAGATGAAAATATGTCACACTTCCCGTTCCAGCAGTCTTGTGAGATATGGTCCGATTTCCTACGTACTCAACACAGGAGTTTCCTACTGTCTTCAGCTTCACAATACTTCAAAGAAGACGACGATACTTCTGCTTCTTTATTTTTCCTGGCACACAGATCCTTTGTACCATCTCATATTGCATTCAATATGCATATAGTCTATAGTCTTTAGTCTATAGTTAAGACTAGGTTGCACGGAGTTGTCACATACGGCAATTAAAAATGTAAGTTAATGCGTATAAGGTTGGTATGGGCTACGTATAACCTACAATGCGTATAAGGTTGGTAAAAACTGGAGAGTCTCAAAGGTACCCTTCTTGTCAGATCATATAACTATTATGTTTGAACAATATAGTATGAAAGAGGAATTACCATCGATTCGGAATCCTAGAACCCAAGGTGGAACTTAATTGAAGAGAATTTTAAAGAAGGTTCGCAGCTGGTAAAAGTTAGAGGGGCAGTTAAACACTATACCGCACTGGAACAATCGGTGGTTGATGTAAGCCTGGAAATAATTGAGACGAACCAGCAAAAACCAGCTGCCAAATTACTAAGGCAAAAGAGTAGGAAACGCGTCAAAACTAAGAATAATAGTATGAGCTCTTCAACGGAGCAGAACCATCCTGAAACTGGGAACACCAACACCGGGGATGCTTATCACCTTTAATATTAAAATCAGGAGGGCTAAGAGAAGTGACTTTATACCTTTTTGTGATAATATTTTTGCAACGCATTCATCGGCTAGACTGCATAACGTTTTTGGGAAAGACCGTGCTGAGCATAAAACTTCGCTGAAAAGGCCGGACGGAATGTTTACGAACAGCAGATAGCAGCTCTTCTTCTCGAAACACACCGAGAGGGATTAGTGCATGCGCAGTAGACGCTAGTAATAAAAGAAATAAAATATCAACCCCAGATTGCTAGAGGGTGGTCGCCACACTTTTTACGGAGGGCAGTATTAATTGGGGCTGTAGACACATTCAAGCCATACTTTTCACCATGTAGTGTATGGAATAGTCGCAGCTCACCAAGGACAGAGGGGGCAAAAGTATAGCTGTTGCTACACCTCCTGGAAATGGGCATATTACAGAACCATTAAATCGGCAAAAGTGATATGCATTTTAAAAGTAGGACAGAAAGATGTCACTTAGCCGAAGTCTCATAGGCCCATCAGTTTAACATCTTTTATGTCAAAAACAACCATACACAAACTAGTACTTTGGGAAGATTACCTTTGAAAGTTAGTCAACACGTACACAGAACGGCAGATCAACGGAACCCACGCTGTTCAGCTTGACTAGAAGAGGCGACGAACATTAAAGAAGTTGCTGTCTGTGCCTTTCTAGATATTGAACGAGCCTTTTGCCACACCTCACATGGGGCATTTAAGAAGGCTTTAAGTGAGAAAACAGCAGCAAAACTTACTGGATATGTGTGATGCTTAGAACTAGAGTAGCAGAAACTAAGGCTTTTGATTGTAAAATCAGCCTTGGCACCACAAAAGGTTGTCCACAGAGCGGGATCTTATCCCCTCTCATGTGTAGTCTGGTGGTGGATAAAAAATCTGGTATTTAATGGGGATTAAATCTTTTGGGTATGCGGATGACATAGTCTTTATTGCCAAAGGTAAGTTCAACGAGGACTTAATCTGGTAGACCCATGGTGCACATATATGGAATGGTGTACACCTGACATTGTTTGATCGGGTCGGAACCCTTTGTGGAATATGAACAAAATCCATTCACGAAAGAATGAAGTTATTATGACTGTAAGTAATTATGACGAAATAGTTCAAAGCCTGAAATAATGCCACAGGCTTCAGGCAGTATAAGAAGTTAACTGTGTTGTGCAATCAAAAGAGAGAACGAATATCCTCTGTGTTGAGGAGGAGCAACCTGAGAATACTGACATAAAACACAGGACACTGCAGATTAATAAAACGCCTTCATAATGTTGGAGTGGAGGAGAATGATGAATGTAGTTTTCTCTTTTGAAGGAACATGCCCCAGCCAATCTTATATTGTGGAGCTTTGATATGCATGGGAAGGTATCATCTGGCGGAGCATTATATTAAAAGGCATTACCTAACACTTAACCCTCTCCGTATTCTGAAGTTCGTAAAGAAGGCTTGATTGGAAAAGGTACTCTAACTGGGTGTTCACCAGAGATTAGACAGATAAGGTACAATAGATCGATTTGTACGCAGTACAAAATTTTACTACCACTTGCTAACTTAATATAATTTAAGGTTATATTAGATATTCTAAACCAGCTTTGCTGCTTGGCGTGATCCACTAAAAAGGTTAGGTTAGCATGATTCTGCTTATCTATGCGTTAAAGGTTGGTATGGTTGATTGATGTAACTCGGTTGTTCTTGTTGGCATAAACCAGCTTCTGTAGTCTGTCTGAGCTAATTTTTTAGTCGGTCTGAGATAGTTTGGTGGACAGCTTGAACATGTTAAGATCTGTTGATTATGCAAAACCATTTGAAAGTATGCATGCGTCTCGTTTGATGGTTAGCATGGACCATAATTGCAAATTGCCATGACACAATTTCTGGTCGGCGTGAAACAGCCGTGCTGATTGGGTTAGTCTGCATTGATAATCAGTAGTCAATCAGTAATTAGCAGGCGACATAATTACTCTTCTGATTGGTATGAATCAAAGGAATGGTTTAAAAGATGCAGATTTGGAGATTGTCATGAGGATGTTTTGGTGGCATGAGATAATGTTTCTAGTTGACATGAGTCGATATTGCTGGTTGGATTTCTGCCGCCTAACTGGACATTATTCAGCTTTGTTGAGTAGCATGGGCAGAGTTGTAGACATGTGCGTGTGTCAGGTTGGAATGCGACAATTTTTATTGTTTGAATGAGCAAACAAGCACAATATTAACTCTCCTATTAAACATAAATTAGATTTACAGTTTAGTATGATAGCTGACTTGAACATGGTCATATTTCTTAGAAGATTTGGTTGGTATGAATCATCTTCGCTTGCTGATAAATCAGTTTTGATGATCGGAATGAAACTGCATGAGTCAGCATGCTACCACTTGGTTGAGACACATGAATCAGATTCAATGATTGGCAAGAATCAGTTTTACTGATCAAGTCGTGCATGTGAAAAAATTGAAAAATTGAACATCAAAAATTCAAACTTTTCCAAAATTCTTAAAATATTGTAAAAATTATAACAAAATCAAAAATACAAACTTCTTCCACAATTCCAACAATATTCCAAAACTTATAATAAAATCAAAATTTAAAGTTTTTCAAAATCCTAAAAATATTCCAAACATTTTTTCAAAATCGAAACTTTTTTCATAATTCCAAAAATATTGAAAAAATTATAACAAAATTAAAAACTCAAACTTTTTTTCAAAATTCGAAAATATTCCAAATATTATAACAAAATCAAAAATATCAAAAATTTAAGCTTTTTTAAAATTCTAAAAATATTTCAAAAATTATAATAAAATCAAAAATTCCAACTGTCTTCAAAATCATAAATAAAACAAAATTCTAAAAATATATCAAAAATTAATCCAAAACTTGAATTTTCAAAAATATGGCAAAAATTATAACATAATCAAAAATTCAAACTTATTTTCCGACTGTTCCTGTTATTCAGAAGTCTGGAATCACATAAAAAATTACTTAAGAAACATCTCCCTAATAATTACAATTTTTGTTAAAAAAACGACATTTAATCTGCAATAACTTGATATTTTTCAACTGTTCCTTCAAGTTGGGAGGAGTTGAAACTGGATAGAACCATATTCCATGTCCAACTTCATGTTCAATTACATTTCATGTCATACAAATAACTAATTTTTTTTTTTAAATTGGGTGAAAAATAAATGAAAATCATTCTTTTGGCACACTTGGCCGTATTTTCTTGACACACTTATAACACAATAATCAAGGTCTTGGTTTCACATACCAATGTCGACCTTCAAGACTTCTCCACATTCAATGTTACTACTCGTAATCACTTAAAATGAACATATTGGCATTTTAAGCAAAACATATGCATATTTTCTTGTTTTGACATACTTGACGATTTTTTTTGACACACTTCCGTTACAATTATCGAACACATCGTCGAATCAAAAATTTTTGAAATCTCTCTTCTTCCTTGTGACGGCCGGCCGGCAGACAGACATACCTTATTTTTTACCAAAAGGCTTTAAAACGTCGAGAAGTGCCCAAAAAGTGGGGGTAAGAATTTCACTTTTGGATGTGTTACGGCAGACTATGATAATCTTTACTCTGAAAATAATAATTTTCAAACTCAATCATAATTTTATTTATTTTCTTGTAGCAACATTTTTATGTGCTACTGTTGATGGGTTATTAACGTCATCAATTTTCAATCAATAAGACATGTTTATTATTGCTGGAAGGGGAAACAGAAAATCTAAAATGAGATTATATTAAAAGATTAAATTGTTTAAATCAAGCAATTAGTATAATTTGAAAATGGAACAAAATACATTGTGTTGTGTTATTAGGAATAAATTTTGTTTGAATTTAATTTTGTTAAAATAATTGTCTAAGTGTTTATGGAAAATAATATAAATAAGAGAATCAATAATTTTGTGGAAAAATGTTATAAAAAAATCATGATTGTTGTTTTGTGTTGAGTTATTTTTTTAAAAAAAAAAAGAATGATGATGTTTAGTCTTTACTAAACAAAAATTTATTGTTTTAAAATCATGGGAAAAAAATAAAGAAACCATATAATTAGTAATTGTAAATCGTGGTGATTATCTTCATTGGTCTGAATATTTTATGGCAACTGCATTTCTGGCAGCAATACGTAGTAAAGATCCAACAACACAAGTTGGTGCCGTAATCGTGAACAACGATGGTTAAATTGTGGGAATTGGTTATAATGGATTTCCAATTGGGTGCAGTGTTGATAAATTTCCATGTGGAAAAGAATTGAATACGTTGAAATTTATATGTGGTGCTTGCAGAAGTGAATGCGATTTTAAATAAAAATGGTTTGTGTGTCAAAGGAAGCACAATTTGTATGTAGCACTGTTTCCGTGTAATGAATGTGCTAAATAGATTGTACAATCAGAAGTTGTTAATGAAGGGAGTTATCACCCAATTGGTAAACGAAGATGTATAAAATACAAGAAATAAAACAACATTGAAGACAACATATTAATGTAAGCTATTTATGTTTTAATATGTATAATTTTCTTGATTCTATTTTTTTTTTTACCAAATTATTTTTCATGTTAGATTCACTAAATTTATAGTTGTTGTTTCTGTGATTTATAAAAAAATAAGAGATTTCCAAGTATAAGATTGGGTGTTTGTGTGTAAATTCCATGTTTCAGTTTCATAATATAGCTTTTTTTTTAGCTATCCGGCATAAAATTAAAATCATAGTTTTCTATAAAAGTTCAAATTGTTTCAAGTGGGGAACAAAGACCTTGGGTTTTTGCTTAAATTTTTATAGATCATTTTTTGGCGCAAAAATTAGGGCGTTGGCTAAACCAGTTTTTGGGTGTTGGTTAACAAATATTAATTCAATGAATTATTTGTGATATTACATCACTCCGATGGAAATAATCCCATCATGAATAATAAGACTGAATCTAACAAAATATGGTGTGCAATTTATGAAATTTTTTTGCTATCCACAAAATTGTCGATCGATCTAGTTTCGAACCGATAAGAACTTTTTATTACACTTTAAAAAAGTATATCATTCTCATCAGGGCTAGCCGACTAGATACACTACCAAAAAAATTTTTCGCTATATAAACCATTTTGTGGATAGCAAAAAAATTTCATAAATTGCACACCATATTTTGTTAGATTCAGTCTTATTATTCATGATGGGATTATTTCCATCGGAGTGATGTAATATCACAAATAATTCATTGAATTAATTGTAGATAATGTGTCGATAGACACAAGTGAAGATGGTCATCTTCTTCTCACCGATACAAGTTTGTTATCCAATTCTAACTTGGTTAGAGTATAACAACAATAGTGATCAACTAGAGAAACAAATTGACTAAACCTGAATCTAATAAACATATGTTTATGAAAGTTTTTTGGTTTCTTATACTTCGCTAGAGTAGTGACCTATTTTAGGTTTATATAGCGAAAAATTTTTTTGGTAGTGTATCTAGTCGGCTAGCCCTGATGAGAATGATATACTTTTTTAAAGTGTAATAAAAAGTTCTTATCGGTTCGAAACTAGATCGATCAACAAATATTGTTTTGATAAACCAGTTTTTGTCTGTGTTGCAAATTTTTTTTTTTTTTGGATAAACCAGTTATTGGTTGTATATATTTTACTTTGAATATTTTGTGTATTCTTTTTGTGTGAAATATTTTATATTTTTTGGAATATAAAGGTTTTTGATAATCAGTTATTGGTTACATATATTTTTACTTTGAACGTTTAGTATGTAATTTTTGATTTTTAATTTAAAAAAAAAAACCGTTTTGGGGCAGTACTTTTTTTAGGGACTGTTTTTTTATGCTGCCAATGTGTATATATTGTTAATTTATTGTAAATACTCTTGTAAATATTTTTGTACTTACCTTTTTGTACATTTCTTGTAAATATTTTTTGTAGTTCATATATTTTTTTTCTTTCGGTGTGTACTAGGTATAAGTAAAAACTTTCTGTACTGGTAGGCCTAAAAAGCCATCCATGGGGCTTCTCCCCTTAACGTTGACGACGTTCTTAGGTCGCCTATGGCCGGTTATGCGATCGACGGACATTGGTTTCTTCTCTTCATTCAGCGAGGAAGTTCTCAGGGACGAGGAGTGGTGCTGCTGTGGTTGCACTCCGGTGCAAACCAGTAGTACCATTCTTTGCTCAGAGGCTTCTTCGGTGTAATGAAGATAAGAACCAATTAATATTTTTTTTCTGGATCAGAGGCTTAACCTCTCACAATTTCAAAACTTTAACCATTTTTATATTTAAATTTGCAAAAGAACAATGTCTATGGAGTTTAAGACGACTTGAAGTCTGGCACTCGAGAGCGTTCTCCAAGAAATCGTCATTAGTTCTAGTAATTTATATTTAGTTTAGTTTTAGGGTAAGGAATCACAACTGGGTCAGTAGAAATGGGCTTAAGGTCTAATCGTGACAGTTGTGATTGCCTTTGTTAGTTTAAGTTGGGGAGAAACGGTTCTGTAGAATCTGGTCGTTACGGGCATATCTAGTCGGTTCTCACATGCATTCTTGGGGAGTGCTCGCGAGCGTGAGAATTCAAGTATAGAATTAGATGACATTGGACATTTGCATCATATTTCGGTTGTTTTTTTTTGTCAACAAACAAATATTTGACTTGGAATTCTCTTATATATATATTAAATAAAAAAAATTAAATAAAAACAATAATTTTTGAGAATTAAATAAATAAATTTTATTAAATAAAATAATTTCGTTTAGAATAATAAGTAAATAATTTTAGGTAATTAATTAAATAAAATTTTTTTTATTAAAACAAATACATCAAGATATAAATCTACCATTTATTAAATATCTTTATTTTTTCTAAATAAATAAATATTTTTGAGATAGGACTTAACACTAATAAATAAACAAATATTTATATTTTTTCAATTTTAATTAATTAAATATTTTTCTTTAGAGGTGTTAAGTCACATAAATTAATTATAAGATTTTACAATTAAGAAATTAAATAAAATAAATAAAAATTATTATATTATATAAAAATATAATTTTAGGTATATAAATTAAACAAACATTTCTTTATTAAATTTTCAAAAATAAAAATAATTTTTGAAGATATAACTAAACAAATTTTTCTAAATAGAATAAGTAACTAAGCAAACACTTTAAATAAATAAATATATTTTATTTTCAAAATAAATAAACGCAATAAGTAAATAGTTAAGTAAATTTAAAAATAAAAATTTGATAGATAATTTAAATAATGTCTATACATAATGTTATAGCTATATTTTTTTGTGTACACCAGGTTTTCTGTTTCTGTTTCCTTTTGACGTGAATTCTTGTATCGTCATTCAGTGATGAATGGTTTGTGTAATCGAAACAATTTTTGTAGAGATCGTGATTGGCGATAGTCATAGTCCTTCTTCCAGAATAAACAGCAGATAGTGATGTAGCCTCCATCATTGTCTTCGTTTCTTCTGGTTTTGTTACGGCAGACTAGGATAATCTTTACTCTGAAAATAATAATTTTCAAACTCAATCATAATTTTATTTATTTTCTTGTAGCAACATTTTTATGTGCTACTGTTGATGGTTTATTTACGTCATCAATTTTCAATCAATAAGACATGTTTATTATTGCTGGAAGGGGAAACAGAAAATCTAAAATGAGATGATATAAAAAGATTAAATTGTTTAAATTAAGCAATTAGTATAATTTGAAAATGGAACAAAATACATTGTGTTGTGTTATTAGGAATAAATTTTGTTTGAATTTAATTTTGTTAAAATAATTGTCTAAGTGTTTATGGAAAATAATATATAAATAAAAGAATCAAAAATTTTGTGGAAAAATGTTATAAAAAAATCATGATTGTTTTTTTGTGTTGAGTTATTTAAAAAAAAAAAAAAGAGTGATGATGTTGTTTAGTCTTTACTAAACAAAAATTTATTGTTTTAAAATCATGGGAAAAAAATAAAGAAACCATATAATTAGTAATTGTAAATCGTGGTGATTATCTTCATTGGTCTGAATATTTTATGGCAACTGCATTTCTGGCAGCAATACGTAGTAAAAATCCAACAACACAAGTTGGTGCCGTAATCGTGAACAACGATGGTTAAATTGTGGGAATTGGTTATAATGGATTTCCAATTGGCTGCAGTGTTGATAAATTTCCATGTGGAAAAGAATTGAATACATTGAAATTTATATGTGGTGCTTGCAGAAGTGAATGCGATTTTAAATAAAAATGGTTCGTGTGTCAAAGGAAGCACAATGTATGTAGCACTGTTTCCATGTAATAAGTGTGCTAAATATATTAGAAAATCAGCAAATAATGAAGGGAGTTATCACACAAGGTAAACGAAGACGTAGAATAAAACAGAAGACAACATTCATCAAGAAGTAAATTTATATCTCGCCTTAGCGATTATTCCCTTAAAACTAATCTTATTTCATACAAGAAGAAATGTATTAAATAAAATAAATATCTTTGCATTGAATTGAGCACATTATAATAAAAACCAAAAACCTTTCTACAAATTGAAAACCTGAAACCGCGGTTTATAAAAATCCGGTTTTTTTGCAAACTCTAAGTTATTGTCATAAAAGTGCAACTTGCGGATCGTTGCGCCCCCTACAATTCACAGAGTTAAGAAATTTGGTAAATTGTATGAAAATTATAGCGAAGTCTCAAATAATTATATTTCTAGGTGTTTAGGGAACGGAAGTAAAGAGGAAAGAGCACATTTGAAAGAGCACATAATTTAGGAATCAAGGCAATTTTTTTTAGAATTTTGCGGTGCACAGGTTTTGAGTTATTGTAAAAAAAGGGCAACTTTCAGACCCCCCCTCCCTTACGTTTCGACACTGATTAACAGAAAAATTTGGAAAAATTCACAGAGTTAGGAAAATTGGTATATTTTGTATGAAAATTATAGCGAAGTCTCAAATAATTTTATATCTGGGTGTTTAGTGGACGGGGGTGGAGAGGGTAAAAAAAACCTTTTTTGACCCAAGCTAGTGGGTAGACCGACCCAAAAACAAAATGTTGATTTTGTTTGGGTGCTCAGGGCTCAATTCGTTTATTGGTCCATATTGAATATCCACACAAAAAATTGGGTCAATTGGTGTATCCAAGAGCCAGCGCTTTTGCATATAGTAAAACAAGATTCGAGATTTGACGGCTATAAATACTCATATCTCCAAAACGCTTAATGATACGAAAAAAAAGTTAAAGCAAGCTCAGCTTATTTTGTGATTGTCTAACTTTCTTAGAACAAACTTTTTTTCTCAGAATAACAACAAAAAAATTTTAGTGGAATTTTCTGAATTCGTTCTCAATTTTTCAAAAAGGCCTCATTGCCTCCAGTGACATTTAGGAAAAAAAAGTTTCAAACAAAATATTAATATTTTTGCTAAACTAACATTTATTTAGAACATACTTATAACTTTTATTCAAAAATAAAAAAGTTTTAGAACAAAAGATCCATTATTTTAAGTATTTCTTCAAATTTTCAGTTTAGCTTAACAGTGTATTACTAAAACTATACAAAATCTATTAAAATTAATTAAACACAATATCATATTAATAAAAAAATTATTTGCCTTTAAAAATATTTGCAGAGTCACTTAGGAAAAACAACTATTATGGCAAGTGTCAGAATATGAGCATCGATCAATGAATTCCTGACAGTGTAGTTGATCGAGAAAAATTTTTGAAAACCGGATTTCTACGGTTTTGTGTTAATTCGTTAGTATTCTCAAAATATGGATGCAAAAACTAGTTTTTTAAGAAGCAGTTCAAAAAATTTTAGCTATAAACTGTAAGAAGGTCTTGAAATTTGCATTTGCCTGTAGAGAACATTATATAATAATTCACTAAAATGTCTGTATCTTTTGATTAACTTAACCGAATTTCATGATTTTATACTTGTTTAAAAGTTATTGAACTAAGTAATATCAGTAAATTATTTTTGCACGTTTCAAATTTAGCAGCATAATAGGGTGACTCAAAAATTAAATATAATATTTTGAAATAGGCAAAACAAAATATAATGTAAGAATGTTTAGACAAAATATGAAATAGTGTTGAAATGAAAACTCAAGGTAATAAATCGACATGCTATTTAGCTGATTACTCCATACTTTGTTATAAATTGATGTGTTAAATGATAATTCAACACATTTTTCACTTAGTTATTGGTGAAGTTATAGTTGCACTTAGTTATCCAATATTCATGCAAGATTTCTGCAACAGAATTTTTTGTTCGTTTTAAGGATTTTTTGTCGAGAATTCTCTACATCTTGAAGGATGAACGGTTTCTGTTCTTCATCTTGACTTAAAATGTCTATTGTAGTCCGTCATTAACTTTACTCCCCGTTCTGCAACGTCATTTACGAATTACGACCACAATTCCTTTAATTTGCTGTTAAATGTTCAAATATTCTTCATTTGCTTTCCAAGAATCTGGGTTTTCATACATAAATTTTGGAATTTTTTGAAGACTACTTCAAAAAATATCTAGGGTTTGTCAGACACGAAAAAATTTAAATATATTTTATTCGGTACTAGTTTGAAAATATTTGCTGTCCTAGATGTCATGTGGGTTTGATTATGAAATTGTAGCTTTTTCTCCATTGCTGTTTTGATATTGTTACTCAAACCTCGGTCAAAAAATTCTAGAGGTACTAGAATATCACCTTTTGCCTATTTTAAAATTTATATTTAATTTTCAGGTCACCTTAGTGTGCTTCTAAATTTGAAGCGTGCAAAAATAATTTACTAAAACTACTTAACTCAATACCTTTTAAACAAGTATAAAATCACGGAATTCGGTTAAGATAATCTAAAGATATGGACATTTTAGTGAATTATTATATAATGTTCTCTACAGGTAAATGCAAATTTCAAGACCTTCTAACAGTTTATAACTAAATTTTTTTGAACTGCTTCTTAAAAAATTAGTTTTTGCATCCATATTTTGAGAACACTATTGAATTAACAAAAAACCGTAGAAGTTCGACTTTCAAAAATTTTTCTCGATAAACTACACTGTCAGGAATGCATTGATCGATGCTCATATTCTGACACTTGCCATAATAGTTGTTTTTCCTAAGTGACTCTGCAAATATTTTTAAAGGCAAATAATTTTTTTATTAATATGATATTGTGTTTAATTAATTTTAATAGATTTTGTATATTTTTAGAAATACACTGTTAAGCTAAACTGAAAATTTGAAGAAATACTTAAAATAAAGGATCTTTTGTTCTAAAACTTTTTTATTTTTGAATAAAAGTTATAAGTATGTTCTAAATAAATGTTAGTTTAGCAAAAATATTAATATTTTGTTTGAAACTTTTTTTTCCTAAATGTCACTGGAGGCAATGAGGCCTTTTTGAAAAATTGAGAACGAATTCAGAAAATTCCACTAAAACATTTTTGTTGTTATTCTGAGAAAAAAAGTTTGTTCTAAGAAAGTTAAACAATTGCTATATAAAGTGGCTTTGCTTTAACTTTTTTTTCGTATCATTAAGCGTTTTTGAGATATGAGTATTTACACCTAAGAAATTTCGAATCTTGTTTTGCTATATGCAAAAGCGCTGGCTCTTGGATGCACCAATTGGGCCAATTTTTTGTGTGGATATTCAGTACGGACCAATAAATGAATCAAGCCCTGAGCACCCAAAAAAAACAACATTTTGTATTTCCATACAAAAATGGGTCGGTCTACTAGTGGGGTGTCATTTGAAAGAGCACCTAATTTAGAAATCATTGCATTTTTTTTTTAGAATTACACAGTTTTACACAGCGGTACACAGTTTTTTGTGTTATTGTCAAAAAAGTGCAACTTGCGGACCGTTTCGCCCCCTACGTTTCGACGATGATTGACAAAAAATTTGAAAAACTTCACAGAGACAGGAAGATTGGTGAATTTTGAATGAAAATCATAGCAAAGTCTCAAATAATTATATTTCTGTGTGTTTAGGGGATGGGTGTGGGGAGAGTAAAAAAAAACATTTTTGACCGAAATGAGTGGGGTGTCATATGAAGGACCACTTAATTTAAGAAACATTACAATTATTTTAGAATTTCGCAATGCACAGTTTTTGTGTTATTGTAAAAGAAATATTTTTAGTTGACACTTAATTGACCGAAAAAATAATCAAATTTAAACCATTTACAAGCTGGTGTAATTGAATCTTTTTTGAGTTACTATAAACACCTATGGATAAGATTTAACCTGAAGCAATATTTTTGGTGTGATTTTTTATCAATGTATATTGTATATATGTGATTGTAATTTACTATTGACATTTACGATTAAACATTTGTTTGGTTGTGCGTCATGATCTGGCAATATAAAGACATTACAACACAACTTTTTGTCAATTATTTTTAATATTGTGTTCTTTTACATTCACAGAACCTTTGGCGAGCGAATTTTATTCGCACTTGCTTGAATTTTTTTTTTAAACTTCAATATTGTTTAAAAACTAATCAGTTGTTTACTCTACAAATTCACATCTTTTATGGAAGCTCTATGACAAGTGATTCATAAAGAGGGCGAACAGACTTAAATTTTGTTGTGGAATAAAAAATCGCGTGGAATGATTTTTCTTAAACGGAAGTACTGCCTTGAAAAAATTATCGATATGTCGATATCAAAGAATACTTATCAATATATCAAATAACGATACCGAAATAAAAAAATATCGATATATATACATTTATTGATAAATGTCGGTACAAATCTATATATCGATACATGTCGATATATCGATATTTATCGAAATATCGGTACTTATCGATATATCGGTTTTACATTTTTTTTATCCAGCAAAATCAACATCAACAATGACAAAACAATAATACACTTTGATATTTAATAACATGATTAGTCCTTTGTGCCGGTCCGGGCTTTTATAATTTAAAAAAAAGGAGAACGTTTTTTCAAAGCTTTTAATTATGTTAATAGGCGTTATAGACCGCTTTCAAAATAAATTATAAAAAGACAAAACAAAAGAAAAGTACCTACATAACACAAAATTATGTTTTCCGTATTTAATCTTTAAAAATATGGCGAACGACACTTTTGTGATGAAAAATATAGGAAGGCGATTCATTTTTCTCTTAAAATATTCTGTTCGCCCATGAATAGCAGAATTTTCTATCTTTTGGATAACAACTACATAAGCAAGAACCCACGACCTGACAATTGAAACATTATAATTCAATATTGATCAAATATTATAGGTATTTTGTTACTGCTACTTTTGGCTATGCGATATTAAAAAAGTTATAGAAAATATCTAAGGGACAAAAACGATACATTAAATATCGATAACTAAATTATAAGTATCCAAATATACCAGTAAGTATCGATATATCGATATTTACCACCAATAGTAGATATATCGATATTTATCGACATATCGATATTTGTCGACATATCGATATTTATCGACATATCGATATTTATAGATATATCGATATATCGGTTTTATCGATATTTTTTGATGTCGATAACTTATTTAATATCTGCCAGCGTTTCGTTCGTTTCGGATGGCACAAATTTCTTCCACTTCTCCCCACTTGGTTCAGTTTAACAACGAAAATTTAAAATATGCCTAGAAATTTCGCGTTTTTGTTACACCCAGTAGAGAGACAGAAACTTGTTCGTTTGAAAGCTTCATTTGGAATAAAAAGGAGAATTTTGAACACTTTGTCATGAATCTAATACTTGATTTATTTCAAACTGAAATAAACTTGCATCCCGAAAAAAGATAACTGATGTCAAATATGGTAATTGATCTTCGTCTTCATTTTGAATAAAAAGTTAAAACTCGCGAGCGAGTGTATATTTATTTTTTTGTTCCTAAATCTTATTTCTCTCTGATTTATTATTTTTTGTTATTTTATTTAATTCATTTTTAATTTTATGTTTGTTTAATGAGTTAAATTTTAAATGTCTCATTTTGTATGATTTATTTATTTTTGATAAAAAAAAATACATTTTGTTTATCTGTTTCGTCATTGTTGAGAGTTTTCCGTCACACCCACCTAGTCGTCAGTAACGATGTATGATTAAAAAAAAGAAAAATCTTAAAAGCTAATTTTACCAAGAAGTTTACTTTATTTTCTTTTATTGTAAAAAAAAACTTATTCGCGTTTTTTTACTCTTCTTAGTTCTTACTCGTTTGTTTTGTTTTTTTTTTAATAATATATATAATTTTTTTTAGTTTGTGTATGATTGCAAAGCCATTCGCATGGGTTCTGAGTGTTAAAAAAATTAATTTAGTTTTTTGTTGTACTTTTTGTGTTATTTAGTTAGTTTTGTATGAATTTGAAATATTATTTATTTATTGAGATTTTGTTATTTATATAGTGATTGATGTTGAAATAAAATTGTTGTGGTTATTAAAAATTATAAATAAAGCTGAACACAACAAAAAAAAAATCTATAGTTCAGCAAAATAATTCAAAAATAATTATAACTATAAACTAAAATGTATTGTAAACCGGAACTATGATAAGAATTTATCAAAATTTTATGATAAACTAAATTAAAAAAAAAATGTGAAAAAATACCGTGAAAAGCTTTAATCACACGTGCGTTTTATATGTGTTAATAATAAATTCATAAATAAATAAATAAATAACTTAAGAAATTTTAAGAGCGCCAGAATGGAATTCCTTGTATTTTGTTTTTGTTTTATTGTTTTGATAATTTGATTTATTCTCAATGAATCGAGCATTTTAAAGAATTTTATTTTAAAATAACACAGAGAATCATATGGTTTTGTTTGTTTATTTAATTTGCATGTTATAAGTATTTATTGGATTTTTTATTTTAAACTATCACTACAGTGTTATATTGGGTGTTTCTGATGGGGTGGGATATATTTATTTTTAAATATTTTCCGGTTCCTAATTAAATCCGGAAACTGCCTAAACGAAAATAATGGATAACATTAGCAACTATTTGGTGTTAAATCCCCACAACGATTTATGAACTATTAAAGTTGTTGGACTCACTTTGTTTGTTTTTATTACAAAAGATGACAGAGTGTTTTATTATTGTAGAAATGATTTCAGATTTTTTTATTCGTACTAAATTTGTCATACATTGTAAATTTTAAGTTTTAAAAAATAATCGTGATCATGTTTTATTGATTGGATAAAGAGCAAATAAGTGAAAATTAAGTGGTTATGTTATGGAGTTGAATCATTATTGAGGGATTAAAAAACACTTAGAAAGTGCAATAGCCAGCAGGTTTAGATTTATAAATTAATTTGTAAAATAAGGTCAATTTTTTTCAAGAGCCTTTTTTTTTTTTTTTTTTTATTCAAAGTTAGGCATGTTTAGTGTTAATTATAATAAATTATAAATTAACGTCTCTGAATATCCGAAGATACCATGCCAACTAGGGATAAGAATGGAATGCAAATTAAGATTCTCTGAGAAATTTATGAACGTTAACTTTAAAGCCTTGAGGATTAAATTCATCAGGGAAAACCCAGGAAGGTAAGGCATTCCAAAGATGAGAGACTCTGTTGAAAAAGTCACGTTGGAAGGCTACAGTTCTACACCTAATTATTTGAACTGTAAAGGGATGCTCTGCTACGTTTGCTCTGGTGTGACGCGAAAGGTTTGCTGATTTAGGTAATATCGATTTGATCTCTTCAGAAGCTCGTTCATCCATAATATATTTATAAAATATAGTCAAATCAGCAACATTTCTTCTGTGCTGCAAGGAATCAAGACCGTTAGTAAGACTTGGGTTACCAATGAGTTTAATAGCGCTGTACAGAATCAAGGCAGTTGAGACTACTCAAGTAAGCTCCACCCCATATGTGAGAACAGTATTCCATGCAGGGACGTATAAAAGATTTATAAACTAAAAGAAGTTGTTCGCTATCGAAAAACTTACGACATCGCCCCAAAAATCCTAACTTTTGAACAGCATTCTTAGCCAGATTAAAAATATGAGAATTCCACTTCATATTATTTTCAATCTCAACTCCCAGAAGTCTGACAGACTCATTCTCTAAAAGATTTTTGGGGCCAAACGTTAATGGAAAAGGATTGGGTGTCGTTATCCTAGAAAAATGACAAACCTGTGTTTTGCTTGTATTGAATTCAACACTGTTAGCAATACCCCAATCCATAATTGTTTTAAGATCAGTGTTAAGGGAATCTATCAATTTTGACCTACACTCACTAAGCGCTAAGGGTGTATATAATTTAGGTGCTTCATGAGACGCATGAAGCGTGCTATCATCAGCAAAACTATTTATAGGATGAACCGTTGAGTCCAATAAATCATTAATATAGATAAGAAAAAGAGTTGGTGACAAAGCGGAACCCTGAGAAACTCCTGCATTAGTTGAAAAAGTATTCGATGATACACCGTCAACATTGACCCGAAATTTTCGATCAGATATAAAGCTCTGTGTCCAAGATATAAGCTGCTCGTCTAAACCATAGGATCTCAATTTGCATATAAGGTTGTTATGCCAAACTTTGTCAAATGCCTTGGAAATATCAAGAGCAACACCGAATGTTTCTCCAAAGTTTTCAAGCGACTTGTTCCAGATATGAGTGACAAAAGACAGCAAATCTCCCGTCGCTCTTCCTTTTCGAAATCCATATTGTCTCTCATTAATTAATTTGGAAGACTCTAAGAAGCTCATTAAATTAAAATTGACATATTTCTCAAAAATTTTAGCAACTACCGATAAAATTGAAATGGGTCTGTAATTCGTAGGATCAGTCTTACTGCCCTTTTTTGAAACTGGCTGTACAATAGCCATTTTCCAAATTTCAGGAAAAATTCCTTTCTTATATGACAAATAGAAGATTTTAGTAAGGATTGGTGCTAGCTCCCTAGCAAATGTTTTAAGTATAATCGGAGGAATAAAATCAGGGCCTGTTGCCTTGTTAGTATTGATTTTTAAAAGCATTTTTCGAACAATGTTTTTCCGAAAAATTATCCGCCTCATTTTATAAGAAACTTTAGAAATAGGTTTAGGTTGGAAATTAGGTTCTTTTAAAGTAGAATTTAAAGAGAAATAATGCCCAAGCAAATTAGCTTTCTCTTTTGGATCAATGATAGGGACATCTCTATTAACAAGAGGCGGTAGGGAAGATTTACAAAAGTTGCTCTGGACAGCCTTTGCGGCTTTATAGAAATTGCGTGAACCAGTCGGATGTTCTGCAAATTTAGATGCTTTTTTCCTATTAAATAGATGTTTCTCTTCATCTATTAACTTACGACATAAATTTCTCTCTTTACGGTACTGTCTGAGGTTTTCATCGGTTTTGTTTTGATTAAACTTTCGAAAAGCCTTTTTTTTAACCTTTATAGCTTTTTTGCATTTACTAGAAAACCATAGATCAGTTTTCGGAATGATCAATTTATTAGGAATAAATTTGTGCATACCATCAATTACAGTTTCAGAAAAATTTGATGCAGCTATGTTTGGGTCTTGGCCGGTAAGGCAATAGCGTTTCCAAGGAAAACATCTAAAAAAACTTTTAAGTCCTTGCCAATCCGCAGCTTTGTAATCCCAAACATTGCGAGGATTCGCTTTAAATTGTTTTGGAATTTGTATATTTAATTGTGTGGAGATCAAATTATGATCTGAACCACCCAATGGTTCTGATATTTTAAATTGAACCAGATATGGATCGTTTGTCAAAAATAAATCAAGTAAATTACTACTTTGACCAGGAATGTCAGGAACTCTGGTTGGCAGGTCTATTATTTGAGTAAAATTGTGATAAAGAGCAAACAACTCAGCCTGTCTACCAACCTCGTCAGTTTTAGAGCTGTGTGTAAGCCATTCTTTATTGTGGACATTAAAATCTCCAAGAACTATAAACTTTGCATTAGGATACTCAACCAACCTATCTATCTTCTCAGATAAGTCATGAAATAAATTAGAGTTCTCAGGTGAATTAGGTGAACGGTAAAGTCCAAAGACAAACAGCGTTTGACTTGGGCAACTAATTTTTAGTGACACCATATTGTGAAATTTTGCATTTTATTCAAATTTATTTAATCTCACATATGGTATAGTATCCCTAAAAAATAATGACAAAAATATAATGACAATTATGGATTATAAACCTTACTTAGCTACCATTTGAAAGTTCCTGTTAAACGTGTGTATACCCAAATAAAGGTAAACAGTTTAAGTCGACAAGCATTTAACGTTTTTGTTGTACATAAGACAAATTTAATGTCAAACATAAATCAACAAACCGCAGTCTTACCTTGTCGCCTTGCCTCATAGGTAAGCTTGACTGATTTGGATGGCCCCCGTTTGCCAATCGCTTTGAGTTATATTTGCGGAGTGACCTAAACAAATCTTTGCCGGATCATACCAACTTTGTTGTTTGGTCTAAACAATCCATTGAGTTAGTATAAGTAGGCCAGATTGTTATTTGTTAAACATTAACTAGAGTTGCACTCACCTTGTTTGTTCGAAATTTGTATGAATTGCTGCTAGAAAAATTTCAGAGTGAGTTGGTGAGTGATCAGCGTTTCTGGTTTTTATTGATTGTTGTAATTGTACAAATAGGTCAGTTCTGCGATGGATATAAACCAGTTTGACTGGTTGAGGAGTTCACATGATTCAGTTTTCCTGGTCGAGGTAAGTTTATTTATTTAACTGATCCTCGTTACTCTGCTTTGCTAGTCGACACAAGCAAATCTTACTTGTTAGTATAAGGGATTATTTTTGGTTGACATGTTTAAATTATGCTGGTCCAAATCTGTCTTTCGTGTTTGTTTTTAATAATCATCATCTAATAATCAATCAGATTTTTTTTTCAATAAAAAGTGTTGTGTAGTAGGAATTACAAAATGTGTCACAACAACACATATATACCTTTTAAGACCTACGTCCCACAACAACACGCGTCTTGAGGTGTTGGTAGACGCTTTTTTTAAATCTTTTAAATAGTAACTGGAGGAATGTTGTCCAGACCAGAGGCCTTGTTGTTGTTTAACCCCCTTAAAAGTTTTTCGACAATTTTGGGTTTGAAATGGAATTGTTTCATATTGACTCCTGAAGACTGGATTTGGGGAATTTCTTTAGGAGTTTCTAAAACTGTCGAATTTGAAGCAAAGCGTTCCGCGAACAATGTAGCTTTCCTTGCAGGGTCAGTAACGATTGAGTCATCATCGATGATAGGGGGGATAGAAGATTTAGTACCAGAATTTAAAGAATTAATGGCACTGTAAAAACTTTTGTCAGAAATTGACATACTCGAAAGTTTTGCCGCTTTCGCTCTGTCAATCTCTGCCTTTTCGTTTTCAATTATCTGGTTTGATATTTTGTTGGCCTTTAAATATTGGGATCGATTGACAGAATTCTTTTTATGAATCCAAATATTAAATAGTCTACGTTTGTTTCTAAGAGCGAATTTGGCTGCTTTCGAAAACAAATATTTTTGTTGGGGTTTCATTATTGAAAAGGGAACGAATTTGTTAATACCGAATAAAATGGTTTCAGTAAAGTTTTGAGCAGAAACATTTACATCGTCAGTATAAAAACAATGACGATCAAAAGGGAAACCTTGAAAAAAACTTCGGAGACCATTGGTGTCCATTTTTGAAAAGTGAAATATTTTACGGGGTTTGGGAACTCTAGTTTGTAGCAAATCAGTTTTGATCAGGATTTCGAACCGGAACCGAACTCGAACCCTGAATTCGCTCCGGCGCAAGTTTTTTTAAAAATTATGTGAACCCGAACCCGAACCCAATCAAAAACGCGGTTCAGGTTCAATTTTTAATATAGGAAATTTAGGAAGTTTGCGTAAGAAATTTCATATATCGCAGAACTTTTTTTGTTTCAAACAAGATTATTTTGTTTATTATTTGTTTCAGTAGAGAATAGTGAATAGTGAGAATTAAATGAAGATTTTTTTTCAAAATAAATATGTATGTAACATAAATACGGTATGTAATGTAACATAAAAAAATAAAAATAAAAAAAATAAAAATAAAATAAAAATACAAAAATCCCATATAATGGCCAATAGAATAACGGAAAAAGATATGACTTACGTGTTGTTGCTCGTAACAGGTCAGAAATTTTTTTAATCTCTGGGGTAGGGTACTCACATAATGGACATGCCGAGTCCACTCGCCCAGCACCTGGGGACTGGAGTTATGCAACAAAGTGTGCTGGAAATTTTGGCTTCCTTGTAAGCGATATAACTCGTAAATGGTGCACTTTAGGATACTGGTGCCATGGAACTTTTTTGCTCCTTAAATGTTTTTCTATAACTTAAAATAAAAAAACAAACAAAAATAATTCGATTTGTTGCAAATTTTTGCGAAAAATGGCGAAAAAATGTCTAAAAATCGATGTTTTTCAATTTAATTTAGTTATTTGCAAATAATTGTTTATAACACAATTGACCCCTTTATCTTGTAGCAGAAACCTCAACGAAAAAAGTAAGCTTCAGAACGTTTCATTCGGCCTGATAGTTTTTTCACAATTCCATTTTGCACTTAATGCCCCTAAAAAAGTTGTTAACTTTGGGCAGGCCGCAAGGTCTGAGTTTTCATCCGATCGCAATCTGCTTGACGGAAATTGAAAGAATGTAGTGTCAGCTTTAAATAGCATCTGTGTTGCCTATACCTATATTCAATATTAACAATAACTACAGTGGTTTGAAAATCCCGCGAAAATTCCTTAGTTGCAAAATAAAATTTCTCAACGAATCTTCCACTTAACGAGATGCGGTTTTAAAATTTGCAAATCCCTCAGAAAACCGAAGATTTAAAAAGAAACCTCTTTAACATGATTTGGACCGAGTTATGGCCCAGTTTGTTTTTGAAACCACGATTGTGACATTGATTTTGTATGCCATATATCGACAGGAACCGAGAATGTCCCTCCAAAACGATACTGTTGTGCTCACAAGATGCTGGGTCTGTGCCTACCCAACACGCGATTGGTTACTCTGACTACTGCTTGTAACGTACTCTATGAAAAAATAAAACGTCCTGTTTAGTATACGTAAAACGTACGTAGCGACACGATGTATAATTGAGTATTATTGTAATGACAAATAAATTTAATGAAAAAGTAATGAACTACTTATGTGTAATCATGTCCCAAATCATGTTAGAGAGGTCTATTTTCTAAAATCTGAGGTTTTCTAAGCACTTTGCAAATTTTAAAAACGCATCTCGTTAAGTTGAAATTCCGTTGAGAAATTTAATTTTACAACTAAGGAATTTTCGCGGTTTTTTGAACCACTGTAATTGTTGTTAATATTGAATATGGGTATAGGCAACGTAGACGTTATTTAAAGCTGACACTACACCCTTGTAATTCCCGTCAAGCAGATTGCGATCGGATAAAAACTCAGACCTTGCGGCCTGCCCAAAGTTAACAACTTTTTTAGGAGCATTAAGTGCAAAATGGAATTGTTCAAAAACTATCAGGCCGAATGAAACGTTCTGAAGCTTACTTTTTTTGTTGAGGTTTTTGCTACAAGGTAAAGGTGTCAATTATGTTATAAACAATTATTTGCAAATAACTAAATTAAATTGAAAAACATCGATTTTTAGACATTTTTTCGCCATTTTTCGCAAAAATTTGCAACAAAACAAATTATTTTTGTTTTTTTTTATATTAAGTTATAGAAAAACATTTAAGGAGCAAAAAAGTTCCATGGCACCAGTATCCTAAAGTGCACCATTTACGAGTTATATCGCTTACAAAGAAGCAAAAAAAAATTTCCAGCACACTTTGTTGCATAACTCCAGTCCCCAGGTGCTGGGCGAGTGGACTCGGCATGTCCATTATGTGAGTACCCTACCCCAGAGATTAAAAAAATTTCTGACCTGTTACCGACAACAACACGTACAATCCGTAATTCTATTGGCCTAAAAACATTTCC
Organism: Diogma glabrata; assembly: GCA_963693315.1. Taxonomy (NCBI): domain Eukaryota; kingdom Metazoa; phylum Arthropoda; class Insecta; order Diptera; family Cylindrotomidae; genus Diogma; species Diogma glabrata. Next base: position 361,940,030 of record OY856186.1, on the reverse strand, counting down.
ATAATATGGAGTCTAATGACAGTGGAAAAATTCAACTTAAGCAAAAATAAATAAGTGATGAAAAAGTTTTAACTTCGAAATTGTCATCGCCTCAACGGCGTAATCGATAGCGTGTCTGCCCAAGGATTCGATCCGGGCACTGACGAGGAAGGTTCGAATTCATCCTAAACACGAAAAATGTGAATTGTAGTTTTTTTCTGAGAAACTTCAAACCATACCTTTGAATGGAAAAAATTCCAATTATACTTCTTTGCTTACTTGAGCTTAATTGATCTCAAAAATTCTCAATAAAAAAATAATGAATTCGTAAAAAAAATTCGAAAAAATATTTTTTTTTTGTAACAAATTTGAACCCGAACCCAAACCGAACCCGAACCCACTAAATTTTAATGCATTGAACCCGAACCTGAACCTGCACCCAAATTTTTCTGGGTTCGAAACACTGGTTTTGATAATTGATGTGATTAGATAATGGTCAGAATTTCCAATACTACCCTTATCGACATAGAAACTCGTAATATCTGGCATCGATGTGAGATAAAGGTCTAAGAGAAAACTTTTATCACCGCCATTACGAGGAGTGAAAGTTGGGCTTTTTACAATCTGCGTCAGGTCGTGCGATGCAGCAAATATTTCTGCCTGCCTTCCATTGTTGTCGTCGTCGGTCATTTTAGAAAATTATAACCACGATTTGTTGTAGACGTTGAAGTCACCGGTAACGATAACCTCACAATTTTGAAATTGTGCTCTAATTTCGTCGACAACATTAGTGAAGAGATTAAAAAAATTGGGATTATGTTTGTTTGGGGACCTGTATAGAGCTATTGTGAAAAAAGAAATTTCAGGTAGACAAACCTTTAATACTACTGTGCTGTAGCCATCACCATGTACTTCATAATTTTAAAAGCGTTTATATGCAACACTCTCATGAATGTATGCACATACACCTTGATGAAGTTTAAAAGCTGATTCAAGCCTATATTTAGGATTTAGTGTTACGTCATAGGGATAGTTTTCAGAAATTTGTGTTTCTGTAAGAAAAAGAATATGCACGGCGTCACGGTTGGCATTCAATCCACAAATATTTTGGATGTGTATTTTAAATTTTTTATCAAATGTAATAGTCATTTGATCAAAATATAATTTGTTTTAAAAATGGGTAACTAAACAATAAATCCTATCATATAATAAAATATGACATAGGCCAATATTTCATGATAGGATGTAAGAAATAATAAACAGGTGAAAACAAAATTTGTAAAAAATTTAAAAGGTTACTAACATATTTATCCATATTGTTCCCACGAGTTAAGACGCAATAAAGGTCACCAACAGACCTTCGTCTATACCTGTTAGAAGTGTATATACAACGAGGGCGACGGGTGTCCAGAGGTTGGTCCTTTTAATGGTTTGACCCTACATGAGTCCTCTCTAGTGTGTACCCACCAGAGGGTTCTAATAATGGAGCACCTTCCCGCGACCCGGGCGGCTAAGCCAAGGTCCCCGTTCCCGCTAGACATGACAACAGGTTTATGGTTTTCAATATCAGGCTAGAGCCCACTATAGGTACCTCGGGTACCTATAGTGGGCTCTCAGCCCACTCAGCCTGAGCTGAGCCACTCAGGTACCTCGGGTTCACCAAGTCCCGTATCACGGTCTAAACAGACCAGTGACCCCTGAGGATAATAACTTGCTGAAATGCACAAATTAAGTTAACTAGTTGACACCAGACTTGCTGGGCGGCATGATACAGCAGTGAGCTGTCCTTACAATTCGAGTAAAATTAGTATATTTTCCAGCTGCAGATAAACCATATTTACTAACTAACATAAGCCAGTCTTGTGAGTTGTCTGCAAGATATATATCATACTGTTAGTTTTCTTGGGTGGTATTATAAGCAAACTTGCTGGGTGATCAAATTTGTTGCACAATAATAGTTGGTCGATGGAATCTTTTTCTATTCATCCATATAACATGGATTTTCTGGTGAATATAAACAAGATTTACGAGCAAGTTTAGCTGGTTTTTCTGATTGTCGTTAGTTCATCTGAGTTGCAAACTAACGTAAATGTTATCATAAAAATATAACCATAAAATTAAAAATACAATATTAATTATTCGATATTATCGCAACCGAACTTATACCATCACAGTTATAACTTATACCATCACAGTTATAAAGACAAAATATGAATTAAAAAAAATGTTATCTCATCATCAGTTCCAGTTAAACATCTACAAAACTGTTTAAATATTTGTTTTATTTCATCTAAATTATTTTTAAAACTCTTATCATAATAATTTTAAAATCTAATCAGAATAAACAATTTGTAGGTCGATCTTACTATAAAACATTTGTGTAGTTTAAATTGTAAATTCCCAACCGTCAACTCTTGTTTAAAAAAACGAAAATGACGACACTTTTATGAATTAGATAAAAACGTGACTTATACGCTACCCCACAATAGATTTAACAAACAGTTACTTTAAAAATATAATACTAACAACCATAACCTTACTTATTTTCATTTAATCCAATTATTATTATTTTATGACAATTTATTCCGACATTCAGAAATGGAATTGAGTCAACCTATTTAATTTTTTTATTTTTGAGTTGTCTAAATCTAATAATAAAATTTTATACCTTAACTTAAAACTATTAATCATATCTCAGGGAAATACTGAAATTAAAATTTTTTTTTATTTTTCATTGCTTGTCTATATTTAGGTTTAAAAGTTTTTTTTTAATGGATGTAAATTTGCAAGTCGTAAAAAGTGAATTCTAAACTATATAAACTCATTATTGTAGATTTTTGATATGTCAACACTTTTAAATATAACAATTATATATAAAAATAAATATTAATTTTGGCTTTAATTGAGTTATGCTTTTTAGTTGTAGTGGTAATGAGTTGTTTTTTATACTTTGGGACATACCTAGATTAAATTGTCTTTGATTGTATAGATATGAAGTTACAAATGTTGTAAATACTTTGTTACACGAATAATCGTATTCATGACAACTTGGCTAGTTTAGTACTAAAATACATGAATATTTGTTTAATAGTGGAAACAACACCCAATGTCCGAAAGTTTATGGTTGAATCAACCGGACGAACAATAATTGCACTTTTTTGAACAAATCTAATAGCCTTGGATGGTTTGACTTTAAAAATCATCTGTCCTTTACTTGTAAAAATTTACATAAATTTTACAAACATATAACACAAAAAACATTTGTAAAAACCACAAATTTACGAAAAAATTTGTAAATGTGAAAGGAAAAATTTGTAAACACCATAAAAGTTTTCAAAAGATCTAACAAATGATTGAAAGTTTTATAAATTGCGTTACAACAATATTTGGTTAAATTAAGAAAATTTAATGAATATGTTTATAAGGGAGTAAAATTTATACAATTTATTAAAGTATTTCCTCCAAATTTTTTAAATTAGTTTGGTTCAATGATCCTTTTCTAAAACTGACATTTTATCGATGATGGGATATTAACGTGAAATATCATCGATATTATATTCTTTAAATTTTACAAAAATTATGTACAATTCATTGTAATTTTGTTATGAATGAATCATGTTCATAAAAAGTTGTCATCAATTTAACAAATTAATTGTTGAAACAATAAAAAAATATTTATTTTTAAAATTTTTATGAATTTTTGTTAATCTTACAAGACTGAAAAAAATTTAAATAAAATACACGATAATTTGTTAAATTCACAAAATTTTTTTGTAAGCACTTTTAGAGGAAAATCGAATAAAAACGCCGAATAAAATGAGAAATGTGAATATAACCTTTGCCGATTTTTTTGAAACTTCGGTACTCGTGAGTGGCTCAAAATTTGTTATGAAATTTAGAGACAATACAAGTTGAAAGTTAAATTGTGCTCGAACGGGTTAGTGGATTTAAAAATGTTTTTTTTTGTTTGGAAGGTACTAAGTAAGTGTTTCTAAAAATACTACACTAACGAAAAAAATTTATATATTCTTAAATTTTAGTTTTTCAAACATGACGATTTTGGAAAGTAAATAATTTTAAGTAAAATGTTTTTTTTTCTTTTTTTTGTATTTTAAATATTTATTATTTATCCAAAACATACTAAAAGTACAGACAAGCGTTATTTTGTGTTTTCGAACAAAATGCAATTGAACATATAAATGTTTCTCATTTTGTATACTTTGTGTCATTTATTAAAAACAAATTTTCCGATTCTGTTGAATTTTTTTGTTGAAAGGGTTAAACTAAGCATTATAACAATTATAAAAAAACTACACCGAAATATTTTCAACTTACACGAAATTTTTCAGTTTTAATTTTTCAAAAATTTAATTTTCAAGGATGGCGAAACTGAAAAGTGCCCTTTTCTTTTGTTTCCTAAGATTTAGCATGTAAGTCTCAATTTTTTCCCGATTTTTAACCCCTCACTGCCGTCAGTGACAATTACAAAATTCGATATTTTGCCTCGACCACAAACTTTTGAATGTTGTAGGAAAATGGTTGCAGCTGAACAAAACATGGATGAATAGAATTTTTTTAGAATTTTTATTGAAGATGAACGTTTTTGGGGAGTAGTTTTTACCCATATTTTAAGGGTGGGGTGGAAAGTTTAAAAACAAATTATTTTGTATTTTTGTATTTTTTTTGGTAATTTCTTCTTTCCTTTTTTTACTTTCAATTCATTTTTGTCTCATAATGGACGTCGACCAGGAAATGGCCCGAAAAATCTCTCATAATGCGAAAATACGCTAAAATCGCGTTTTTCAACTTTTGGGTCTTTTTAATGGTTAGTTTCTGGTCCACGCCCATTATAAGAAAAAAATTAGTTGAAAGTAGAAATAAAAAAAGAAATTTAAAATCGTTTCGTACTTCTCGAAATCTCGATTTTAAACTTTCGACTAGTGTTACACCGGGTCCTAAGAATACAAAAATCCGGATATCGGATACCCGGCTTATATTTCATAATACCCGGGTATTTAATTTAATCTTCATTAACAAATAAACCGAGAATTAATTCAGTAAATTATTTGTGATATAACATGGAAAAACACGATGGAAAATCGGGTACGGTACCCTATTGGTGAGACTTCGGTGTCCGTCCGAATTTCTACATAATCCATTTACTCACAAATTATAAGTGCTATCAAGTTGAAATTTTCTAGTTATTAAATGTGTTTTCCCACGCCTACTGATACCCAAAAAATTTAAATATTTGTTTTTATCTATATTTTAGAACATAGATAAGCAGATAGTAAAACAAAAGTTTTTTTGTAAGGAATCGAGTTTGGTTTAGAAAAATCGAAAAAGATCAAAATATTTCAAAAAAAATAGCATTGATTTTTCGGCTGCTTTATTTTTTAGATATTGCCAAAAACGAGTGTTCCCCCCCGCCCTTAACTTCGAACATTACACAAGAAAAAATTTGAAAAAATTCATGGTTATGGGCAATGTTGTAAAGATTGAATGAAAACTATAGCGGTCGGCTCATCATTTCAAATGTTCTTTTGAGGGGGTTGAGGGTGGAAATTTTGAAAGCAAATTATGTTTGACCTTGTCGAGTGGGGTTAACCTATTCCTATATGACCTTGTCATATGAAAGGTTAATTTTTTCTAGTCGGAAACAATTTTTTTTGTAATTTTTAAAAACGCAGTTTTAGAGTTATGTTCAAAAATGTGAAAAAAATACCTGTCCCACAGGAGAGTTGAGGGTGGAAATTTTGAGAAAAAAAAATTACTTTTAAAATTGTTAGGTTGGGTTGTCATATGAAAGGTGAACTTTTTTCTAGTCCAAAACAATTTTTTTTGAAGTTTTCGAAGACATAGTTTTCGACTCATTTGATTAAAATTCTAAAATTGTGTTTTTGTTAAATAATCGTCCCGTAAAATAATCGTTGAAGAGGATAAATTTTGCTTCGTTGTAGGAAATGTGTATTATAGTAAGATATTTAATCAAACAAAATATAAAAATGAACGGACAGGATCAGATTAGATCAAACAAGGCGTTAGGTTGAAAAATTATGCGATAACATATCTGTTTGCTATTCGATAGGTTAACCCTATTAAGCGTTGCAAATGTCCCCTGTGAGGAAATTTCTTGTTTTCATTTTTGAAACTCGGCCAGAAAATTGGTTGAAGCATAAAATTGTTACAGTCAAGTAAATCGAGGTTGGGGGTCTGTTCTTTTCGTTAGGTCTGATACAGTACCACTAGTGCAAAAAACTAGTAGCCACCATCACTTCGATTTTAGCTCTACTGGCAATCATTGTTAATGTTCAACTAGCTGAAGTTCAAATCCTGGTGGTATACCGATCTCCCCAAAAATCAGTAGACAAATCTCTTGACTGTGTTAACAATGCACTCGTTGGCAATAATATGACGACACTTTTTCCTACAACTATTGAGATAGGTGAATTTAATGTTGTTTTCAATAAAAATTCTCAAAACTGGCTCTCAAACTATTTTCTACGAAAAAATTTACAAAGAAAAATTCATGAACAAACAACAGTTGAAGCTACAACAATCGATAATTTATGTTCCAATATAAATAATTTATAAGTTGGCGTTGTTGAAGCTTTCTTTAGCCACCATAAACTGCTTTGGGTAAGATGCAACCCAACGTGAAACTATGCTAACAAAAACTGTTATTTTCTCAAATATTATGTACACGGAACCCTCAGCGAGCGAATTATATTCGCACTTGCCTGACTTTTTTGTTCAGCCGCACCTTTTGCGGTCAAGGCAAAAAATCAAATTTTGTGACCATCTGAAAAATCTGATAAATTTGATAGTTTTCTCCTAAAGTTCTATCTATTCTCAAAGTTAGAGAAAAAAAATTTGTTTACATACTTATTTTGCGTGGGACCTTCTCATGCATTAAATTTGATCAAATTAACTTCGTGGAAAAGAACTCAAAATGTTCCTGCTAGGTAGCTGAAGCTAGACTTAGTGAGAAAAAATTCTGAGAAACGCATTTCGACTAGTGTGAAAGTTGAAGAGACAAACACTTCCACTACCACAAAACGTAGCTCCAATTGAGATAATTAATTTTATTAAAAGCTTAAACAGAAACGGAGTAAAACCAGTAAAGGCATCGATAACAAAGCAGTGGTTCAAAGCAATCCAATTAAAAAACGTAAATGTTTTGTAATGAACACTGAAGCTGCTAATGATGTCACTAAAAGGAAGAAAACGGAGGACTGCGTGCCAAGCGAGGTTTTGTTCCAGCAAGCTTCAGCCATGTGTGTCCCAGAAGTAATATATCCCCCAGTTCAGTACAAATTATCAGATATGCACGCAAATGGTACTGTGTAAACAGAATTAAATAAGCGTAAACAAAAATCCAGAACTCTGACGACCGTAATGGTCAGAGAAACCGAGATCACCATATGCCCCAATATTCGAAGTCCGAGTATTACATTTAACACAGATTAAATAAAGATTTCACTCACCCCATGATTGCATTGGATCCCACTCATTATGCTCACCTTGATTCAGCCGATCATACTAACTGAAGATTAGATCTAATTTCCACTATTACACTAATAATGTTACACCTCTGGTCCAGGCAATTGTTGCACAAGAATATCAAACCAATAGTATTATCGGTTGTCACTAATAATGTTTCACCTCTGGTCCGGGCGATTGTTGAATAGTAATAATAAAAAACAATTCAATCGTTGCGCCAAATGTACAGTTGGTCGACATGCTAATTATGGTATTATTTATAATTTGAAATAAAAAAAAACAAGTTTATGAAAGCAATTTTTGTTATCAAATAATTTCAGCGTATATTAGTTATTTATATTTAGAAAGCATTAGAAAAACTAGATTCACTTACGCTTCAAATTTTTATATCTTATTCTTGCCGGATTTTCCTTTGACCTTATCTAACGGAACACTAATAAAAAAACTGTCTATGCCTATTATATATACGTTCCACCAAGAGCAACTTTATATCATCATCGTATATTCATTCTTTATTCAATCCAGTTAAATAAATTAATTTTATAATTTGTTCTTTTCTTTTATTTGTTCAATTAACGTTATAATGTTAAATTTTCGAACAAGGAAACATTTTCACAAAAAATTGACTAAGCTATCAAATTTTTTCTAAGATTTATTTAATTTAATTACGATCACAAATTTTAACTAAATAAATTTTTTCTGAAATATTCAAGTTTTTTAAAATTAAATTTAGAAATTGGACTGTAATTTGACTAATAAATTTGAGTAAATATTTAAATGAGAAATAATAAAAAATCAAAGGAATCTCAACACCATCTTGAAGAAAATTTTCAAATCAAAATGTCCATGTACATATAACAAAAAATTATGAATCGACAACATATCAAAATGAGACAGCAATCGATGAAAACAAAATTATTAAAGACAGGGTTGAGAAAGATATGAATAAAAAAACGTTAAGGTGTATTGATCGCGTTGATTAATGCAAAAGATAGTTTTCCAAATAAATGATTTTTTAAGGGGACAACAGCTACGTAGCAGTTTCTAAATGTAACGCTTTTCTGAAACTGGTACACCACAATCTACTTTAAATTTATAAGTCCTTGAGCAGTTTTGATACCAATTTGTTATACTGACCGAAAAAAAATTCCCGAAATAATTTGTGTGAAACTGTGCCAAATTGTGGTAGATGTCCTGATAACAAAATTTCTTCTTTTGGATTTAAAAAGTTCTGCATTCCAACTTTCGGTTTGTCGCTTTTTGTTAAATTTTCCATGAAATTCCGTTGGGCCTATCGAGTAACTATCAATATTTTTACCCTAATGTAATTTGAAATTGCACATGAAACAAACAAACAAGTTTATAATTCGATTGACTTTGCTTATAAGTCACTTTTGTCGGAAAAACACAAAAGAGATTCACAAGCTTCTTATTATTAAAATAAATTAATCCAATATTCCAAAAGTCATCTTCAAAACTAGAAACATAAATTATCAGTTCATTGATATTAAACAAAAAAAATATAACTCAGAAAAAAAACAAAAAGAAAGAGATCTAACCGAAATTATTCCAAAACTTTAACTTAATTTTTGTATTTTTAAAACAAGAACAAAAAAAAATTATTGGCAATTCGTGATTATCATAAAAGAATTTTGCTTAACGAAACTGTAATTTCTTACAATGTCTTTTTATATCATTTTAAGAATATATAATATATATTTTTTTTTATTCAAATATAAATAAATTCCAGAGTTATATTCAAATAAACAAATAGTTTTCATATGATGTAATAATAAGAAAGTCAATTACTTTTGTAATAATTATTTATATTAGACAAATTGAATTACGTTTATTTAATTATTTTTTTTTCTGAAAATATAATTACAATATAATTGAAAACTAGATTTTTTAATACAAAAACAATATGAATATAAATTATTTTATGACAAGACCACCTTGCAATATTGATAAAAGTGGTTGGTCAATATACAATTTTACTTGTAATAATTTCTAGCTCAAGACATTTAATTTAGAAGACAAAAAAATTCTAATTTACTTTTATGTAATACGAAGGTTAAATGTTATTCAGTTTATGAAAAATATCGTAACATATGCAAGAAAAACTATTAGTGAAAATTTAAACAGATTTTCTTTTTTTTTGTTACGAAAATAATATTTTAAATGATAAATAGAAATTTAGTGACTGTGTCTGGGAAGAAATTTTGAATATTTTTGATGTAAACAAAATGTTTTAAATTTTAAAATTTTTGTGTTTTTTGTAATTGTATATTTTTGAAATTTAGGCTGGGAAAACTGGCTTTTTATCGGTTGGTTGATCAGTGTAATTGGGTTACATTTCGTTTCAGTTCCATTACAGTTCGTGTTCTGGACGACCCACAACGTCGAAATTTGAACCGGAACATTTTTGATCGACTTCATACTTGACATACTTGACTTGATGTAGTAACAAAATCAAAAATACAGAGTGGAATTTAAATTTTGACGTATATAAGGGTAAGTTTGAAACTTTCATGCTGTGAAAAAACTCAAACAATGATTGATTGATATACGACGGCTGCGCCATCTTTTAAAAATTTTATTTCATAACATTTTTAACAGTGTAGACAAAAAGTTGCCTGTGATATCAGGTGCCGTCTCTTGCAATTTGGTTTCAAAGATTGAATTGTGGTATCTTTGAAACCAAAAAACAGATACCTGTGTTTGAATTTCCAGAAATTTATCGGACCACCCTGTTCTTAAATCAAACACTTTAAAATGCCTTTAAAACGTTTCCAAGTCACGAATTTCATCTTAAAAACTTAAACTTTCTTGTTCTGACATTCAAGGTGCATAAAAAACTATTATCTTTCGAACAAAGGAGAAACACTATCTTTTAATTTTGGAATGTTTCAGGGTAAGGTTGTAACTTTCATATTGTGAAAAAAACTGCATCAAAGCTATCTTTAAAAACTTTATTACTTAATATTTTTATCAGTGTAAGGAAAAAGTTTACGGTGTATTTTTTCAATAGGCAAATTTTATAACTTTCAAATGCACATACAACAGTTGATACAACAGTTAATTTCAGAGTTCTCTGGAATTAAATTTCCAAAAATCTTTCGGACCACCCTGTCTGTTCTCAAATTAATCCAAGGTAAAATTAAATATCTCATTTCAAAGTAGTTTCAACGTTTCAAAGTAATGCCTTGTTGAGAAAAATTTTCTTATTTTCACTATCTGTGTTTTGGTACTATGGTACCAGTTGCATCAGCAACTTTTTTGTATAAAACGGCGTTTACGTAACAGTCCAGGCAACTGAAAGTTACAATGAGTAATCCTTAAATCTAGAGAAAATATTTAAAACGTCCTACAAATACAAAAGGTCAGTTTTCAGAAATATGAAATTGTATTGTACAATTGCGGGGGAAGAAACGAGGTTTTAATGAGTAAAATGACTAATCCGGTGCTTTGTATAAGAGCAGACTTTATACCTACATTTATTTCGACTCGATAGGATGCTGTTTTCTAATTCATTGCAGAATTTGATCACGTAGTTTTTTTCTCTCTCTCACAATTATCGATTTTGTTTGGATACAAAAGCAACTTATTTAATAAACGAGTTCCAATACATCTTTTTTAATTTAAAACTAGTTGTAGGAGACATTACTAACAATAACTAAATTCCTGGTTCAGTTCAGTATTGAGTATAAGCAGATTTTTATATTGTCATTTGGTTATTGTAATTGTATCTCTAAAACGATTCATTTCAATATTATACTGGTTATTCAACAGATATTTAAACGAAACATTATCAAACTAGCTATCTTTATCGATAATACAAATCGCTTGTTTCTTTACAAAATACAAACTGTTTTGACTAGTTTAATTTAACAGTTGTAAAAAGTGTAATGTTGTACCAATAAAACATGGATCACTATTCACTATGACTTTTTTTTTATTAATCGAATCAACATGTTTAGCATTGAATCCCACCACTTGACTCAATAGCTTATAATATTCATGTTAACCGTTTTCTTATACGTTCAGAATGATTAATTAACGAACAGGTGTGAAAACATACATTCTGCTGTAATAATGTATTCGTAAAGTGACCTCCGTCGGGAATGCTTTGAAAACTGAACTAGAACGGTTACCCATTAACGTATTTGATAACACGAAGCTTTAAATTAAATATTTTTTAAAAATATTAAAACCTGGGTTTTTATTTTTGCGGGGATCCAAACCGTACGAAAATTAATAGTTTGTTGTGGTGAAACATTCATTCCATATGATTGATGGTCAACATTCAACGGACTTTATTAAATTTTACTGGATCATATCGTTTTATATTAATAAATCGAAAAATAATCGTGCGCTTTTTCACCCCTCGAATGTAAATACTATTTCACAAATTAAAATTTTTTTCAATGGTAGCATATAAAAATTCTATTTTCATGCAGGCGTAATCCCTTGTGAAAACGTTTTTTTCCACTAGTGTAAAATCATTTTCGCTTAATAACAAATTGTTGTTGCTATGGTATTATCATGTAATTTTATAAAGTTTTGTATACTTGTATGCTGTGCAACACATCACTTCTTCGTTTCTTACCTCTCTGCCCATAAATTACCTATAAACTAAATTGGTATTGCCATATTTGAATTTAGTTTATAGGAAATTTATTGGCAAAGAGGTAAGAAACGAAGAAGTGATGTGTTGCACTGCATTCAAGTGTGGAAAGGAACATTGAATGTTATGTTATCGATTTCTAATTTAATAATTTATAATAAATATCGTTTATATATTTGCTATCTTAGAAAAAATTGTTTTTCTTATACGCAAGATGAAAACGTTTTAAGTTTAGGTGAAAAAATTTTCATTCACCAGAAAATAGCAAAATGTACTATATATATTCAGTAACTTCGTTAGAGTAAATTTTTTATTTTATTATTTCACTCCTTTGGAGTTGATTTTATTATTTTCTTTCATTCCATATGCAGAAAATTAGTACTTTTTTGTCATCCTTTTATTTATTTTAAAAACAATACTTTGGACAAACAATTAAGAAAAATAAAATATTTTGATTTTTAATACGATGGAAAGCATCAAATTTGAAGCAAAAATTAAATGTGTGGGTATTTGAAAAAAAAAAAATAAAATACGTTTATTTATGTTGTTTTAGAACCAAAATTGTATTCTGATAGAATAAAAAATTGTGTTTTGATAGAATAAAATAAGCAGCTGTTAATTTTATTCTGTTGCGCGATTGCGCGAAACACAATATAAGTATTTTATTGGGTCAATGTTTAAAGATATATTTTACTTTTTGAGCAAAAGCTTACAAATTTGCAAAATAAAAAAATTCATTAAACATGAACCGAATATGTACAATATTTTATCTTTCCGACAGAGTAGCATACATTCATTAAAATTAAATTATTTTAAAACCCATTGTTAAAACAAGTAACACGAACAGAAATAAACAATAAATGAAAATACTAAACAATAAATCTTTAATATTTTGTAAATGAAATAACCTTCAATGCAAATTTTTAAAAGTAAATGACTTATAATGAAAGAAATCAAATTTCAGCAACATTCACTCAACAGAATAAAATTAGCAGCTCTTTATTTATTATTAACACACACAATTATGGTTCTTAAAAAAACAAAAATAAGCGCATTTTATAATTTCCACAAAGATAAAACAATTTGTTCGCTTGTGTTTTATAAAGGATGTGATAGTATTTTATAAAAAACATTTTCGCTCTGATTATATAAAAAACAATTTTTTTTTTTTAATTAATTCAAACTATTGCGCATGTCCCTCTCTCGAATATTGAAAAAGGCAAAGGCTACTATGATTAATTTAAATTAAATTTCCACTGTGAAAAAAAATAGTATGTATTTTGTTTGATTGTTTTCTCAATTCTCATTAGTATTAGTAGTGAGAATATTTTATTTTGTTTGCTTGTTTAATTTTATTTTACTACGATCCAAAACAGAAGACAATCCCAATACATGTATACTTAATTCTAATTATTCAATTTCATTTTATTTTATTTTATTTTTGTTTTAATTTAATTTAATTTTTTTTACTTTATTTCATTATATCTTATTTTATTTTATTTTATTTTATTTTTTTTTATTTAATCTTATTTTATTTTATTTTATTTTATTTTATTTGGTTTTATTTAATTTTATTTAATGTTATTTATTTCTTTTTAATTTAGTTTTATTTTATTTTATTCTATTTTTTATTTTTTTTTTTTATTTATCCATTCTATTTTATTTTATTTTATTTCATTACTTGTATCATTACTTTTAACAAAAAATCAAAAAAGAACAAACAACGCTCAAAAGAAAAGAAAACTTTAAAGAAAAATTTATATATTTATGAGATTCACCAACACAAATTTTTAAACCTTCGAAGGGAAGGAATATTGTAGAGATCTAAATTCTTTCCTAAAATAGTAAAGATTTGAAGTTCATTAGCTGATTTGAACTACAAAAACGAAGTAATTCAATAGTTCTGTTTTCGTTTCAATAGATCTGTTTGAACGACGTGGAAATTTGAAATTTAATTTTTAAAGAATATCAGAGCAGTCAACGAGTTGCAAATCTTGTATACAAAATTTATATCTAACCGCTTTCTTCTTTTAGTTATTTGTTCAAGTTCCAAATAGTCTAGGTATATACATAAAGATAGTTAAATTTTTTAAAAGATTTTATGCGAAAATCCACTGTGGAATAAATGTATGACAAATTTTCTTTGTATTCTTTCTAGCATCGTAATGTATTTAAAATGGTGTGGAAACCAAATCAGGATAGTATTAATTGAAATAAAATCCTTGCACGCACGCAATACAAAACCCAACATTCTATACATGCGTGCGCATATGTGTTCAACGTGTGCAAAGGAAAAATTGGATGTAAAGATAACACCAATATCCTTTACAATGTTAATAGCTAAAAGTTTCTCGTTATTTAGACAGTAATCAAATTTATGAACATTTCTTTTCCTACCAAAGAATGACATTGAGTAGCAATTTTTCATGTTAAGGTTCAAATTGGTAAGATTTTTATAGCTAACTAAACGATCCAAGTCTTCCTGTAGAAGTTTGCGATCCTAATTACGTCTAACTTGTTGGAATTTCAGATCATCAGCAAAAAGTAAGAACAAAAACAATGAATCGGCTGACGCCTGGAGCAACAATTCCACTCTCAAGCAAAAAAGATCTACTTTGCGCCCTTAATACATAAATAGCTATTAATACAATCAAAACAATTTGATTAAAATTCAATTATAACCCATCGAAGGATGATTATTTTTTATAGGAAAAATTTCATAACGCAATAGATTAAGTTTATTATGCTACATGTTAGAAAACAATACAATAATACATACTTTTATTATGGAAAAAACATACAAATAAAGTTGATATTAGAAGTGTGAAGAGGATAAAATATTTTTCATAACACATGCACAAAAAATATTCAATTTCGTTTTAAAATAAAATAACCGAAAAATGTATATAGGCATTTTATTATGTTGAGAGTTAAACGAAAAAATCAAAAATGAACTAATAACATTTTCACTCCCCCTCCCCAAAAGCACTAAACACTTTTATTTACACTTCATAGCATATTTTCCCAAAGTTCGCCACCTATGATCTACCACATAAAAAATCACAGTTTCTTAAGACATTCAACTCACGGAAGCTTATAGAGCAAAATGAAACCGAAAACAATTTTTAAGGGCTTTTGGGGAGTGAGTAAAAATTGTATTAGTCCATTTTTGAAAGTGGTCACTAAACTTGAAAAATTGGAAAAAAATCGATTTTTAAGTCAGATAACTTCGAGTAAAAGTCGAGTAGAGCTTAAAGCTCTGATATTGTCAAATCTCATTATTAGAAGAACCTTAAAATGCAAAAAAAAATTACATGAAAAAAAATTTTTTCGATTTTATTTGGACTTACTTGCCCATATGTTTGTTACACATAAGCCATGCATGTTTTTCATTCTTCCAAATAGTAAATTTTTCTGCGAAAATTTCTATTGCACGCGAAAGACTAAATGGTACGTAAACATTGTCTTTCGTATATATAAGAAATAAACATTCAAACAAAATCTAGGATTACAATATATAACTAAAACTGTGTTCCAAATTCATGCTCAATTAAACTTAACTAGTTTAATCAAATTAGTCAACTTGTATTTGGCAGAAAGTTGATATCTAGTGTTGGAAATAATTTTGAGTGCAAAGGTTACAATGAAGATGACGTGCGATAGTTAAGAGTGATTTAATATTTCTTTATATATTTGTTAAATAATCAACAAATAATTAACATTCGTTAAATTTTGTGCATTTGTTTCAAAAACTCAAATAACAAAATATAATTAGTATAACTAACGTAAACTACTTTTACGTTCGATTGAGTGATTCAATATACTAATTTAGGTAAACGTATATTATTTGGTTATTTTATTTTAGAAAAAAATTGAAATTTTTTTGTGCATGTGTAATGAAGTTTATTAATTGAAAAACCAAAGAACCGAAAATCATAACAACGTAACTTCACAGTGTCGAAAAATCATTGCGCCGGAAAATCATTGTCCGAATTTTTTTCGATGTACTGCAAATATCAGAAAATGCAGAAAAATATCCGCTAAAAAATAGTCTGAGTGGTGAACGTTTTTCAACCTTACTATCAATTCGATAAACGTAATGCCCCAAATATCCTTCTGTGTTCGATAACTGATTAGAAAGCCAAAACTCCAACGGTTTATTGTAGAAATTTCCAGTACACAGTTTCCAAAGTAATACACAAAATGCTTCTGTTAAATAACACTTAAAGTTTTATTTACAAAAACTAATTTAAAAATAACTTCTTCAATTTACTCGGTTTATATGCACGATATATCGTTTCGTTTACAATTAATTTCATTTAATATTCCACTTAAACTGTTTCCACTATCGCAATCTTTACATCATCGCAGTTTAAAATAAAACTAATTACTTCTGTCTGAAAAAACTGTTTAAATACTATCCCTAATTGAATCTAGAAAAATCGATAAATCGATCGTTAATCTAAACATCTTTAACCCGGAATGTTCCTTTAAACAAAATAAGAAATAACTTTTGTCTGTCCCTTAACTGTTAAATACAACAACAATTATATTCATTTCATTTATTTGTTGTTGTGTTTTGTTATGATTTTGCTATGACCGTCACAATAAAAACTGAGTATTTCGAGTTTTTTTTAAAAAAATTTAATAAAAATTTTAGTGTCATATGAATTAAAATATGTGTCACAACAAACCATAGATACTTTTTAAGATCTAGACGCACACAAAAACATGCGTTCTGGATATTGATGGCTGCTGATTTTTTAAGCCTTTGAATATGATATGATTTGTTTGCTATTTTATAATTTCGGTCATATAATGTTTCCATTTTATGAATTATGTTTTCGATTTCGATATGATTTTCTATGATGTGATCTTCCGATGTTATGGTTTTTCAAGGCAATGAATTGTCGTTATATGGTATTTGGATCTAGTGATGTAAGCTCAGATATAGTCCGAATATGGCTCTCCCTGGAACTGATGCGACCAGATAAGACACCCTGAATAGGCCCTGATCAGGAATGTAACGGCTCAAAGTATCTAGGCCGGATCAGGCAGTCCTACTAGAACCGGACCAGATCAGTTCAAATAATGCTTATTACACATCAATTACAACATGTCCAATTTTTCTAAATACGTTATTTACAAAATGTCCGATAAATTTTTAGTACGAAATATAGAGTTTAATTTTCGGCAAAACGCATTTAGCGTTTCGAGAAAATATTGCAAAATCACAAATTCATATATCTTTCAAAATTCCAAAAATATTGTAAAAATTAAATAAAATCAAACTTTTTTTAAAATTCTAAAAATATTCCAAAAATTATTACAAAATCAAAGATTAAAACTTTTTTCAAAATTCCACAAATTATAAAAAAATCAAAAATTTAAAATTTTTCAAAATTCTAAAAATATTCCAAATATTCTTACAAAATCAAAAATTGATACTTTTTTCAAAATTCCAAAAATATTTCAAAAACTATAACAAACTCAAAAAATTCCATGTCCAATGTCCAATACAATTTCCATGTTCAATTACATTTACGTCATAAGAACAGCTAAATTTTTTGTTTTCAAAAAATAGGCTAAAAAAATAAATGAAATCAATTTTTGACACATGACATTATTTTTTTGACAAACTTATAATGCCATAATTCTCTATAATAATAGTAAAATTTCATGTCATACAAATAACAAATTTTATTTTTTTACTACTTGCATGAGAAATTTTTATTATTTATTCAAAAACCCAAGACAAAAGTTAATTTTCTCAGCTATGGTTACTAATTCAGATTCCCCACACCTAATAATAAGTATTTTAGCACCTTGGTAAATAACAAAAATATAACTTTTGTTTGTTTGTTAAACTGAGTTCATCTTTGAATTTTTTTAGTTTCTTCCTACAGGTTAGTTTATTTGCAATTTTAATTCGTGTTGAACATTTCTGTTGAAATTTAGCTTAGTTGTGAGTTGTAGACTAAAAAAATTCAAATTTGGTTCATCAATTGAATAGGTTTTCAATTTCATGTCAAAAATAAATAAAAGCTATATTTTTTAATGCAAAGCATATGTGATTTTTATATAGTTTTAAGAAAATTCATTGAAAATAAAATTCTAACTAAGCAGCCCTGAATAATAAATATCCAATACGCAATCCAATGATATGATAAACAATGTTTCACCAAATTAAAATTTTTAGTTATTCACCATTTGCTTATTAATTGACATTTTATTTTGTGTATAATTAAGAGTTATAGCGCATTTTTTACATCAAGTAGTAAAAAAAATAGTATATAAACCTCGGTGAAGCAAAATTTCTCCATTTCGGCTCTTAATTCGCTCGAAACTTCGTTTCTCGCGAATTAATATTCACCTCAATGTAGAAAATTTACTTTATCACCTCGGTTTATAATGTACTCCTTGTTTCCAAAAAATTGGGTAAAAAAATAAATAAAAATCTTTCCTTTAACACACTTGATACCATTTTTTTGACAAACTTATAATGCAATAATCTAGATTCTGGTCTCACATACCAATCCCTACCATCAAGATTTCTCCAAACTTAATGTTCCTACTCGTAATCACTTAAAATTAACGTTTTTAAGCAAAAAATATGCAAATTTCCTTGTTTTGGCACACTTGACGATTTTTTTGACACACTTCCGGGACAACTATCGAACACATCGTCCTTTCGGTTCTTACTATTCTAACAAAATCAAAAATAAAAGTTTAATTCAATATTCCAAAAATTAAAATAAAATCGAAAATTTAAATTTTTTCAAAATTTTAAAATATTGCAAAAATTCATAATTCAAACAATCTTTTTTCAAAATTCCAAAAATTATAGTAAAATCAAATATTTTAACTTTTTCAAAATTCTAGAAATATTCCGAAAATTCTTACAAAATCAATAATACAAACTTTTTTCAAAATTCCAAAAATATTTCCAAAATTAATAGAAAATCAAAAATTTCCATGTCCAATATGAGCTCGATAATATTTCATGTCAAACAAATAATTAATTTTTTTAAAAATTTTAAGTTGGTTAAATAACTTAAAATAATGATGGTTTGGTTTCCAAGTTGTTTAAATTAATTTAAAATAATTTATTTAAAATAAATTTAATAATTTTTGCTTTAACAACTTTTTTAATAATATTTTGTTATATGTTTCAACCATGCTCTTTGAATCTATCTTTGAAACATCTATCTGAAAATATCCTTTCGCACATACAATAATTTATATAAAATGTTTAAACCAAAATTAAATGTTAAATTAGAATCTTGTTCAGGAGTGTATAAAACTAAATGTGATTCTTGTGGAAAGTTTTACATCGGGAAAACCGGCAGATGTTTCAAAGATAGATTCAAAGAGCATCTTCTAATGAAGAAAAACAAACAAAATCTAAAGTCTATTTTTGCAAACCATTTAGTCGATAACAATCATAATTATACCAATGTTGAACAAAATTTGAAGGCTTTACATTTATGTAATCAAGGTGTTTAATGGACTCTCTTGAAGAATTTGAAATTTACAAAGGGTTCAAAACACAACCAAATTTAATTTTAAATGACAAACTTTCTTTTAATTCAAATATTTTATACAATTCTGTTTTGGAATAATTCAATTAAAATTTCTGTTAAAAATCATATTTCATTCATAAAATTACAATAGTAAGCTTCTAAAACTTGTTTATAAAAATAATTTTTATTCAAGTTATTTCAATTAAAAATTTTCATATATAATATCACGAGTCGTCAAATAATAGTCGATTATTTTTTATAATCATTATTACGAATGTCATTTGAGGTCCCGAGTGCGAGTAGCGCACGAGGGAAATTTTTGACCTCAAATGGCATGAGTGGTAATGTTGAAAAATAATCGACTAATAATTTGATGACGAGTTGTATTTAGCAGACAATTTAACGAACAGAAATAGTAACATTATTTCATACAACATAATCATACATAGTAAAATATTATTTCATCTTAGTAGGCGCATAAATGTTATAAATTTGTAATTTATTTTTGACAAATAAACATAAACATGCAATCATTTATGAATGAAAACGGACATTTTTACTATTTGCAAATTGCATTTTCACATAATTTTGTATGTGCATTTTTGTTTTAAATTAATATATTAAGTAGGCGGAAAATATTCGAAAATATTCGCTGTTCCTTCCTACCAGAAAAAAATAATCGAAACAAATCGTTTTGATTTGCTAAAAAATAGTAAATGAAGCGTTTTGATTGGACCTTATTGAAACTTTATTTTATGAGTTGAATTGTCTTTAGTATACTTTTTATCAAACAAAAGTTTTGTTGAATGAAAAATGTTTTTATTTGATTCATAATATTTTCAAATGTTGGAGAATGACCATTTTTGGTTGAAACATGTAACAAAATATTATTAAGAAAGTTGTTAAAGCAAAAAATTATTTTTTTTTTTTTATGGCGTTCATGCTCCATGTAGGAGCGTTGCCAGGCTAATCAGCTTTGAATATTCACCTCGGTCATTCGCAACAGCGACATCCCATTGTAGTCGTGGTCTTCCTCGCGGTCTACCACTCCCTGGGGTACTAACGTACATTTTTCTAATCATTCCAGACTGTGAATCGGCTCGTAGAACATGCCCAAACCAAGCAATCCTGTTAGAACGGATACAACCTATTATATCAGGACCCTCAAGAAGGTCTCTGATCTCAAAGTTATACCGGGTTCTATACTCTCCATCGTCTGTCTTAAGTGGACCAAAAATGTAGCGTAGGATCTTACTCTCAAATACAGATAAATGCGATTCGTCATTTTGTGTAAGGGTCCACGTTTGTGACCCATACATCACAACCGGTCTAATCAATGTCTTGTATAACTTGAGCTTGGTGTTAGTTGATACATACGGTGATCCAAGGAGAGGTTTAATTGAGTAGAAAGTTCGATTACCTGCAGCGATTCGAGCTTTAATATCTGTAAGTATGCTGTTGTTTGAGTCAAGCATTGATCCCAAATATTTAAAAGATTCAACTCCCTCAATTCGTTCATCGCCGCACATCAAATCTTTCTTCTCAGCCTCTCTTGAAACATTCATATGTTTGGTTTTATTGTAGTTAATTTGAAGACCAATTTTCCTAGCACCACTCTCAAGCGACTTGAAAGTCTCACTCATAACAGCTTCACTTCGGCCGAGGATGACAACATCATCAGCGTAAGCAATCATCTGTACTGAGTTTATTGACAAGATATTGTTATTAGTCGGTAGTTTCTTTTGACGGTACACATATTCCAAGGCTAGATTAAAAAGTATAGGAGAGATAGCATCACCTTGTCTTAATCCGGAGTCGACTTTAAAAAATTTTGATATTTCGTTCTCTACTCGCACACAGCATTGAGAGTTCTGTACTGTCATTTTGCATAGTGATACCAGTTAACCAGGAATTCCAATTGACACCAGAGCAGACCATAGAGTCTCTCGTTCGAGAGAGTCGTAGGCCTGCCTGAAATCAATGAAAAGTTGGTGCACAGGTATGTTGAACTCTCGACACTTTTCCAAAATCATCCTTATCGAGAAAAGTGCATCGGTGGTACCTCGGCCTCGCCGGAAGCCACACTGATATTCTCCAAACAGTTGTTCAGCAAAAGGATTGATTTTGGATAGCAAAATGTAGGAAAAGATCGTATATGCTGTGCAGAGGAGAGCGATTCCTCTGTAGTTTGCACATTGTAGGCGATTACCTTTTTTATGGATTGGTATCAGCATAGCTGTGTTCCAGTCCTGTGGCATGGTTTCAGTCCTCCAGATCATTTGAACAAGTTCAAACAATCTTGAGGATAGAGTTTCGCCACCATGTACAATCATTTCGGATGTTATATCGTCGATACCAGGTGCTTTATTGCATTTTAATTTTGACAGCGCCGCATCGAATTCCTCTTTGGTGGGTTCGTCTACATGTACCTTTGACGCACGAATAAGCTTTGCTCGTCGCCCGACTTGTTGCTGGTCACTTAAGTTGAGAAGATTCTCAAAATAAGCGGCCCAAGTATCTAAAATATTTTTAAGGTCTACTTGTAGCTCCCCATCTTCGTTTTGAATAGCAGTCGATCTAGTTTGAGGGCCCTTCCTTAAGGTTTTAACCTGTTGAAAGAAGTTACGCGATTGATGTTCCTGATTGAAGCTTTCAATCTCCTCACACTGTCTCTTCCACCATTCTCTCTTCGTTCGTCTACATAGCTTTGTAACGGCTTGTCTTGCCAGTTTATAGTTCTCCTTCGTGGACCTGGTATTGCGTCCTTGTAGACACTTCAGATAGCAATCTCTTTTGTATTGAATAGCGTCAAGACATGCTTGATCCATCCATGGCTTCTGGGAGTGGTTCTGTGGTCGTCCAAGTATTCCCTCAGCAGCGCTTAAAACAGCATCTTTGAGCAAATACCATCACTTATCGACGTCTCCATTAATGGTTTCTGATTTATCCAATGTTTCGGCAATATGGATTTGATATCTCTCTTCTGTTTCAGAATTCTTTAATGATGAGATGTTAAATCGTTTCCGTTGATTGAATTTTGGAATGCCTGGATTTGGGAAGTGGAACCTTATCGTTGCACATACAAGGAAGTGATCACTTCCAATGTATGCACCTCTAAAGGATCGCACATCCCGAACGCTCGAAAAGAAACGTGTTGTTACTAGAACGTGATCAATTTGATTTCGAGTATTTCCATTTTGTGAGACCCAAGTCTGTTTATGAATCGATCGATGCGGAAAGAACGTGCTGGCAATTCTCAAATTATTTGATAACGCAAACTCAGTTAGTCTCTCACCATTATCATTCGAATTCAAATGCAGGCTATTGGGACCCACCACATTTCCATAAGAGATATCTCTTCCAACCTGTCCATTAAAGTCACCAAGAACCATAATGAAGTCGCGTGTGGGTGTTTGTTTCATAACCTCTTCCAGTGCTATGTAGAAATTATCCTTCTCGTCGACGGTCTTAGCTTCAGTAGGTGCATGCACGGCAATAAGAGAAATATTGTTATATGTACCACGTACACGTAGGTAGCAGATCCTCTCACTGACCGGGATGAATTTCATCACGGCTTCTTGTATGCGTGCACCAACAAGAAAGCCAGTACCAAATTCTCTTCGAGAAGGATGACCACTACAGTATAGAGAGTGACTATCCAAATCTTGTTTTCCAATTATCGGCTGTCTAATTTCTTGTAGAGCAATAATATCCATCCTATACCTCTCAGCGTCTGTTTCCCTATGTTTCTCAGCGTCAGTATTCAAGAGCATCAGGAGCGCTCAGGCTGTGCACGTTCCACGTTTCGATTCGGTAGTCTGGTCCTTTTTCACGTCCAGGTAAAATTCTGTTTTGTTGTCCGGGTCTGTTATTCTTTTTCTGATCACCAAATTTAACATATTAGTTTTTTTCCGGGGTTAGGGTGGTAACCTTAGGCCCAACCCAAATTGTCGTGAATGGGTCCGTTCTGCATATTATTATAGCGAGCCGCTTAATTCAAGACAGACGCCCGCTCAAAGCCGCCCCTGACATGGAGAACAGACGCTTGAGTCGCATTGGTTGTAAGGCGCCAATTCGCCGTGATGTAGCGTCATTGACTAAGCAGTTTTTACTCTGCTTGTCTCCAATACACCAACCTAATTCTGTCAGCATTACCCAGGCAGCACGGCGTGGACGACGAATTTCGAATTTCGCTACATAAAATTATTAAATTTATTTAAATAAATTATTTTAAAATAATTAATTTCATTTTTTTCCAAAAAATTAAGTAAAAAAAATTAAAATCATTCTTTTGACACACTTGACATCATTTTTTGACAAACTTGTAATGCAATAATTTAGTTTTTGGTCTCACATACCAATCCCGACCATCAAGATTTCTCCAAATTCAATGTTCCTATTCGTAATCACTTAAAATGAACGTTTTTTAAGCTAAAAGTATGCAAATTTCCTTGTTTTGACACACTTGACTATTTTTTTGACACACTTCCGGGACAGCTATCGAACACATCGTCCTTTCGGCTCTAACCATTAAGAATACCTGTTTTTAGAAAAAAAAAATTTTTTTGAAATCCCTCCAGCGGTTTTCTAGATTTTGTCGCTTGTGACGGCCGGCCGGCCGGCAGACAGATATACATTTTTTTATTTATTTATTTATTTTTATTCATATAAGCAAGCAATCAAAACTTTTTTTTACCAAAATGAGTAAAGAGCACCTAAATTAAAAAACAATTCAATTTTTTTTAGAATTTTGCGATGCACAGCTTTTGAGTTATTGTTAAAAAAGTGCTATTTTTAGTATGCACCCCCCTCCTAATTTTGACGATGATTTACAGAAAAATATTTCCAATTAAACCATTTACAAACTGGTTGAATCTTTCTTTAGTTAACATAAACAGCTATGGATAAGATTTAATCTCAAGTAACATTTTTTGTGTCATATTTGATCAATGTAGATGTGATTGACATTTACTATTGACGTCTACGATTAAACATTTATTCTGTTATGCGTCCATAGTCTGGCGATATAAAGACTTTACAACACAACTCTATGTCATTTATTTTGGTATTGTGTTCTTTTACATTCACGGAACCCTTAGCGAGCTAATTTTATTCGCACTTGTTCGACTTTTTTTTTAAATTATAGTAAATATGCATAAAACGTGATATTGTCGTTATCAATTTCGCTCTAAATGATGACGAGATGGCACCATCATTATTTATGTAATTTTATACAAACATAAAGATTCGGACACCGTTAACAATGATTTTAAATTATTTTCTATTATAGAAAGTGAGCATAAAAGTTTCCGATCCGATCCTGAAGTCCTGGTCCAGGCCATTTTTTTCAACTAGATGGAGCCACTATGAATTTCTTTTGGTATTTTTCAAAAAACTACGCGTAAATTGCGTAAATTACTTCTACTGCTATCCGCATGTGCTAGCTTTTAATATTCTAGAGAAGACCATTAAAAATGAGAAAACAATGCATTTTTTAAAAGGTTGCATAAGACCTGCAGCCAAATTATGTAATTGTGAAGCGGTGAAGTGATAAGTTTTTTAATGAAAAGAAACGAAGAAATTTTTATCACTTCACCGCTTCACAGTTACAGAATTTGGCTGCTGGAACAGTTAGAAACTAATTATATTTCTACACTGTGAACAAATTGTTGCATCTCTTCTTTGATTCCTATAACTTTATGAAAATGCATTTATTGTTTTGCAATATGAATTATAGTGACATCCAAAACCAACTTCAACATTCAAACCATCGACTGTGGGGCTCTGTAATATTATGATTAAAGCCACTTAAAAACCATAAACGTATAAATTCTAATTTCTGTTTAGTGTTACATGTCGAACAAAAAAATCATTAAAACCATAAATAATTGCTGTCAAGATGAAGGTAATTCCTTATAATTCAAAACATATTTCTGTTTCTTATTTTGACGTATTTCAAAAAAAAAAAAATTGTGATCTAAAAATATAACTTTTTGGAAATATTTTTTTTTGTTCACAACAAAATTGCGCGCTGTAAACAAACAATCGCTTGAAAATTCTATCAAAATAGTGAAATTAAGAAATCATACAACTTCTTGTTTTTCTTCATCTTTATACTACTTATTACTATATACTATAAGATCGTTAAATTAAGATAAAAAAAAATAATTATGAATTTTGTTTGCTTATTTTTAATTAGGTGTTGTTACGGTTTAGTTTATGTTTCTATTTTATTATCAATAGTTGGTTAGATTTTTAATGGTTTTCTCGGGCTATTTTATACACAAATGAAATTTAATGCTGACTATTTTTGATGAAGTTGATTTTAAAATTTTCTTAATTTTATTTCCGTCATTTATTTTTTTTTTTATTCTACGATAAGAATTTATTCTCTGTATTAATCATTGTTTTTGAATTAATAATTTAAAAATTATATTGTATGGCAATTTTCGTACTACTACGCATAGTAGCCAAGTTGAATCATTGATCAAAAATATGTGAATATGCTTTCATACTGGCTTTAGAAACAGTAAACATTTATTTTTGGAATTGACATGCTTTTTGTTTTTTGATTTGTCAAAACATCAAATGCATATTTTAAAATATTTTGATCTTTTTTATGATAAGTTAACATTAAAGAAAATGTTATTTTATGTTTTTACTTCCTTGTAATAAAACAATTTTAAGTTAGAGTGAAATTTGTGTAATTTTTATTTTTATTTGTTAGATCAAAGTGAAATGTGAAACTTACTTACCTACCTACCGCATTGTCTGTGTTCTCAGAAATATCGCAAAAAAACTCTATAATATAGAAAACTTTGTGTATGTGGAAAGCGTTGCACTATGAACATGTTATGATTCGCATTGGGTAACATCGGCTCTTTTAAATTATTGCCTTCTTTTAAGCCACAAGTTTGTCCGATCGTCCGCCTAGCGCCACTACCTAGTTATTCCTAGGTTATTTCAGTTTAGTTTTCTTCCAGTTGGAAGTAGAAAAAAACTAAATTCTGTAACTGTAAAGCATTAAAGTGATAAATACTAATCGCTTGTGGTAGAATGTTACAAAACGTATCACTTTGCCTCTTCACAGAAAAAAAATTCCGAAAAAGGTTTGCATTACATTTGAACTCTGTCATTATAGGAGTGAACGTTTCACACCAAAATCGTATGGAAAATTACAACATATAAAACACGTATACACGAAAGTAATTAGCATGTGAATCTCTTAGTTTGTATCCAATCATAATTATTCAACCATACACATCCTGTATGTCTTATTATATTCTTAATTTAAAACTAAATAAAAATTGGCAATAAAACTTATTTACAAAATGTAATTTTTTTTTTTTCGTTAATTTGCAATGATAAACGTACGTATTCGTGATAGTTTTATGAAAAATAAAATTTTAATAAATAATCAAAAATGAGATCAAATCTTTTAAAATAAAATATTATTCTAAATATTTATGTCTTTTATAAATATATACATAAATATTTAACTATATGATTTAATTAATATTTACAAAATAAATTTGCATTATCTAGTAATATTTAATTTTGCCCGACAAAATTTTTATATAAATAAAGACATTTTTTTATGATTTAATTCAAAAATATTTCAACCTGGCGTTTTGATCAAATCGTTTTATTCTAAATAATTAAATTATTTATTTATTTTATTCAAAAACAAAAAAAATAAATTTTAGTAAAAATCAGTTTATAATAAAAATGTTAGTGTGAACACAAATATTTATAATATAAAATTAAAAAGCATGTTGGACTTGCAACGGCATGTTGATTGTCCGTTGTGGGAGGTCCTGGGAAGTCCGCTTGTGCCATGGCCTGGAATGAAATATGCATGCATAAAAGTGTTACACGCATATTGCAAAGTATTCGATCAACCAGAGCTGTATAATTTGATTGTGAGGTAAAATTTTAGTTTTATAATTTTTTAGCTTTTAATATTAATATAATTGAAATAATTTATTTAGATTTAGAAACAATAAAATCGCCAATCCCATGTGTGTTGTTGCTTATCAAAATTTTTGGCAATTTACGAATTGGATTCCAAAGATTAGAAATGCTGGTTTGCCAATCAGTAATGGACATTGAAATTGAACAGGTTCCTGTAAATTGTTATCGCTGGGTTCTCAAGTCTTTAAATTTTAACATAAGTTTTTAATCTTGAAGCTGAAAAATCAAATATTTTGACTTGGTGATATATTGTTAATTTGAATTAAAAAGTAAATATACAAATGATAAACAGCTCACTTTCATTAGAAACGAACTATAGTTATTTATTGTACAAGATGATAAAATTGCACTTTATCTTTGAGAGCGATTTTAGCGTCGAGGCGTTAGCCGAAACGCTAATAAGCATCGAGAAGTTTTTTTTTTCTTTTTTACTTAACTAACTGGTTTAGGCTGGTGAAGCCCATATCACCCTTACACACTAACTTATGAACTACCAACACCAATACTGAACATCTAAATCGGCTCTGTAATTCTAATCCAGTAAATCCATATTGGATTTGACCGGATTCCAACCGTCGACCCTAACGATGTATAGACTAGTGTTTTAACACACTCGGCTGTACATCGCCTATCGAAAAGATAATGAAATTTTATCATCGTGTGGAATACAACATTTTTTCTATAGCAACTGTTAAATAAGACCAAAAATGAAGAAAAATCAATGATAAAATATGGAGGGGCTGAAATCTCACAGCTCTGAGATTTCAAGACTTCGGTCTGGGTTAAGGATTTTGATATAGTTTTCGGCAAAAAACTTTCACGAGGACATGGTTTTTAGTTTTGGGCAGCGATGTATATCAAACATAACTCTTTGTTAAAGTACAAGTATTTTTTATCTCTGTTTAAAAATTTATTACAAAACTAACACGAAACATCAATACGTTGCCGGAAAATTATAATCAAAATTCCAAAAATATTGTTAAATTAAATAAAATCAAACTTTTTCGAAATTCCAAAAATATTCCAAAAATTAGAATAAAATCTTATATTTAAATTTTTTCAAAATTCCAATAATATTTCAAAAATTCTTAAAAATTCAAACTTTTTCCAAAATTCTAAAGATATTGCAAAAATTATTACAAAATCAAAAATTAAAATAGTTTTCAAAATTCCAAAAATTATAATAAAATCAAAAATTAAAAATTTTTCAAAATTCTAAAAATATTCCAAAAATTCTTACAAAATCAAAACTTAAAACTTTTGCCGAAATTCTAAAAATATTGCAAAAATTATTACAAAATCAAAAATACAAACTTTTTCGAAATTTCAAAAATATTTCAAAAACTATAACAAATTCAAAAATTTCCATGTCCAATTTCATTTTAAATTACATTTACGTCATAAAAACAGCTACATTTTTTTTCCAAAAAATTGGCTAAAAAAATAAATGAAATCATTTTTTGACACACTTATCATTTTTTGACAAACTTATAATGCCATAATTCTCTATAATAATAATAAAATTTCATTTCAACAAACAATTTTATTTTTTTCCAAAAAATTGGGTAAAAAAATAAATATGTAAATATCTTTTGACACACTTGACAACATTATTTTTGACAAACTTATAATGCAATAATCTAGTTTTTGATCTCACATACCAATCCCGACCATCAAGATTTCTCCAAATTTAATGTTCCTGCTCGTAATCACTTAAAATGTACGTTTTTTAAGACAAAAATATGAAAATATGCTATTTTTGACACACATAATGATTTTTTGACACACTTCCTGTACAGTTATCGAACACAGCGTCCTTTCGGACCTGTCCCTTGCGAATACCTATTTTTAGAAAAACAAAATTTTTGAACTCCCTCCAGCCATTTTCCCTGCAGCGTAGGTAATGACGGACGGCCGGCCGGCCTACAGACAGACATACATTTTTTTTTTTGCTTTTTTAGAATCAGTATAGGTCCTAAAACGTCGAGAAATGCCAAAAAAAGTGGGGGTAAGAATTTCACTTTGAGCTCATGAATGTAATACTTAGGTCTTTCAGACCGAAGTAATTTAATTTAAAAGTGTCAGGAAAAAACAGTTTCACGAAAAAATGAGTATAGGCTTTGATAACTTTTTGAATTTTATAAATAAACAAACAAATCAATTTGTTTGGTTTTTGGAAAAATTTGAAGAATATCAACAGCAAAATACTTATATCAAAATACTTTATCTACCCTTGCTGTTAAAGTACTACTTTATCTACCCTTGATGGTAAAGTGCAACTGTTCCCTCTAATTTTAGTTGATAATAGCACGTTTTAACACTAACTATAGAAAAAAAATTAATGTCACACTTTAAATTAGTATTTGAATGATAATTTTCTTTAGTAAACCATATACGGCATTTTTAATTTTTTTTTTATCAAAAATATTGTGTAGTTGGAATTATAATGTGTGTGACAACAACACATACATCTAAACCTTTAACTTTAAGACATAGGTCCCACAATAATATGCAGTTTTTTATGAATTTTTCAAAGCATCTGGATAACAGAAATAAATCTTATCATATAATAAAATATGAAATAGCTCAATATTTTATGAAGTGATGTAAAAAAGAAAAACAAGATAAGAAGTTTAAAATATGGAGGGGCTGAAATCTCAAGCTCTGAGATATCAAGACTTCGATTTTGGTTAAGGATTTTGATATAGTTTTCGGCATAATAGGCTGGGGCCGTTATGAATTTTTATAGCTGAAATAAAAAAAATTAGTAGCAGGTAACGGCCGGCGGGAATATATAGTTGAGGTCATAAACAATGAAAAAAAAAACTTTCGAACTTGAGATGAAGGGAAGTAGTGAAATGGGGTGATGTGTAAGGGGAGAAAACGGTTTTTCGTTATTTGTAACGAAACGAGGCCTCCTAGAGAAAAGTCTTTCATACAAAAGTTGTAGATAGTAAAAAAACCTAAAACTTTAGTGAACACATTTTTCGACATAACCTCAAAGTTTGCGAGAAAATAATGAAAAACCGATTTTTCTGTTTCTATTTTTTTTTCGCGTGAAAATTATTTAATTTTAATGAAACTTTGTGAAAGTACGTAACTATTTGCGCATAATAAGCATGAATTTTTTCAATTATGGAAAATAAATATTTTTCGAGATTTTACCATTTTTCCGAAAAAACACCCCTATCTCCGGCGAACAACTTTATTGATGTTTTTTTGGATTTAAATGTTGTTCTAGTTCTTATTTTTTTTGTCAAGATGTCTACTCTCAAATGGTATATCAATTTTAATGATTTATTGTTATTTAGCAGCTTAAAATTGAGAAAAACTGAAAAAAAAAATTTTCGAATCTCGAACTTGTCGATTTTTTTAATTTTTTTCAATTTTTTAGCATATTTATGTTAATAGTTCATAATATTTTAAAGAAAAAACTTTCTTTGGTATAAAATAAATAAAGTTCAATGAATTTACTTATTGGAAACAACGCTAAAATTGAATAAAGTAAAAAATAAAAAAAATGCTGTTACGTATTCAAACAGAAAAAAATTTACAAAGTTTAAAATTTAACAGCATACTATAGGGTTACCACGTGTCCTACTTTTGGTAGAACAGTCCTACTTTGGAGCAAGAATGTCCTACATCCTCCTTTACTATAAAAATGTCATACTTTAGGCAAACTGTAATACAATATCTTACACTGAAAAAAATAGATTTTTTTCTACCTATTTCTCTCAATAAACGCGCTACCAAAATAAGTAATTGTTATTGCACCTTTACTTATATTAAAATTGTAACTGATTATTTAACTTTATGTCAAAAGGTTAGTAACAATAGCAAATAATTTACATTGCTGACATATGTGAATATCTATGCTTTATTGCACGATTTATTCAGGTGGTAAACCACCATTGTTTAAATTTTGAAATAAACCCACCGTTAAACCTCTGTTCTTTTAAATAATTTTTGTTACAAAGTACCTGTTCTTAGAATTATTAATAAAATAAAATGACTGAACCGAATTTTGTTATAAAGTAAAACCTTTGGCTACAGAAAGCTAACGATTTTGAAGGAATATGCGTAAAAACACAAAACTACTACACACACTAGGACACACTACCCCTAATGTCTCAAAACTAAAAAACTCGTTGGATTTGTGCCACATCAATTTTCAGTTAAAAATAAATTTTTTTAAAAAATTCGGTTTCGGCTTGGTGTAAGTATGAATGTATGAATGAATGTATGGGCGTTATTTCTGTAATGCTAATTTATTTATTTATAATGAATAATAGCATACAAATTCGCATTGATGTTATTAGCCTCCAATGCGGTAACACTCGAAAAACTTAAACTTAAAGTTTTAAGAACTCAGAAATACAGCCAAACATGCCGTCTGCTGATTCATTGGCACTTTCAAAAAAATCAATAAACTTATGTTGTAAGCCAGTTACTCATAAGTAGTTAAGTAGCTGTATAAGTTACTCATAAGTAGTAGTAGTTTTGTGTATTTACATATTCCTTCAAAATCGTTAGCTTTCTGTAGCCAAAGGTTTTATTTTATAACAAAATTCGGTTCAGTCATTTTATTTTATTAATAATTCTAAGAACAGGTACTTTGTAACAAAAGTTATTTAAAAGAACAGAGGTTTAACGGTGGGTTTATTTCAAAATTTAAACAATGGTGGTTTACCACCTGAATAAATCGTGCAATAAAGCATAGATATTCACATATGTCAGCAATGTAAATTATTTGCTATTGTTAACTAACCTTTTGACATAAAGTTAAATAATCAGTTACAATTTTAATATAAGTAAAGGTGCAATAACAATTACTTATTTTGGTAGCGCGTTTATTGAGAGAAATAGGTAGAAAAAAATCTATTTTTTTCAGTGTAAGATATTGTATTACAGTTTGCCTAAAGTAGGACATTTTTATAGTAAAGGAGGACGTAGGACATTCTTGCTCCAAAGTAGGACTGTCCTACCGAAAGTAGGACACGTGGTAACCCTATAGTATGCTGTTAAATTTTAAACTTTGTAAATTTTTTTCTGTTTGAATACGTAACAGCATTTTTTTATTTTTACTTTATTCAATTTTAGCGTTGTTTCCAATAAGGAAATTCATTGAACTTTATTTATTTTATACCAAAGAAAGTTTTTTCTTTAAAATATTATGAACTATTAACATAAATATGCTAAAAAATTGAAAAAAATTAAAAAAATCGACAAGTTCGAGATTCGAAAATTTTTTTTTTCAGTTTTTCTCAATTTTAAGCTGCTAAATAACAATAAATCATTAAAATTGATATACCATTTGAGAGTAGACATCTTGACAAAAAAAATAAGCACTAGAACAACATCAAAATCCAAAAAAACATCAATAAAGTTGTTCGCCGGAGATAGGGGTGTTTTTTCGGAAAAATGGTAAAATCTCGAAAAATATTTATTTTCCATAATTGAAAAAATTCATGCTTATTATGCGCAAATAGTTACGTACTTTCACAAAGTTTCATTAAAATTAAATAATTTTCACGCGAAAAAAAAATAAAAAACAGAAAAATCGGTTTTTCATTATTTTCTCGCAAACTTTGAGGTTATGTCGAAAAATGTGTTCACTAAAGTTTTAGATTTTTTTATTATCTACAACTTTTGTATGAAAGACTTTTGTCTAGGAGGCCTCGTTTCGTTACAAATAACGGAAAACCGTTTTCTCCCCTTACACATCACCCCATTTCACTACTTCCCTTCATCTCAAGTTCGAAAGTTTTTTTTTTCATTGTTTATGACCTCAACTATATATTCCAGCCGGCCGTTACCTGCTACTAATTTTTTCATCTCAAAAAGGTAACGGCCCCAGCCTATAAAACTTTTATGGGGACATTGTTTTTAGTTTTGGGCAGCGATGCATATCAAACATAACTCTTTGTTAAAGTACATATATATTTTTTTATCTCTGCGCTTAGAAATTTATTATAAAACTAACACGAAACATCAATACGTTGCCGGAAAATTATAACAGATCATAAATTAACATAATTTAGTGAAAAGATGATGCAATCAACAAACTACTCAAAAACCTCTCCATTTAGTTTTTCGAGAAAATATTACCAAATCACAAATTTATATATCTTTCGAAATTCGAAAAATATTGTAAAAATTAAATAAAATTAAATATTTAAACTTTTTTTAAATTCCAAATGAATAAATTCTGAATAATATTCCAAAAATTCTTAGAAAATTCAAAAATTCAAACTTTTTCCAAAATTCTAAAAATATTGCAAAAATTATAACAATATCAAAAATTGAAACTTTATCCAAAATTCCAAAAATTATAATAAAATCAAAAATTTTAAATTTTTCAAAATTCTAAAAATATTCCAAAAATTCTTACAAAATCAAAAACACAAGCTTTTTTCAAAATTCAAAAAATATTTCAAAAACTATAACAAATTCAAAAATTTCCATGTCACATTTACGTCATACAAACAGCTAAATTTTTTTTCCATAAAAATCATTTTTTGACACACTTGACAATATTTTTTTGAAAAACTTATAATGCAATAAAATTCTCAATAATAATAATGTTATGTTCATGACATTTCATTTCATCCAAATAACCAATTTTATTATTTTCTAAAAAAAAGAAAATAAAATCATTCTTTTGACACACTTGACATTATTTTTTTGACAAAGTTATAATGCCATAATTCTCTATAATAATACTAAAATTTCATGTCATACAAATAATTAATTTTATTTTTTCCAAAAACTTGGGCAAAAAAATAAACCGAAGTAAAATCTATCTTTTGACACACTTGCCAACATTTTTGTCAAACTTATAATGCCATAATTCTTAATAATAATAATAAAATTTCAAGTCATACAAATATGTTTAATTTTATTTTTTTCCAAATAATTGGGTAAAAAAAATAAATAAAAATCTTTCTTTTGACACGCTTGACAACCTTTTTTTGACAAATTCATAATGCAATAATCTAGTGTTTGGTCTCACATACCAATACTGACCATCAATATTTCTTCAAATTCAATGTTTCTATTCGTATTCACTTAAAATGAACGTTTTTTAAGCCAAAAATATGCAAATTTCCTTGTTTTGACACACTTGACGATTTTTTTGACACACTTCCGGTGCAGTTATCGAACACATCGTCCTTTCAGCTCTTCCCATTGAGCAAACCTATTTTTAGAAAAACAAATTTTTTATATCAGTCCAGCGGTTTTCTAGATTTCGTCGGTTGTGACAGCCGGCCATACGTACGGCCGACAAACAGACATACTATTTTTTTTTTGCTTTTTTATAATCAGTAGGTCTTAAAAGTCTTAAAACGTCGAGAAATGTCAAGAAAAGTGGGGGTAAAAATTTCACTTTTGGCTCATGAGTGCAATACTTTGGTTTTTTCAAACCGAAGCAATTAAATTTTTAAAAAATTTGCGGAAACAACAAAAACTGCCAATTCAGTTGTTATGGTGAAATAACAAACAAACAAAAATATGGAGGGGCTGAAATCTAAAAAATTGTTCAAAATTCTAAAAATTTTCCGAAAATTCTAACAAAATCAAAAATTGAAAGTTTTTTCAAAATTCTAAAAATATTTATAAAATTCAAAAATGCTATTTTTTTTTTCAAAATTCTAAAAACATTCCAAAAATTAGAATAAAAAATCAAAAATTTAAACTTTTTCTAAATTCTAATAATATTCCAAAAATTCTTAAAAATTCAAACTTTTTCCAAAATTCTAAAAATGTTCCAAAAGTTTTACAAAATCAAAAATTGAAACTTTTTCAAAATTCCAAGAATATTTCAAAAACTATAACAAATTCAAAAATTTACGTAAACAAACAGCTAAATTTTTTTCCCAAAAAATTATCTAAAAAAATAAATGAAATCATTTTTTTGACACACTTGACAATATTTTTTTGACAAACTGATGCAATAAAATTCTCAATAATAATAATTTCATGTTCATTACACATTTCATTTCATACAAATAACTAATTTTATTTTTTTCTAAAAAAGTCTCAAATTCTTTTGACACACTTGACATTATATTTTTGACTAACTTATAATTCTCAATAATAATAATAAAATTTCATGTCATACAAATAACTAATTTTATTTTTCCATAAAATTGGGTAAAAAATAAATAAAAATCTTTCTTTTGACACACTTGACAACATTTTTTTGACAAACTTATAATTCAATAATCTAGTTTTTGATCTCACATACCAATCCCGACCA
This sequence comes from Diogma glabrata, assembly GCA_963693315.1. Lineage (NCBI taxonomy): Eukaryota > Metazoa > Arthropoda > Insecta > Diptera > Cylindrotomidae > Diogma > Diogma glabrata. The sequence continues at coordinate 361,904,164 of OY856186.1, read as the reverse complement.
TCAAAATTTCTCCACATTCTTTGTTCCTACTTCCAGGACAACTTTTGAACACATCGTCCTTTCGGCTCTTACCATTGGATATACCTATTTTTAGAAACAAAAATTTTTGAAATCTCTCCAGCAGCTTTTTCAGATTTCGTCAGTTGTGACGGACGGTCGGTCGGCCGACAGACAGCCATACATTTTCTTTTTTTGCTTTTTTAGAATCAGTAGGTCCTAAAACGTCGAGAAATGCCAAAAGTAATAAGCTAGTAATAAGCTCGAGAATGTAATACTTTGGTCTTTCAGACCGAAGTAATAAAGATTACACAAACCGCAACTTGTTTAGTGGGTGTATATGGTTTATGGAAGCTTATAATTCGAACGCATTTCGATCAACGAAATTGGGTTATATGTTTCTATCAACTTTAAATACTCGAATCCTTCCACGGATTCGCGCTTATTATTATTCTGCTCTCAGTTCGTTGCAAAAACGTAAAATGAGATGTCCGACGTAACTAAATAAAATTAAGTTTAAAAATAATTATAAAAATCATTTATTTAATTGGAAACCAAACCAAAAATTATTATTACAAAAGCAGAAAATCATTATAGTAAGTAAGTGAAATAAATTTTTCAACATTAAAATAAGAAAAATTCCTATTTCTATATGTCTTCCTAATTAAATTAAATCTTTGTGTGAAAAAGTTAATTAGTGAAACAAAACAAAAAAATTAAATGAAAAATAGTTTTAGAAATAAGTAGAAAAAGTTAGTTAATTGTGCAACAATGACTGTTATATGCTTTCACGTATAATTAGGCAACGCTCACCCTCATATACTTGATGCAACAGTTATATATATTTTTGCCTATACATATTCAACCTTCATCCACAAATGCTTGATTCAACCGTTACATATTTCATATGTTTGTTTAACGATTATCCACATATACTTGATTCAACCATTATATAGTTTCTGTATATTGTGTGTATGATTGCTCGAGATTCAACCACAGTAGTTTGATTCAACAGTTATATATAGTTACGTATATTTATTCAACGCTTATCCACATACACTGGATCCAACCGTTATATAGTTCCTGTATTGTGTGCATGATTGCTCAACATTTGACCACCTTAACTTGATTCAACAGTTATACGTTTTTGAGTGGAATCTATTCAGCATTCAACCATCTGCGCTTGGTTTAACAGCTATATATTTCATAAATCTACTCAACATTTAAACACATTCGCTGATGCAGCAGTTATATATGTCATTACGTATAATTAATCAATATTCAACCATCTGTTTTTGATTCAACAACTATATATTTCATTTATCTATTCAACATTTAAACACATTCGCTTAATCCAACAGTTATATATCTTTGCGTATAATTATTCAACATTTAACGTTCGTGACGGTCGCGGCTTTTTCGACCTGGAGGGCCGTCAGAGTCTCCTTTTTGCTTCCTTTCTCCTTGTGTTCGATCTGATTGACAAGCGAAATTCGCGCACAACTCAGTTATACAGCTAGCTTAGGGTTCTTAACCTCACTAGGTGCGCGACCTGCCTTTACATTACACAGTCTTGGTGAAAAATGGAATAAAGGCGTGTTGATACGATCCCACTATTTCCGATTTTCTTGAAACTTCGGTAATCGTTATTATAATAAAAAAAATTAATATGCGTTTTTTATCTTTTTCCTAGTTTTGGCACAGGGTGGCTCGAAATTTGTTAAGAAATTTAGAGACAAGGAAAGTTTAAAGTTATTGTACTCGAACGGTTCACGGATTTTAATGATTGTTTTTTGTTTGAAAGGTACTAAGTAAGACTTTGTAAAATACAATATGTACATTGATAATAAAAAATATTATATAAATATGAGCAATTTCACGAAGATTCAACAACGTTTTGACTTGACCCTTTTTAATTTTGATTATTTTTTGTTTATAGAAAGTCTTTCATAAATAACAAATACAAGTTCTCTTAGAATTTTTTTTTCGACCAGGGGTCTTCACAGGGTGCCCCTCAATTTTTTGTTATTTTGTGATGTGAGTGCATTTTGACGAGCGATTGTAGGAAAACCACTGAATCGATTTTCATAAATGATATGTCGTTGAATAGGTATTAGAACAAAGTTTTTAAAAATGTACACTGTCAATTTTTTGAAATAACTTTTAACGGTGTAACATAAAAAAAACGGTGTAACATAAGTAAAGATGGCGCTACACCTTTTTTTAAACTAAATTGAAGCTTTATTTTGTGAAAGTTTAGGACATGCGTTATTTTTTGTTTTAAAGATAAAATTCGTTGTGCATTGACTGTCGGGAATCAGTTTTTTTTGTTCTGAAGGAAAATTATAAAAATGGCGTTATAAGCTAAGAGATTTTTTTTTATGTTAAATGTCAAATATTTTATTATTAGAAGAACTATTTAAAATATTATAAAAATTATATATGTAGTACAATAAATAAAATAAATACAATTGTTAAAAATGATTTACTTATTTTACAAACACAAGTTTCTTTTGAATAGGAAAACACTTCTGCAATTATTTTCTTTGTATTAGATGGCATAAAAAATGAAATGTTTATTTATCACTTTTAGTAATCCCTTGTCACTCTTATAAAAAATAATTTGACAGTCTCGACTGCAAACAAAAAATCCGTATAAATAACTAAATATATTTAGGAACTTTTGACTGGAGAAGTATTATGTTCGTATTATGTTATTATGGAATCATAAAGTAAAAGATTGTGTTTTAACATTAAATTACAAATATTCTATTATAGACTAAACTTTTTAAAATATCATACAAATTATATATGTAGGTTGAAGAAAATAAATATAGTTATTAAAATTTTTTTACTTATTTTACATTTAAAAGTTTTTTTTGAGTAGGAAAACATTTTTGCAATTATTGTCTTAGTATTTAATGGTACAAACGAATGAAATTTTTGAGTTCCACTTATAGTAATCGCATTTTTATATCGATTCTGTAATTTTCCTTTTGTTAATTGATATTCATTTTTATCGGCGTATCCAAAGTTTATGGTAGATTCCCATTTTAAAGTTTATTCGAAAAGTTTTTTTGGTTTATCAATAATATCTCTGCTCCCCATACTAGAACGGTGTGCAGCACGCTTCAGTGTACCACCAATCCCATCGCAAGGTCCCTTTCCATGGCTGGTAGCATGAAAATGCCATTCTGCATCAACCTTAAAGTCTTTTTTATGGTGGTTTATTATTGTATTGAGAAGGTGCACCGTCGGTGTTGTAAATTATTTTCCTAATATTAGAATTTATATGCGTTCTGATGAATTCAATAAGTTTTGTAATGAAAAGATGGACTGTAGTACTGGTGTGATCGTTTATATCCGAAATGAGTATAAAACTTCGGTGCTGTATATATTCACTTGCGGCACTTTTAAAATAAATGACAAATGCATGAATAGTAGCTTGTGATTTATTATAATGATAGCCTTGACCCGAATCCTGAATTATGAAGGCGTAGTTTTCAGAAAAATCCCCTTAAACGAAGCACTCTCCTGGTTCTAATTTTTTTTTCTTTCCTCAATAATTGTAGATTGCTGTTTTGCTATAAAGTTGTGTGGTATCAAAATTTCTAAACTAGTCCTATAGATGCTAGGCCATCTTTTAATTTTGTTTTCTTATGTAACACCGTTAAATAGGATTAAAAAACTAACAATGCTCAATTTCAAAAATTTCTTTTTAACACCTATTCAACGACATATCATTTATGAAAATCAATTAAGCAGTTTTTCTACAGTCGTTCGTCAAAATGATTTCTACATGATAAACTTACAAAAATTCAGAGGCACCCAATGAAGGTCCCTGGTGAAAAAAAAAATTCTACGAGAAGTCGTATTTTTTATTTATCAAAGGCTATCTATAAACAAGAAATAAACCAAATTAAAATGGGTCGAGTCAAAATGTCGTAAAATTTTGCTGAACTTATTTTCTTTATTGTACATAGTTTTTATAATATTTTAAAAAGTTCATCTAATAATAAAATATTTGATATTTAACATTAAAAAAAATCTCTTAGTTTATAACGCCATTTTTATAATTTTCCTTCAGAACAAAAAAAACTGATTCCCGACAGTCATATGCACAACGAATTTTATCTTTAAAACAAAAAATAACGCATGTCCTAAACTTTCACAAGTTGTTAGATATACAAGAAGCTTCAATTTAGTTTTAAAAAAAAAGGTGTAGCGCCATATATACTTACGTTACACCGTTTTTTCTTATGTTACACCGTTAAAAACTAACAGTGTACATTTTAACGTTATTCTAATACCTATTCAACGACATATCATTTATGAAAATCGATTGAGAAGTTTTTCTACAATCGCTCGTCAAAATGCACTCACATCACAAAATAACAAAAAATTGAGGGGCACCCTGTGAAGATCCCTTGTCGAAAAAAAACTTGTATTTTTTATTTATGAAAGACTATCTATAAACAAAAAATAATCAAAATTAAAAGGGGGAAAGTCAAAATTTCTCAAAAATTCGCTGAACTTGTGTAAAATTGCTCATATATAATATAAAATATAAAATTTGGTTTTAAAAAAGTGCCTGTTTTCTTGTTTTATCTTTTGAAGTTTATTTATTTGCAGACAAAATTAATTAATTTTACTTGTTTCAAAAATTCTTAACAATTTGCCAAAGTTTTAAAGTAATTGAAAGAGGTCGAGATCACATCATCTTGATTCGTTCTTTTCATAAATAGGAAGTGTTTAAAAGCTTAAACGAAAACTTTTGAGATCAGCTCATCTTTTCAAATTATTTGAAGAGGGTTGTGGGCTTTTTAAAAAAAAGTTATTTATTACCCTGACGAGCGAGGTGTCATACTAAAGGTGAGGTTTTTTTCTTTTCCATAACAGTTTTTAACCGAACAGTTTTCGAGTTATTTTCAATATTATGAATTTTTTCTGTACCCTTCCTTATCACCGAACATTACGAAATAAAAAATTGAAAAAATTCAAGTCTATTCCTATATATCTTGCAAAATGTTATTTAGAGGGAAATGAGAGTAGACATTTTGAAAAAAATTATTATTGATCCTCAGGAGTTGTCATATGAAAGTGAATTTTCACAATTTTTTTATATAAATAATTGACGCTGTAGGCACTTGGCGAAACATTTTAATATTATTTTAAAATTTTTTTATTTTACTACTTTTTTTATGTTTATTTATCATATAAATGAGACCAAATCTTCTTCGTCTTCTGAAAGATGCTTCTAAAAGAATAATCGATACTTATATTTATCCTATTTTTTTAGATTTAGAATTACTAATAATAATGCAATATAAAATATTAAAATTAACCTCATAGAAAGCATATCAATGCAATAAAACATAATATTAGAAAATTAACTAAAATACATACGTCCAGGGCCTCAATGTAAGCTTGAAATTCTCTCTTAAAACGAGGCAGCTTTCTCAGTAGTCGGATAGAGCACAGCAGTTTGTTCCAAATAAGCAACCAACAAACGTATACAGTTTTTTTCTTATCCTGCTAGTCTGCAAAAGCACTCACCTTTTCGGAATCGGTACGACGACACCTATCTTCAACCAGATAGCCCAGGCATCGTACTTCCTTAAGAATAAAATGACTTCTCAATATTGAGGGTACACCAGCTTCTTTTTTCGAACTAGAAACTTCCATAAGTAGATCGTAATGCTCTTCCTGGGTGGCAGATGTTAAAGGTCAACTAAATAGACAAATTCGCGATCGTGAAGCCGATATGGTATTACACGATGCATGGGACAACATCGTGTGAGGTGCATTATACAAACCAAAAGGTATGATCGTTGATCATGCAATGAAAAAGCGGCCATCCAGTTACCGTGAAAGCAGTTTATCTCTGGGTTTTGAGTCTTGTTCACGTTGTTTTACTCAAACGTTTCATTAATAATGCATTACTTCAGTTGTATTCGAACAGAATATGATGCTGCATGGATCTGAGTAGCAAATAAAAAGATTGTTGCTCACAACAAACGAAAACGAGTCCTGTGTCCTATCAAAAGCATTAAGACTAAATTTAGCACGTAAAAAAATGCATTACCTTGAAATTGTATACAAACGATCCGCACAGGCTATAATAATTTACGTAGTCAAAACAGGAACTTTGCGATTAACCAAGCGGTTTTCGTGCGATCATTGGCTCAAACCAATGCCAATAATATATTTTCTGGTAAATTGTCGGCAAAATTTGTATCAGCAACAAACGGTTCAAAATGGGAAATCTCATCGGAATCTACCACCTAAAACACATTCGCTGCCAGATTTATCTACTTCTTAAAATAGTGCCACTTACACTAAGTCAAATTTTCTAATCCGGTTGGTTTTGTATGTAGAGCATGCGACTCTTAATATCAGGGTCGTGGGTTTGAGCCCCACGTTGGGCGCCAATTTCTAACAGTGCCAACACGGGTGCTGACAAGGTTAACAAATAAAGTTTAGACCTTTAGATAAAACTCTGGAGCGGTTGTTGCCTCGACTAAGATTCAGCAGCGTGGGAGTGGTTATTAAAGCCATCTGGAGATCCGTTAAACCATTTGTGATACTACCCAGTAAAAACGGTATCCTATTGGGGAGATTTCGGTGTCCGTCCGAATTTCTACATAATCGGTTTTCTCACAAACTATAAATGCTATCTTGAAATTTTCTGCAGTTATAAAATGTATTTGTCCACGCCTACCGAATTTTAAAAAAATTGCAAATATTTGTTTTTATCTGTATTTTATAGACAAAGATAAGGAGATAGTAAACTAAAATTTTTTTTAAGAATTCGAGTGTTTGATTTAGAAAAATCGAAAAAGAGAGAGCTTATAGTTATTGAGTTATTACCAAAAACGTGAAAATTTTTTCCTCTATAAGATTGATCGAAAACAATAGCGATCGGTTCAACATTTAAAATTTTATTTGGAGAGGGTTGAGGGTGGAAATTTTGAAAAAAATTTATTTTTGACCTTGACAAGTAGGAAGTCATATGAAAGGTGAATTTTTTGGAACTACAAAACAATTTTTTTTGTGATTTTCGAACGCATAGATTTCGACTTTTTTTCAAAAATGTCAAAAAAAAATTTCCATATATAACACCTTTTTGGGGTGTAACCAAAAGACCTGCGTCCTAGGACGCTACCCTGCGGGACTCCTGCATCAATCTTTTTCAATGTGGCATAAATATCATCATATTTGACTTTAAAGCTGCGGTCATCCAGATAAGAGCTCAAAATTTCATAAAGCTGTTTGAGCAAATCCCTATGCAATTTATACTTTAAGCCACGGTGTCAAACTTTATCAAAAGCTTGAGCGACATCATGAAAATCTGTGGAACATACCCCTTTAGCTCTAATCGTTTTTTCAATAATGTTAGTGATACTGCACTTGTTCGATGGTAGAATGGTTTTCTTAACCAAACTGATGCAAAGGTATGAGGTTTCTACTTTTTATTACTGGCTTAATTCTTTTAAGAAAAAGTTTTTCAAAAAGCCTCGATTTCGTTGGAAGTAATGATGTTTGTCTATACGAGTTTGTGTCATTTGAAGATTTATTCGGTTTTAGAATCATAATCACTTCTGATTCGTTCCATTGCATCGGTAAATACCTTAATCGGAATGCTGCATTAATAATATGAAGTAATTTGCGCATACCTTTATCAGGTAGCATTTGCACAACTTTACTAGTGATTAAATCGTTGGCTGGAGCCTTTTTTTGGAATCAAACTGGTACGCATTTCTTCTTTTAGTTCATGTAATTTTACATATGATATTTTTTGTGTATCAGTTTTGTTCGCTTTCGTTATATTTTCGTCATCAAATGGCTTAAAAGAATTCTCTAGTAACTCTGCAATAGATCTGTTTTTTCTTGGGCATTGCTTCCCGCACTAAGTTTCATTTTAGACTTCCACCTAGCGGAACATATTTAGAGTTTCGACTGTCCCTAACATGAATAACAGACTTCGTTTTGTGCCGCCCCTCCATGGAGTACAAATGCACAGTGTTTGATTGACCATTTGCTATAATGCATCACTACTTCGAAGGGATTGGGTACCACAACCGTTCGTTTCACATCACATTGCCCAGAGTACGCCCGTATCCCATGTGGATACTTTGTGAAGGTTTCCAATCCAGTACTCCATATAAAAGGTGAATTTTTTGTAGTCCAAAATAATTTTTTGGAATTTTCGCACGCATTTCGTCGACTTATTTTCAAAATTGCGAAATTGCAAAATTGCGAAAAGTTCGAACATTACAAAAAGAGAAAATTCACGGTTACAGGAAATGTTGGGAAGATGGAACGAAAACTAAAGCGGTCGGCATCGTTTTAAATGTTATTTGGAAAGGTTAATAATTGTTGTAATTTTCAGACGCAGAGTTTTCGACTTATTTTTAAAAATGTCAAATTTTTCCTGTAAAATACCACCATCGTGCCATCATAACTAAGATTGAGGGTGGTACCGTTGACTGAATAGTGTTCATGCGTCAGCACCTCTAAAATATCATTATCGCTAGTGATATCTCACTACTATTGCCTGTGGTATGTGATATCACACTACAACTTATATGTTAATAGCGGAACTTTAGTACGCAGGCTTGTCATACCCGTAGATCAAAAATTAAGAAACAATTTTTAAATCAACAAAAACTGATCCCTCCATGCGGAAGATTGCGTAGAAATTTAGTGTTATGAGCTTCAACCGTACGATATGGGATTCTCAACTCTGAATATAAAGGATTTTATGTTGTGTGACTTAGAATTTTAAATTTAATTTATTTATTTTAGCCATTTGAGAGTTCATCTTTGGCGTCTCTTTTCAAACCTCCTTTATTTGTCTTATGGTTAGTGATTTTTTAGGGTTCTGTACTTTGAAAAAGTAAAACGGTAGCCTTTTGGTGAGACTTCGGTATCCGTCCGAATTTCGACATAATCGGTTTACTTACTAACTATAAGTGCTATCAAGTTGAAATTTTCTGCAGTTATTAAATGTGTTTTTTTACGCCTCCTGATAACAAAAAAATTAAAATATTTGTTTTTATCTATATTTTATGAACATAGATGAGGAGATAGTAAAACAAAAGTTTTTTCTTTTTGTAAGAAATCGAGTTTGGTTTAGAAAAATGGAAAAAGATCAAAATAGTTAAAAAAAAATTTCAATGATTTTTCAACTGCTTAGTTTTTTAGATATTGCCAAAAACGAGTGTTTTTTTCCTGTCCCTCGCAATTAGCCTCGAACATTGCACAAGAAAAAATTTGAAAAAATTCATGGTTATGGGCAATGTTGTAAAGATTGAACGAAAGCTATAGCGGTCGACTCATCATATCAAATATTATTTTGAGGTGGTTTGGAGTGGAAATTTAAAAAAAAAATTATTTTTGACCTTGTTATATGAAAGGTTAATTTTTTTCTAGTACAAATCAATTTGTTTTGTAACCAACAACAGTTGAAGCTACAACAATTACAATTGGTAATCTATTTTCCAATATAAATAATTTATAAGCTGGCGTCATTGAAGCTTTTTTTAGCCACCATAAACAGCTTTGGGTAAGATGCACCTGAAACTATGCTAAGAAAAACTGTTGTTATCTCAAATATTATATACACGAAACTCTCAGTGAGCGAATTATATTCGCACTTGCCTGACTTTTTTTTAAATTAACTCAACTTTTTATTTTTCAAGGCGGATAATGGATGCTAAAATAGTAAATTATAAAAATGAAATTTAATTAAAATAAACAAAAAACATATGTTGTTTGTATGAATTAAAAAAAAAATTTTGTTTAAAAGAACAACAAAAAAAAAAATCTACCTTTGCCATAAATGTGGGTGGGTGGATTGATATTTTCAATCAAAATAAATTAGAAAATTGAATGCAAAATCGATTAACAAAAAATAAAATTACAATAATTTTTTTTTCGTAATTTAATTTAAATATTTTGTATTTTTTTTTAATTAAATTTTCGTTTATACTAATATTTATTTACAACAACAAAAATCTATTTTTAAACTAACAATTTCACACTAAATTTCTCCGAAATCCATTTTCTTCTTTTATTGAAAATAAAAATTTTAAAATAAAATTTTTTTTTCACTAATTTAATCTAATTTCTAATATCGTGACCTTTAACTATCGTGATCAATAAACAATATTTTTTCCTTTTGCAAATATTTTTTTTTGTTATAAATTAAGATGATTTTATCAATCATCGAAACTATTAATCAACTTTTATTATTCAATTGAAAATATATTTCAACGATGATATATATATCAGTCAAATTATTGAACTATAGTTTCGATTTGTTCGTGTGAATATCTTGGTTTATTCGACTGCAGATGTCAACTTCAAAGAAATTTCAAAAAATCAACCTTTGAATTTTTGTTCGAAATATTTTTATAAATTTTGGAATAAATCAAAATTTTTAAAATGTTTAATTATTTGCGTCATTGATACGTTGTTATTGTTTTAGAAAAATTTTAATTTTTTTTGTTCAAAGAAAATTATTTTTTTTATTTGAAATGTTGTAATCAATTGAAATATTTTCAATCAAATTATATACGAATTAGAAAAGAATTATTAGATTAGTGAAAATTTGATTAACAGATATTTTTGCTTTTTATAAGAACAAGGTTTTGAATATGATTGTGATTCGGATGAAAAGTTAAAACGATATCATTATAGTAAACAAACGAAAAAATTTAGGTATGATAGCATCATTTTGTTTTTAATAATTTTCAGTTGTAATTTCCCAAGGGCGGTGATAATTCGAAATAATTTTTTGCCAAAAATTTCGAAAGAGACCGTAGGTCGAGGGCTATTATCAGTACCACTTGCTTAAAAAAATTTCCAAAAAATTATGATAATTTATCACCGAACGAGGGGAATTCGTTTAGAAAATTTTTCACCATTTTTCATTTCTTTATATATATTTTATGAATTATGCGTCTGGCCTACTGCGATATCAGTAAATTTTCAATAAATTATGAAATTTCGAAATTTTCGCCAAAATTTATTTCGAATTACTACTGAAAATTGTTATTCGCTAATTTGTTTCACCAACTTCTAATTAACTATAAACATATGAACAACAACTTTAAAAATATAAAAATAATGTTTTGAGAATAGTGCATAGAAAATAGATTTATTTGAACCCATTTAATTTAAAAACAGAATCCTTTCTTCGCAAATAAGTTCGATCAAAAAATTGTTTTTCTCTTGAATTCTTATTCGTCCCCACAAGGGATGCCCAAAAGTTTGATGTATCTAAAATTAAAAAAAATTTATGTGTGTTTCATATATGCTGTTAAACGTGATTTGTCAAATTAAATTAAGAAATATCAAATGTTGAGTACGCCATTTTTAATTTTTTACAATTTCTATTATTGTAAAAATCCCTCATGACAAATAACTCCAAGATGTTAAATAAACTTTTTTATTTTATTTTATTAAACCGTTAATTTTATTTTTTGTCAAACTTGTATATATATTTCTCGTATCATGCAAAACAAATAAAGTTTAAACATAGGAAAATTAGTTGAATTATCATACTTATCAAACTGTATCTTACTTCTTTAAAATTTCAAAATCAACTGTCTTAAAGTTTTCATTTTCCAAAAGTAATTCATTAAAAAACATGAATCTAAACATAATAAAACATAAAACAAACGAATGGGAGCGAAAAATTGTTTAAGGAAATAAATTTAAAGGATGGTCTGTGGAAGATATTAAAATAATCGTTGAGAAAAAAAGGTATTCGGGTAGAGGTAAAGGTCGTTAAGAAAAATATAATCGTTGCGACAAAATTAAGAAATTAGTATACATATTTTAAAGATGTATTTTAGAGGATTATAGACCTAGCTGATATGATGATATTAAGGGAATAAACATTTATGGTTCTGTCATTATTTAAATAGAATTTAAATTGGGATTGAGTTCATTGTTGTGGGAAACGTGTGAAACGATAAAACGATAGACTTATTATTAATTTAAAAGAAAAAAAAAGGTCTTTGATAAAAGAACGCGACGTCATGCCAGTTAGAAATTGGAGCATGACATCCCTTCACCCCTACAATAAGTTGGGTTTATCGTGAATTTGAAGAATACATGATAAATACAACTTGTGTGGTGAAAGAAATATTTTTTAAAACTAGTAAAGGCAAGTTATTTGGTTTTAGGTTATTTTGTTTGAATTTTAATTAGTATAGTATTTTTTTTAAAAAATAAAGTTAATAAAAAAATGTTAGTACATTATTAGAGATGTTTTTTTTTTCATTGAAGTGTCCTAGCTCGTGTACTAGCTTGTGTATCTATCATAGTAGCTTTTGCTTGATAGCTTGCTCTTAATTAAATTTTCTTTGACTGTTTGGTAAGTTCTTCTTAATTTGTTTTGTAGCTCAAAGTAGTACTGGTCTGTGGTATAAATGGTAAGGGAGCTTGTTAAACGCTGGTTGATAAATCTAAAGTAAAACCGGAAAGAATGTCCATTGGAGGAAGATTTGTTGAAGAATTGCTTGTGTTATTTCTAAAATACAGCTTGCCTCATATGTTGATCCCACTACAAAAACGCGTTCTAATTCACCGTTCGCTTGTGGATGATATGTAGTGGTTTCTAGTTTTTTAATGCTTAAAAACTTACACATTCGTTTAAAATATCTGATGTAAAACTTGCACCTTTGGTCGGTAAGGAGTGTTCTTAGAATTCTATACCGGCAGATTATTTTTTCAAAAAATGTTTTTTCCACAGTGTTTGCTTCCATATATCGGACTTCTCATAACAAAAGATCGACTAAGATCATCTTGAAATGAAAGTATGTATTTATTGCCCAAACGTTGTACTTCCATTGGTCCTACAAGGTCAAGATAAACTCGTTCAAATGGTTTTTTTCCCTATATATGTGTTATTACCATTGACATTTTTTTCAGTCTTGTTACTTTAATTTGTTGACATAATTTACATTTGCTAATATACTCTACAATATTCTTCTTCATTCCTTTTCAATAAAAATGCCTCTTTGCTCTAATGAGAGTTTTTTTTAATACCTAAATGACTCTTAAATCTAACCCTGTTCATGTAAATCACGAAGCGGTGTTTTTATTTACTCTTGTGTGGTTAGTGTAGTTATGTTGAGATTCTGATTATCTTCTTCTTGAGAATCGCTTTCTTGATATTGAATATTTTGTATTAGTTGAAGCTCATGTTTTTTGTAATTTTGTTACTTCCAGTATTTCGAGAGAAGGTGTTTTTATCTTGTTTGTTTTTTGATTGATTTTTTATTGCTTATTATTAAGAATGGTTTTATTTTCCGCTGTACCGTCTGAATTATGTTTTACTTCTGGATTTATTCTACTAATACTATCTGCTAAAACGTTTATATTCTACTATTTATAATCATAGTCAAATAATTTCAATTGCAAACGTAAAAGACGAGGAAAGGGGTCTTTTAGATTAAGCATTCCTTTTAAAGGTTGATGATCAGTAAATACTGTGAATGGTCTTCCGTACAGAAAACATTTAAATATTTTCGTAGCCCAAACTAGTATCGCTAGTAGCTCTCTTTCAATCGTGGAGTATTTTTTTCTGTATTATTTAAGCAACGACTAGCGTACCCTATTGGTTTATCTTGACCTGGTTCCTTTGAGACAAAACTACACCTAATGCTTCTTTACTTGCGTCTGTAGTAAGAATAAAGCGTGTTAAAAAGTCTGGACTCTGGATATATAGAAGTGGCGAAGAAATTAACTTCTCTTTTTTATCTTCGAAAGATTTTTTTACAGTTTTTAGTCCATTTAATTCCTCCTTTTTTAGCGTTTTGTAGAAGCTTATTAATCGGCAAAGCAATTTCTGCCAACTTTGGGATACATTTTCTATAGTAACTAACAAATCCAAGAATAGATTGAACTTGTCTTACAGTTTTTGGTTGGGGAAAGTTCTTAACGGATTCTGTTCTGCTTGAATCATGTTTTACCCCACCTTTCGTCTTCTCAGGTCATAGTTTTAAGGAGATAAAAAAAACAAATTAAACCATTTAGCCCAGTCACAACATGATTCATTAGACGTTGGAACGTTGCGCGTGCATTTAAAAGTCCGAAAGGCATCTATCGTTTGAATAAATAAAAATTTTTGGTACCCGTTTGCAAGGTCGAGTGTAGAAAAATAACAGGTATTTCCCAATTGATCCAGTATATCTTCTATACATGGTAGTGGAAATACGTCACCTCTAGTGTTTCGATTCAGATTTCTAAAATCAACTATCATCCTCCATTTTGTTTTGCCTTCTGTCTCACTACGTTTTGGAACAATGAGTACTGGTGAATTTCAAGGTTTTCTATTGTGGGAAATTATGTCATTTTCAAGCATTTCTTTTATTTGTCTGTTAATTTCGCTTCTGTGAACATCCGGCAACCTATTATTTTTTTGGTTTGTTGGGATTGTTTCTGGTTTCATTTGTATCCTGTGATTAAGGTCTATCGTACATGTTAATTTTTCTTCCTCTAAATCAAATAATTAATTAATTAAAAAATTATCTTCCTCTAAACACCACAAAAACCCGATATATAAGAACATATTGTAACATTTGCATATGAAAATGTCTTTTTTGACAAAAGATTTCTACATGATTTTACTCGAAATTGAGATTTTTTCTGTGAAGTTTTTTGACATGATCTAGCTCGTCCCACCTCGGACTTATTTTAGCAGATGGAAAATATCAGTTAGTTGATTATAAAATGTCTTTGTTTTTATATGATTTTGCTCGAAATTGAGAGTTTATTGTGAAGTTTTTTGACATGATCTAACTCCTCCCACCTCGGAATTATTTTATCAGTTGGAAAATATCAGCTAGTTGATTATAAAATGTCTGTTTTTGACAAAAGAAGTATTTCAGCTCTATGTGATTTTACTGGAAATTGAGATTTTTTTGTGAAGTTTTTTGACATGTTTTAGCTCCTTCCACCTCGGACTTATTTTAAATGTCGTTTTTGACAAAAGATGTATTTTTTTTTCTTGGAATTAATTTTATTTGTTCACTTATTTTTGCAGTCTATTATTTCTTGGAATTTTATTAATTGATACCGCATTTACAGCGACATAGCAAACTAGTAGATTGCATATTAATTTGCATCTTGTCATATTTAATCATATATTTTACAGCGTAGATTGAAACTAAATCTCTTATGATATAAACACATTTTAATTTAGTTTAGTTTAAATTGCTATCTGTCAAACTTTTAAAAACGTAATGTAAAAATATGATAACTAGTGTTACCATTTGACTTATATTATTGTAAATAGAAACATACCGTATCCATTTATCCAAGAGTTATTAATTTTAAACGATATTTGAACGAACGGACTATGCGCGGACCCTAACACTAGAAAGATCTCTCTTGAAAAATATTTTGTCATCTTATTTTGACTTCTAGAACAAATACAAATTTACTATATCTAGCATGCAACATAAAACTAACATTGTAAAAGACAATAGATTAAAAATAATGTTGATTGGTGTCGGTCACCAATTGCATTTTAAAAAAAAATCATTTCTCCCAAAAATTTAGAGCGTCATCCATATAGCAGCTCGTAGAATGCAACATACAATGTTAATCATCCCAAAAGTCGATAAAATCAAAAGATGAACCAGCATGACAAGCACACGTATAATAATCACGTCAATTATACAAATCATTTTTTTCCGCCAACGTGCTGACGCCCATAACAATTCCATATTTCACGTATCAACATAAAAGTGTAATTTAATATATTATGGAATTCACTAATTAGCAGGGTGAACTCAAATAAGACACTTTTACAACACGATGAACTTGTACACTGTTCCAAATAGTATAAGTAAAAACAAAAAAATAATCAAAACGAATTTTATTTCAAATATGAAAAATATGGGGGGGTGAAATCTCACAGCTCTGAGATATCAAGACTTCGGTCTGGGTTAAGGATTTTGATATAGTTTTCGGCAAAAAACTTTTATGAGGACATGATTTTTAGTTTTGGGCAGCGATGTATATCAAACATAACTCTTTGTTAAAGTACAAGTATTTTTTATCTCTGTTTAAAAATTTATTACAACACTAACACGAAACATCAATACTTTGCGGGAAAATTATAATCAAAATTCCAAAAATATTGTTAAATTAAATAAAATCAAACTTTTTCAAAATTTCAAAAATATTCCAAAAATTAGAATAAAATCAAATATTTAAACTTTTTCTAAATCCCAATAATACTCCAAAAGTTCTTAAAAAATTCAAACTTTTTCCAAAATTCTAAAAATACTGCAAAAATTATTACAAAATCAAAAATACAAACTTTTTTCAAAATTCCAAAAATATTTTAAAAACTATAACAAAATCAAAAATTTTCATGTCCAATTTCATTTTCAATTACATATACGTCATAAAAACAGCTACATTATTTTTTCCAAAAACTTAGCTAAAAAAGTAAATGAAATCATTTTTTGACACACTTGACATTATTTTTTTGACAAACTTGTAATGCCATAATTCTCAATAATAATAATAAAATTTAATTTCAAACAAATAATTAATTTTATTTTTTTTCCAAAAAATTAGGTAAAAAAATAAATAAAAATCTTTCTTTTGACACACTTGACAACATTTTTTTGACAAACTTATAATGCAATAATCTAGTTTTTGATCTCACATACCAATTTCGACCATCAAGATTTCTCCAAATTTAATGTTCCTCCTCGTAATCACTTAAAATGAACGTTTTTTAAGCCAAAAATATGAAAATTTGCTATTTTTGACACACAATGATTTTTTTGACACACTTCCGGTACAGTTATTGAACACAGCGTCCTTTCGGACCTGTCCCTTGTGAATACCTATTTTTAGAAAAAAAAATTTTTGAAATCCCTCCAGCCGTTTTCCGTGCAGCGTAGGTAATGACGGAGGACGGCCGGCCGGCCTACAGACAGACACACATTTTTTTTTTGCTTTTTTAGAATCAGTAGGTCCTAAAACGTCGAGAAATGCCAAAAAAAGTGGGGGTAAGAATTTCACTTTGAGCTCATGAATGTAATACTTAGGTCTTTCAGACCGAAGTAAAAAACAATCACAAAATTAATAAATAAAAATTTTAGTTTTTATTTCTTTATTATAAAAAGCCGACTTTAACATATAGAGCTTAATTTTTTTATTAACTATCAGATCCCGGGTCTTCTATATTTATTCGATTTATAAATCCGGACTTTCACAATATTTTTCAAAAATGCAGCTATAAGTAGCATTTTCTTAAACTAAACGAAAGAGAAAAAAGTTGATTGCATAGCATCTTCTCGTTTTGTAGCCACCGATATTATTAATACAATTACATCAAAACCTGTTGATAGATTGGTTCTGTTAAATGCCTCTTGTTTCCAGCTAATTGAAAGATATCATAAAAAATAGGAATCACCCTCTAATAGATACAATCATACCATCATTTAACCTGTTGAAAATGTCATTTGTTCACATACAACGAAGTATCTCAATAACAAAAAAGTAGAACTGGAAATGATCATACATATCTAAAGCTTTTTCCCTCTGCTTCAATATGTACAATAAAATGAAAAGGAGTTCATACACTTTTAACTCTTTTGTCTCGTTTTTGTAAAACAAATAATAATAAATTATTTATGTACACAAAAAATGAAAATGTATATAAAAAAAACCAATCTTATGAAGACATAACCGAGGGTGAGGCTGATCATGTTAATAAAAATGTTATTGAGTAAATACTATGTGAATGCAAAACATGCAACGTTGTTGAATCAAGGATGGAAAATGGAAAGGTGTTTTGCGCCGGGGTTAGTTTTTACTGGTAGACGTAACTACAAAAATCTAGCTCCTTTGCCAACACCTTTACTCAGAACTTAAATTGTTCTGTATTAGATTGTGGATGTTTCCAAACGCTACATGTTGGACATCACGCAATTGGTAGGCATAACACTAGACCATTCATCAAATTCTGTCTGATTGTTGAAAAATATTTGACGGAGAAAAGAAATTTGATAATATAAAATTTTTTGGAACAGGAAACGGTGCAGAAATCAAAGATTTTTATTTGCAATGGTGTTTACAGCGTCAATATCAATTTCAAAATAATTTGATAGATAGTAAAACTACCTAGATATCAAATTAGTTGCAAGCTACATCTACACTAATCTACTAATCTACTAATTTACTATGTCGCGGTAAATGCAGTATGAGTCTAAACCCACTGTTAGTTTTTCAAATCGTTATTGCTTTTAATTTATTTGAAACATCTCGATAATGTTTGTTGCTAACTGGAAATACACTTTTTTCATTTCTTAAAAATTTTTCTTGTTAAATTTTGTTTTTTTTATCATTTTTACACAATCTCTACTTCTTAAACCAGGTGCGCCAATTTGTTGTGGTTTCCAACATAGTGGTTTGCTTTTCTTACATAGTTAATCACTATCCACTTCCAAAGTTTCAGCGATAAAAATTTCATTTACTAATTTATTCGACTGTTAAATGGCTATATAGGTGGTGTTTGTAATAAACATTTTATTTTTGTGTCAATTTTTAAAAATGAAGTCCCAATCTTCCTGGCAGTCAACATAATAACTAATTAAAATGTGATGGCGGGTTCTAATATAAACGAAGAGGAAGATTAGTTGCTAACGGAATGACGGAGATTGCACTTTTCGTCGAGATTGTTGTGATGGTCCTTGGTCGAAAATTCTGTCGAGTACTTCTGGGCCGTAGACCCAACCATCTTGAGAAGCTTAAGCTTCTTGCGAAGTGTCCCTCATGTGAAGGCACACCACATGATGTTGACCACCTATTTACATGTCCAGAGAATGCGATGGACCTGACGAAGAAGGATCTGTGGTACAATCCTTCTGAATTTAGAAACGGAATCAAACGAGTAGCACTTTATCAATCGTCGCTACAACAACATCAACGCTAGTTGCTAACTGATTTCACTTGACTATTTACCAGTCTTTTACTTATAAACGCTACAACAACTAAACCGATTTAATGGTAACGAATAAAATAGATTGACATTTGACCATTCAGGCCAATAATTGTTTTAATATACTTTAATTCGTCCAGATACCAGAGAGATTTTAGTTTTAACAATCCACTTCATAACAATTTTATTTTTTATTTCTTTCCTGCTCCTAGGTATGACAATTTTATTTTATATTTCAAAAGTGCTCTTCACTTCAGTTTTATTGTTTTAAGTTTGCTTAAATTTTAAGCAAAACAAATAAATCTAGAAATGGTTTCCTAACCAGTATAAGGTTATGACGGCAGATATCTGAATCAACTGCCAAAGTCATGTCTAAAATATACGAGCACTATATTAATTCACACATATCCAAATTTTTGGAAGACAACCATTTGATATCTGACAGCCAATACGGTTTTAGAAACAAAAGATCAACAACCGATCTATTGAACTATGTGGCACATATCTGGAATAGCATACTTGAGAAAGGTGGTGAAACGTACGTAATCGCATTAGACATCTCAAAAGCATTTGATCGAATTTGGCATGCCAACTTGATCAACAAGCTCGTTGCGTACGGTTTTCATCCCGCAGTCGTGAAGTTGATTCAAAATTTTCTGTCTAACCGATACATCTCGGTATCTATAGATGGCTTTTCTTCTGAGTCCAAATTAATTAACGCTGGTGTACCCCAAGGCTCAGTTTTATCTCCCACTTTATTTTTAATTTATATCAACGAACTGTTGCAAATCACCAGTAACCCAATAAATAGTTTTGCAGATGATAGTACACTGCACAAGTCATTCGTCCCCCTATCTTCAAAGGGTAAAATGCATGAACGAATAAATCCCGTCCGGAGAGACGCTGCCATAAATGTAAACGAGGACCTAAAAAAAGTCGCCGATTGGGGTGACAAAAATTTGGTCAATTTTAACTCCACCAAAACACAGCTATTGATTGCTTCCAGATCAAAGACCGAGTTTCCCAACGATATTTCAATTAATATGTGTGACGACTAAATACGCGAATGTGAAAGCATTCGTTTATTGGGAGTCACAATATCCAATGACTTACTCTGGAACGATCATATAATGGCCATGGCAAAGAGCGCGTCAAGAAAACTCGGCCTCCTCAATAGATGTAAAAAATATTTTACTCCGCATCAATTACTCCACATTTATAAGTCCTATATTCGTCCCTGTATGGAGTATTGTTGTCAAGTTTGGGGCGCTGCATCTGTTACTATCCTGGCTCTTTTGGACTCTGTTCAAAAGCGAGCTATACGAATTGTTGGTGATCGAGATTTAACATTAGGTCTTGACTTGATTCCCTGCAACATCGTCGCACTGTTGCTGATCTCGTTGTTTCTTATAAATATCGTCACCAGCAGTGCTCGGATGAAATCAGGTCCATAATGCCTCAGACATATGTTTTTCCCCGTTTTACTCGTCAATCGGTGTGTGCGGGCGGTCGAACTGTCGAGATTACTCACTGTCATAGTAATAGAATGCAAAGAGATTTCTTTGTGCGTACATCGTACACATGGAATGCTTTGCCCGAATCAATAGTCTCGAGTGCTTTCAATCCACAAAGATTTAAAAAAAGCGTCCACCTATACCTCAAGACGCATGTTGTTGTGGGACCTCCGTCTTAAAAGGTATCTATGTGTTGTTGTGACACATTTTGTAATTCCTACTACACAACACTTCTTATTAAAAAAAAAAAAAAAAAAAAAATCCTTCAAGAGCTTTAATGTCTGTTAATAGCATTAAGAATTATAATAAATAAAGTAAACAACGACAAACCGTAATTGTGTCTTTTAGTCTGGGCTTTAGTCTTTGGTAATTTTGATTGTAATGTTATTGTTTTTGGACGTTCTAGCACTTGGTTGATTGGACACAGATGGCCAATGTGTTAAATTAAACTTAAATTATATCACAAGCAACTAATTAGTAAAATAAAAAATATTACTGTTTTGACATAACCTTGTACGCGCACGTCAGATATTAGTTTTTTTTAACTCAAAAATAAAAATATTTTGATTGAAATAATAAAAAACTATCAACAAAAAAACAATTTCATTTATGATATTTAATTTTTTTTTTTCATAAAAATTATGTTCGTGCTCAAAATTACTATCATTTAGTTTTCCTAAACAGATTCTTTACTCCTACGATTTGTTAGAACATTTCAATTTAAAGTGTGGGAAATACGTTTGTCGTCTATGTTTTGTATTCTTCTATTTGATTTATTATTTTTATAAATAATAGTTTCGTTAGATAATAATTTTAATATGAATTTATCTTATCTGAAAGTTTTTCATGTTTTATGAGACATTTTGGTTAACTTTAGGTTCAAGGTTTAGACATTGCTGCTATTGTAATAAAATAAATTTTCTTCTGATTCTGCGATTTCAGTTGTTCTTGAGCTCAAGAGGTTGCTCTTCTATAATCTTGGATAATTATTGCTATTCCATCACGACAGTAGTAAACATTAATGGACTCGAAACTATTGGCCTCTATTGATTTTAATGCACAGTTGCTACTCTATATTAATCAACAATATCTAATTTGTTAAAAAGCCTGTGTAGTCATTATCGTGAACTCAGTTTCCAACATAAATGATCAGTACTATCTTGACTCTATTCTCAAGACAGACTAGTAAATCATATCAATCCTTTAATTTTTTTTGTCGTCGTAAATCTAGTAAGTAAAATAATCTGAACACCCCTGCTATAATCTCAATTAACTTTAATCCAGATTAATAGCTATAATAAATTAATTTTCTTAAGAAAAAAATTTCACCAAATACCAATCATAAAACTCGGATTGATACATTAAATTATTTTGAACAATAATTACAGATAAATTATATTATATGAAGTAATTTTAAATAAAATCAAAGAGCAGATGTTCAAATATTTACCATAATATATTTATTTTTATAAAATTAATAAGAAAATGAAGTGACAAATATTTAAGTAAATCAATTTTTTTAAATATCGTCTAGAGATCATTAACTGATAAGAAATTTATTATCGCGAATAAATGTACATCAAATAACTTTATTTTTAGTAATTCTACAGTTATAAATTTATTTTTATTTAATACGATAATAAAATAATATTATAAAACTATAATTAAATTATAATTTATTATGATTGTAATTTGCTTTATTTTTATGTTTCCTATTAAAATGGCATTCAATTTATATCAAAAGTAACACAACACACCTTCTATATCCTTTGTTTGATTGTTTTACTCTCCCTATATATCAAACGATCCGTGTTGCTATAAAAAAACTTTATATCTATTTTTTTTCATTATAGTTTTAAAAGGTGAAAAAATAAAATCACATAAAAATAATAAAATAAAATTTTCCTTTTTCTATTTCTGTCATAATAATTTTATTTCTTTTGTTTTCTAATTTTAGGAAAACTTGCAAAAGCTGTAAATGTTCTCGTGATACACATACAAGCTATCATGATGAAATGGTTTCAGTTAGAGAACGATTAGATTTTAAATCGGATACACAAACTTCGAAAGTAGATGTAAAACAATTGGGTTATACTTGGACACCACCTGGTGTGTTGACATCATCCAAGGTAAGGATTCATGTTAAAAATAAAAATTAAATACAAAAATATAATGTTTGATCTCACTTTTTTAGATACAACGATACTTCGATGCAATTCCACAAGATAAAGTTCCAAAAGTTGGTAGCAACGGTGAACGTTATCGTGATAAACAATTAGCATATCAATTACCTAAACAGGATTTAGCCTTAACTTACTGTAAACATGTTGAAAAACAACATCATAGTTCTTATGAAGATTTTGTATCAGCACGTAATGAAATTGCATTAGATATAGGTTATGTTAAAGATGCTCCACATGCAACCGATTGTGTTGGATGTGGTGGTCCATTAGGATCAGGAGAATTAGCTGTGATAGCATCGAAATTAAGGGACCAGGTATGAAATTTATTATTTTTATTAAATGTTTTCTAATAATTTAATTTGTTTATTTCGATTATAGATGTGGCATCCAAGATGCTTTAATTGTACGGAATGCAGTGAGCTACTGGTTGACTTAACTTATTGTGTACATGATGATAAAATTTACTGTGAAAGACATTATGCTGAAATGCTGAAACCAAGATGTAATGCTTGTGATGAGGTATGTTTTTGTAATGTAAAAAATATTTTGTCATATTTTGGAGCAAATTTTTTTTGGCCTCGAACTGGAACAGATTAAGTAGTTATTCTGGATAACCCTAATTTTTTCAAGTCAGTCGACGATGATGTCGTTATGTGATGTGTTACACGATACATGTTGAACATTCCAACCCTGGTAAAAAAGTTGTTGTTATATATTTTTTGTAAAGAAATTGTGCGCTGTTTAAGATCAATGTAGTCAGAAATGACTTGTTCTGTTGTTTTTGGAACACTTGGAACAGATAATGCTCGCTAGTTCGAATCACAGTTCTGTTTCTATTAATTTTTATAGTTTTCCTTTATAACCACAGTCCACAAGTGTAACGTTGTTGCAAGAAATGTTGCGTGGATATTGATAGTATTTTTTATGCTAGTTATGATTTGTGTCGGAAAAGTTCCACATGATTGTCAGAAATAACATATACATATTTCAGTTTGCTATATCTTCTTTCAGCACATAAAGACGCAACGATTAAATACAATTTTCCTCGACCTGATATTACTGCACCGGTATGCTTGTTTTTTTCAAGAAGCGCTTGATGCCACTTCAGACCTTGCATGTAGGAATAGAGAATGAAGTAATAGAAGAATATTCAATATTTGTGTTGGTGTGAACCTGAAAGCATGCAAGTATTGGCTATTGCTATACGAGTTAAGGTGAGATATCACATACCACTGGCAATAAAACTGAATCATTACTAGCCAAGATAGTTTCTTAGGAGTGCTGGCGGATGAACTATGTATATTCAGTCAATCTTAGGTATGGGAAATTCCTGGATGGTGGCACGTTATTGCTTGGTCGAAGAAACAAGCCTGCATATAAGTGTGGGCTACGTTTATCATTCAAGAAGAGGGCAGGTGATAGGATCAGGGAGTATGCCTTTAGCCGGGTTATTGACAACCAAATTTTAGTTATGTTGCTGGAAAGTTTTAAAAATTTTCTGTTTACCTCTCATTTTATTTTTAGTTTCTCTATAGTCTATCCTATCATGAAATATTGGCATATGTCATATTTTTTATAGGATAAGATTTGTTGTTTAGTTATCTGTAACCAAATTTTTACTGTGAAGTCTACACAGAACTGTAAAATCTACATTTTTTGCAATAAAATTCTTGTAATTTCGTTACATCATAATCATTGGTTATCTGCTGGCGCAGATCTTTGGTGTCTGCGGCAATTGCCTATTTCGTGTGCCTGCCTTGACGCTGTCCATCATTTTTCTCTTTCGTTTCCCTTTCTTATCCAGCAACTCTTCCAAAACATCTCTTAACATACCTAACTTTCTCAGTACGCATTTCATTTCCTTTCCTTAACTGTCCTCTCCAGTCAACTTCTTTTTGTTTCAAAATCTTCCACAAAAGACAGTCGAAATCTTTTTCTAAGTCTACAAAACATAGATATACTTCCTTATCTCTTTTCATATATCTCTCCACGACAGGTTTAATTACATCATTGACTTCCTTGTACCATTTCCATTCCTCAATTCAAACTGTTATATCGCCATTGGTCACTCCCATCACTTTTCTCATTCACCTCCTTAGCACTCTCATCAGAATTTTTGTTGCATCAATACCCTGACTGATTCTTCTGTGTTCTTCACAACACTTTTACGTTCCTCTTTTTTTTGGCATAAGAATTATTTTGGCTTTCTTGCATTCAAAGTCTTCCAAACATTCCGTAACAGTTCCACTGGTAATTTGCCTATTCTCGCTGCCTTACCATTCTTTGTTTCTATTATTGAGGGTCAGATACACCTCAATGAGTGAGATACTAGATTCCAGTTCATCGTTTGGAACATTTTCTTCTGCCCTTACGTTTAGGACCTTCGATTTGATTTTGACAGCGCCACTTGTAATTCCTCTTTGGTTGGTTCGTCTGCATGTACCTTTGACGCACGAATAAGCTTTGCTCGTCGCCCGACTTGTTGCTGGTCATTTAAGTTGAGAAGATTTTAAAAATAAGCAGCCCAAGTATCTAAAATATTTTTAAAGTCTATTTGTAGCTCCCCATTTTCTTTTTGCGTAGCAGTCGATCTAGTTTGAGGGCCCTTCTTTAAGGTTTTAACCTGTTGAAAGAAGTTACGCACTTGATGTTCCTTATTGAAACTTTCAATCTCCTCACACTTTCTCTTCCACCATTCTCGCTTCGTTCGTCTACATAGCTTTTTAACGGCTTGTTTTGCCAGTTTATAGTTCTCCTTCGTGTACCTGGAGTTGCGTCCTTGTACACATTTCAGATAGCAACCTCTTTTGTATTGATTAGCGTCAAGACATGCTTGATCCATCCATGGCTTCTGGGAGTGGTTTTGTGGCCGTCCAAGTATTCCCTCAGCAGCGCTTAAAACAGCATCTTTGAGCAAATACCATGACTTATCGACGTCTCCATCAATGGTTTCTGATTTCTTCAATGTTTCGGCAATATGGTTTTGATATCTCTCTTCTGTTTCAGCATTCTTTAGTGATGAGATGTTAAAACGTTTCCGTTGATTGAATTTCGGAATGCTTGGGTTTGCGAAGTGGAACCTTATTTTAGCACATACAAGAAAGTGGTCACTTCCAATGTATGCACTTCTAAAGGATCGCACATCCAGAACACTCGAAAAGAAACGTGCTGTAACTAGCACGTGATCAATTTGATTTCGACTGTTTCCATTCGGTTAGACCCAAGTCTGCTTATGAATCGATCGGTGCGGAAAGAACGTACTGGCCATTCTCAAATTATTAACTCAGTCATTCTCTCACCATTATCATTCGAATTCAAATGCAGACTGTTGGGGCCCACCACATTTCCATAAGAGATATGTCTTCCAACCTGCCCATTAAAATCACCAAGAACCACAATGAAGTCGCGTGTTGGTGTTTGTTTCATAACCACTTCCAGTGCTATGTAGAAAGTCCTTCTCGTCGACGGTCTTAGCTTCAGTAGCTGCATGCACGGCAATAAGAGAAATATTGTTATATGTATAATGTACCGCGTACACGTAGCAGATCCTCTCACTGACCGGGATGCATTTCATCACGGCTTCTTGTATGCGTGCACCAACAAGAAAGCCAGTTCCGAAATCTCTTCGAGAAGGATGACCACTAAAGTATAGAGAGTGACTATCCAAATCTTGTTTTCCTATTATTGGTTGTCTAATTTCTTGCAGAGCTATGATATCCATCCCATACCTCTCAGCCTCTGTTTCTAGACTTATAAGAGCGTCAGCAGCGCTCAGGCTGCGCACGTTGCGATTCGGTAGTCTGGTTCTTTTTCACGTCCAGGTAAAATTCTTTTTTTGTCCGGGTCTGTTATTCTTTTCTGATTTCCAAATTTAACAAACAATTTTTTTTTCGGGGTTAGGGTGGTTACCTTAGGCTCAACCCAAATTGTCGTGAATGGGTCCGTTCTACATCTTAAGGTTACCAGAAACAACCTTTTGCACGTTTATATCGCGAGCCGCTTGATCCAAGACAGACGCCCCCTTCAAGCTGCCCCTAACATGGAGAACAGACGCATGAGTCGCATTGGTTTTAAGGCGCCAATTCGCCGTGATGTACCATGATTGGTTAAGCAGTTTTTAATCTGCTTGTCTCCTGTTTACCAACCCAATTCTGTCAGCATTAACCAGGCAGCACGGCGTGGACGTCGAATTTCGGATTTCGCTACCATACCACCTTGCTTTCACCAATTCTTCGATTTCTTCACACTCGATATTGAACCACTCTTCTCTGGCACTGCCTGTTTCCTTTCAAAATTCTGTGTTTAATATTCATATATAATATCACGAGTCGTCAAATAATAGTCGATTATTTTTCATAATCATTATTACGAATGTCATTTAAGGCATGAGTGGTAATGTTGAAAAATAATCGACTAATAATTTGGTGACGAGTTGTATTTAGCAGACAATTTAACGAACAGAAATAGTAACATTATTTCATACAACATAATCATACATAGTAAAATATTATTTCATCTTAGTAGGCGCATAAATGTTATAAATTTGTAATTTATTTTTGACAAATAAACATAAACATGCAATCATTTATGAATGAAAACGGACATTTTTACTATTTGCAAATTGCATTTTCACATAATTTTGTAGGTGAATTTTTGTTTTAAATTAATATATTAAGTAGGCGGAAAATATTCGAAAATATTCGCTGTTCCTTCCTACCAGAAAAAAATAATCGAAACAAATCGTTTTGATTTGCTAAAAAATAGTAAATGAAGCGTTTTTATTGGATCTTATTGAAACTTTATTTAGAGAGTTGAATTGTCTATAATATTTTTTGCTTTCGTCGGTATTTAATTTCTTTAATTTTTTTGTCTATCATGATCTGTGTTATCCATGTCTTTTTGGCTCGTGTGTAAATGACTGTAAAAAAAAAACCAATTACAGTCATTCACAGAAAATTTTTTTTATCACCTGATTTTTTTTGTTTGTTTGCACTGGTTTTTTGCTCGGTTGCCGACTAATTCAGGGAGACGTGGTAGTGGGATATTCAGTGCACCAGGTGATCTGGAATGAGCAAAGGGGGAAAAAAAAATTGCCTAATGATTATACTTACATATTACACTCGGGTTCACCTATCTCTCTCTATCTCACAAACAAAATTTAATCTAGAACATTATAGGACATCTAGAACATTATGAAAGAAAAAAAAAGACAATATTCGATGGCATAATTTTTCTTTTGGTTTATTTTTCACAGAAATTCAATATACTTTTTGTTTCCTTTGAGAATTTACATTTATTTAAGTTAATAAAAAAAATTATATTTAATAAGAAAGAAAATTTACTTATAATAAAAAAACTATATAATTTGGGAATCTATAAACTTAACTTACCCGCCACCTATGTACCTATTAACTAGGGATAACAAACACAACATATATATTTTTTTCTCTTGTTCACAAATTTTCACAAAAACATACATATATATATTTTTTTTGTTTATTCCTTTTTTTTTATTTTTCTAGTTTTTTTTCGTATGTCCAATTTCATTTATTATTTTTCCACTCAAAAATTATTTATTTTTCCACTCAAAAATTATTTATTTTTCCACTTTCTCCCGTCCCGCGTTGATTATGTTGATTTTTTTTTATTGTATATATATCTTATGTTAATAACAGTATAACAGCATATAACCACCTCCCGATAGCATAAAAATAAGATGTTATCAACAAGCTGTTACCACTCAAATCAATTCTTCAATGTAACTTCAACGTAACATATACATAATTTGTTTTAGTAAAACATACTTATAATCATAAAAGATGGAATTTGGTTTAACCTTCAAGCCTCTCTTGGTTAATTTTTAATTCAAAAGAAATAACAGCACAATGTTTTACACACAAAATATGTTTATCTATCAGAACATAATCAAAATTTAAACTATCAATTATTTGAACTTCAATAAACAAAAATAGTTTAACAAACTTTTAATAAAATAAACCAAATAAAAATTATGTTTTAATTTAATTAATAATTTAATATATGTTGTTTTTATATTTTAAAAGATAATATAAGCGCTCGAAAGCCAAAAACTTAATGACCCTAACTTTCCAAACAAATTCAAACTCTTCCAAAAATCTGATCATTAGTTGAAAACCGTTATATCATTAATATTAATAAATTTAAAATACTTGTTTTAATTGTTTTTTTTTCCTCTTGTTTTCTTTTTTAAAGGAAAATTTAATTAACCCTTGTAGGAACCTTGTTAAATTCTGAAATGTAGCAATGCAGTAAGCTAATTGTTACAAATCGTGGGGCAGACCCAGCACCCATGAGATGTCTCAAGCCGGGTACAAAAGGATAAAATATGAGTTAATAGTAATATAATATTAGAAACATATATTAGAAAGAAACATAAAGAAAAAAAAGATTTAGCGGATATCCTTTGCATGGTAAACGCCTATTATTTTACCCTTGTCATCCGTCAACTCATAAGCTACATGACCAATTCTACGCAAAACAATGGCTTTAATAAATTTTGGCGCTAGCTTTGCTGAAAATGCAGTGAGAGCATTGCTCTGCACAAAATTTCTAGCGAAAACGGTTTGTCCAGGTGCAAAAATACGAGGCCTGCTACGAAGATTGTAAATACCAACATGACGCTGATAGGCTTCACGAAGATGTTTGAGAATCTTATCTTGTACAGCAGAAAGTCTGTTTGTGACAGTCATTAGTGATGTTTGTTTATCACTTAACATGTTCAGCTCTCGCATTAGATTATATGAGGACCCATGGCTTACCATGTGTTGTCCAAAAGCTAAGAAGTATGGCGAGAACCCTGTGGAGCTATGTATAGTATTCCTCAACGCACTGCTAATTTCATCGATATGTCTATCCCACAGTCGGTGGTCGTCTTTGATATAGGCTCTAATAGCGGAAATGATGGTCCTATTTACCCTTTCTGAAGCATTGGATTGTGGTGAGTATTTTGGAGTGAATTGGTGGATAATTCCAAAGTTCTGTAACAGCTCAGCAAGTTGATTGGATTTGAATTGTGGACCATTATCTGACATTAGAAATTCTGGAATACCGAACACACTAAAAACTTTCTTTTTGAGAAAAGAAACGACCCCAGCAGCAGTAGCACTTTTAAATGGCTCTAGTAACACAAATTTTGTATATTGATCCAAAACAATTAAAAGGTAGGAATTGCCCAAAGTACTACGAGGATAAGGACCCAAAAAATCGATGAACAATTTTTGAAAAGGTCGAGATATTTCAAAGTATTTTCCCATTTCAGGCTGAGTTCTATAATTAGTAGCCTTAACTTGCTTACAAGTGTCACAATTTCGAATATAATTCTGTACATCACGCGCCATAGTGGCCCAATGATATTGCCTCTGTAACAGATTTAGTGTTTTTGCTACTCCTAAATGCGCACAAGAAGGTGGATTGTGTGCTTGTTTAAGTAAGCTAGGAACCAATTTTTCGGGAATTACCAGTTTCCAATTGGAAATATCTGTATTATCATCAAAACTCGCATTTGGGAGAATATAGAGTTTATCATCAACAATTTTTAAATTAGATTTAATTGATGTATTTAATTGGATAACATTTACTCTGTCGAGGTACTTTTGGTCTTTAAAGGCGTCAGAGTCTAAGTCCACGTGTAAAGGACTAACATGTTCATCATCTTGGCATTGATTTGATGTCTTCACAATTGCTTCCAACTCGACTCTAGACAAAACATCTGGCACTATATTTAGTGAACCTTTACGATATTCGATGTTGAAGTTGAAACCTTGGAGCTTAAGGCTCCATCTTGCAAGTCTACCAGAAAGATCACGTTGATCCATTAGCCAACGCAAACTAGAATGGTCTGTAATTATCGTAAAACGGTACCCTTCAATATACGGTCTAAATTTTTTAACACTCATAACGGCAGCTAAGCACTCAAGCTCAGTTACGCTATATTTTCGCTGTGCCGAGTTTAATTTGTGTGAAAAATAAGCGATGGGATGTTCTTCGTCCTGTTCAGACTTTTGGAAAAGTACGCTTCCAATCCCACATGAGCTAGCGTCACATTGTATGAAGAACGGACGACTAAAGTCAGCATTTCGGAGCACCGGTGCAGACGTCAATGCATTTTTCAGCGCTTCGAACGCATTTTGAGCTGCCTCATTCCAATTTAGCTTTTGTACTTTCTTTAGAAGATCAGTTAAAGGAACCGTAATACTTGCATACCCTGATATAAATCTTCGGTACCACCCAGCCATCCCAAGGAATCGTCGTAGCTGCCGCACTGTTTTTGGAACTGGAAAATTCGCGATCGATACCACTTTATCATTGTCGACTCTAATGACTCCATCACCAATTACATGACCCAGGTATTTGGTCTCTTTGAGGACAAATTTACTCTTCTCGGTGTTGATAGTTAAATTTCCTGCTTTCAATAAATTTGCAACACTACTCAACAAGAACAAATGCTCTTCCAAATCGGCTGAAACTATCAGTAAATCGTCCAAATACACAAATACCCTCTCATGTAAGTGGTATGGAATCACTTTATGCATTAACCTGCAAAGTGTTTGGGGTGCATTGCACAACTCAAAAGGCATAACCGTAAAATGGTAAAGTGGTCGACCGGGAACCGTAAAGGCTGTCTTATCCCTAGAACACATGTCAAGTGGGATTTGCCAAAAGGCATCTTTCAAATCAATGGAAGAGATATATTTAGTCTGTTCCAACCGACTCAGTAATCCGTCTATTAGTGGCAAGGGATAAGCATCCTTCACTGTGACCGCATTCACCTTTCTAGCATCAAGACATAGTCTTACACGACTATTAGCTTTCCTAACGACTGCAATGGGTGACGACCAAGAGCTTTGACTTTCTTCTATCACTCCAAGCTCTAACATCCTATCAAGTTCCTTATAAATTTCCGCTTGAACAGCTGGAGACACCGGGTAGTGCCGTTGTTTAACTGGAGTGGCTTCACCGACATTTATGACATGAGTAACTAGGTGAGTTCTTCCTAATCCATTTTTGATTGAGCAAGGAAATTGTTCAATGATACGAGTTAGTCGATTTTCAGTATCGGAATCCAACTCATGCCGTTTTTCATCAACAATTTTAGGTAACTCTAATTTCAACTCATTTACAATAGCAGGAGCTAAACCGAATAAATCCCAAAAGTCGATACCAAGATAGAGCGGTTGAGTTAGTCCAGGTGCAATATGCAAACGTAAAGTTTTTGTTTTTCCCATATAAGACACGGGCAAAAGTACATGACCAAAAATCCTGAGCTGTTCGCCGCTTGCGGTATTAAGATACGATGTGAGATGGTGTTTTTTGACGTTATTATCTTCTAGGAACTTTTCAGATCCTGCACCTAAGACGCTAATATTAGCGCCACTGTCAAGCAGTCCAGAATAAGGTGATCCGGCTATAATAACTTCAGCATAAGGACGGTTATCGGACTCTTTGTGAAATATGGATTCGGAGATCATCTTCTTTATACCTCGCCGTAATTTCCAATATCGAACTGTTCGACTTTTCTTATTTTTATTATTTGGAAAAGTTTGGGTATACTGGTCATGAAATGTTTTTTCTATGGCAGCAGACGCATCAGAAGCGCATTGAAATGGATTTGTAGAAGACAGTAGAAAAGGGTTGTTAATATTGTTGCAGTCGCCTGCAATGTCATGACATAGGTTTGTAGTTGTTTCAGTATTTGGAATTTTGAGATAAGAACATTCTAAGAGAGATTCCGTTTCAGCTCCGGACAAGTATTGGATGCCGCTTCTTCTGTGATTGTCCTGGAAAGGTTCATTATCGGGGAAGAAAGAATTCCAGGGGTACTTCTTTCCCATTTCCTGTTTTCCGAGTTATTGCAATTTGGACAATTGGGTTTAATCACGTTTAGGGCCCCGCATCCAAAACAATGTTTTATCTGGTTTGAGTCTCGACTGAATTGATTCCATGAAATGTTTCTAGCGCTGGGGTTAGGATTATTATTTCCCTGTGAGTAGTTCCCAGCAGGAGTATTTATTCCAGCATTTTTCATAGCACAGATCTCTTTGGGTTGGTAAAAATTATTTTCCCCAAAAGGATTTGAAGTTTGAAAATGCCTTGTTGTATCCATATCAGGATGATGAACTGAAACTTTTTGCTCGGGGTAGTAGCTTGTAAATTCATTCACAAAACGTCGCGGGAATGTATTTTCAGAAGATAGTCTTTTCCAAGTATCCTCAATTTCTACGCATTGATTTACCAAATCTGGAATTGATGTAATACGGCAGCCCGCTAATTTATATTGTAGGGATGGATTCATATTTCTTCGTAAAATAAATTCTAAATCGGATTCTGACAGAGGACTGCGAAGTGCTAATGTTTGCTCAGCTACGGTCATATAAAAATCCTTGAAGTTCTCCTTTGGTAATTGCTTCCGAGAAGCGATTGTTTGCTTTATTTCGGCATCCGACCTTCGGTCTTTAAACATCGCTAGCATATCGTCTTTTAAGTCTGGCCAAGCTATGTTTTCATTACGCTCCAAAGAAGACCAATACCATTCCAGAGCAGGATTCTTAAGTAATAAGTGAAGACCATTAACCAATCTCTCAGGAGAAACATTGTTGGCCCATGCTAAGCGTTCAACTCGATAAAGAAACCGTTCAATAGGTAGACCGGTGGTGGAACCATCGAAACAGATGTTCCATTTATTTAACCCTAAATTTTGCCAACTCATATGATCACTCTTCCTGGATGGTATTATTGGATCATATTGAGTTTCTTTTAGCTTAATATGTGCGCTCTCATGTTGTGGACGACACGTTGGAGGATTAGATTGTTTGCGATAGCCAGGGGTGCTAACATTACATTTACTCGTTACATCTAATTTTAAAGGTGCAGAGCCAGATAATGATATTTTGCGAGCCAACTCAATAAACTGTGCGTATTCTGCTTCAGAAAAAGGTTGCAAGATGTTGGTGTTCTCTTGAGAAGTAACTACAGATTGTGAGATAACGGGTTGATTACTTGGCGGTACACTACCTGAAAACCCAGGTAAATTATTTGTTAATATTGATGTTTTCCGCACGGTATTTTCAGAAGCTTGTTCGTCATCTGAACTAGTAGCATCTAAATTGTCGTCACCAGAAGGAGGAGTTTCGATTGTTTGTTTCGGTAAAGCATCACAAACTGATTTTTCAAATTCGCTAACATCAAGCTGTGACTGGAGTAAAGAAGACATTGCTTCCAACATTTTATCACAAGCATCTACCATGAGTTGCGCTTGTGCTCTACAACTCGGCGAAGTGATTACTAAACGTTGGAATCGACCACTTATGTGCATGATTCGAGCTCTTAAACTATCTAATTTTACTGGGCGCTGTTCTTCAGCAATCTCGGCGATTTCCTGAACTTGAGGCTTTAAATTCTTTAGTTTAATACGACAGGCTTCCAGCTCTCTTTGCGGAGCTTTGCGAGCTGCATTATGAGGTTTGTCTGGCGGTGCAATAGTACCATTGTTTTCTTTTAATAAAATATCCGACAGAGAAGTTAATTGCTCAATGAATGTACCACCAACTTGTCGAATGGAACATTCAATTTCAAGTTCATCTAAACTCAGAAATTTTGGATCCATATTGACAGGAATTTTGTTTACTTTTGTAACCAATCAAGCTTCAGCAGAACTACAAAACAAAATACAACTTGTTCACACAACAAAAACAAAAAAACAAAATTTAGTATAAAAAGCAGATCAAGAGAAAAAAAATTACTTCAGTAATCTAAACAAAAAAAAATAATAAAAATAAAACGATATGACGAATTCAAACACCTTACCAGGCTATGGAAAAAAAATGTTTTGTTTTCTTTCTATACTAATTAATTAATAATAAATTTAACGATTTGTTGTTGCTTTTTTTTGTATATATATAAATATTTGTGAGTAGAGAGAGAGAGGTAGAACCAGAGTGCCATAGTTGCAAGAAGGAATGGGCAATGCTTCTTTCTGGACCGTATTAATATATATAATTTGTTCGAAAGGAACGTAAATATACATTAAAAAAAATATTGAGTTCACCACCTAACACCACATAATCAAAATTATATAAACAGCTTACTGGAAATGGGTGCGCTTTGAACTCAAAAATAAATTAACCTTAAGGTCCAGCGAGAAGAGACTTGAATTAATGCTCAATAGTTAGAATGCAGTGTCTGATTTACTGTATACAAAAAAAATTCAAAAACCTCGAATTTCTTTTGACAAGGACTTGTGAATAAATATACTGAACGAGCTATGTGTTCAAAACAATACGTATAATAATGGAGAACAATGCTACCACATCCATTCACAATCCCCATATCAGAAAACTAAAATTAAATAGCATTGGTTGTGAGGCAATCAGATTTGTAAGTGTATATTACCGCATTGTAATTCAAAACGTCCATGACGGAAGTACATACACACACCTCACAAACAAGATTAACCTTAGAACCAATAATATTGATGCCTTTACTGTATTTTAATTAAACACGTGAATTAAATAAAAAGGTCATCCCAAATAATGTTGAGTAACAAACCTATAATCAAAAAAAAAATATTTAAAAATAGAAAAATAGATACCACACAAAATAAATTAATAGCGCAAGGCCGTTAATAATAATTTTGTTTATTATATACCGAATGGATAAAAGTTAAATTTTCACCAAAATAAATACAGCAAAAAAAAATGCATTCTAACGCAAGAGAGATAGATAATAGAAAAAAAATGTTTCGAATTTGCTTAGGTTGGGCGCCATCTGTAAATGACTGTAAAAAAAAAACCAATTACAGTCATTCACAGAAAAATTTTTTTATCACCTGATTTTTTTTGTTTGTTTGCACTGGTTTTTTGCTCGGTTGCCGACTAATTCAGGGAGACGTGGTAGTGGGATATTCAGTGCACCAGGTGATCTGGAATGAGCAAAGGGGGAAAAAAAAATTGCCTAATGATTATACTTACATATTACACTCGGGTTCACCTATCTCTCTCTATCTCACAAACAAAATTTAATCTAGAACATTATAGGACATCTAGAACATTATGAAAGAAAAAAAAAAGACAATATTCGATGGCATAATTTTTCTTTTGGTTTATTTTTCACAGAAATTCAATATACTTTTTGTTTCCTTTGAGAATTTACATTTATTTAAGTTAATAAAAAAAATTATATTTAATAAGAAAGAAAATTTACTTATAATAAAAAAACTATATAATTTGGGAATCTATAAACTTAACTTACCCGCCACCTATGTACCTATTAACTAGGGATAACAAACACAACATATATATTTTTTTCTCTTGTTCACAAATTTTCACAAAAACATACATATATATATTTTTTTTGTTTATTCCTTTTTTTTTATTTTTCTAGTTTTTTTTCGTATGTCCAATTTCATTTATTATTTTTCCACTCAAAAATTATTTATTTTTCCACTCAAAAATTATTTATTTTTCCACTTTCTCCCGTCCCGCGTTGATTATGTTGATTTTTTTTTATTGTATATATATCTTATGTTAATAACAGTATAACAGCATATAACCACCTCCCGATAGCATAAAAATAAGATGTTATCAACAAGCTGTTACCACTCAAATCAATTCTTCAATGTAACTTCAACGTAACATATACATAATTTGTTTTAGTAAAACATACTTATAATCATAAAAGATGGAATTTGGTTTAACCTTCAAGCCTCTCTTGGTTAATTTTTAATTCAAAAGAAATAACAGCACAATGTTTTACACACAAAATATGTTTATCTATCAGAACATAATCAAAATTTAAACTATCAATTATTTGAACTTCAATAAACAAAAATAGTTTAACAAACTTTTAATAAAATAAACCAAATAAAAATTATGTTTTAATTTAATTAATAATTTAATATATGTTGTTTTTATATTTTAAAAGATAATATAAGCGCTCGAAAGCCAAAAACTTAATGACCCTAACTTTCCAAACAAATTCAAACTCTTCCAAAAATCTGATCATTAGTTGAAAACCGTTATATCATTAATATTAATAAATTTAAAATACTTGTTTTAATTGTTTTTTTTTCCTCTTGTTTTCTTTTTTAAAGGAAAATTTAATTAACCCTTGTAGGAACCTTGTTAAATTCTGAAATGTAGCAATGCAGTAAGCTAATTGTTACACGTGGTCCTGTTTTGAACGCTATTAAATTTTCACACACTGGTTTTAAACTTTGCTTTATTCTTTCTTCACTACTCTCTACCATTTCTGTTTTTTAGTTCTTCATTTCTGGTTCTATTTTTAAACCCTTTTGCTCAACATGCAGAGACTTCAGTTTCTACAGATCCCACTTCCTCGTCTTTGCTGCTTTCTTAATTTTATTTTGTTTTAGTTCTAGCTCTGAAATTAGTTAAACATGATCACTGTATGTCGGCTCTTGGTAAGGTATGAGGCTTTTTCGCCCTATATTGCTCATTAATCATTTTAAAATCAATTTGCTTTCTATAAATATCACCTGGTAATTTTCGGTCTGTATATAGCCATCTTTAATGGTTTTTAAACCAAGTGTTGGTATACGTGTTATTATGGTTTTCCATATTATTCACTGTTTGTGTGCCTTTGTCACTTTTGAATTAAAATGCAATATTTAAAAATATACTTTTTTGGTTGGTTTTGTTGGTTTTGTGTACTGAACGGCCATTAATGGTAATAGCTGATTATTCGTTATTAAATAAACTCCGTCATTTACTCTGATTATGGTATACGGTTCCCAATATGTTTGTTATTTTGTAGATAAGTCCTTTGTTGGTCATTCAAGTGCCGTATTCGGTCACAATTTAAAACCTGAGTTTTTGCGTAACCATTCTTAGCCTCTTGATTCGCTCCATGACTGTCTTTTGAAACATCAGTGACGATGGTTTACAATGGCGTTGTATGTTTAAGTTTCATTCACAACTATTTCGTTCTTCCTTGATTCAAATAAGTGATGTTGCAACAGTATCTCGTATTATACTTAATTCAGTAGTGACACTATAACATTATTAAAATTTAGTACTACACTACCCTCAACATCGAAGGAAGCGAATCTTCCGTTTGGTTTGTTGAAGTCGCTATTAAAAATGGATTCTTGAATTCAGTTTTTCTGCCGTTTCGCATATCTGACAATTGATATAGTTTCTTTCCTTCCCTTTTAGCTTACTGCAGTTATTTTCCTCGCATCCCGTCTATTTGCGCAACCGATGGTATTCGTATAGTTTGTAGACCTCACAAATTATTGCCCATATACAACTGTTTAATGCTATTTCGTCTTTTGTATCTTGCCATTATAAATATTATCTACGCCTCCATCTCGTCGGTAAATGCATTTATTGATTGTTTTCATGTATTTTAGAAATGTATTGACGTGTACCAGATGCTCAATTACTGATGGAAATTCTTGACGAGCTCCTGGTTGTATTGTTTTGCACTTTCACCTCCAAGACCATTATTGTAGTCCAGCAGAGTCCGTTTCATTCCAGTTAATATGCTCTGTTGCTTTTTCGAATTGGATTTTGAAAATTTTCAATAAATTTTAGCACAAATGCCAGAAAATTTTCTCTCTGAAATATGAATTTGGTCCTCTGAGCCGGTAAATTATAAAAATACCTAAAATTTGGTCCATAAAGTCGAGTAAATTGTAAATTAATACAGTCGAAAGAAATTTATTGACAGCCTATATTCATCTATCGAACAAAAATGGCAGAAATTTCGTTACGTTACTTTATAACATTTATCGAATATTATTTTAATTTGTTTGAGGATTTTTTAAGTAAAAATATCAGGGTTCCCTGGGTTGCCTGGGAAGGTTGCCTTAGTAACATGAGATTAAATGCTTAACAAAACTCCTGATATTAATTTTAATTTAATAAAAATATTCTTTATAAAATTTTATCAATTTGTTTTTGTTTTACTAAAATTTACATTCTGAGAGGAATCTTGGGCCCGAAATATTCAGAAATTTGTTTGTGAATATTTGATTGTATTTGATTTGAATTAATGCTATTCAGTATTTTGTATGAGAAATTTGAACGAGTCAAAGTGCGCTACAAAAACTGATGATAACGCCGTGATATTCTTCCTCTATACTTCTTTACATGTTTTTTTAAGTTTTAATTCTAATAAATAGTTATATTTTATTTATTTATTTACAAAAAAATATGCAGTTAAAATAAAATATCTTATAATCAGGACATCTCTGTCCCACAATGGCAGTACTTAGAACATATATTAAATTTAGTGTATTAAGTGTCATTAATTTTTTATTGACATAACAGCATAAATTTGATTCAATTTACAAAAGTGTTCTAAATTTGACTTAATTTTAAAACAAAAATAACATTTAGCATTTCAACCACATAATAATTAATGTTAAACTATACATGATATATGACATCTAAAACAAAAACCAAATATATTATTAAACTATATCAATCAACTTAATTTACCTCAAATAATGCATTCCTTAGTCTCTCAAAGTACTGTTTCTTTTGACCTCAGTCGGTGATGCATTCCATAGTTGAATGGCGTAAACGAAAAATGCTCCAGCGCTCCAGCGGTTTTCTCTGCAACGACGGTTGTGACGCCGGCCGACAGACAGACATTTTTTTTTGCTTTTTTAGACTCAGTAGGTCCTAAAGCGTCAAGAACTGCCAAAAAAAGAGGGAGTAAGAATTTCACTTTTGGATCGAGAATCAGGTTTTTCAAACCGAAGTGCCAATTGAGTAGTATATTCCATGATCATATGATGCACTGTCTGCACTCTCTTGAATGGCTAAATCCTAGGTTTGTGTCTTCGTGCAAGCAATAGCGTGCCATCATCAAGGAATGTCTAATAACTACGATTGAGGGTGCTACTGTTGGCTGAATATAGTTCATTCGTTAGCACTCCTACGATAACATTTTGGCTATTATCTCACTGCTATTGCCAGTGGCATTTGAAATCTCACATTAACTCGTTTGTCAATAACAGGGACAGGGAGTACGTGTGGCTTATCACACCCGTAGACGAAAAATTAAAAACATTCACAATGCAACAAAAACTGATCCCTCCATGTGGGCAATTGCCTTGTCCACAATTCGTTCTGTCTTCAAAATTGTTCAGGATGTTGCAAATTGTTCACGCAGTACCACGAATAATTAACCATACTCTGTAAATTTTGTTATAAAAATTAGTAGGAAGAAACATGAAAAATTCTAAATCTAACAACATTTAATTCATCCAAGCATATCAAATCAAATTATTCAACGTACTTCTATTTATTTTTTTTATCTCACAAACTAATATTAATTCATTTCTAAACATCAAATAACTTAAAACAAAAACAATATTAAATTATTTAAGTCACGCAAAAACTAAAAACAAATAAATTCTATTCATCATGTAATTCATCTTTGAACTATAAACGTGTCCCTAATATTCATAAATTCCGCAAATAACCAAAAAATTGAAATTTCAAACAATTTATGACATATTAAAAATATTATCTTTATTTTTATATTTGATTTTTTCAAAATTGTAATAATTTATTGCATTCCATCGACCAACAACCGATGATGGATAATCATAAGATAAGTCTATCTTAATATTCTATTTGAAAATTGAAAAGAAAATTTCATTCAATTTTATTCCGATTATCATCAAAAGAGAAAATAATAAATAAAACATAAAACATTGTGTGCGTATGTTTGTTTTGACTGGCACTTCTCAAAAAATATTATCGGGCAGTTGAATCGGGCAGTGTACCAGTGGCTGAATGTTTTTGTGGCGTGAATGAGTAGCTCTATG
Organism: Diogma glabrata; assembly: GCA_963693315.1. Taxonomy (NCBI): domain Eukaryota; kingdom Metazoa; phylum Arthropoda; class Insecta; order Diptera; family Cylindrotomidae; genus Diogma; species Diogma glabrata. The sequence continues at coordinate 361,863,649 of OY856186.1, read as the reverse complement.
AATCAACTTTAGATATTCTGCGCGGTTGCCGGCAACAGTATAATTTCCATGGCAGCTATATTAAAGAGATTACATTTGATTTCTTGTTTTGCCATTCCACCCAACCCTACTTATATGGAAAAGCGTTCTATAATTGGCCATCATAATCTCAAACTACTAACTCTGTCAAAATTGATAGACTCTTTTTTACAATAAAGACTTAGCAAGTAAATTGAGTTAAAAAATATTCTGCATCTATTGATGTAGAATAAGTAAAAAACGATAATGGGGTCGAATATGTAAAATATAAATAGTAGAATATTATTTTATGTGCAAAAAACTGTGTATGTGTTGAATAGAACAAGAAAAAGTTCAATTGCTGGAAAAAAACACTTTGGTTCAATAAATACAAAAACTTTTGCTGTACTTTATAGTCACCAGGCCCTCGTGCCTTTCATTTGATAATTGCCACATATTTTATACTTTGTGAGGCGCCGGTCTTTGACGAGTTTTCGTTCGGCAAACTCCGAAATATGGGGAGGATTTGTTTTAGAAAACGAAAACTTTACTTAATCGAAAAAAAATGGTCTGCTATTTACGAGACCGACAGTTGATATTTTGACAAGTTTGGGTTGAAAAGTTAAAATTTTTTTTAAAATTCTTTAAATATACCAAAAATTATTACAAAATCAAAGAAGGAAACTTTTTCCAAAATTCTATAAATACTTAAACAATTCGAAATTCAAAAAACTTTTTCAAAAATATCGCAGAAATTATAACAAAACCCAGCTATTTTTAAAATTCCAAAAATTATAACAAAATCAAAACTTTCCATGTCCAATTTCATGTTCGATTACATTTCATGTCATACAAAAACAAATAATTGATTTTTTTTTTCCAAAAAACTGATTAAAAAAAATTAAAATCATTCTTTTGACACATATCATCTACTGACAATGCCTACATAAACAAAAGCGCTACTATCCTTATTAATTGACTTCACCTTTGCCTAACCATTTCTAGGACAATCCTGACTCCAATGACCGTTTCATGACATCGAAAACATCTACCATGTTTCTTCTTTGATTTTGAACTTAATCTTCTACTAAAGTTACATCTTTTAGTCATCAATGCGGTCCCAACTTCAAATTCCTGTGACATCATTCGAGATTCCTCAATCATCGGAACTAGGAAAATTATTGAATCTTAAAAGTACCCATATTGCCATGCGGATCTTTTGTGACACTTTTAAACCGCGGTTGCAAAAAATGAACCCTAAAATTCGATTGTCCACATACCATTGGCTGGGCTACAAATAATAATATGCAGCAACGGTTGTTGTCCAATTGTAGTTGCAATGACTTTTTGTGCCTTAACAGCTTTCTTGTCTCATGTCGTTTATTTCGGCATCGGTGCCATCTATTATTTTATCTATCACAACATCAGCCTTGTAATTTTGTAATTTTTGTTCGTTTCCCATTTTTTTTAAAATTGTCTTTATTAAAATATTAAAATATAAAAGTATAAAATATAAAAATATAAAATATAAAAATATTAAAATATTCAAATATTAAAATATGTATTAAAATATGTATTAAAATATTAAAATATTAAAATATTAAAATATTAAAATATTAAAATATTAAAATATTAAAATATTAAAATATTAAAATATTAAAATATTAAAATATTAAAATATTAAAATATTAAAATATTAAAATATTAAAATATTAAAATATTAAAATATTAAAATATTAAAATATTAAAATATTAAAATATTAAAATATTAAAATATTAAAATATTAAAATATTAAAATATTAAAATATTAAAATATTAAAATATTAAAATATTAAAATATTAAAATATTAAAATATTAAAATATTAAAATATTAAAATATTAAAATATTAAAATATTAAAATATTAAAATATTAAAATATTAAAATATTAAAATATTAAAATATTAAAATATTAAAATATTAAAATATTAAAATATTAAAATATTAAAATATTAAAATATTAAAATATTAAAATATTAAAATATTAAAATATTAAAATATTAAAATATTAAAATATTAAAATATTAAAATATTAAAATATTAAAATATTAAAATATTAAAATATTAAAATATTAAAATATTAAAATATTAAAATATTAAAATATTAAAATATTAAAATATTAAAATATTAAAATATTAAAATATTAAAATATTAAAATATTAAAATATTAAAATATTAAAATATTAAAATATTAAAATATTAAAATATTAAAATATTAAAATATTAAAATATTAAAATATTTAAATATTTAAATATTTAAATATTTAAATATTTAAATATTAAAATATTAAAATATTAAAATATTAAAATATTAAAATATTAAAATATTAAAATATTTAAATATTTGAATATTAAGATATTAAAATATTAAAACACTAAAATATTAAAATATTACAATATTAAAATATTAATATATTAAAATATTCAAATATTCAAATATTGAAATATTCAAATATTAAAATATCAAAATATTAAAATATTAAAATATTAAAATATGAAAATATTAAAATATTAAAATATTAAAATATTTAAATATTTAAATATTCAAATATTACAATACTATAATATTACACTATTACAATATTGCAATACTAGAATATTACAATACTATAATATTACACTATTACAATATTGCAATACTAGAATATTAAAATATTTAAATATTAAAATATTAAAATACTCAATTATTCAAATTGGACCTGACTAAGACGCGCAGAGAAGATGGAGAACTGTTTTCTCCTCCTGTTCATTGTCATTGCAGCTTCCACAGTATAGTGATATAAGAAGATACCCAGTCTGCTCGTATGTTTCCGATAAGACAGTGTTCCGTAATGACACCCAAAGCCATGCTAATATATCAGAAATTTCTTGATATCAGTTAATCAGACCTGGAGCGGTGCAGTTCATGCCAGATCTGCATGGCAATTGCACATATAACCATCGTAAATTTCCTCCTACTCCTTTTGAAGTGGCAGTTTACATGATAAAATGTAGTCGCAAACTTATCATGCTTGGTGACAGAAGGAAGTGACTTACCGCAAGTTCGTCGGTCTTTAATTTCCTTGTTATACGAAATGCATCAACATCGTCTTCCTTTTTGTCAAGCGTCGATTTCATGTCACATGATACAGAAATCAGTCCTTATGCGATTCATCACTTAAAACTTTAATTCATGTTTTCATGGGAAAAACGAAAAATAGAAAGTCTCACAAGTGGTTCTCTTGTTCAATCAAACTAACATAACTAATTTCAAAATGCTTCATTTACTTTCCTTTTTCATTAATTAAACGAAAAGTAAGAATACTCAATTGTTGTTGTTTTATGTTGAATAACTTTGCCAATAACTTCTCGTTAACATTTCCATGAAGTAACATTTTTATTTTATTTACCATTTTTTATGTGTCTAATTAAAATTAATTTGATCGTTATGATTTTTTTTAATTATCATAATTGTTCTTTGATTAATTATGTGTTTTTTTTTTGTATCGAAATAGTAATTTAAATGAAAAAAAAATTGTGGTTCGCCTAAATGTTTAATTTAAAATGATTTTGTTTTAAATAGTTAAATATTTTTCTTATAGATGTCTATAAAAGAATAAAAATGAAAACTTAAATTTAGTATTTTCTGAGCAGATTACGTTAAATTGTACCACACGATTTCAACTAACGACTTTTAATTGTTTCAATCAGTTTCATAAAATAAAGGATAGTTTCCCATTGCGTTATAAATAGTGTCTATTACTTTAATTCTAATATGATTTTCCTATTTTCATTTTGTTTACAGAAATTTATGTAGTATTGAAATATCAATTCACATAATTATTTGCTATCGATTGTTATGGACGATAATAATAGTTTTAGTTTTATTTTTGTTAAGATACATATTTTGTTATGTTAATATATATGTAGGAAGGAAGATTGGTATTAATTAACTGTCAAAATTTGTTTGTGGTTAGTTTTTATTAGGATAGATGAATTATAATTGATTGAATAGAGTTATAATAAAGCGTTAGAGTTATTTATTTGTGATGCAAAAAAGATGACTAAATATGTATGGCAATCTCAATTTATATATGATTTTTGCAGAGATAAACATATGTGTCGTTTTTCTTCGTAATACAACCTCAACCCTAAAAAACTAATGATAGAAAGTCAACATTTATCAAACCGTCCATGTTTTCTATCGCTACTAGACATTTCTTGGGGACAATGATAAAAGCTGATTTATAAATATTTTCCGGTTCCTTGTTAGATCTTCCAGCTTTGCAGCAACCAAACATGAGTTATCGATCGGTTTGATAAACGATATATCATATCTCTTTAGATAAAGATAGTCTCAAGACTTTTGATTAAGGTTCCAGATAGTATGTCACAACAAGGTTTTGTTCAGTTTGCAGATGTGACTGTCTTTTTGGACCTAACAAACTATGTACAGTTGTCCAACAGAGTGAAATGAAAAATGTCAATTTTAAATAGTTTTACATAATAGTAGTTTTTCTAACGAGGCTCTTTAGCAAATTTGGAATGGTATAATTTTTAATAATTATTCAACAGTTGCTAAAATTTTTGCCTTGGGGCAAGGAAGTATGGTATACAACACTGAAAAAAAATTCAATAAAATTGTTCGTTAAATATAAAAAACAGTGGTAATTGATTTTCTTTCGTTCGCTCAATAAACAATATCATTGGTTCAATAAACAATATCGGTGGTTCAATAAAAAATTTATTAATATTACGAAAAAATTAAATTTATTAATAAATTGTTTATTGGTCTAACGAAAAGTAGTTTTTTAATTGCTGTGTAACCAACAATTTGACTGGATTTTAGTACATTTTTGTTAGTGCAGAAGTATATAAAACAAAATACTGGTTTTAATCACTTGGTTCTTATTTCAGATCGGACTGTATTAATAGTTTTATGATTTTGATTTTGGTTCATGTTCATTTTTTTTTGTATCACAGCCAAGAGTTCGAAATGAATTGAATTGAATTGAATTGAATTGAAGCCAAATGAATTTGGCTACCAAATTGAAATAGACTATTAGCGTAACCCATGGTGTAACGCGAGGAGCTTGTCTATTAACACACCTCCTGGCATCATTCCAATACACTTGGGCTTTCTATTACTAACCCGACTTCTACCCAACCTGGTTTCGATTTGCCACGTCATACCTGGACTACACTAAACCGAATAAGAACGAATCATAGACGTTTTGCTGATTCATTCTTCAAGTGGGGAATTTCAGAGTCCCCTCAATGTGACTGCGGCGCTTCACAACAAACCATAAAACACATTGCAACTGTGTGTCAAATTTGACGATACAATGAATGGTGACATCTCAGACATCCATTTGGCAACTCCCGATGTAGTAGCATAGATAGACTCACTCGATGTAAACATTTAATGTTCAAACATACTGCCCAATGCTCAAATATTTTACTTTTTAACCAAAAGACGCGTAATCAAATTATTTATAAGCTCATTTAATGTGTATTCATGTTTTGTTTTAGGTAGATTTCATAGAAAAATCTACCTATTTTAAGTTTAATTTTTGTTTTTTAATGTGTCATAAAAATCATACGCTAAATAAAAAGGCCAGCGGCAGGTATATCAGCTAGAAAAAGATAGATTTCTTGATCAGACAGATATGCATACAAGTAGAATCAATGTATCAAATTAGTTAAAATCAAAAAACTAAGTAGAAACGGAATTATCCAACAAATTTCACACAAGACATTAAATACATTAACCAAAACTACTTTATGCTATTTCGGAACAGTTTTGTTTAATTTGGTTAAAATTAGTCATAACATATTAAATCCACCAAAGATCAAATGAACGCCCACCAAAGATCAAATCAACTACGTCACAACTACAATTATACCATCACACATAATTTATAATCAAACATTATCAAACAATTTTAATTCAAAATCATCTTTGTTGTTGTTTTTTTTGTTCTTATTTAATCTTTTTTCGAACGGTTACTTAGTGAAAAAATAGAAACAAAAGAGAATTTGCTAATTTTCCTATGGTATTAAATGGCTTCAGATTTGTCTGCAATAGGTGCATTATATTGCTTATAAAAATGGAACCTTTTGGGCTAGAAAGCTGCTGAGGCATTTGGTGAGGCTATAGTTTAAAAGCATGCTTTAAAGTTAAGATGAATTTAAATAACAAACTGAAACATGATGAAAGCATTGCCTTTTGAGTTTGTTTTCACTTCAACAGCCCTGGGGCCTCAACCTTTAGACCTGAACTATTTTTTTTTTAATTTTGGAAAGATTTATATTGTATCTTTGTGTAAAAAAGTTTTCAAATGTGAGCTTGTCCATTTTCAGCTAGATCAAGGACAAAAAAGTTTGGCAAATTTTTAAAACAGCCGATTTACCAATACCAATATATGCCAGGGAGGATGTCCTAATAAAACCTGCAAACTCATTGTAGGTGTTGTCTTGAAAGCACTGGTGATACATAAGTAAAAAGTCTATGTACCGCCTCCAGTTTTTTTTATCGCATTCCCCAAAAAAGGTTTCGAGAACCATGCATGAGACCCATAGCTGACAATTGGTCTGACAACTCCTTTGTCTAGCCAGTATATCAATTTCGGAGTCATCCTTATCTGCCAACACTCACTGGAATAAGTTGCAAGCAACACAAAATATGCTGCCTTGCGAACCGCAACTTTATGTCACCTGATGGCCCACCGTGATCACTTGCACCAGGAAAGTAACATACTGCCGGTCCGTGAACATAATGAATTGCTAACCAAACAATACCTATTGGCCTGTCACAAAGAGCAACATCCTTGCAATGACACCTTAACTACGATAGAACCACCCAGAGACTTAAGGAAAACAGCAAGATGCTTTCTGCAAGATGTCAGAGATAGCCAGGTTACTGGTAACATCGATGAATCTACATATAGAACTGGCTTAAAAACACTCCACACCAAAACAGTTGAAAATGCAATAAGGAACTATATTCCAAATCGTGTTCTAAATAGAAAGCCACCAAAAGTTGCTGCCGAAGAGGTCCAACTACCCCGTAGTACCAGATCCATCCTAGCTCATCTAAGATCCGGTTGGTCACGCATCCTAAACTACTACATGATCAGAGTTGAACCTGAAATTATTGACAAATGTCCCTCATGTGACGGCACGCCACACGATGAAGACCACCTATTTAATTGTCCTAAAAATATAAATATAACTAACTTGACGAAGGAAGATTTGTGGTACCGCCCAAGGGCAGTAGCAGAGTTCCTGAAGCTAGACATAGAACCGGAGAATTTGCACCAAACACGTCGCTACAACAACAACAGTTTCGGGGCGTTCGTAGCAATTTATGACCTCGTTCATGTGTTGGCTTGATGCCTTTTCATCAAAATGATGTCCAAAGAAGTCAACGTTAGTTTTAGCTAAGTTGCATTTATCAACGTTTCTAGTAAGACCAGCGTCAGAAGCGTCAGGTGCTCCTCAAAGGTTTCAAAAAACAAATTTATGTTCTCAGACAAGGGGATGCATGAACCGTTGGAAAAACGAATGCAAAGCGTCCGAACGGTGTAAAGATTGCTGGTTTTTTCAATATCGCGTTTATCAATAGAAATCTGATGCAACGCACGGACAAGTTCCTTTTTGGAAAAAAATTTGCATCAATAGAGCGAATTGGAGAAATCCTGAATATGGAGAATTTTTTTTTTTTTTAAATAAAATGTGTTGTGTAATAGGGTTTAGAATATGTGTCACAACAACACATAAATACCTTTTAAGACCTAGGTCTAGACCTGGGTCCCACAGCAACTGGCGTTCTAAGGTGTAGATTAACGCTTTTTTTAAACATCTGCGGGTAGAAGCCACCTGAGACTAAGTGTTCCGGCAAACTATTCCATTTGTACGCAGTTCGGACAAAGAAGTCTTTCTGCGATCTGCCAGTATGACAGCACGGGATCTTCACCGTTTCACCGGTTGCGGCAGCCGATTGCCGAGTGGAACAGGGGTAAGAATAAGTTTGAGGCATGATGCCGCTGATTTCATCTGAGCACTGCTGATGACGATATTTGTAAAAAACAACGAGGTCAGCAACAGTGCGACGATGTTGTAGGGAATCAAGTTTTGATGTCAAAGTTCGATCACCCACAATTCGTATAGCCCGCTTTTGAACAGAATCCAAGAGGCAGCACCCCAAACTTGACAGCAGTACTCCATACAGGGACGAATATAGGACTTATAAACATGGAGGAATTGGTATGGAGTGAAAAATTTTTTGCATCTATTTAGGAGGCCGAGATTTTAGACGCGCTTTTTTCCATCGCCATTACATGATCGTTCCAGAGTAGGTCATTTGAAACTGTGACACCCAATAAACGAATGTTTTTACATTCACCTATTGGTTCATCACACATACTGAATAAACTATCTTTGGGGAACTCGGTCTTTAATCTGGAAACAATCAACAGCTGTGTTTTGGTAGAGTTGAAATTGACAAGGTTTTGGTCACCCCAGTCGGCGACTTTATTTAGGTCTTTGTTCACGTTTATGGCAGCGTCTCTCCGGGCAGGATTAATTCGTTCGTGCATTTTACCTTTTGAAGGAAGGGGCTCGAACGACTTGTGCAGAGTACTATCATCTACAAAACTATTTATTGGGTTCTGGTGATTTTCAACAATTCGTTGATATAAATCAAAAATAGGGTTGGGGACAATACTGAGCCTTGAGGTACACCAGCGTTAATTAGTTTAGACTCAGAAGAAAATCCGTCTAAGGTTACCGAAATGTATCGGTTGGATAGAAAATTTTGAATCAGCTTCACAACATTGGGATGAAAACCGTACGCAGCGAGCTTGTTGATTAAATTGGCATGCCAGACTCGATCGAATGCCTTGGAGATGTCTAAAGGGATAACGTATGTTTCACCACCTTTATCAAGTATGCTGTTCCATTGGATATTTATAAGAAGTAGTGACGTTATTAAGAGAACCGTAGTCACCACAAGGTCTCCACTCTCCGTTCTTCTTGTTCACGAAGTGGGGAGAACACGACCAAGGGCTGTTTGACGGACGACAAATGCCTTCCGATAACATAATGTCGAATGCCGCCTTGGCGATAACTAATTTGTCAGAAGCTAATCGTCGGTACTTACACGTCAGATCGTTTGTCCGACTAAGCCAGGTCATGAGGACTAGTGATACCCTTAAAATCCTTATAGTCACTGGGCCGGCGCCGATTTCATGTGATGACTACCACATATTCTATACTTCGTGAGACGCCTGTCCTTTAGGAGGCCGAAAACATTTGTTCTGCGATTTTTCTCAAATCGGCCACTTTTGCGTTCGGCAAGCTCCGAAAAATGCCGATTGCCCAGGATCTTGTAAAACTTAATTTTTTTTAACTATGGGGGTTGGAAATTTGATTTAGAGCACAATGGTAACCTTGTCCGACAAACATTTGTCTGCTATTGTCTAGTCCGACAACCCAAACATCCAAAATGTCAGTTGTCGGACTCGACAATAGCAGACACATTTTGGTCGGATTAGCTTACCGAACGCAAAAGCGGCCGATTTGAGAAAAATCGCAAAACAAATGTTTTCGGGCTGGTCAAGGACAGGTGCGAAGTATAAAATATGTGGTAAGCATCACATGAAATCGGCGCCGGCCCAGGGATTATTAAGGATATCTTGAATTTTGATATCAAGCGAATTGTTGTTAATGGTTGTTAGCGAGAGCGTTGAAGAAGTGGAGTTTTTGGCAAAAGTGAACAAGGAGGAGGATTGACTAGGCGTCGATTAATATAATGTCCACTAAGAAACCATACTTGTTAAGGAAATCAGCTCCGAGAATCATTGTAACATCGGCCATAACAAAGGTCTGACAGAACACTTGTCTGAGACCAATGTTTAAAGTTAAAACTTTTGAACCATAAGTGCTAACAGAATTAGCGTTAGTAGCATAAAGAGTGAAAGCTGATTTCTGTAGCCCTATTCCGGTACGTCGTGAAATAGAAATTGAGAAATAAATTATAGCAATTTTTTCATAACTAGTATTCCGTGCCGCGGGAAAAAACAAATTCGTACTAGAAAATATTTCTTTATTTCATTTATTGCACCTTTTTCTCAATTCCCAATTCCCAGGGAAATGCCGGAATACACGTACAGGAGAGTTTTTCCCTCGTTGTTGCGGGGAGGAATGACACTTTCAGCGCCTGTGCCAACCAATAACTGTTGACGGGAGTTGGTATTAAATATTAAGAGACGGAGTTTGGAGAAACTATAATCACACGCTACCTCGTGTGTTGAGCTTAGGCGTTTGGAAATTAGGGCGATAACATTTATATTTGGGGTCACATTTGCGTGCGTTATCTCCAAACAAGTGATAGTAATAGATCGAACATTTTGGTGCGTGACTTGGACCGGGGTCGTACGTGAGACCTGTTAGGGCGCTTGGCGCGATTTCGTCGAAAATTGTTGTACTCAATTCGATCCTTAGATCTACTCGGACTACGAGGGAATTGTCGAGAAAAAGATTGTTGATGCAAGTCATTCAACAGCTGTGCATGTTGGGCCTGCAATTCAGGATATCGCAGAGCCCAGACCTTGTACCTGCTATTGGAGGAAGAAGAAGAAGTGGCAGAACTATCTACCGCTCTTAGCTAGGGACCATCTATTGTAGTCAATATTTTGTCATCCATATCGGCAGTCGTTAGCAAGTCAGCCTCTACTACCGCGAAAGCGGTAAACACAGACGTTGTAAGTTTTTCCTCCCATAATTATTAACATTTCCTCTGAGATCTGAGATTTGGATTCAGCAGTTAAATCCCTAAGAAATTGTGAATGATTTTGTAGCGCCCTGGTCTATATTTACCGTGGAGCACATGCCGCAAGCGGTCTGATTGGCTGCTTGATAGGTGGGCTAGAAAAGCCTTTTTAAGCTATCCTATCGGTTAATCGTGTTTGGTTGAAGAAGAATGTCTCTAACCAACGAAGCAAAGGTCGGCGTTATAGCGCCAAGTACATAACTGTACTTAGCTTGCCGGAACTTAATGTTGCCCAGGCAAAAATGGTCCTCAAGCATGATAAACCAAAGTTCTGGTTTTTCGGACCAAATGGAACGGACTTTAGGGCAATTGGCGTGATTTTGAGCTGCGGATGCTGATGGAGGTGTTGTAACTGAACTTTCAAGACGCGGTTTTTAAGTGGAGAGGGAGCAGATGTTTGATGGAGTTGCATTCTCGCAAATACAGCTTCTATCCGGGCGTCTAACATCTTTTCGAGCTCGTGGGTTATCGTTAATTAGCAGGATCCTGTTCCAGTTTATTGTTTAGTTGCTGAAAGTATGGGTGGATCGCTCGCAAATACCACCGGGAATTTGCAATCGCCCTTGAATCGGGCAAGGAGGACGGCAGGAAGGTAGAAGAGTGTTGCAGCGCATAACGTGAAAGAACAGATCGCAACCAACATGGTTCCAGAAACAATTGCAAGCTCGATGAATCAATGCATTATAAGAAGAAGAAGAGAAAATATTTACAATAACAAACAAAAAACCTGCTCCTGGCTTAGGAAAAGATAAAAATTACCTGTTCGTTTTATCGGGGTCACCAATTTTGGTATTTATTAAATAAAAGGGTTCGTATTGAAAGTATTCATGTTTTTTCTTTTATTTGTAAATATGGCGTGGTTTAGGAATGACTAATCTAAAGTGAAGTGACATTTCGTTTCTAAGTCTTTTTTTTCTTTTTAAGGTAACTTTTCTTTCTTTCCACCAGGAGATGAGCTGTTTTGAGTTATCGTTATTTACGGTCGATAGAAAATATAAATAAATATGCATCCTAACATAGTGCATAAGCAAACCTATATTATTTTTTATGGAACTGGAAATTATTGCCACAAGCCAAATGCTTTCTGTCTATAAATTTCAAAACTGTTTATAACTACTAGTTCAAAAGACTAAGAAATTTTTTCAATTAAATATTTGTAGAAATATTTAGTGCTTTCGTTGAAATTCTTTGCTTGACATTCATTATTTAATTTGTTTCGACGTGTATGAGTACTGATGCGGCGTCGATGAGAGGTGGACTGTATTTTTTTTATTGAAGATATATTTGATGTGAGTTGGTTGGCACATCAACTTCCAACACCGTGATGCAAATATCAAGGTAATGTGAGACCCAGAGAAATACAGAGACTAATATCGACTCATATAATAGTTGAAAATCATGTACATATGAGATGTTTTGATTGAAGCAATGACGAAAATGTCTCAGCTCATATAATAGTTGAAATTATGTAAGTGAGATGAATGATGCAATGATGAAAATATCTCAGCTCATATAATAATTGAAGTTATGCAAACGAGATGATTAACAGAAGTAATGACGAAAATATCAGCTCATATAATAGTTGAAGTTATGCACATATGAAATGAAAATATCAGCTCGTTTAATATTTGAAGTTATGTAATTGCGATGATTCACTGAAGTAATGACGAAAATATCAGATCATATAATAGTTGAGATTATGTACATATGAGATAAACTATGCAATGATGAAAATATCAGCTCATATAATATTTTGAAGTTATGTAATTGCGATGATTCACTGAAGTAATGACGAAAACATCAGATCATATAATAGTTGAGATTATGCACATATGAGATGAACTATGCAATGATGAAAATATCAGCTCATATAATATTTGAAGTTATGTAATTGCGATGATTCACTGAAGTAATGACGAAAATATCAGATCATATAATAGTTGAGATTATGTACATATGAGATGAACTATGCAACGATGAAAATATCAGCTCATATAATAGTTGAAGTTATGTACATATGACATGAACTATGCAATGATGAAAATATCAGCTCATATAATATTTTGAAGTTATGTAATTGCGATGATTCACTGAAGTAATGACGAAAATATCAGATCATATAATAGTTGAGATTATGTACATATGAGATGAACTATGCAACGATGAAAATATCAGCTCATATAATAGTTGAAGTTATGTACATATGACATGAACTATGCAATGATGAAAATATCAGCTCATATAATATTTTGAAGTTATGTAATTGCGATGATTCACTGAAGTAATGACGAAAACATCAGATCATATAATAGTTGAGATTATGTACATATGAGATGAACTATGCAATGATGAAAATTTCAGCTCATATAATAGTTGAAGTTATGTACATATGACATGAACTATGCAATGATGAAAATAATATTTGAGCTCATATAATATTTGAAGTTATGTAATTGCGAAATGAAAATATCAGCTCGTTTAATATTTGAAGTTATGTAATTGCGATGATTCACTGAAGTAATGACGAAAATATCAGATCATATAATAGTTGAGATTATGTACATATGAGATGAACTATGCAATGATGAAAATATCAGCTCATATAATATTTGAAGTTATGTAATTGCGATGAACGATGCATGGAAACATCACCCGTTCCAATCGATGAAAACTTATACGAGGTTTTTACTGCATGCACACTCGACGAATATTTGTCAGAGAACAAAGAAAAAACTATTTGGTTAATTTATATTTACATTAAAAAACTGACCTGATGCACACAACTTTATAAAAACTTCATTTATTAATTTTACAATTACTGATTTTAACACATGGGAATACAAAATATTTAAAATTCACTTAAAACTAAAAGAGAGAGCTTAGCTCATACTCAACCAACTACATGGTAATACAAACAACACTTTTTACTGACTATACTATTCAGATATAAATTCGTAAGAAATAAGAGAGCAAAACTACCAAAAACAGTCCATTTTATAGAAAGCCAAAACTCTACAAATCACAGCTGTCAAGTTTACCAACGATCTCGAAACTATCGAATTAATAATATAGAATAACGAACACATAAATTCAATGTGAAAATTGAAAATATCGAATGAATGATCAAAATATACCGAACACGTCAATTCAAAATTGAAAGTTTCGTTGACATTTCAAAAGGATTGTTTTGGTAATGTTTTGCATAATTTTATAAATCTTTAATTGGTTTTGTTTTGATCCTAATTTAAAATATTTTGATTTTTCAGGTAAACTATTTAACAATTCACGATAATGCGTGAATATACTGGCGACCTTAAAGTATTTACTTTAACAAAATGAAACGGTCCAGGCTGCGACATGGTTGCAATTACGTAATCCCTTAAAACCAGTTACGGACAGCAACTAAAGTAAATTTTAAGTGTATGAATATTCAGGGATCACTGTAGTCGAGGTGAGTGACTTGTCAGACTGAACAGACTGGTCGCAGAACATTGTTGCTTGAGTTACGTAGACGATTGCAAATATTAATTAGTGAAATATAAACCACCACTAGTTTGTAATTACTTGATACAACAAACTGCTGCAAATCTTCAACATCAAGATGTGAGATTACGCTGATTCGTGCTACTGAGCGTTTCAGAATGGATTCAGCTGGGTTAATGGAAATGACAATAGGCTCAATTTAAAATGACACAACGATTGTACAACGAAATTGGGTTGTCGGACACACTCTGTGACGAAGAGTAGACCACATGAATGCTGCTTGTTGGATATGCTGAAGATTACGAGCTTCACTGAAGTTGGCAATGTTGTGGAAGCAGAATTTTTAAAAACATCACAATCCGTTACGTGATACCATACATGAGCTCTAAAAGGATCAGCTGATGAGTTAATACCGATTTCCAACTGGACTGCTTTGAGACGAAATACGCGAACATGCATATGAACCATTTGTCAGTTGTATTTGAGCACGCATCTTGAGCTAATAGAGGGGGCCTGCAAAAGTTAAATGTCAACGATTAAAGCTCGGTGCTACAACCTGAATTATCAATTTGGCAGACGGAAATGACAAAATATAAAATTCTAATTCAAACGAAATCATTTTCGGTTTGTAACATAAACTAGACGAAAGACGCGTGAAAATAACTAATGACTTTAATTCCTACTGAAGACAAACATTTTATTAAATTATAATTAAACCTATAACGGCTTAAGATACTACCGAAACATTAACTACCAAATATTGAATTAAAACGAATTCTAATGACGAATACTACTAAATACAAATGAGGCATGTTAGCCATTTTGCAAGGACACATTGGTTAACATTGGAAAAATTGTTTGATTTTGTCTCAACGACTATATGACGAAAGTGGGCTGTCAGACACACTCTGCCAAGGTAACGAAGAACGAGACAAGAGCGAACATCTGTAGGAATTATGATAGCAACAAGGAGAACGGCGAAACATTAATGAAGCTAACACATCCAGATACCAGCGGATGTTCGACGAACCAATATAAAACCTTCCATGTTAACTGATGACCGATGTGAATTGAATAACTAATTATTTCACATCTAATAACGATGAATTTGACAGGATTTGATGAATGAGTCGGTAATTCAATAATGTAACATGCGATGAATAGTATTTAATCTACTAGAATTTAATGGGTATAAAATAATTTAACAGGTTCCTAAAAATATAACAATCAAACTAATAAAATACGATGAATGGTGTTAGGGTACGGCGAAACGTACGAGAAAAATATCTAAAATATAAACGAACAACAATTTTATTCGGAAATCACATTCTACTAAGTACGACGAAACGAATAATGACTACAACTATTGATGAACATTAAATTGAGAAACGAATTCTAGTAAGATATGACGAATAACCAATTACTACAAATGAGGCATGTAAGCCTATTAGCAAGGTCAGAGCTAATTCACATTGAAGAAATTTGTTTGATTTTGTCTCAACGACTATACGACGAAGGTGGGCTGTGAGACACACTCTGCCAAGGCAACGAAGAATGAGACAAGAGTGAACATCTGTTGGAATTATGATAGCAACAAGGAGAACGACGAAAAATTAATGAAGCTAACACATCCAAATACCAGCGAATGTTGGACAAACCAATATCAAAACTTCCATGTTGATTGACGAACGATGTGGATTAAATAATTAATTACTCGACACCTAAAAACGGTGATTTTGAAATGATCCGATGAATAAATTGGTAATTTAATATTGGAACATCCGATGAATATGCTATTTAACCTACTAGAATCCGATGAATATAATACATAATATAACAGAATCCTAAAAATAACAATTAATCTAATCAGGTACGACGAATGATTTAAAAATACGACAGAACGGTTTTCTAAAATATTAACGAAGACAACAATTGTATCTGGAAATCACATTCTACTAAGTACGACGAAAACGAATAGTGACTCCAACTATTAACGAAAAATCGCATTCCAACAAGGTACGACGAAAAACGAATAACGATTTTGAACATATTAACGAAGACAACAATTATATCTGGAGATCACATTCTACTAAGTACGACGAAACGAATAATGACTCCAATTATTAACGAACAATCGAATTCCAATAAGGCACGACGAAAAATGAATGACGATTTGCAACATAGTAGCGACGACAACAAATTTATTTGGAACTCAAATTCCATTAAAGTACGACGAACTGAATTAAAATATTAATGAAAATAAGAAATTTATTTTGGAATTCAAATTCCATTAGAATACGACGAGATGTATAAAGATTTTTTTAAAAATATTAACGATGACAACAAAATTATTTTGGAATTCAAATTCCATTCAGGTATGACGAGATTTTGTACGACGTTGTTTTTTCAAGAGGTCTACGTCAGGGGAATCCGGCATGTTAACCTATGGAAAATTAATATCGAAGAGAAAAACGGATGAACATTGTTCAGAACGGAATATGTCAATAGAATGGAACAGTCCGACAAGTCATCCACCATAGACAATTAAACAATCGACTGAGCGATATTGTACACCCCGTAGTAGTGAATGTCCCGAAAAAGTCACGATTATATGATCACGCAAGTCGTGTTAATAAACAATGACAATATAAATGCTAGAGAAATGCATAATGTTAATGATATTTGACGAAAATTTAAATAATTAAGTTACTTATAAATTATACTAAATGGTACCTTAAATTATCCGAAAACGTTGGTTGGTCTTATTTCTTCCGAAGTTATTTTGAGACGAGCTGCGTATATATCCGACTCGAAGGACCAAATGATGCGGCGTCGATGAGAGGTGGACTGTATTTTTTTTATTGAAGATATATTTGATGTGAGTTGGTTGGCACATCAACTTCCAACACCGTGATGCAAATATCAAGGTAATGTGAGACCCAGAGAAATACAGAGACTAATATCGACTCATATAATAGTTGAAAATCATGTACATATGAGATGTTTTGATTGAAGCAATGACGAAAATGTCTCAGCTCATATAATAGTTGAAATTATGTAAGTGAGATGAATGATGCAATGATGAAAATATCTCAGCTCATATAATAATTGAAGTTATGCAAACGAGATGATTAACAGAAGTAATGACGAAAATATCAGCTCATATAATAGTTGAAGTTATGCACATATGAAATGAAAATATCAGCTCGTTTAATATTTGAAGTTATGTAATTGCGATGATTCACTGAAGTAATGACGAAAATATCAGATCATATAATAGTTGAGATTATGTACATATGAGATAAACTATGCAATGATGAAAATATCAGCTCATATAATATTTTGAAGTTATGTAATTGCGATGATTCACTGAAGTAATGACGAAAACATCAGATCATATAATAGTTGAGATTATGCACATATGAGATGAACTATGCAATGATGAAAATATCAGCTCATATAATATTTGAAGTTATGTAATTGCGATGATTCACTGAAGTAATGACGAAAATATCAGATCATATAATAGTTGAGATTATGTACATATGAGATGAACTATGCAACGATGAAAATATCAGCTCATATAATAGTTGAAGTTATGTACATATGACATGAACTATGCAATGATGAAAATATCAGCTCATATAATATTTTGAAGTTATGTAATTGCGATGATTCACTGAAGTAATGACGAAAATATCAGATCATATAATAGTTGAGATTATGTACATATGAGATGAACTATGCAACGATGAAAATATCAGCTCATATAATAGTTGAAGTTATGTACATATGACATGAACTATGCAATGATGAAAATATCAGCTCATATAATATTTTGAAGTTATGTAATTGCGATGATTCACTGAAGTAATGACGAAAACATCAGATCATATAATAGTTGAGATTATGTACATATGAGATGAACTATGCAATGATGAAAATTTCAGCTCATATAATAGTTGAAGTTATGTACATATGACATGAACTATGCAATGATGAAAATAATATTTGAGCTCATATAATATTTGAAGTTATGTAATTGCGAAATGAAAATATCAGCTCGTTTAATATTTGAAGTTATGTAATTGCGATGATTCACTGAAGTAATGACGAAAATATCAGATCATATAATAGTTGAGATTATGTACATATGAGATGAACTATGCAATGATGAAAATATCAGCTCATATAATATTTGAAGTTATGTAATTGCGATGAACGATGCATGGAAACATCACCCGTTCCAATCGATGAAAACTTATACGAGGTTTTTACTGCATGCACACTCGACGAATATTTGTCAGAGAACAAAGAAAAAACTATTTGGTTAATTTATATTTACATTAAAAAACTGACCTGATGCACACAACTTTATAAAAACTTCATTTATTAATTTTACAATTACTGATTTTAACACATGGGAATACAAAATATTTAAAATTCACTTAAAACTAAAAGAGAGAGCTTAGCTCATACTCAACCAACTACATGGTAATACAAACAACACTTTTTACTGACTATACTATTCAGATATAAATTCGTAAGAAATAAGAGAGCAAAACTACCAAAAACAGTCCATTTTATAGAAAGCCAAAACTCTACAAATCACAGCTGTCAAGTTTACCAACGATCTCGAAACTATCGAATTAATAATATAGAATAACGAACACATAAATTCAATGTGAAAATTGAAAATATCGAATGAATGATCAAAATATACCGAACACGTCAATTCAAAATTGAAAGTTTCGTTGACATTTCAAAAGGATTGTTTTGGTAATGTTTTGCATAATTTTATAAATCTTTAATTGGTTTTGTTTTGATCCTAATTTAAAATATTTTGATTTTTCAGGTAAACTATTTAACAATTCACGATAATGCGTGAACAAGTACCATACTCGCTTTCTTCGTAAATATTTTAGCTTGGTTCTTTTAATGATTACTTTTCGTTGATAATTTCAATTTCAACGCGTTTCTGCCATTGGATCAATCAATCAAACGAACCGTAACATTGTCGAGAGAAACTACTTTTTCTTTCTTTTTGAAGCTATGTGTTAATTGGTTAAATGTACATTTAACCAAAAAACGACATTTATAACATTCGTAATAAATTCCTCTTATTTTCTTTTGGCAAATCATTACTGTTATACAACAACCTTTTAGTTTTTATTAATATTATGATTGCCCATTTCTATTAGATTTTCTTTTATAAAAATGATATCGTCAATTTCTTTTTCTTTTGTTTTATTTTACTTTAAAAACTCATTTTCTTTTTCAACCAATTTTCCTTCATTTCCACTAAGGCAATCAATTTACTTTTATTATTATTTCCTCTTCAGGTTAGATTTGTAAATAGATAAAAACAAAAATACAACTGTTTTTTTTTCCAAAACTGTTTTCACAAAATTATCGTTGATTTGTTAATGCGTGGAGCTAAACCGTTGTGATAGTTCTTTTTTTATTATATTTTTACAAAATCATTTGAAATTGAAATGACTCGTGCGCGTTTGACATATTATGATTGTTTGTGATTATGTTGGATGAAGAATTTCAAAACTTCTTGTGTTCTCATGTTTTTAAATCATAGAAATGTAGAGTTAAAGGTGTTAATCACGTGGCGTGTGATGTTCAGTTTTTTTATTATTTAAATTTTTTTTTGTATAGCTAATAAATTTTTGTGGTAAAGTAACCAGAACTAAATTTGTTGTTTCATATGTGATGTGTGATATAAACAAATGGTCTAACGATAATTTTATTTAATCAAACAATTGTGAGTGGATTTTTATAAAAATGTAATATGTTTGGAAATTGTACTGTAAGCACCTAGAGAATAAGAATTTTGTTTGAAATACAAGTTTATTATTGTTGAAATAAATGTTTGGACAATAAAAATAAAATTTCTTGTGTGAAAAAACAATTAGTATTAAAATTGGTTCAAAAAAGTTATCCATATTTATATATTTGTAATAAACGCCGGGTTATCTATTTCTATTTAGGCGAAACATTTTTCAAACCATCCAAAAGGTACAGTTTTTGAATCGTTTTAACGACCGATTAGATCTAAAGATTTTGAAAAAATTAATAAAATTTTAATTTCTCGAAATATTTCTATCATTGTTTAAAAATGTTGATCAATACTTTTAGAGGTTCCTTAGAGGTTCCTTGGCAGCAAACAAAACAGTCTGCAATAAAAATTTTACTACAAATCTAAAACCAAATTTTTATGAAGCAAAGTTGAAATATTTTATTAAACCTATGCTTCTTTTTTCTTTGTTCAATAAAAAACAATAGTAATAAATAGTACGTTATGATGCAAGGACGTAAAGCTAAATATTTTGGACGTATGTATGGACGTATGTTTGCATATCGAGGCGCTAGCCGAGATTTGCACCCACATTAAGTCCAAAATAGCTTACGTCCGTGCGCCATATACTATTTTTTATTCGCCGCAAGTAAAATATTTTTAAAAAAATGTTTATTCTAAATCAAAAATTATAAATTTGCATAAATTTTAAAATAAAAATATGTTGAACAAGTAACTTTTGACAAAATATTTGTTATTTATTCACAATTATTGTATAACTATGACAACAAATAATAACAATAATTTTAATTGGATAATGAAATTTTGAATTTAATGGTTGCTTTGATAAAAATTTGTATTTTATATAGAATTTAAACCAATACAAACGTTTTTTACTTTTTTGGATGTAACTATGACAACAAAATATATGGTTAAAAAGTGAAACTTTACGGCCGCAAATCACAGTAATAAAGTACGACTTTAATATGTAGGCGAATAAAAAAGTAGTTGTTTTGTTTAATGTATATGATGAGCTCGTAATGGTTGATATTTTATTAGTTTTGTTTAAATAAAATGTTTTATTTAAATTGTTTAAAAATAAAATATATGTTTTCTTATTAGTTTCTATTTAAGAGATTTATTTTTATGCTTATCTTTTTTTTTATTTTTATTTTAATTTTTAAAAACCCCTATCAAGCAATTTAGCAATTTTACATAATTAAATTACTTAAAATGTATGTTAATAAATTTGATGATGATATCAGATTCACTTCTATTACACTTAATTCAACTTGAAACAATGCAATTAAATTGTAATGAATTGCATAAATAATGTGAATAATATTTATAATTATGTGAATAGAAATCTTATATATTAATACGCTAAAAAAAACTTTGTACAGCCTAAGGCTTTTTTATTCGAATTTTGATTCATTTCAAATTTTCACTGCTAACCGATATTAGTGTAACTTAGATTTTAAAGATTTTTGGGATTTTTCGGATCATAAATAAAAAAGTTATAGACGAATTAAAATGTATTTTTGAATTTAACGGCCTCCCACACACAATATCAAATAGAATTGCCCAAGTATATATTTTTTTTTTCAGAAAAACGAAAAACTTTTTATATTTATATATTTACATACATTATAAGTTTACTTACATACAAGTAAAAATATTCTACTGGGTGGTACTGTTTACAATTTGCATATTTATATTCTCATTTCTCACAACAAATAAAAGAAATGACATATAAATTTAAAAGCCTAATATGTTTGAATAAAATATTTCCTTATATTGTCCATACAACACAAATTTTAACCATATTGAATTACTTTAAGAACACCTTATATTCGTATGTAAAAAAAAACACGAAACAACAAACAAAACGAAATGAAATTTAAAACTTAAAACTTTATTTTCTTTTTTTATATATTAGTTTATGCATTTCTTTGGGACTGGATAGATGTTTTTTTTTTGGTATTTATTTTTTTTGTTTGTCTGTTGATTCTGGGAATTTTTGTTTGTTTATAATGAAAAATTGGTCATTACATTCAAAAAGTGGAAGGTATTAATAAAGATTGAATGATTTTTAAATCCATTTTGATGGATGAAGTTTGTTTGAAAAGATTTATGTAAGCGATTTAGATGTACAAAAAAAAATAAACAACGAAAAAAAGATTTATATTATTTTTTATATTTTTATCGGGAACTATAGGCGAATCGTGAAGATGTTTTTTGATTTTTAATCTTTACTGATTGAGAATAAGATGTAATATTGAAGAAGATGTTTTTTTTAGTGGAATATTTTTCAATGACGATCAATGACATCTTTTTTAGATTGATTGTTGATTAATAATAACTACCTCGGCTCGGCGTGCTTCGCTACGCTTATAAATAAAGTTTTTGCGTAGACATTTTGTTGACGTAGAAGCAATGATTTCAAAAAGTGGTAATGAGAAATGCTAGCATATAATTTTTAATTTTTCTTTTTAAACATATGAATGAAAAATAATTAGAACTCTAGCTGATCAGTTCGGGTATATGAAAAATTAGCGATCAAATAAGTTTTCAAGTAAGGTTATTTGATCTGAATTGCATAAATAATGTGAATAATATTTATAATTTTGTGAATAGAAATATTTATAATTATGTGAATAGAAATATTAAAGCCATGTCAAATCTATGAATTGACAGTATATTTATTTTGAATTCGTTTCAAAATTGAACAAAATAACGGGTGTTTCCCGAACACCGGTTTATTTGAATCTTAAATAACTTTTAATCCTTTTTTTTTAAATATTTTTTAAGGTGTTTATCTATTTCATGAAAAGTAAAGGATTTCAATCACTTGTCTATTTCATAAATTACATTCTTTAATTCATTCAATACAATTTTACTGTAATTTCACTTTTAAATCATTAAATGATTCCATCAAACCCGACGAACATTTTATACATGAAGATAGCGGTATTTAAGTTGTAAATTGAAAATGTATGATGCGTTCATTTTTCAACATTTTTTAGTAATACAAATTTAAACGTCAAAAAATCAAAAAATTTAAAATTTTATTAAAAATAATATTAATTTTCCATAATTTTCTTAATATTTTGAAAAAATAAATTTAAATATCGGTGAAACAAGATAAACAAAAAATATAATTATTTTTTTAATGCACTAAAATTAATTATTCAAAGCGTCCGTTTGTTTTTGTTTTCATTGCCTTCACTAAAAAATTTTTTCGCACATAAAACAAAAGCATTATTTCATAAAAATTAAAATGAAACCAGCAATTTTAGAAAATGTTTAAAAACTTTCAATTTTTTCATTTAGTCCAGTAACTTTATACATCACAGTATGCGTCAAATCCGGTAGTTCTGATTTTTTGCAGACTTGTTTATGATGTTGGCCTAATGAATAATCCAAGCTTGTGACCTCGAGCGCCGGTGCTCGAGGTCACAAACTTGGATTATTCATAAAGCCAACATCATAAACAAGTCTGCGAAAAATCAGAACTACCGGATTTGACGCATACTACCCCATACTCTCAGGCGACAAAGTTAACTGGACTAATTCTTTCACCATTTTTTTTGTTTATTATTATTATCATAAAGTAAATTTCGTTTCGCTTCGTTTTTTGTTATTCGTAAAAGACCGTATTGAGTTCAAATATATGCACTTCCCCAAATTCTACACAGTTCACTAATAACACAATTTTATAATTCTTTAAATGATTTACTATAGTTTTTATTTAAATAATTTTTTATATTGAAAAAATGTTGTCTCTTGGACTTATAGATTTTAATTAAAAAATATGGAGGGGCTGAAATCTCACAGCTCTGAGATATCAAGACTTCGGTCTGGGTTAAGGATTTGTATATAGTTTTCGGCAAAATACTTTTATGAGGACATAGTTTTTAGTTTTGGGCAGCGATGTATATCAAACATAACTCTTTGTTAAAGTACAATTATTTTTTATCTCTGTTTAAAAATTTATTACAAAACTAACACGAAACATCAATACGTTGTCGGAAAATTATAATCAAAATTCCAAAAATATTGTTAAATTAAATAAAATCAAACTTTTTCACAATTCCAAAAATATTCCAAAAATTAGAATAAAATCAAATATTTAAATTTTATCTAAATTCCAATAATATTTCAAAAATTCTTAAAGATCCAAACTTTTTCCAAAATTCTAAAAATATTGCAAAAATTATTACAAAATCAAATATTAAAATTTTTTTCAAAATTCCAAAAATTATAATAATATCAAAAATTAAAAATTTTTCAAAATTCTAAAAATATTCAAAAAATTCTTACAAAATCAAAAATTAAAATTTTGCCGAAATCCTAAAAATATTGCAAAAATTATTACAAAATCAATAATACAAACTTTTTCCAAATTCCAAAAATAATTCAAAAACTATAACAAATTAAAAAATTTGCATGTCCAATTTGATTTTAAATTACATTTACGTCATAAAAACAGCTACATTTTTTTCCCAAAAAATTGGCTAAAAAAATAAATGAAATCATTTTTTGACATACTTGACATTATTTTTTTGACAAGCTTATAATGTCATAATTCTCAATAATAATAATAAAATTTCATTTCAAAGAAACAATTTTATTTTTTTCCAAAAAATTGGGTAAAAATCTAAATAAAAATCTTTTGACACACTTGACAACATTTTTTTGACAAACTTATAATGCCATAATTCTCAATAATAATAATAAAACTTGATTTCAAACAAACAATTAATTTTATTTTTTTTTCTAAAAAATTAGGTAAAAAAATAAATAAAAATCTTTCTTTTGACACACTTGACAACATTTTTTTGACAAACTTATAATGCCATAATCAGGTTTTTGATCTCACATACTAATCCCGACCATCAAGATTTCTCCAAATTTAATGTTCCTACTCGTAATCACTTAAAATGAACATTTTTTAAACCAAAAATATGAAAATTTGCTATTTTTGACACACATAATGATTTTTTTGACACACTTCCGGTACAGTTATCGAACACAGCGTCCTTTCGGACCTGTCCCTTGTGAATACCTATTTTTAGGAAAAAAAATTTTTGAAATCCCCCAGCCGTTTTCCCTGCAGTGTAGGTAATGACGGCGGACGGCCGGCCGGCCGGCAGACAGACATACATTTTTTTTTTTTGCTTTTTTAGAATCAGGAGGTCCTAAAACGTCGAGAAATGTCAAAAAAAGTGGGGGTAAGAATTTCACTTTGAGCTCATGAATGTAATACTTAGGTCTTTCAGACCGAAGTAATTATTATAACAATATCTTATCTTCTAAATTTATATAATTCAAAAACTGTTTTTTTATTACTAGGTAATAAATTATATAAATTTAGAAGATAGAATTTGTTACAATAATTACTTCGGTCTGAAAGACCTAAGTATTACATTCATGAGCTCAAAGTGAAATTCTTACCCCCACTTTTTTTGGCATTTCTCGACGTTTTAGGACCTACTGATTCTAAAAAAGCAAAAAAAAAAAAATGTGTGTCTGTCTGCCGGCCGTCCGTCACAACCGACGAAATCTAGAAAACCGCTGGACGGATTTCAAAATTTTTTTTTCTAAAAATAGGTTTACTCAATGGGAAGAGCCGAAAGGACGATGTGTTTGATAACTGTACCGGAAGTGTGTCAAAAAAATCGTCAAGTGTGTCAAAACAAGGAAATTTGCATATTTTTTGCTTAAAAAACGTTCATTTTAAGTGATTACGAGTAGGAACATTGAATTTGGAGAAATCTTGATGGTCAGGATTGGTATGTGAGACCAAAATCTAGATTATTGCATTATAAGTTTGTCAAAAAAATGTTGTCAAGTGTGTCAAAAGAAAGATTTTTATTTATTTTTTTACCCAATTTTTTGGAAAAAAAAAAAATTAATTGTTTATTTGAAATGAAGTTTTATTTTATTATTATTGAGAATTATGGCATTATAAGTTTGTCAAAAAAATGTTGTCAAGTGTGTCAAAAGGTTTTTATTTAGTTTTTTACCTAATTTTTTGGAAAAAAATAAAATTGTTTGAAATGAAATTTTATTATGAGTATTGAGAATTATGGCATTATAAGTTTGTCAAAACATGCTGTCAAGTGTGTCAAAAGAAAGGTTGTTATTTATTTTTTACCCAATTTTCTTAGAAAAAAATAAAATTAATAGTTCGTATGACATGATATTTTATTATTATTATAGAGAATTATGGCATTATAAGTTTGTCAAAAAATAATGTCAAGTGTGTCAAAAAATGATTTCATTTAATTTTTTAGCCAATTTTTTGGGAAAAAAATGTAGCTGTTTTTATGACGTAAATGTAATTTAAAATGAAATTGGACATGGAAATTTTTGAATTTGTTATAGTTTTTGAAATATTTTTGGAATTTTGAAAAAGTTTGTATATTTGATTTTGTAATAATTTTTGCAATATTTTTAGAATTTTGGAAAAAGTTTTAATTTTTGATTTTGTAAGAATTTTTGGAATATTTTTAGAATTTCGAAAAATTTTAAATTTTTGATTTTATTATAATTTTTGGAATTTTGAAAAATTTTGATTTTATTTAATATAACAATATTTTTGGAATTTTGATTATAATTTTCCGGCAACGTATTGATGTTTCGTGTTAGTGGTGTAATAAATTTTTAAACAGATATAAAAAATACTAGTACTTTAACAAAGAGTTATGTTTGATATACATCGCTGCCCAAAACTAAAAACCATGTCCCCATAAAAGTTTTTTGCCGAAAACTATATCAAAATCCTTAACCCAGACCGAAGTCTTGATATCTCAGAGCTGTGAGATTTCAGCCCCTCCATATTTTCTAATTAAAATCTATCAGTCCAAGAGACAACATTCTTTTAATATAAAAAGTTATTTAAATAAAAATTATAGTAAACATTTAAAGAATTATAAAATTGTGTTATTAGTGGACTGTGTAGAATTGGTGGAAGTGCATATACTTGAACTCAATAATTAGCGACCCCGACGTGATTGACCATCTCACTGCCACAGAATTTCCTCTTAAGAAAAACAAAGGGAGATGTGTGAACATATCCCCTTAGTTCATCTTAGTCTCTAGTGTGACGCGGAGGTAATTTAAATATTACCTGCCGAGAATTTGGTTTCTTGCCCAATGAGTCGGTCATGTACGCAGGTTTAAGTCGGTTAATTGAAATATTCTGGTTCTTACCTTTTATTTTTCAATGATGTTACTCTTCCTGTAACGCCTAATAACTTTAAATAAACTCTCATAAGGTGGTGATAAGCTAGGTTTTACCTTATCCACCCTGACGACGAAAACGTAATCGCATTCCAAAAGATCTTTTGGAATGTAAATTTTTGACCGAGGATCTTTCCGGGTATCTTTCGGAATTAAAGATCAGACCCACTTTTTGAGATGTTCCACCAGATCTGCATGTTCTACTGGATTGGTATCCTTTAGATGTATGAATAGTTCCCCTGGGACCTTTGGGCTTTGTCCGTAGACAAGATCCGCAGGAGTATATCCAAGATCAGATTTGATCGAAGACCGAATGCCTAATATAACGATTGGGAGTGTATCACTCCAATTGGTAGCATTACCATAAGCTTCCAACGAAGATTTGAGCTGTCTATGGAATCTTTCAACCATTCCATTGGCGTTAGGGTTGTAAGCCGTTGTTCTGATTTTATGAGAATCCATGATATTCATAAGTCCTTGAAATTACTTCGATTCAAAATTCGCTCCGCGATCAGAAGTTATATTTAATGACACCCGGAATCTTGAAATACGATTAGTCAAAAAAACCCTAGCCACTGTATCAGCTGTTCCATCCACCAAGTGCACAGCTTCCGGCCACTTAGTAAAACGATCGATTGAAGTTATTATGTACCGGTATCCATGAGATGGAGGTAGTGGACCTACCAAATCAATATGGACATGCTCAAATCTGGCCAATGGTACAGGTACCTGACCGAATTCTGAGTGAGTGTGTCGTTGGACTTTATATCTTTGACATGATAAGCATGTCTTAGACCAATATCCAACATCAACACTCATAGAAGGCCATAAATAACGTTTAGAGAGCAATTGCCGGGATGCTCTTATAACGGGGTGGGCTAAACTATGTAGAGAATCGAAAGTGGACCTTCACTTCACAGGGATTCAGGTAAATATGGACGAATTTCGTTGGTCGAAGTCTCACACCAAATTCGTTTGTTATGATGTTTAGTTGAGATAGGTTCTAATTTTCATTTAGAGCCTAAAACATGTGGTGTAGATTTTAGATGTTGGAGTTCTGGATCTTGAAGTTTCATGAGTTTATCGACTTCTAATCCAGCAAAATTAATTGACATTTCTTCAGTGCGTGAAAACTGTTTTTTTTATTACTAGGTAATAAACTATATAAATTCAGAAGATAGAATTTGTTATGATAATTTTTAATTAAAATCTCCAAGAGACAATTCACAACATTCTTTTAATATAAAAATTTATTTAAATAAAAATTATAATAAATCATTTAAAGATATAAAAATGTGTTATTAGCGAACTGCGTAAAATTTGTGAAAGTGCATGTACTTGAACTCAATAATTGGTGACCCCGACGTGATTGACCATCTGACCGCCACAACCGAAAAAACAGATAAAATTTAATGGAAATGGGTCGCATGTACTACTTCAATCGTTTTAAATAAATTGAATGAATTGTTAAATTATATTAAATGACTAAAATTCAGTCACAAACGGGGTGGGATGTCCAACATACAATAGGCGATTTTTTCATTTTGATTTTAATGTTTGTACATCAGTACCTTATGATTGAATTGGATGAAACTTGGTACATAAGTATATAGCACGGTTCATAACAGCTCCGCATCCAAAGTACCGGTTTTTACTTAACAGTGTTTTTATGCACCTTATCAGCCTATAATAATGAAGTGATTATAATAAAACTTACGAAAGAGGTTTCAATTAGTGTGAGAGCTTTTGGGGTACATCGACCCTGGAGACTTTGGAGATTTGAATGACAAAGAGCTAATAAGTTTTGAAAATTCAATTACATCAAATTCTGATTACTGATTTTGATTGCACTTAGTAAATATGCTTAGAGTATGATTTGTAACACTTTTACATCCCAAATTCCGTTTTTTCACCTCCGGAAAAAATGTTTTATCTTTTTCTATTAGTACAACAGGATTCTGTTGGAACACTATTAAGCTTTCTTAAGTGAACTAATATTGATAACATTTTAGCAACGGATGGAGATTTGAGAAGAAGGGCTGGAGACCGCTGGAACACCTGTTTCTATATAATTAAAACTACGCGAAATCTCTAACAATAGCGATATAAGCTGCTATATGGCCAGAGAATTTTGTTTACTTTGTTACTGTGGTGAAGTCAGCCTGTCGCCAATTTTGTTTTATTAACTTATCCAACACATCGGAATCTCTTTGTTCACAAATCTGTTTGGCAAAAAAATAAAAAACCTTCCAGTTTTGCGCTAATCCTGCCATTCTCCATTTTTTTTTTTAATTTTTGGATACATGCTTTGAGGATCAGGATCTTTTGCTGATATTATCTTAAAATTTCAGAAATTTATTTTTTGTTCATCTTTATGTGCATTTTTACTTCACCACAATTTTAAATTGTGTTAAGCAGTGCAATCTATCGAGAAAAAAAAACTTACATACCCTAAATTTTGTTTTTTCTTTTGTTTTGGACCATCCTCTATCTAAATAATCAATACAAATTTTGGTGTACGTCTATGTGTGTGTTTGTGGTTGGTTGGGTGGTTGACATTCTTGCATAAGATCTTGATTAAACTTTATCAAATGATCCAGCTTCACTTGAAAATGGAAGATCTGGATTCATTTCAAATTTGGACAAAATGGCGGGAGGTCTCCCGAGCACCTCTAAGTTTAAATCTTCAATAATTTCTAATTCCGGCTAATGATCTTATTGAAAATTTTTATATAAGGTTTTATTTCTGTTTCCAACATTTCTGCATACCAACTTACAATTTGTCACTTCCGGTTAAAAAGTTTTTTTTTCGGGTGTTTATCCCTACTGTAGCCTACAATTACCGATCGATTTTCATGAAACGTTGGTAAAAGCTTTCAAGTAACATAAGGTAGATTTTATCAGCTTTTTGATTACATTGGATATAAGGTTGGGGGTCCACCATGGAACAGGGGGTTTTTGTACCATGTTTTTTATGTTTGTTGGGAGCACACAACACTTGACACTTTGGAAAAAGATGCAAATATATGTATGGCAAGGAGCTGATTAGTTTTTGAGCGATAGTAAACAAAGTGGTGTGGGATACCCCCAGCAACTGTTTTTTCAAAGCTCAATAACATCTGTTCCTGATAATCGAAATGGATGAAACTTGGTACATAAACGTACCGGTTGCACAACAGTTCTGCATCCCATCTTCCAGTTTGTCACTTCTGTTAAAATTTTTCTTTGCAATTTTTGGCATCTTTTTCAGTGTCTTTATGCACACTACAGCCTACAATAATTAAGTGATTATGATGAAACTCATGAAAAAGGTTTAGCCGTAGAAGATAATTACCATCTTTTGGGACACTACTGACTTTTCACACTTTGTTTTTAAAGTTTGTTGGGAGCATACAGACTTCGTTCATTAATCAATTTTAGTGGCACTTTGAAAAAAGATGGAGACTTAAATGACAAAGAACTGATTAGTTTTTGGACAATATTGGAATAAGTGGTGGGGGGCCTCCCGAACACCTGTTTATTGTGTCATTATTTTTTCAATGTTTGTTGGAAGCATACAACATTCGTTCGAAAATGAATTTGAAAAAGATACATACGACAGAATTTTTGTTTGTTGGGAATTTTAATGTTTTTGTAATAGGAACTACGCGAAATCTATAACATTGGTTAGCCTTTAATTAAAGTATTTGATGGATATTAGCTCACTATGTATCCATAACACTATGTTTCCAGAGCTGTGGTGAAGTTAGCCTATGCATCAGCATCGCAATATTTTTTTTGTGGAATTCGCAATATTCAATATGTTAATTTAATATTTATTCTACTATAATGGAGGTCGAAAGCAACTGACTTTGGCTAGGGCAATTTAACATAATCACTATTACCAATGAAATGTTTTCCTCTGATATAATTTACAAAATATTTAATAACTTTTCTTATATGTTGTTATGGGACCTGTTTTTAAAGGTTTTAATGTAAAATATTCCTGATTGGTGTAACATCAGAATTTCTTTGGATTAGTGACGTTCATTATGATATTTTTTTTTGGAACCAAGTTTACATAGAAAGCCGAAATTGATTCAACGATGCTATCGCCTTCTGAGTTTGTGTTCAGGAAATGGATGCATAGGATGCATCTTTGATTATATAATATTAAACTTTTTGGTATAAAATAAAATTTCGATGAACAGCTCATAACCTGTGTGATAGTATGTCTGTAAATACTTTTAAAACATTGTTTTTTAATTAATATTTCGTTTATTTACAGGTAAGATTCATTATATTTTAAGCCGAAATATAAATACTAAAACAAAAAGTAAGTTTTTTTTTCTTGTGTAATATATTTTATTTAATTAATTTCCTTTTCACTCCTAAAATCGACAATTGAATTATTAAAACTCCTACCACTGTCACCAATATAAAATTTTAGAATTTATCTTTAGAATTAAACGTAGCACAAATATTAAAAACAATGTCGCAGACAAATAGTATTTTTTTGACTGACAATAGGAAATATTAGAAAAGGAAATATTACACATCATTGCAAAGTCGAAAATTCCACCTAATCCAGGGTCGATAAGCTTCCATCATTATTGTTAAATTTATTAATATAAACTGTGAAGTGAAAACTATTTGTTGACTAGACTATACTTGTAACTCTGGTGTGAAATTTTTTCATTACTGCCCAGGTAGAAGGATCTACTTTATTGAATTTTCCACTTATTGACCAAAGAGCAGCAACAAATAATTAAAACGTTTTCAAACTAATGAAAAACAAAAACAAAATGTTTTTCTCAAAACTACATTATAATGCAAACTTTTACGTTCCGCAATAAAATAGCAGCCAAAGGTAATAAAGTGAAATAATTGCAATCAGTTTTAGTATCCAACTTAGCCATTAAAACATTCAATTTTCAAACTCTCCTGAACAATTATTTATCATTTTATAACAAACACATATCAACGATTTTATAGATATTTGTTTTTGTAATAAAATTAAAATATAATAAACAAAAAAAAAATTAAAAATAAAAATAAACTACATTTTCCCGATTTTATTGCATTTTCATTTTCTTGTTCGAACAAACAAAGTTGAAAAAATAAATAACACGAAAATTAAAATAGAAAAATAATGACGAGAATGTAATTTATCTAAATTCTAAACAATGACGTATTTATATGGTTTTAGACTTGAAGTTTGTTTGTATTCGGAATATCTGGGTCGAACAAAGTTAGCATTTATGTGTATAACTGTTAATTGATAGTTAACGCAGCTTAATAGTTTTTGTACCTTTGATGCTCTCAGGCTCTCTATTGGAGTAAATCGAGGTGTTTTGATAGTTGTTATAGTTTTAATAAAAAACATTTTGACCTTTTTGGAACTTAAAGCAGAGTCCACCCAGTTCATATTGCCTCACTAGTTGGCCACTCTATTTTCTATTTTTGTGGATATCGTTTACTGGCTTTTGCATTTGTATTTATTTTGTTCTTAGTCAGCTATCATCAGTTGCGGACTGGGACACCAGGAAAGTTCTTCAAAAAGATTAGTGCTCAGTTGTAGTAAAAGATAAAATTTATGAACGTGTAATCGAAGTGTTGAATTGCAACTCGTTTACCGGATTTGGGCTGTACAATCTTATTTCTGATTTTAACAAAAATAGCGGTTTGGAAATTAAAAATTGTATTGGCAATTCTACAGATTCTACAGATAGGCAATTCTACAGACAGAAAGCTGTCAACATGCGAGGACAGAACAATAGATTCACGTCGTGGTTGAGTAGAAAAGCGGCAGGACAGATACATGTATGGTGTTATGCCCATGTATTGAATCAAGACATAACAGATACCACCTGTTTGGTTCTTGATTTTATAAATTCATTTCTATTGTTGAATGTTTGTGCTGTATTTTAGGTAAAAAGGTCTTACCAACAAATAGATGTTTGGGTAAAACAAGCAATAGAACTAGATTTAAACGGCTCAATGTTATAGGTGAGACTAGATGGACTCAAGCGCCAGCGCTTAAAATATGTTTTGTTGCTTTGACGATAAAGGAAACATCTTACATGTAGATTTGCTTCTTAGTTTACATACAATAGCCTCTAATGATAATTTCAAATTCCAAATCAGACAAACTGCCTCGAAACTTCAACAATCATTACAAGAGGGAAATTGTCTATATCGTACCACCTCCTAAATCGTACCACCTAATTATTTACCCTCCTCAGGCATTTTAGCCAAATCTTTGAATTAAAATTGGAAGCACAAGTAGTTTTAAAAGTTTTCCGCTAGGTAACCATGATTTTTGTGAAAACAGATAATTGAATCGATAGTTAGATTTTCATCAGGTGTTATTTCTCCATTAATTTATATCTTCCTGGCAATATTTGATTTTATACCCATTTCTAGTATGGACAATATCTTTTCCATATTTTTTTGTTCCCTTTCGAAATTATCAAACCCATGCAAACCCTTCATACTTGAGTGGCAAATGACTGATCACATGAGATCTTTATTAAATCCAAATCTCCGTGTGATTTTAACTTGATGGCGTTTATTGACAACTGGAGCAACATAACAATTCAAAACAAATAATACAACGAACATCTTTTGATAAAAACCTTTCGCATTTGAATCACTAATTTTTGTAAAAATTACAAAAAGAAACTTCCACAATGTATTCTATTCAAGATTTTATTAAGAGTTTAGCAATGGATCTAACCATTATGTAGTTTAGAATTTTAAGACACTGTGTGAACCCTTGGATTGATTGGAGTTCTTGTTTAATAGTTTTTTGATAATCGCTGGCCAAAAATCCAATTTCAAATCCAAAATTTGTTTGTCGAAGTAAATTTTATCAAATAATTATTAAGACTCTTTTTAATTTATTTATAAGAGTAAATTCCACTAAATAATTATTAAAAACTCTTATTAATTTCCAAAAAAAAATATTCTCTTTATTTTATTTTACAATATATAAATCAATGTATAATATATTGAAATATCAAAAATCCAAAAATCCAAAATATTGAAATATAATATGTATATTGAAATACTAAAATTATTAATTTGTTTGTATCGACCAATTAAGCTCACTGCTAAATTTTTAATGAAAGAGTATAGAACAATTATATAAACAAAAGGCACTAAAATATATAAAATGCGCCAAAATAAAATTTGTCGATTAATCAAAAAACAAATGACATCTATATTTTAAATAATTCTTGTGGTCAACGACATCTATTGCTTTGTAGAAAAAAAATCGCGAAAATATTCTGCAGTTTCCACTGTAAAATACAAATGTCATTTGTCAAAACTAAGAAAATGTAAACAAGATAAGTATAACCAATTCTAATATAAATTCTTAATTATATAATTATTTAATTATAAAAACATTTTTATATAGATTAATAATGCTCAGCTTGAAGACAGATAGAATATCCACTGATCTCAGGATCTGCCGTCAACATCATCCGCCCCGTTAACGAATCCATCGTTAACCAACAGGCAGCTTACAGAGTTTCACCACCGGACGTTGTATTGTTGAATGTGATGTTTTTAATGTGACTGCTCTCACTAATCCATCTTTTCCTGGATGCACTTGAACAACCCGTCCAAAGGGCCATTTACATACTGGAGTATTATCTTCTTTTATTAAGACTATATCATTGATATCAATATTAGCATTAATTTTGTTCCATTTATGACGCTGTTGAAGATTGTTTAAATATTCCAGATAATACCGCTTCCAGAATGTTTGCATCCGTGATTGTATTTTTTGCCATCTTGCTAAACGATTTTCAGGTTCATCGATGGTCTGTTCTACTATCGTTCCGGTAGATGTTCCTATTAAAAAATGTGCAGGAGTTAATACCTGATATTCATCATCGGAAGTAGAAGTGCATAACGGGCGTGAGTTTAGTATACTCTCTATTTGACAAAGCAATGTATTCATCTCTTCAAAAGTTAAGTTAATATTGTGAGTGGCCTTAAGCAGGTGAGTTTTCACTGATTTCACCGCTGCTTTCCATAAACCACCAAAATGGGGTGATGATGGTGGAATGAAATGCCATTCAATTTGATTTTGAGTTAAATATTCTGCAATTACATAATCATTATTAATGTTTTTTATTAACTTACATGCTTTGTCGAGGATGCGTCTGGCTCCAACAAAATTAGAACCATTATCTGTGTAGATATTTTTAGGTAGCCCTCTTCTGGACGTAAAGCGTCTTAAAGCAGCTAAAAAGGCCTCACTAGTTAAATCTGTAACTCCTTCAATATGTATGGCTTTCACTGACAAGCAGACAAATATACAGATGTATCCCTTAATTAGCGGCTTGTTCCCTCTACCTTTTCTGGATGTGATATATATTGGTCCAGCAAAATCAATACCACAATTTTCAAATGGACGAGTTGGATTGACTCTCGCCGCTGGTAAGTTACCCATGAATTGCGTAGTGGCTTTCGCTGCATATCTTACACAAATTACACAGTCTTTTATGATTCTTCGTATTCTGCTACGACCATTAAGCACCCAATAATTTTGCCGCATGATATTACTGGTAAGTGTCGGACCAGAATGCAAGTTAGAGAGGTGAATATCCCATATAACCCCGTCAGTAAATATGTGTTTTTGTGGCAATATTATGGGATGTTTGCTGTTGAAGTCACAATCTGAATTCTGTAAACGACCACCAACTCTTAGAACGCCATCGCCATCTATAAATGGTGCTAGTGGGAGAAGTCTGGATTGGCTGTTAACCCTATTATTTCGCTGTATGTTTTGGTAATCCTCCTTAAAGACTTCTTGTTGAACCCACTTAATACACACTAATTTTGCCCTTTTTATCTCCATAGTCGTTAATTGAGTGGTGTTTGAAGCATTCGAGTCTCCACTTCGTTTTGCAATTTTTCGATCGATAAACCTGATTACATATGCTACAATTCTGAATAATTTTGGTAGCTTAAAATTCTTCTCCAATAACCGACTTATCCAGGAATTTGTTTCCGGTTCACATTTTGTATGTAATATAGTGGTTTGGTTGTTTGTGTTGCTATATTCCATATCGCTTTCATTTGCATCAGAATTTGCCAACTCAATGCTAGTTGGCCAACATATTTGATCTTGTCCTAACCAAGCAGGTCCTTTCCACCATTGTTCTAGGTCGATCAGCTTCTCGGGACTAACACCTCTGGAACCATAATCTGCGGGATTATCTTGAGATTGAACGTGTGCCCAATGCTTTCGTGGAAATTTCTCCAATATTTGGCTCGTTCGGTTGGCTACAAATGTCTTCCATCGTCCGGGGTAGGTAGAAAGCCATGCCAATACGATTTTTGAGTCAGTCCATGCGAAATATTTTGCATCAATCTGAAGTGACTCTCTTACGGCAGACATTAATTTCACCAAAAGATGACTTGCACAAAGTTCGAGCCGTGGTAATGATACTTTCTTGAGCGGAGCTACTTTAGTTTTAGAGGTAAGTAGCTGACATATGGTTTGACCATCCATGGTGACTGTTCTGCTGTAGATAACCGCACAGTAAGCTGCTTCGCTCGCATCTGCAAAACCATGAATTTGTATTTCACCATTGAAGTTAGTGAACCGTTTAATTTGGAGTCGTTCGAAATGTTTGAACTGGTTTCTTGTCTTCTGGTATTCTTCTTCATATTCACGAGGTAAGTTGTCGTCCCAATCTAGTTTCAGGAGCCATAGTTTCTGAAATAAAATCTTTAAAATGATTATGGATGGGGAAAGGAAGCCGAGAGGATCAAACAAACGAGAGGATTCAGAGATTATTTTTCGTTTGTTTACAGCACCGTCTTTTTCAGCATGAACGTCAAAAGAAAATATGTCTTCTCGTGGATGCCATAGTAAACCAAGTGCTTTGGTTGGCGACATATTTTCACAGCAGATTTCCATTATAGAGCTGTTGTCTTTGTTCTCAGATAGACAAGATAAATTTGATCTCCATCTACTCAATATGAATCCACCAGATGCTAGAACCTTGGTTAGTTTATCTCGCAATGTATGTGTATGATTTATGTCATAGCTTCCTGATAGTAGGTCATCTACGTAGAAATCGTTTAATAAACATTTTTTGACTTCCTCATCACTGGATTCCAATGCAAGCTGCTGCAAAGACCGTATAGCTAAAAATGCTGAACATGCAAGTCCAAAGCTAACCCGTGTAAGCTGGTAATGCCTCATTTTCTGATCTGGATTCTCTCGCCACAATATTGTTTGGAAACTTCTATGTTCTTCTGATACAATCACCTGTCTGTACATTTTTTCAACATCTGCGACTAATGCTACCTTGTTAGACCTAAATCTCAAAAGTGTTGTCCACAGGGTTGGTTGAATTGTTGGACCTATCATCAATTTATTGTTCAACGAGACGCCCGTGCTAGTTTTGCTAGATCCGTCGAACACTACTCTCACTTTAGTGGTGGTGCTTTGCTCCTTCGTAACAGAATGGTGAGGTAAATAGTAACTATTATTATTGGAATATCTTTGCAGAATGTGTTCGGGTACCTCAACCATATGTCCCAATCTAATGTAGTCCTGTATTTGTTTTACATATTCGCCTTTTAAGTTGGGATTCAATGAAAACTTACGCTCTAATGCTCGAAAACGTATAGCCGCTGCATGAATAGAATCTCCTAGATCTTGT
This sequence comes from Diogma glabrata, assembly GCA_963693315.1. NCBI lineage: Eukaryota > Metazoa > Arthropoda > Insecta > Diptera > Cylindrotomidae > Diogma > Diogma glabrata. The sequence goes on along the minus strand of OY856186.1, from coordinate 361,825,588 downwards.
GACTGCTTTCTGAAAGGTAGTTTCACGATATATCGGCCATCAACTGCTCGTTGGTGGGTATTTACGAACAAGTCTTCACATTCCATTTCTTCCGGGCTTAAAGAGCTAGTACTGGGCAGATCTTCTATTTCCCAAAATTTTTTTAGGGTATTTTCAAGGACCAATTCTTCTTTTGCTTGCAGCGAAAATGTGTTTGAGCTCTGTTCCTCCACTTCTAATGGTTGACCTGAAACTATCCATCCAAAGATGGTTTTTTGTAAGATCAATGAATTCGACCTTTTTTGTTCTCCGTCTAAAATCTCAAAGAATTTATCTGCTCCGATTAATAAATCGAGGGAGGCCGGTTTATCGAACTGTGGATCAGCTAACTCTATATTTTTTAATAATTCTTCATCAGCATGATAAATATTTCTTTTGGGCAACGGTGCTGGAAGTTTCTTAATAATTAGTACCTCTAAAGACAGCTTCACATCATGGTCATACATTGATTCTAGAATAATGGTTGATTTGCCACTTGAAGTTAAATTTCCCGATGTCACTCCTGTTATACGGACATTCGCCTTTTCACGCTTTAAATTTAATCTTCGGGCACAGCTCTCTGAAATAAATGAGGATTGTGAACCGGAGTCTAATAATGCTCGACATTTCCACATTTGCCCGAATTTATCCTCGACACTAATAATGGCAGTTGGTAGTATGGCTTGAAAAGATTCTGTCGGGCAACCGCTTAATTTTGTTGGAATATATACACTGGACTGGCAAGATGTTGAGGTTTGGATTGATTGAGAGGTTCCTTGCTCACTTTGATCTTCTGCTGTAATGTTCGGGTTTTGATCCATGTGTAATGTTATATGGTGTTTTCGCCTACAAGTTCGACAAGTGTACCTGGATCTACAAACAATAGCTTGATGAGTCGTTGACAAGCAATTGAAACATAAACGTTTCGGTGCAACCAGCTCTTTGCGCTGTGGAACTGATAGTTCAAGAAACTTTTCACATCTGCCGATGTAATGATCGCCTTCACACATCGAACATCCACCGTTGTTCGCGGTTTGAGAAACCATGGTTCCAACCTTTTTTGTAATCACTGGTTTAGATTTTTGCGATGAACCTAAACATTCTAGTGCGTCGCTTCTCTTGTTCAGAAACATAAAATTGATTCAGGGTAGGAAGATCAATGCTTGCGGTTTCATGAGCCCATGCTTCCTTTGTAGCAGCGTCTAGTTTATTTAATAAAATAAAAATCAATCATGGATCACGACTTTCTGCATTTTCGCCGAGTACCTTTAATCCCCGTAGAACTTCATCTGATACATCGCTTAAATGACGAATTGCCTTTGCGCTACTTTGCAGAACAGTTGGCTGCTCCATAAATTGTTTCAACAAACTGTATACTACGTGCTTTTTCTTGTCGAACCTCGCCTTCATCTTTTCCCACACTTGGTCATAGTTTGCTTCGGTGACAGCTATATGGTTTATTAATGCATATGCTTCTCCTTTTAATAAGCCTTTCAGATATTGAAGTTTGTGTACTTTGGAAATACTGGCATTATCATGTATAGAGGTTTCGAATAGATCTCGAAATGAGGGAAACTCTGAATATGCACCACTAAAAACTGGAATATTAACACGTGGCAAGCGCACCTCATTCTCTCTTCTGTTCATTGTTGAAATTTCTTGTAAGAAGTTACTTTGGTTGAGCAGTAAATCTTCCATACTGTTGTTCCCCTGACGACCTTGAACGCTATTGACTTCGTATAGCTTTTGCCATTTTATAAGTTTTTGTTTTATTTCAAAATGGTTTGCTTCGATTTTATCCACTGTGTCTACATGAGCGTCATCGAATTTCCCTTTCACAGATTTTTCAATCAATTGATATTCCTTCCATTCGTCTGCTAGGAGATCTATGCACGTGTTGATATCACTTATGCAAGTATCCACCGTAAATGTTTGTACTTGAGTTTTTATAATTTCCAAGCTCTTCACTAAACGTTTTAGGGCTCTGGCTTCAGCCATTTTGTCTTTTTTTTGTTTAAAAAATTCACAATTCTGTCTCTGTCTCTCTCTTTCTCTTTATTATTGTTTAAGCAAGATTTAATAAACTATAAAACAATTTTCACTGTGTCTAACACTGAGTTTAAAATAAAAAATATTTCACTTGCTGTTTAAGCCACTGGCTGTATAGTTCACAATTTAGATTACTGTTTTTCTTTAGTCACTTTTAATAATTTAAACAAAAATCTAACCTACTCACAGTTTTGTTTCCAGTGTTGAATTCAGTTCCCAGCAAGCTTAAGCACCATAAATCCGACTCGAAGGACCATGTGTGAACCCTTGTATTGATTGGAGTTCTTGTTTAATAGTTTTTTGATAATCGCTGGCCAAAAATCCAATTTCAATTCCAAAATTTGTTTGTCGAAGTAAATTTTATCAAATAATTATTAAGACTCTTTTTAATTTATTTATAAGAGTAAATTCCACTAAATAATTATTAAAAACTCTTATTAATTTCCAAAAAAAAATATTCTCTTTATTTTATTTTACAATATATAAATCAATGTATAATATATTGAAATATCAAAAATCCAAAAATCCAAAATATTGAAATATAATATGTATATTGAAATACTAAAATTATTAATTTGTTTGTATCGACCAATTAAGCTCACTGCTAAATTTTTAATGAAAGAGTATAGAACAATTATATAAACAAAAGGCGCTAAAATATATAAAATGCGCCAAAATAAAATTTGTCGATTAATCAAAAAACAAATGACATCTATATTTTAAATAATTCTTGTGGTCAACGACATCTATTGCTTTGTAGAAAAAAAATCGCGAAAATATTCTGCAGTTTCCACTGTAAAATACAAATGTCATTTGTCAAAACTAAGAAAATGTAAACAAGATAAGTATAACCAATTCTAATGTAAATTCTTAATTATATAATTATTTAATTATAAAAACATTTTTATATAGATTAATAATGCTCAGCTTGAAGACAGATAGAATATCCACTGATCTCAGGATCTGCCGTCAACAGACACTAGAAATGAATGTATTCAATTGAATAGAATGAAAAATTGCTTTGAAAAGTGAAAGATCCGTAACAAAAGTTTTATCTAACGGTCGGTTCGGGAATCGAACCGGCGTCCCTCTGATCAAAGTTTATATGGTTAACCATTTAACCAACTCGACCAGCGACGAGATAAAAATTTTGTTTTTGGACGATCGACTTAACATCACAATTATTTAATTAATTTTTAATGTCAATTTTTTGTCTTATTTATTTATTGAGGATTGGAATTGAGATAAAACTTTTGTTACGGATCTTTCACTTTTCAAAGCAATTTTTCATTCTATTCAATTGAATACATTCATTTCTAGTGTCTTAGAATGTATTCTATTTGATTTTTTTTTTAAATTAACATAGTAATATTAAATTACACAAGTTGCACGATAACACTTTCTTTCGATTTATCTATTATTTATAACTAGATTCTCAATATCTTCCTTTTCTTTGATTATTCTTTTCATTGTACACAAATTTAAAATTCATCTTATCTCAATATAAAATGCCAGTCACCACATTTCCATATATCATCTCAATAAACAATTTCTCTACAACTACAGACAATAATTCAACCTTCAATAAATTTGAACAACCGTATTGTATCTACAATCTACATGTAATACTATTACTAAGATTTACAAAAAAAGATGTTCATCATTTATGTAGACAGAAACATGTATTATTAATTTATATTGTATGACGCAACAAAGCAAATTACGAAAATGAATGTTTTATGTTTTTTGAAATTTAAAGGTGGAAAGAAATTCGCTAATGATTTGCTATTTTATTTCGGTTCATAAAATAGCAAATCATTAGCGAATTTCTTTTAATATGAACATTCCTATTTTAGAGTGAAAATCGAAATAGGCGGCCGCGTCGTTACAGTTTTTCCTAACTTTTCTTACGAAATCAATTAAAAATGATGTACCAGTTTAAATCGTACCAGTAAAAATTCCGTAATTGTACTAGTACGATTTAGGAAGGTTTGGTCATGCAAGGATTTAATTTGCTTATAAATGTTTGGAATGGTGACAAAAATGGAATGATTGCCTTAATAGTGGATAAGTTCGGACTGTATATTTACAATTATTTTTATTTAAGAATATATATTTTAAAACGATGTACAGTAAGTCTACACGCTAATAGGGAAAATGGAATAAACAAAAAGCGCGCAAAACACTTGTGAAGTTTGGAATAAATTATTAGTAGAGGATCCTAAACCAACGTGTTAGAGGTGATCTGAATAAATTATATAAAGGACAGACAAAAAGCTTTGAACGTTTAACCATTTTCTATAAATCGATAGAACGGAATCGGTATAAACGGCGTTCGATGATTGGCTTTTGAACTGATCGAAGCAACACAACTGCTAGAAAATGCTGGCACTCAAAAGAAAAAGAGAAGTAGGTGTTATTTGTACCCAAAAATTTTGTAACACCATAATTTTTTGCAAGCACAAATTAGGACAATAAGTGGAATGAATTAAGAAACGAGTTGCGTAAATCGTACCAGTTGCATCGTCTTACAATTTATCTATTTTTTCAGCAGGATTTGGTAAATTACTAAGTTTTTTGGAGAAAATAAGTATAAAAATACTTAATTATCAATGTCGCTAAAAAGTTTGGAAAAAAAAGTATAGATTATAAACCAATGGAAGTGCATGTTTTTCTCTCGAGGAGTGTTTGGAGTCCGAAGGCGAAGCCTCAAGGTTACATATCACTGAGATAGATGACATGCTTTCTCCCGAGGTGACTATACAATTTTTTGCACGACTACAATATAGATATGATATTAAACACTAAATCTAATCATTCTAAGAACACGAAGATAACAATTTTTAAGATTATAATTTTTAATTGCTCACAAAAATCCTCCAAATTAAAATTTCTCAAATGTTCTCTATTTTTCTATCCAAATATAGCAATAAATTGACCGTGCGTTAAATATTAGTTTTCTATCAATAATGACTCTACAGTCTACCCTCGTGACTTAGGATGTTGATTAAAATGTTGACTGCAGATGTTGACGAAATATTCTCTCATCCATGAATTCTCACATAGTAATGTCTAGAAATTTAATACAAAAAATCCCAAAACAATTTTAATGTTGATTTCAGTTGGCGGTTTTTATACAAATTTGTTTGAATTTAACGCAAATATTTCTGTTTCCATGAAAACTATCCTTGTTGTCATGGTTTGCTATTTTTTACTCCCTAGGGAGTAAAACATGCAAGCCGCTTCCGCGAATGAGGGAGCGGAATCGTTCTTTATATACAACTAGTGCAAAAAAAATTTTGGAATTAGCTATCGAATAAAATATAAAAATCGGTACGTTTTAGGCAACTTCCCCTTACAAATGAATTGAGTGATGTTTCAGACTCAGACTCGGAGTTCGTAAGCGAAGTTCTAATGTGTTTATAATTTATTTTCAAAATATTATTTATATAGCAATACCTAACCGAATATTTATTTGGCGAATAAGTTTGAACTGACATTATCATCAACGCAGGTAGCCTGCGAACGCAGTTTTTCTAAACTCAAAATTATAAAATACAGATTAAGTAGCTATTGATTAAAGATAATTTACAGTCATTGATGTTTATAGCCCAAAGGACATATTATTCAATTTAGAAAATCAAAATATTATAAATTATATATATGTGAACATGCGCCACAGGGCTAAAAAGTATTTAATAGGTTCATGGCGGTTAGAGTTTGTCAATCTCTATCTTAAATATGAACTAAAAAACATTTTGTTTTTCAAAATAAATTGTTTTGTTATGTTTTGTATTTTTAATGAGACCGGTCCCGAAGTTTCCCGTGCCGAATGAATTTTCCAGTCCGCTACTGGTTATCATTATATTTCAAAATACTATCCTAAAAAGAAAAGAATAGTTTTAAACAGAAAACACGAAAGACCAAAAGAACAGTCGGAACCTTCGAAACTCAAATTAACAGGCATTTCTGTTAAAAAAGATATAAAATAATAAAGATGTAAAAGAAAAAGAAAATTATGAAAAAGGAGGGGTGCAAAAAACAAAACAAACATAAGTTAAGAATCTGTAGAAAAACGCGAAAAAATAAAAATCGTTTCTTTGAAAACAAGAAAAACAACAAGCAACTCCAACACATTATTGTTAATATTGCCACGTTTTTCTATTTTCCTTACTCTCAATTCCATAATCGCAATTCCAAAATGTCTTTCTAAATTCGATCACTGATTAGTAAGCAAAAACGCCAGGTTTTATTAAGTCTTCCATCCCTTTACCGTTTCACAACAACATAAAAAGCATACAGCAAGCAATATTCCTATTTGGAATATTCTTTTAAAAAACTTTCGAAACGTCAACGGTTGATTGTAGAAATAAAACTTTATTTACAACGAAAAATTTACATAACATAATATCAATTTTAATTGTTCACATTTTCGCAGTCTAAATTGAACTATATTCGGTTCTGCAAAAAGGAATTGAATTCATTAAATACAATTTTGATTTATATCGAAAATATTCCAGGTAAATTCAAAATTTATTTGCAAAGCAAACTCTAGAAATTCTGAGAATAATCGACGTCATTTTGCACGTATTTTATTTCATCTTTTTGTTTTGTGTGATTTTAGTTTTGAGGTGGAATACAATTTAGTTTTGGGTTTTGTTTCGATAATTTAACATCGTAACAATATGTAAAATTTACTTAACTCAATAAGTATGGTCTATCCGCTATCGAGTATCATACGATACCTCATCTATCGAGTCAAAAACTATTTTCATTCTCGCAGTCTTAGCTCCTGAAGACATACAATTACTATTATTTTGACTTATTCGTTGCGAATTTTTTGGCTAGGGTTTGACAATAAAACATTTTCTGAGCAAGGCTTTTTAACATACATGAATAGACTGAGAAATTCATTAACCTTCTTTTTGACTCTTTGCTGTGTTTGAAAAAATTACAAAACTAAAACAATTGAAAAAAAATTTTCTAGAAAATACAACAGTATAAAAGTCATAAAATAAATAAATTAATTTTTTCAATTAACAAAAATTTGAAAATTTTAAAACAACTTTACATAATGATAAATTAAGAGATATGAAATATTGAAAACGTGAAATTTATAAACTAAAAAAATCATTGAACAACATAGTAATAGGTTTGAAAAACATTAAAAAAAATATTTAAAAACCAGAAAAAAATTCAAAATTTGAAAAAAAAAATATTTAAAATAACTAGAATTAAAACTTATAAGTAATGTTAATCATTTTAAAATTATAAATTAAAAAAAAATTTATAAAAAACGCAAAATCGAAGATAAAAATATTAAAATGGAAGTAATTCAATTTGAAAAATTGACAAACTGGAAAAATAAGTTAAACTATGGAAAGTAAAAAAGTAGAAAAATGACCAGGTTGAAAAAGGAATCCTAAATTTGAGAATTTTGAAAAGTGAAAAGGTAAAAATACAAAACTATTGAGTGAAATAATTGCCAAAATCACAAAACAACAGAATTGAACAGAAAAGTTGAAAGAAATCTTATATATTAATACGCTAACTTTGTACTTTGTACAGCCTAAGGCTTTTTTATTCGAATTTTCACTTATTCCAAATTTTCACTGCTAACTGATATTAGTGTAACCTATATCTGAGAGATTTTTGGGATTTTTCGGATCATAAATAAAAAAGTTATAGATGAATTATAATGTATTTTTGAATTCAACTGCCTCCCCTCAAATCAAATCAAATGGATCAAATGAAATCGTCCAAATCTTTTCTTTGTTTATAGTATTTTATATTTTCTTTTCAGTTTACGCATTGATTTAGGAGAGTGTAGACGTTATTTTTCTTTGTTTTTTTATCTTATATATTAATACGTTGAATGTTGTGAATGAATGATAACGGTATGAATGAGTTTATGCATTGATTTAGTTAGTATTTTATATTTTCTTTTAAAATTTCAATTTAGTGCTAAAATTTTGTGGATGTTTACAGATATTTTAATTTTTTTATTTATATTTTTGATTTAAGATTTGAAACCTTATATTCGTATGCGTAGTATTAGTAAAAATATTCTAATCAAATTTCAGTGTATTTACAAACGTAGATGGAATTTTATACATTTTCTTTTATACATTTTAGTCTTCTTATGTCTTCGTACATTGAAGGATGAACATTTGATATTAAATATTTTGATATTCGTTTTTACACCTTATATTCGTATGCGTAGTATTAGTAAAAATATTCTAATCAAATTTCAGTGTATTTACAAACGTAGATGGAATTTTATACATTTTCTTTTATACATTTTAGTCTTCTTATGTCTTCGTACATTGAAGGATGAACATTTGATATTAAATATTTTGATATTCGTTTAACACCTTATATTCGTATGCGTAGTATTAGTAAAAATATTCTAATCAAATTTCAGTGTATTTACAAACGTAGATGGAATTTTATACATTTTCTTTTATACATTTTAGTCTTCTTATGTCTTCGTACATTGAAGGATGAACATTTGATATTAAATATTTTGATATTCGTTTTTACACCTTATATTCGTATGCGTAGTATTAGTAAAAATATTCTATTCAAATTTCAGTGTATTTACAAACGTAGATGGAATTTTATACATTTTCTTTTATACATTTTAGTCTTCTTATGTCTTCGTACATTGAAGGATGAACATTTGATATTAAATATTTTGATATTCGTTTAACACCTTATATTCGTATGCGTAGTATTAGTAAAAATATTCTAATCAAATTTCAGTGTATTTACAAACGTAGATGGAATTTTATACATTTTCTTTTATACATTTTAGTCTTCTTATGTCTTCGTACATTGAAGGATGAACATTTGATATTAAATATTTTGATATTCGTTTTTACACCTTATATTCGTATGCGTAGTATTAGTAAAAATATTCTAATCAAATTTCAGTGTATTTACAAACGTAGATGGAATTTCATACATTTTCTTTTATACATTTTAGTCTTCTTATGTCTTCGTACATTGAAGGATGAACATTTGATATTAAATATTTTGATATTTGTTTAACACCTTATATTCGTATGCGCAGTATTAGTAAAAATATTCTAATCAAATTTCAGTGTATTTACAAACGTAGATGGAATTTTAAACATTTTCTTTTATACACTTTAGTCTTCTTATGCCTTCGTACATTGAAGGATGAACATTTGGTATTAAATATTTTAATATTCGTTTAACACCTTATATTCGTATGCGTAGTATTAGTAAAAATATTCTAATCAAATTTCAGTGTATTTACAAACGTAGATGGAATTTTATACATTTTCTTTTATACATTTTAGTCTCCTTATGTCTTCGTACATTGAAGGATGAACATTTGATATTAAATATTTTGATATTCGTTTAACACCTTATATTCGTATGCGTAGTATTAGTAAAAATATTCTAATCAAATTTCAGTGTATTTACAAACGTAGATGGAATTTTATACATTTTCTTTTATACATTTTAGTCTTCTTATGCCTTCGTACATTGAAGGATGAACATTTGGTATTAAATATTTTAATATTCGTTTAACACCTTATATTCGTATGCGTAGTATTAGTAAAAATATTCTAATCAAATTTCAGTGTATTTACAAACGTAGATGGAATTTTATACATTTTCTTTTATACATTTTAGTCTTCTTATGTCTTCGTACATTGAAGGGTGAACAATTTATATTAAATATTTTGATATTCGTTTTCGATATTATTTTGATATTATTTCGATTATTTTGTTATTTGATATTATTTCGATATTATTTCGATATTATTTTGATATTATTTCGATATTATTTATTTCGATGCCAAGACCACGTCGGCTACGCTTATAAATAAAGCTTTTGCGTAGACATTTTGTTGACGTAGGAGCAATGATTTCAAAAAGTGGTAATGAGAAATGCTAGCATATAATTTTTAATTTTTCTTTTTAAATATATGAATGAAAAATAATCAGAACTCTAGATGATCAGTTCGGATATATGAAAAATTAGCGATCAAATAAGTTTTCAAGTAAGCTTATTTGATCTCTAACTTATTTGATCGCTAATTTTTCATATATCCGAACTGGTCAGCTAGAGTTCTGATTATTTTTCATTCATATATTTAAAAAGAAAAATTAAAAATTATATGCTAGCATTTCTCATTACCACTTTTTGAAATCATTGCTTCTACGTCAACAAAATGTCTACGCAAAAACTTTATTTATAAGCGTAGCGAAGCACGCCGGGCCCTCCTAGTTTAAATTAAACGAAAACTTTTTAGTTCGAGAATTAGCAACAAGCTAAATGGAACATTAAAAAACTAAAAACTTTTAACAGTTGATTGAATTCACAACAAGTTGCAAATTTAGAAAAATTAAAAAGATTAAATTTTAAAATAAAAAACGGCGGCATTTGAAAAATACGTATATTATAGGTTAAAGAATCACAAAAGTGAAACTTTAAAAGATTGGGATGAGTATAAATTAAAATAATTTGAAATTGAGATTTTGCAAAAATTGGCAAATTAAGAAGCATATAATTTCTACATTGTGAATTTGAAATATCAGATATTCAAACTGAAAAAAAAATTGTTCATAAGTTGAAACATGACTAACTTGAGAAATTGTTAAATTTCAAATTTAATAAAATTTTGAAAATTGAGAAGCTGTAGTAGTTCGGAAGTCAAAGTGGAAAAATGGAATAGCTTAATATTTGAAATTAATGTTAATTCATTTTAAACATACATATCCATGTAAAAAAAACGGTCAAATTCATAACCAATCTTTTTGGCTCTTTGCCGTGTTTGCAAAAATTAGAATACTAAAACAATTGAAAAAGAAATTGCTATAAAATACAAAAGTGGAAAAAATAAAAAATGGAAATCTTTCAAATAAATTAAATTTTTAAATTAATAAAAAATTGAAAATTTTATAAAAACTTCACATATGATAAATAAATGTTTTAGATTTAAAAAATTGAATACATTTAAATTCATAAACTGGAAAACTCATTAAACAACAAAAATATTAAGAAAAAAATATGAAAACGATATATGAACGTCATTTTCCTTTGAAAACGTTACTTCCGTCCGAAAAAAGATTTGAGTTACTTGTCATATCACACCTAAAGAAGTTTTATTTCAAAAATAAATAATTGATAATTTGTAAATACAAAGATCAAAAGCAGAATCTTAACTGATCGTACTCGAAAATCCATTTTACTGTATTTAGATTTGCCAAAGAGTCTTGATCCACTATTCCGACTGCTATATTCACAGTCATGTCCACATCACTACTTTGATCTCAGTGGAGGAAGACAAAAATGTCCGTTGCCGACAACAAAAACAACAAAACTTGAGTATAAGCCTATACGAAAAAAGTTAAAAAGAAATATATATTTTTACGGGTTAAACGAAATTCTGGATAGGCAAGAGACTAGACAGGCTCATTAACACGCTGAACAAGAACAAAAAACACCGGGTTCAAATCCTGGTCAGAGCAAAATATGTTTTTCAAGCTTTTCTTGAAAATGTTTAATAACCCACCACACCCCGGTTTGCAAATAACTTTGTAAATAAGGAACATGGCAAACTTGTCTATACAAATTCGGCGAGCATTTTAAAAGCATATTCCACATTATTATTTTGAAAGCGTGCATCGATTTTTTCGACTATTTTTAAAATATCTGAAAATTTGATATGTTGGTGGTATTACCAAAAGAAAAAAAGTCAGGCAAGTGCGAATATAATTCGATCGCTGAGGGTTCCGTGTATATAATATTTGACAAAAAACAGTTTTGTTAGTATAGTTTCACGTTTATTTGAAATTATAACAACTAAAAAAAAAAATTTGTTTCGATTTAGCAAAATCCCTACACCCGTGAATTTTTTTAAATTTTTTCTTTTGTAATGTTCGTAGATAAGGGATGAGACAAAAAAAATTTTACATTTTTGAAAATAAGTCGAAAACTGTGCTTTCAAAAATTACAAAAAAAAACTGTTTTGCACCACAAAAAAAATAATCTTTCATATGACACCCCACATGCCATAATCAAAAATAATTTTTGTTCAAAATTTCTACTTTAAACCCCCTCCAATGAACATTTGAATAACAACCAAAAAAAATTTAATTTCGATTTAGCAAAATCCCTCCACCCATGAATTTTTTTAAATTTTTTATTTTTTTAATTTTCGAAGTTAAGGGGCGTGACAAAAAAAACCACTCGTTTTTGGTAATAACTCAAAAACTAAGCAGTCGAAAAATGAATGAAAATTTTTTTTGAAATACTTTCATTTTTTCGATTTTTCTAGACCAAACTCGATCCCTTAGAAAAAAACTTGTTTTACTATCTCCTTATCTATGTCCATAAAATATAGATAAAAACAAATATTTGAAATTTTTTTGTTATCATCAGGTGTGGGAAAGAAAACACATTGAATAACTGTAGAAAACTTCAAGTTGATAGCACTTTTAGTTTGTGAGTAAATTGATTATGTGGAAATTCGGTTGGACATCGAAGTCTCACCAATAGGGTACCGTTTTTACTTTTTCAAAGTACGGAATACTAAAAATAAAAACACTAAACATTGATTTTATGAACGTTTACATAACAATTTTCAATGGCTAGGCTGCCAGGCAGCTGAAATAGATCTGTCATAGTTCCTTGACCTGCAATTCGGTGCTTCAATCGTATAAAAGAAATGCTATGCCGAATAGAATTATTTGTAAATACGAAGCGGCACATTCTCAACAGTATTTTTCATGAAATTTGTTTGACACGCGAAAAGTATCAAAAAAACTTTTTTTTTTGGCGCAATAATTAAATTAAAAAAAATTAAATTAAATTAAAAAAAATTCTAGAAATATTTACACGGCCCTACAAATATATTTCACGGCCCCTCCGCAGGTAACTGCGATACCCTTGTTAAGAATCCCTGACTAAGGGCATTAAAATTTAAGAATTTTGAAAAGTAGAAATATAAAAAATAGAAAAGTTTTCATATTGAACGATTGCTGAATCAAATAATGTCAAAAGTGAATTATATATTAACTTAATAAATTTGTTAAGCATAAAACTAAAAATGAGAAAATAGTGTGAATCACAGTTGCTAAGCTACAAAAATGCAAAAGTAGAAAAGTTGAATCAAATATAAATTAAATAAAAACTTAATAATTTGATTCTAATTCTCAAGTAAATAAAACATTAAAAATTTTAACAATTAATTGATTGTTTTCTCAACTAACTGTAAATTAGTAAATTTTAAAACATTTTGAAATTTTTAAAAAGTTTTAAATTTAAAAATGCAGTAATTGGAAAATATGCATATTATAAGTTGAAGAATAGCAACAGTGAAAAATTTCAATAGTTAAAAAACAAATAAATTAAAATAATTAGAAATTGAAAATTTGGAAAAATTGTTAAATAAAGAAGTTAAAAAATTACAAAATTACAAAAGAAAAATTGTTCAAAAGTTTTAAAATAGCACTTGCGAAATTGTAAAATTTAAAACTTATTTAACAAAATTTTTTAATTGTCAACTGTCTAAAAATAGAAGATTTAAAAAACAAATATTTAAAAATTAAAATAAAACCAAAAAGATTTAAGCTAAAAACTGACTAACTGTGAAGTGAAAAATACTAAACGGAAAAGTAAAAAGGAAGATGAAAAAAAAGAAAGAAAGAGAAAAGAAGAAGAAGAAAAGTAAAAAAGAAATAAACACTAAGAATTCAGAAAAAATTAAATTGTATTTTTAAATGATAAAGTTAAAAAGTAGAAAATTAAAAATTTCAACAATAAAAAAATATTAAATCAAAAAATCAAAACTATTATAAAAAGAAGAAAAATGGAAAAAATATTAATAAAATCAAAAAATAAAAAACTGAAAAATAAAATGTGTAAAAAGTAACTTAAAAAAGTGAAAACAAATCTAATAAAATACTGGAAAAACATTAAATTAAAATTCATTTTCTAGAAATACTGTAAATCTTTAATAACAGTTATGACTAAAAAAATAATTCTACCAATTCTTTAACTCAAAATATTTAAATAAATTCTTCTCGAAAACTAATGCACTATTAAACTTCTTACCGAAATGCCTTCATTCTTATAAAATTTCGAAAATTTTTAAAATTTGAACAAATAATATTTCTGTAAATCCTGCGATTTAAAACCGAATAGAAAACATAACCCTATTTCTAAGAATAAAAACACAAAATAAGTTTATTTTAAATTTTATTTCATTGTCATTTGTGAGATTATAGAATAAAACCAAAAAAAAAAAAATAAATAAATTTTCTCATCATTATTTATAATGTGACTAACCTTTTCTCGCTATTACAAAATTTATTTTAAATCAAAATAAATGTTAATTTAAAATAACAACAGACGCGTTTTAAAAAAGCTATAATTAGACAAACTTTTCAACCTATTATCTAACTTTTTTTTTCTTCTAATTTTAATGATTACCATGTATCCGTTGTTTTGAGAAAAAAAAACATTAATGATTTATGTACATAGTTTTTAGATAAATATTGAATTTTGAAAATTTCAAATTTAAATATTTGAAATTTTTTTCGATTTAATTAATGTGTTGGGATCGAACCAGATTAGTTGTTTTTTTTAAAATAGAAACATTAATTTGAGTTGATAAGTTGTTAACACAACTAAAATTAATATTTTGTTGAATTTCAAATTTTAGCTTATAACTTATCAACTATTTCTGCTAGTTTTACAGGTGAAATTTTGACTTAAATCCAAAGGTCGTTGACGACGGAGACAAACATAATTTTTTTTTATTCGTAATGCCTATGTGTTATGTATCAACAAATTATAGAAAAATTTATTATAATTAATAGTGATTTGATTCTATAAACATTTTAATTTGCCAAAGTTGTAATTTAAAACAAAAAAAAAAAAACAAATTGAATCTAAGCCCAAAAATATATTTTTGAAATCACTTTCATTGTTGTTGTGATTACTCCGTCTGTCATTGCAATTGTTTTTTTAACTCGATTAAATTTCGATGCGCATTTTAATTTTAGTTTTTTACAAATTGATTGATTGAAGTTTAATTAGTTACAAAAAAAAATCATTCCCTTTTTAATAATCGAACGATTAAGTGATAAAGTTTTTCTTTTTTTTTTTTAAAAAAAAACGACATTTAATTTGTGCTATAACTTATAAGTTCGAAAAAAACAAAAATTTAAATAAATTAAAAATTAATAATAAAATATTTCATTATTTGCCAAAAAGAAAATCAAAAGTGACGTGTAACAACTCATAAAAATTATGGACAATTTAAAAATATTTTTTAAAATTGAAAAAAAAAATTTTAAATTTGTAAAAGTGTTGAAAAAATGGGAATTGTTCTTTCAGCGGTAGTGGGTGCCGTAGGTGCTGTCGAATTAGTATCATTTATTCATTATATATCCGATGAATGGTTATTAAATAATTTACGAACACAAAATCCGGGTGATTTTAATTTAGTTTTATCGAAATATCAAGATGAGTTACGGCAGTCAATTGCTGAGTTTGAAAAAAAAGATTCTCAATCAGTGAATTATATGCAAGATGGTATTCCGTACGAAAATGGATATCGACAAAACAATGATAATGTAAACGAGGAGCTTCGATTAAAATTCGAACAACGATTAAAAGAGATATTAGAAATTGAAAATCTTGGATCAGACACAAAAACACAGGAATCCGAAAATAACGAAAAACTTATTGATAATCATCACGATCATCTCAATAACGTTAATGAAAACGGAATTAAAACTATTGAGAAAATAAATGATTATGAATTTCCAAAAATAAATTCAAGTACATTAAAGTCAAGTTGTAATGATAATGAAAATAAATCTAAAGATGAAAGAGAGTTGTTAGATGAATCAGTACCATCAACATTCCCAATAATTGACTTTGATGAAAACGATCAATCAGCACAGATTACAGAAGAATATCTTAGAACGTTAGATGGTGTAAAAAATAAACCACTTACCCGTGATGATGGATCACGTCGACGACGTGCGTTTAGGAAACGTAACTCTTCATCAACAACATCACAAGAATCACGAGTATCACGCGAAGAAGAATTAAAACTTTTAACATCTTTGGAAGATGAAGAATTCAACTCTATGAAAACGGATTTTACTCCAATACGATATAATACTGAATCATCATCAAATCTACCATCATCATCAAAATCACCATCACCATCACATCGTAGTCATAAACGTAATCGTAAAGTTTCGAACACAAATATTATGGAAATGGATGAATCAGAATTGGAAGCATGTCAAAGTTTTAATGCGATTGCACCAACTGACATGGATCCGAATGCGTGCGACTTAAAATCTGATTTTCAAATATTTCGTCGTGCATCATCGATTTATGAAGAACCAGATAATTCGGATAGTGATGATTTGGATTCAATTGAGTTGCCGAATGATAATGACGATAAAGTGACTAAGAATGGATCCAATTGGAATAAAAAATCAAATGAAGTTGTTCCTTTGAATCAAAATGTTAATAAAATGGTGAGTTAGTTTTTTCTGTATTTATTTATTTATTTATTTATGGTTTGAATTGATTGAAAAATTAGCGAATTAGAGAAAATTTCGTCCGATTTTAATTTAATTTCGAGATTAGTTTAGTTCTTTTTTTACTCATGCTTGACGTTCCCAATATTATAATTGTTTTGTATATTTTTTTGTAAATCCAACCTCATTTGTTCTAATAAATGTTTTAAAGGAGTTATTGAACAGTTTGTGATCTTATGATTCTCGTCGTAATTACCGTCATAATCCCGAAAAAATCACTATTACTATTTTAGTTTAAAAGTATAGTTTGCAAAAGTCTTTAAGACAGTTTGACATTTTTTTTTTAAATCTTAACTAACTGATCGGGAAATTTTTCTCGCTCAACATTGACAACCATTAATGTAATTCAAAAATATGAAGGAGCTGAAATCTCACAGCTCTGAGATATCAAGACTTTGGTCTGGGTTAAGGATCTTGATATAGTTTTCGGCAAAAACTTTTATGAGGACATGGTTTTTAGTTTTGGGCAGCGATGTATATCAAACACAACTCTTAGTTAAAGTACATGTATTGTTTTATCTCTGTTTAGAAATGTATTAAAAAACTAACACAAAACATCAATAGGTTGCCGGAAAATTATAACAGATCATAACTTAACATAATTTAGTGAAAAGATACACTCATACACTCAGCAAACTACTCAAAAACCTCTCCATTTAGCGTTTCTATAAAATATTACAAAATCACAAATTCATATTTCTTTCAAAATTCCAAAAATATTGTAAAAATTAAATCAAATCAAACTTTTTTCAAAATTCTAAAAATATTCCAAAAATTAAGATAAAATCAAATATTAAAACTTTTTCTAAATTCTAATAATATTCCAAAATTCTTAAAAATTCATCGAAAAATATTGCACTTTTCAAAACGCAAACTTTTTTAAAAATTCGAAAAATTATAAGAAAATCAAAATTTTTAATTTTTCAAAATTCTAAAAATATTCCAAAAATTCTTACAAAATCAAAAATTGTAACTTTTTTCAAAATTCTAAAAATATATAAATAAAATTCAAAAATTCTATTATTTTTTTTTTCAAAATTCTAAAAATATTGCAAAAATTATAGCAAAATCAAAAATTAAAACTATTTCCAAAATTCTAAAAATATTGCAAAAATTATTAGAAAATCAAAAATACAAACTTTTTTCAAAATCCCAAAAATGTTTCAAAAACTATAACAAATTCAAAAATTTCCATGTTCAATTACATTTACGTCATACAAACAGTTAAATTTTTTTTTCCAAAAATTTGGCTAAAAAATAAATGAAATCATTTTTTTTGACACACTTGACAATATTTTTTTGACAAACTTTAAGTTTTATAATGCCATATTCTCTTTAATAATAATTAAATTTCATGTCATACAAATAATTAATTTTATTTTTTCCAAAAAATTGGGTAAAAAAATAAATAAAAATTTTTTTTTTTGACACACTTGACAACATTTTTTTAACAAACTTCTAATGCAATAATCTAGTTGTTGATCTGGCATACCAATCCCGACCACCAAGATTTCTGCACATTCTTTGTTCCTTCCTACTCATTATCACTTAAAATGAACGTTTTTTAAGCCAAAAATATGCATATTTCCTTGTTTTGACACTCTTGACGGTTTTTTGACACACTTCCGGTACAGTTATCGAATACATCGTCCTTTTGAACCTGCCCATTGAGTATACCTATTTTTTTTTTTTTAAATCCAGCGGTTTTCTAGATTTCGTAGGTTGACGGACGGCCGGCAGACAAACATACATTTTTATTCTTTTTTTAGAATCTAAAACGTAGGTTCTAAAACTTCGAGAAATTCTCTGGCTCATACAACTTTTGGCTCATGAAAGTAATACTTAGGTTATTCAGATTATTAGACATGATTTTACAGTGTATGCAATGCATTTTGATTCGTATTTGTTGTGGATTGTGAAGGCATATCAGTTTGGCTATTCCATTTTTGTCATATTACTGGTAAAACCTTGATTCTATTCCTCTTTTGATTACACTTAGTTTATTCTTTTCTATTGTTACTGATGGTTGACAATAACCTTGACTATAATCTTGTGTTCTATATATTTATGCATCTTCTAGTTACAGTATGAAGTTTAAGACGCATCCGCTGCTGTTCTTCAACCTCGATGTTCGTTTTTCTGATATTGTTATTGATATTGTTATTTTTTGAACTCATTGTTTTGGGTTTGCTGCTTTACATACAAGAGGCACTAATAAGCAGCGCGATTTGCAGTTATAGTTTTGAATTGAAATTTTAAAATTTCAGCCGAAGATCTTCTGATTTCCGTTTGCCTGGAATAAATTAAAATGCAAATACTATCTTAAATTTTTGGGCTTTCTTTTTCACAAAAACTTTCATAATTCAATAATTTGAAACCACATAATGGTAACATATCCTAGGTAGGTTTTATTTAGCTTATAGTTTTTCATATGGATGACATGTTTTCCAAAAGTTTCTATTAAGTAGCTGGTCTGATTATTTACTACTTCAAGTTCCACTAAACTCACAATATTTTAACCATTTTAGTTTGCACTCTGAACATCTCCAACTTAACAAAAATAATTCAATATTAGGGCCCACTTCTAGAGGATAAATGTTGTAGTTTTGCTGTTGCTTATACTAATTCATTAAAAGTTGAGACATTCAAAAAATGCTGATCGACCAGCGGTTGTATAGTTTTAAATATGCCAATTACTGATTAAAGGGCATGAAATTTGCGCAGATGCATTTTTAACTGGATCACGTAATAAAAATATTTTGATCCCGTGGAGTTTGAAAGGTCTCGAATGCTTGTATAATTTTTTTATTTTGGTGGCGTAGTAATAAACTTTTAGGCCAGCCTTTTGTTGGAATTGTCACCTCTTTAATTAAAAAGGACTTAGATAAAGCCTCTATTATTTGAAGGTAGGGAGAAATCTTTTGAGTATTCTTCAAGATTCTCATGCGTTCTGCTGTTCATAGCCTCAAATTTGTTTGCCAGCATCTGAGAGACGCTATAAGTCTATGTTTAAAATAGTAGCCAAACGTTTCATTTTTTCAAATGTTTTCCACAACTCCTAGCTGTGATACAAACATGTAAACATGAAACAAAATCAAAAGTTCTAGGTACCATAAGACAAATAATATTGGACCCTCAGTCCGTATTTTGCAACTGAAAATTGATGGCATTAGCAAATAAACCAAAAACCGAGCCAACCCTAAAAAAGTGCTTAAAGATTACAATATCGACGTTGTTGTTCTTCAGACAACACATTTAGCAGATGAAACGCATCTTACCTCTAAAGGAAACATTATTGGTTACAAGTTAATCAATGTTGTTTATTATTATGCATACACAGACGGACAACGATATGAATCTTATTGTTGCTGATATAACTGAGATGAAGACCACCCATCAATTTACTCAGGTGATTTTAATAATTATCACTTTAATGAGCCTACTCAAAAAACAATCCCAATACCACAAAACTTGCCGACTGCTTACGATATAAAAGACTTCAGCTCTGCTATGACGAAATTATAAAAATCTCGATTTTAACAAAAAACGGAAAACGTCACCATGTTCAAATGTCAAGGTTTGTCTTAAAAACTTCCCACACTCTCAGCATCGTCCAGTAGTTCTAGAGGTTGGGCATCCCACTTGTTAACTCTACCCCTCAACCTTGTTGGAATTTCAATAAAACAGACTGCACTCGTTATACGGGTCGGCGTCGGATGCAATTATGTAAGGTTCGTTCCTCATTTTAACTGTTAAGAAATGCAGAGGTTTACGTAAACAATAAATTCTTAGTTTCAGTATAGAGAAAGTGAGATATATGAGACGTACCTTAATAGTGGTGAAGCTGACGTGGCTGATGACTTTCTTTATTCAGTAAACGTGTCGAAAAAATAAAAGTGGACAATAACTGTAGAAAAAATTGACTTTTAGCAGAAAAATTTGAAAACTGGTGTAATAGGGGGTCTGGTAAACCGCAATTATCCACTAGTTGGTGGGAGACATACTACTTCACCTAGTCGCTAGCTCTTTTAGAGAGAGGGTTCTACCGACCGATCTCACACACAATAAAATGTTTAAAACAAACTAACATATCGAAACAAAGAGGCGTGCAAGCATACCACCTAGGTTCTTGAGAGAGAAGGCCGCCATTCCACAACTCTTTCTATTGATTTACGTTAGTAATTCATACTTTATTAGAATTTATACAAAAACGTAATTACAACAAATCAAATAAATATAAATGATGTTACCTTATTTGGTTGGTTTATCCCAAAAGACACATTCCATATGCCTGATAGGCTCCTATTCCAATCGAAGTGGTTGAACAACGACACTTTCTATCTTGCAATATAACAGATTGATCCATAGAATTCGAAGAAGTTCACGATCGCTGACATTGACTTGGACTTGGTTCATTTTGGTGATTTTTGGTGAAATTAGATGCCATGTGACGATGATGTAAATTAGATGCCGTAGAAATAATTATACAGTATAACAATCTCCCCCAAGAAACAGAAAAAATACACTTTGAGGGTTTTATTGATTAAATTCAATTCATTCACTTTGTAAATATTCGAAACACATAAGAAAATTTGCTTCATTACAAAAATTTAAAACTTTCACTCCAAAATTAGAATTATTATAATATCAACACAATTGCTGACCCTTCAGTTCATAAATTGCTCTTTTCTATTTTTTAATTATTTTTTTCCCTTGTTATTGTCGATACAAAAATGCAAGAGTTGCATCTACGTGATGTGGTTTAAGAAAATAGAAGAAATTAATCAAAGCAAATGTTATGCATTCACAGAACGTGGTCTTTACCATTACAGTACAGGACGAAAGATACAGTTCAAAAAAAATAAAAGACGAAACGAAAAAAACATTTGGATAGATGGTCGTGGACTAATTGAGCTGATGTCTAACAACAAAAACAATTCTTAAATAGAAATATGACTTATTATCATATCAACACAATTGCTGACCCGTGGCCGTATTGCTCTTTTTCTATTTAATAATTTTTTTTTTTGGTTTTTCCTTGTTATCAACTTTTTTTCATCTCTTTAGCAAAATTATAATTGAAAAAAGATTTTTTAATTTGATTGTTATCACTATTGCCGATCCACTCACGACCATCTACACTGTCCAATCACTAAAACCCAACTGATTTTTCCACATCAATTCAGAATGATTTGGCATTCCTCGCTTGAACAAAAATAACCATCGCCTTAACAAAAGTCCATTTTTTTTTTTTTAATAAAATGTGTTGTGTAGTAGGAATTACAATATGTGTCACAATAACACATAAAAACCTTTTAAGACCAAGGTCCCACAACAACATACGTTCAAAGGTGTTGATGGACGTAAATCTTTCTTTTTTTGTATTTTTATATTTTTTGATAAAGAATGGATAACTAAAAAAAAAATCCTATCACTGACAAAATATGACATAGGCCAATATTTTATGATAGAATAGAGAAAATAAAAGTAAATTAAAAAGTAAATAGCAAATTATTACAAAAATTTGCTGAAACAAAACAAAAATGTAGTTGCCAATAATCCAGCCGGTTGCATATTCCTTGATCCTGTGACGCACTCTCTTTCTTAAAGATTAAAGCCCACACATAATTATATGAAGGCTAACTTCTTCAAGAAATAGCGTCTCATCATCAATGATTATTTAACAGCTAAGATTGAGAGTGCTACCGTTGACTGAATACAGTTCATCCGCCACCACCCCTAAGATGTCACCTTGGCTAGTGATATATCACTGCTATTGCCAGTGGTGTGTGATATCTCACGTCAACTCGTATGTCAATAGCAGGGACTGGAGTACGCGGGGTTGTCACACCCGTAGATCAAAAATAAAAAAAAAAATGTCAAAATTATAAAAACTGATCCCTCCATGCGGGAGACATTACAATATATTATATTGTATTTTATTTGATAACTGTTATTAATACAAATACCAGCAGAAGATGAAAGATTCTTCGGTGAATTCACGAGTTGCATCTACGTGATACAGTTGGAAATTAAAAGAAATTAATGAGAGAAAATGTTATGCATTCACAGAACGTGATCTTGACCATTACAGGACAGGACGAAAGGAAAGGCGTTTTTAATAAAAGGTACAGGAATGAATGTCGTTGAGTAGGCTGTCGAACTTGAACCCAGATATAAAAAGCCTCATACTCTTTCGGCTGAGTTAACCTGAAAAAATTGGGCTAACTTACAAAAAAAAAAATAAAATAAAAAAAATTGAAGGGCTAAACGAGAAAACCATTTGGATAGATAACGGTAGGCAAATTAAGCTTCTTTCTTTTTGCTTAACTGACTGGTTTAGGCTACTAGGCCCATATCATCACCCTTATACTAACTTATGTACTACCCATCGTCCATATTTATTAGCTAAATCGGCTCTGTAATCCTTATTCAGTAAATCATTTTGGATTTGACTGGATTCGAATCGTCGACCCTAACAATGTATAGACTAATGTTTAAACATACTCGGTTATACATCGCCTAAATTGTGCTTATTCCTAACAAAAGTATAATTAAAGCCAAAAAAACAATTAACTAAAACACTAAAAGGTATCTGTCTGTCCTTGATTTATGTAGTATGCCATCCACCTACAGAACAAACAATAAAAATTACAGCAAACATTAAGCTTGTCCGTGTGTCAAGGACTTATGCATTCTACCTTCACACACACAGAACAACAAAAGGGAAAAAAAACATAAAAATTGACGACCGAATTCAAGGGATCAAACTGACAAATAGCAGGCAGCCAGTAACTACTGACGCCAGTCTTTGAAATGATAGACGTCACGTCGTCGTCAAATCACGTCCTCTAGTTTGCAAGAAGCGTTGCCTACAAATTAAAGGCTAATTTGTCACTAAACTGTGTCACTATGAAATGACGCCGTAGCCGGAAATGAAGATGTAACCGGAAATGAAGATGTAATCGGGAACAAAACCACGTTTTCGAGCACACAAATTGTAGGATATCGCGTTTTTGAACAAGGGTCTCAGCGTTTAGCTCTTTAATTCTGGAGCAAATCGTAGACAATTTATCTGGACGATCGAGGATTTCCATGTTCTCGTCCAGACAATACATACGCAGGAACAAAGAGCAGGCCTTACAATGAGTGATCATTGTAGAGCAAAGGAGATATAATCAAGAACACATAATCAGGAACAATCTGTAGTTCGATGCACATAACATCGAAGAGCACAAACAATTTCACTAACATGCACATCCCAACGGTTTGGCGAGTCATTGGGATGAATTTCTGCTGAAACCAATGCTATCTTAACGAGTTTAAGGTCACATCATCTTCGGAGGTCCCCACAAACTAGTAGACATTGCAAATGATATTTTATAAATATGTCTTGTTCTTTTATCGATTTCCTTCACATGCAAACTATTGAACACAAATTGAGAGGTCTGAAGCGCAATTGCTCGTCTCCATTTAAATTTTGCTCGAATATTCTAGTATCCAGCAATCTTTCAAGAAATTTTAAGACTATGAAAGTGATGACGAACTAAAGCCAAGTAAATAACGCCAATAGTAAATCATCCATAGTATTTCACCCATCTCGTCCAGATCGCAGTCGAACAATCTTGTTTGTGCCCCAATCGCAGTTGCACTGACCAACTGCTCGCTTTAACTAACGCTTTACAATGGTTTGCCTCAGGGTGCCGTCCACTGATTTTGTATTAATACATTCATGACATTCCTGTTGCAATATTGAGGAAATTCGGTTACATCGATGATTTAACCGATGATCTGTGAAGATTTCCTTTAAACTGACTTGTCAATAATGAGTGACTTTTTCCTGACATCATGATTATTTTCTAAACCCAGTAAAATCAAGAACTCGCTATATCCCCGATTGATCTACCGAGGCACATTTGGACTTCTAGAAACCAAATAAAAACAAATCACCTACGTTGTGCGTCCTCTTTCTACAACTGGAGCATTTCAGATTCCCCTCGATGTGACTGCAGCACTCCACGACAAACCATAAAACACATTGCAACTTTATGCTCAATACAACGGTACCATGGGGATATCTTAAACATCATTTTGCCGATGGAATGAAGATTGTACTTACCGAAACTAGCCACCTAGCCAAAAAAATACAGTCCTTCGATACAGTCTTTCGATAAACTTTTAACTGCCGATATTGCACACAGTACATTTTCCATTCTGACCTTCGTTGGGAAATGGCGAGTTACTTTACATGGCAATCGTCGTAGTGGAAGTTTGATGTGCATTATTTTTTATTTAACGTTTCTGGCATTTAGAAAGTTCGACAAAGAACTTAACGTTTAACGCACTGCGTGAAATAACGAATTCGTATTAGAAAATATTTCTTTATTTCTTTTATTGCACTTTTTTCTCAATTCCAAAGTTACAGGGATATTCCGGAATAGGCGTACCGCAAAGAAACAAGTATTGGTTTTGACAAGTGATAATCTAAATATTACATGATAAATGTCCCGCCTTTTTGGTGGTTCATTCAGAGGTGTAAGGAACTCCAATATAATTTCAAGAACTATTTATTGTATGTTTAAACTCGAACCTTGAGAGTGTGAAAGTGTCAGAGCACAGATAGTCAGACGCACGTTTTAACACTATTCAATTTTTTTCTTATTTAACCGCAAAACATTGAATAAAAGGAATTGCATCAAAAAAGTACATCATTCAATTCAAATCATGAAAAAATAAAATAGAAACTAAATTTAACATAAATTAATTATTCTTCCTTTGTGCAGGTAACCAATTTAACAAAAAATAAAACCGAGCCACAAATAAATAACAACAATACAAATAATTCAAAAGTAAGTACCGAGGTTGATCCTAATTTAGTGCAACAACCTGGTATGATAGCTATTTCTAGTTCCACCACAATTAATGCCATAAATAATTCTAATAATACCATTAAATCCGCTGATTTTTTTGAGCTATCAACTCGATTACAAAAAATTGAGCAAGCAATCGATCAAACTATTTCCAATTGGGCCGGTCAAACGAAGTACGATGAAACAAACTCGGATGATGACTCAGTAATTATGGAGGATTCTGATGAGGAGCCTGATTACAAAAAACTACACGAAAAAAGAAAACGAAAACATTATCCATCAAATAATTACGACCAACTTGAGATCGAGTTTTGTCATGTGTTGGAAGAAAATGACATTGAATTGGATGAGGATTCTTCATATTTACCTAAATTAAAATCAAACCATTTTCATCTAGATTCTGATGAGGAACCGAATTTTAGACGGGAATCATCTTATGAAAATGAAAAACGTGATGCATCTGGATCGGATCAAGAAAGAGATAGTAATACAAAATCATCAGACCGGCATAAATTAAGAAAACATAAAGATAAATCCCAAGGTTTATGTTATGATAGTGATGAGGAACCGTTTTATGAAAACAAACCAAAAATGGATCATAAACGAAAACATTACAATGAATCTAGTTCAACGAAACAAATCAAACGATCTGTGGAAATGATGGACGAACTTTCCGATGCAAAAGATAATCAATTTACTTCTTCAGTCACAATTGGTAACGAAAAAGATTTTATTTTAGATTCGGATGAGGAACCGTTTATAAAAAAAATGTTCTCTGAAAATAGCTCAGAAGATTATGAAGTTGATCAAGCGAACGAGAAAGAGAATCGTGTCTCAACCGGAGCAATACCAAAAACAAAAAGTAAAAGTAGAAGTAAATCAAATGAAAGATTTATCACAACTAAAACTATTATTCCAGAGCTAGGACGTGTTGAATCCTACTATTATGGTTCAGATGAGGAACCGTTTTATCATGAAAATAAAATTCATGTAGACTCGAATGATGAACAAATTGAAATAAGATTTAAACTATCTCGATCCAATGACGAGCAAAATCATCAGCTTGAGTTGCTCAGAAAAAAGAAATTATTCGATGATAATGAAATTGATGAAAATGAATACAATTATTTTCCGTTATTAGGAAATGAAAAGCTTTATTTATGGGATTCGGATGAGGAACCGACTTACGATGAAATACGATTAGTAAGAGAACATCAACGTCGTTCTAAATCACCAAGTCGTTCACCTCCTGTTATTGAAAATGAAAAACAATTTGAAATTGCTATGACACAGAATTTTCTTGATTTAGAACGTGAAATCCAAGAAGAAGATAATTATTTAAAGGAACAAAATCATGGAAAACATGAGAATATTAACTTAGGTTTGATTGGTGCATCAAGACAAAATAGGTATGAAATTGAAGAAGAAACCGTTACTGAAACAAAAAGACGTCGATATAAATGGGAAGAATCGATGACAGAATCGTTTACAATGTATCATCGAACAGAGCTTGTAACTGATGTTGAACCATATTACAAGGATGAGAAAATGAATGTAGAATCATGGGAAAATTTAGAGGAGACTGCTACCGAAGAAGAAGAAGGAGGCAACACTAAACTTATCATTGGTGAAACCGAAAGTTCCGGACTAGAAATTGAAAATGGTTCAAAACGGGTTGGTATGTATATCGAAGCAAGTGATAATGAAGCATATGATGAAGAACAAACAAACGAAAATATATTTAATTCAGATGAGCAAACGGATTTAAACGAGGATGTTGCATGCGGTGGAGAAGATTTTAATGAAAGTATTCGTTGTCAAGATGAGTATGTTGAAACAAGTCTTCGACACAGTCCAAAAGTTTATGATTTTGAAAAAGAAATAGAAATTAAATTAGCGGAAGAAATTGACGATGAAATTCCTGAAATAAATCAAGAAAAAAGAAGATCAAGCAAGAGTGAACGAAAATCACGACCATCGAAAACGAAAAAAAGTGATAAAGAAAGTAAACGAAAAAAAAATAGTGATGAGTTTCAATTATCCGAAGAAACTATTAAAAAAGTTGAAAGTTTAACATCGTCTATTGATAACGAAAATAAATCTGCTTCAGCTTCATTCATTGAAATAGAATCGGCAGCAGGAAAAGAAAATATGTTTGCACCTGAATCTATTTCAACTACGTCTGATGATAATTGTGAGGCTAGTACCAGCACTACTACGAAAACTGCGAAGAAAAAGAAGAAAAAAACACGAAAAAGTTTGACGAAGAATATGGATGAAGATGTTATGGAACTTTCGGACGACGTATCAGAAACAAAGAGATCATCATCAGCTAAGAGAAAAAGTATTTCAAAACCAGATCCTTTATATTTGCTTAAAGAGAGCATGTATCCATTTTATTGATTTTATTTTAGGTTTCCAATAAATATTTTTTTTCGTTTTTTGCTTTTTCTTGTTTTAATTTAAACTAATGCTTAGAAGCTGCTTTCTTAAAATTACCACTTGAACACACTAATTTGATTTACTTTTGGGTCACTCTTCAACTCAAAATAGGATGAACCCTAATAATTGTTTGCTCTAAATTTTATTTTTTTCAATATTGAGACATTAAAATTGTTACAGTATCGAAGCATCACTTAGTCTCATTCTCGTCTAACCATCGTTGTTGTATTGGTTTGTTACAGTAAAATCACACTAGGTGGCAGTATTATAATAAATTTATTACGCACTAGTGCGTAATAAAATAATATAGATCACTCACATGAATATAGATAACTCACATGACAACGCGGTTTGGTTTAACGTTAAATAACACAATTGTATCACAGAAACGTCAAATGTATTTAAGACAGTCAAAATAATATGCATGGCTTGTCAGCTCAAAGAAATGTTGCTCATTCGCTGATGGTTGTGCTTGAGTAACTTCTATTCCTGTTGTACAATATACTATTATGTTTGTGTGTTTTTTGGGATTGATTTGTTTATAAGCTCTTCTGCTTTTATTTGTAAAATATTCGAATTTAATTTCCTAATTTATTAAAGTAAAAGGTAAACTACTTATACAATAACTTTATTAACAACTTATAATGCTGTTGAAACACTTATTTACACAAGTTCCTATACGTATATAATCTTAATGTAAATAATTTCAATATTTCTAAAAATATATTCAACAAGTGTGATTGTGAATTTTTCAACGTGTCAGCTAGTTGTAAACATCAAGGTACAAACTACAAAGTACTAAACTAATAAATAATTTGATTTACAAGTAAAATTTAATTTTCATGTGAGCGTTACTCTACTACTATTTACATTATTTTATTTACAATTGAATTTCTTTTAAATTTTCTTAACATAA
The DNA here is from genome assembly GCA_963693315.1 of Diogma glabrata. NCBI lineage: Eukaryota > Metazoa > Arthropoda > Insecta > Diptera > Cylindrotomidae > Diogma > Diogma glabrata. The sequence goes on along the minus strand of OY856186.1, from coordinate 361,796,683 downwards.
TCAGTTGGATAGTTTCCAGAAAGGAAAATTGTGTTTGAAATTTTTTTTAACGATCATAATCGTAATGAATGTATTTAACGAGTGTTTCTGCTGAGATAAATAATATACAAATTCCTTTGTTGCTAAACTTAAATATTGTATATTCAATCAAATTATTTATGACTGATCTTTAATTCTTTCTAACAACGTAAAGTGTTTGTTTACTAATTGAATTTTTGTAAGTTTTTCGACCATATTATGCAATTTTAAGAAAAACGAATGACACTTTACAAAACTATTTAAGAACTTTCCACTCCCGATTCCTCAGCGTATAAAATTAGGATGAAAAAGGTGTTACACCAACATAATATTTTCGAAGTATTAAAACCTTAAAACATAGAAAAAAGTACGCATGTACTAGGCAGAACCCCAACCACTTTCTTTAAATCCTTCAAAATTTCATTAATTTTTTTTATTTATTCAGATCATGTGCTAAAGTTTTATTCCTACTAACGCTTATGTTTCATCAAAAGTCAGGAATTAAATTTATTTAACTTCGAAATATGCAGCTGCCTATTACTTGGTCCATTTGCCCTATAATGCATTTTTTTCATTATTCTATAAACTCGGGCCAAAGTACAAAGCTGAAAAAATAATAAAATTTAAGGTTTCAGCAGAAATTCAGCAGTTTTTTGGGGGATAATTTTTTTGTAGTGCTCACCAAAAATTGGTCTGTTTTCTATTCTTATTTATGCACTTATACGAATAGTACTGATATTGAATTTGATCATTATGTAATTAATTATTAATTTAGTAGCCAGTTATGTTAAAATAAATGTTACCAAGATTTCCACTTGTAGAGGGCGTAGCCTCCACTCCATAAACAATTTGATATACCACCGGAAAGTTTCAACCTTTTTATAAAGTCTTTTTTAAGTTTAAATTTATGTATGACCAACACCTAGTTTGGCTACTAGAGGGTCTATGATTTATAAAAGATACGAAAAAATTTTATTTTAAATTTATTTTAGTGTTTTTTAACATTAACGGTCCCCGATTTTCTTTATATTTATTACCAGAATTTCTTTATATTTTTTTTATATTTATTTCCAGAGATTCGCCTTTTTTACTCCTCAAAATAAAGTATTCACAAATTAAAATTTTTATATGTTTAATATCGTTCTTACTCGATAAAGTAAAATTTTAATTTTTTTGATTTCTTTCCTTTGGAGTAATTTTTATTTTCTTTCATTTCATTTGCAGAAAAAAGAAACTAATACTTTTTCGTTATCCTAATTATTATTTTAATAAAAAACCCTCATAGTTGAACAAAACATTCAGAAAAATAATGTATTCTACAGTTCCTCCAGAGCGAGTAACATAAAATATATAACAGTCCCAAATACATAAATGAAAATAAAAAATATCGTTCTTACAAATCTAAATTAATATTTTCTTTCAAATACTCACAAATTTAATTTTTGCTTCAAATTTGATGCTTGCCTTCGTATTAAAAATAAAAATAAATAATTTTTATGGACGTTTTCCTATCCAAATAACAGAAAATTAAATTACTTTTTTACACCCTAAAGCGTAAACATTTGACAACTTCCTCGCAAAAGAAAAAAGATTCTTAATTTTTGAGAAAACTGTTTTTGGTTTGTTAGTAAATTAATATACAAATAAAATTAAATAAGCTGGTTGATATAGAAATTCAGAAAAAAAAAAAAAAAAATTACTTGAATTTAACAGTTTTCTAAAAAAAATCAATTTCGGAATTACTATCCATTTTTGAGAATTGAATATTTCTATAAATTATAACTACTAAACTTTTTGAAAATGAAAGCAATTGAATTGAACAAAATATTGAAAAGATAAACAAAACAGTTTTGGTATATTAATAAAGAAATTTATAAAAATAAATTGTTTGCTATAGAAATTTATGAAGAAAAATAACAAACAAAAATCTACTTGGATGAAACAATTTTCTCAAAAAATGTTTTGCTAAACATATTAATGTATTTTTTTCTCTGCAAACAATACATAATTATACTCGTCAAAAAATCTTTGTATGTAATTCGGACATAAAGTATCTTTTAAGCCACTGCTCTCAAAGAACTAAATTTTATTTTCTTATTTTTCGCCCTTCAGTATTTTAATTTAATTTTAAAAACAAATGTTTGTGCGTGGTAGATTTTATTTGTTTTATTTTATTTCGCTCAAAAGAAAAGAGAAAGAAAATCTAGCTTTTTTTCTTACTCTCCGTTGTACATTCATTTTTCAAATAATTATCTCCCAACAAAATCTTTTCTTGGTAATTTTTTATTTTGCTCACAAAAATCGGAAAGGAGAAGGTTCAACCTTGTTAGAAAGTCTGATTTCATGTTTTACCTACACCTAGTTTGGCCACTTTTAAAACTTGTAAACCTTCTTTTCAATAGCAGGAACTGCAGTACGCGGGGTTGTCACACCCGTAAATCAAAAATAAAAGTATTCAAATCAACAAAAATCCCTCCATGCCAAAAAACTGTTAACACTATCGCATTCTAATTTAAACTTTTTATACTATCGCAGTCTAATATGAACTATACCGTATTCTGGAAAAAATTCCTTTAATACAATTTTAATTTATATCGAGAATATTTCAGTGAAATCTAAAAGTGCTTTACAAAAAAACATGAGAAATTCTGTGAATAATCGACGTTATTTTTTTGCATGTATTTCAAGTTGTTGTTTTTTCGTCCTTCTTCTTGGAATCTGTAACACATGTTTATTTGATTATTGTATAGGTTGAATTGAGGTCTGATACAAAAGGCAGGGTAGAACGTTTATCATAATTTTGCTTTGAATGTTATTTTTGGTGAGTATGATTCCCTTAACTAACATTAAGGAAGCATCCAGTCTTAATTGTAAGTCACCAAAAAATCATGAGAACTATATTCTAGAAAACTGAATGAGTCATGTGAAGTTAGAATATTGGATTTAAATCCGTACACCAGTGCGAATGAACTAAATTTTGTAGAAGTATGAGGAGTTGAATTACAGCAGAAAATTCCACAGGGAAGCCATGGGTCCCAATTAATTAGGTTTTTTTCTGTATAATGTCGAAGATACTCAATAAGTGTTTTACGAGAGCGCTTTAAGGCTCCGTTTGAAAGGAGATGATATAAACTGAAATTGAACTTATTGATTTTGAACAGCTTGCACATCTCTATTAACTTCTTTATCCTTAAGACTATAAAATTATTTATAGACGGGATATCTAGGATCTAGCTAGCTGGGGTCGCAGAGAGTACCGAAGTGGAGGTCTCGCCCGCGTAACGAACTAAAAATCCTCCACACGGCACAAACTTGGACGGCTTATTTGTAGATGACGGGTAGTGAAGGAAAAAGGCGTAGAACTGACGACTCTACGCCTAATGAAGAGATTGTTCCCCCAAAGAGAGTGGGAACACAAACAATAAAGTAACCGTCATAGCACCTAATAACGAAATCGAAAACAAAAATTATGATATTGAGATCGCATGCGTCGTTGTGGTTGAAGTCAAACAGGTCTAAAAGATTTTTTTTACTGAACTGTCTTATCTACAGTGAAAAAAGGCGCTCCAAGGGAGCCAATCATGAAATTAATCGAAGTGGCACGAAATACACAGAAAGCATACGTAAAAGTTTCGATCCATGTCACAACTCTTGAATCAAGACAGAACAGCAATCAAACAATGAAATCCAAAATTCTGAAAGGAATTGAGGAGAGCATTAACCACAGAAACGAGATACCAAAAAATAAAATAATAGAAATAACAAAAACGATAGTACAAATGTAATCGGAAACAAAACAATACGCTGAGCTTCATCCACAGACGACAGTTGTTACTGACGCCCTGCTTCAACAAGCCGATGACGCGGTTAAGCAAGAAGAAGATTGGACTCGTAAAAGGAAAAGAAGGTGGAAAAGTCCACAGCCATAAAGCAAAGCACAAAAGCGTTGCTAATCCACGTATCTGGTCAGAGGTGTGATGAAATTAAGGCTGGTCTCTCAACCAACGTCACCCAACACATGTGATGGAGGTTGGAGAGTAAGAGCTTTAAGAAACACGAAAGACAACGACTGATGATTACGGACCACAGCTCTGATCGCGATGCTATTATGAACAACGAGTCACTAAAAAGCTCAGGTTTCATAATAAATGAGTCCAAGAAACTATTGCCGCGACTGATAATATAGGGGATCAAAGCTGACTTAACCGATGCAGAAGTAGCATCTGCCATCTGTATGCAAAATGGTCTTGATGGAGAAACGTGCGTAATCAAACCGAATCAAAAACTGAGTTTATGTTGAGTTCGTGCAGAGTTTAGGAGTTCGACACGGCACTTCGATGTTACAAGTGTCAAAATTTTAGCCATATAACAAATAAATATGTACAAGCTGTCTCAACGTGTGGTCACCGCTCTCAAACAGGACACAGACTTGCTGATTGTCCAAACAAAGCTCTCTCTCCGAAGTGCGCATCATGTAAAATAAAGAGCAAAGAGTATCCATAACTCAAACGTCCAAGTAATGACCCTTCCGCATTTCATAGATTCACACTGTGTCTGCGTAGAGGTCAGATATCCAGGTGGAACATTTCACGTAGTGATTTTCTATTTCCAGGTTCGTGAACCTATCGAGGACCACTTGATTAAACTTGATACAATTTTAAACAAGCAATTATTCTAGGTGACTTCAACGCTCGTTCAGTAGTCCGATCGTCTCACCGATAGCATAGGTCACAAGTTAGAAGACTTCATCTCACGATGGGGTATTTTTGTGGCCAACCCACTTGAGAAGCTAAGCACATTTGCACACATTTTTTCATTTGGTCATTGTTCTTATTTATTAGTCGCCTACATAGTTAAAAAAAACTCTACCAGCAGACGCCCACTCACATAGGGGCACAGGTTATTTTCAACTGCACCACACAGCTTGAAACCCTAAGGCTTCCGCCAAATTGCTTACTATCCGATCTCACAGATAAGTAAGCCAGCATTGGTATCGCTGCCGGCAATCTAGCGTATGCCAGTACCAGATCCCATCTGGTAGGGAGCTCATTAAGCAGGCTCACCTGCTCGGGTTCCCTTACGGCAGGGTAACCCATTCTGCCATAAAAGACTACTGATAATGGTTCCACATAGCGGCCCTGGAGCCTCCCATATATCAGAATTTCTCCAACCACAACCACTACGAGTCCAACCTTAATGTAAAGCTGTGGCTAACATTAATGCTTTACCCTTATCAATGATACCAACTGGGAATTACTTACTCTCAATCTGCAACTTAATATTAAGCGCGTGGCAACACGAGCCAAGAGATTGACTGTCCTGCGGCCTACGAATCGGTTGTGTCCTCCCTTACGGATATCATACAAAAAGCTTGTGAAGACGTCATACCACGAAAATCTAAATGCATAAAAATGAATGCGGCAAGCTGGTGGAACAATGATTTAAATCCTTTCAAAAGTGAGGTAAACCGATTAAAAAGGAAATACCAACAAGAAAGGGATTCAGATCTAAGGCTGCATATCGTACTCTTCATAACACATGTACACGGAAGGTTAAAAAATTAATGCTGAAAGCTTCAGGCAACTTGTAACGGCAGTAGGCAACAAGGATCCACGGAGCTGTATATACAAATATCAGACAGGGAAGCTCGCTTAACTTTGTAGAGATTGGGACTTATATTATTATAAATGGAAACATACGGTATCTATTTATCCAAGGGAATTAATTTTTAAACGCTACATGAATGAACGGACTATGCGCAGACTCAAACACAAGAAAGATCTCTAAGGAAATATATTTTAGTCATTTTATTTGACTACTAGAACAAACAAAAATAATTTATTATATCTAACATGCAACATTAATTAACAATGAGAGAGACAATAGATTAAAAATAATGTTGATTGGAGTCGGTCACCAATTGCATTTCAAAAAATCACTTCTCCAAAAATTTAGAGCGTCATCCATATAGACGCTTCTTAGAATGCAATATACAATGTTAATCACCCCAAAGGTGGACAAAATCAAAAGATGAACCAGAATGACAAGCTCACCTATAATAATCATTTCAATTACAAATCATTTTTTTCCGCCAACGTGCTGACGCCCGTAACAGTTGTATATTTCACGTATCAACATAAAAGTGTAATTTAATATATTATGGAACGAACTCACCCAATCAGCCCCATTTGACCATTTTGTTCGCAGCCTTCGCTTTGAAACAATACAACGGTCCTACTTTCGATCTGTTTGTTTTTCAAGTTTTGACACTGTAAACTTATTATTTTTATTTACTTTTTACTATTTTTTTCTGACCACCTTATAGAAGATATGCTTCATTTTAATGATTTCAACACAACAATCATTAATATTTTGCCCTCTTTTATATATTTTTTTTTCAACAGACTAAATTTAAATCGCATGCAAAAATAAAAAAAAACTTTCATCACATAATATTTTTTTTTTCTCCTTTTATTTTATTTTTCAAATTATAAATCATCATTTTTATTTTAAAATTATAATAATCACAATTTTATTCCTTAACTTATAAAACTAACGACTCGATAATTTAATTATTTTTCGCGACTCAACTCTAACACTAGAGTTTTATTTATATTCATTTTTAAATCTCGACTTCAGCAAATTTTTGTTTTACGTTTTACTTATCAATCACGAACTGAGCAATATTTGACAAAATTCATCTATATATATTATTTAATATTAGCCTAAACGAGAGAGAAGGAAGTTTAGTGCATAGTATCCTCTCGTTTTGCAGCTTTCGTTATTATTAATACAATAATAGAAACAACCGGTTAATAGATTGGTTCAATCAAATGGCTATTGTTTCCAGCTAATTGAAAGATAAAATAAAAATAGGAATTGCCCTCTAATTCGATACAATCATACCATCATTTAAGCCGTTGTAAATATAAACTCATGCATTGAAAGAATTTTAAAGTGAATATTTAGAGTTTTCGGGTTTTCATATAGATCGAAAAGAAGTCATACATATCATCTCCTTTGTTTGGTTGTTATATTAAAACAAAGAAACAAAAATAATAAAAAAATATAAATATCTATGTAGAGATGATGTGAATACATAACAATAATAAATTTATGAAATCATATGTTTGATGGGGCGATCAAAAGGTTCTTTATATTGCTATTATATAAATGACAAAGTATGTTAGTAAAAAACATGTAACGTTGTAGAATCAAGGATGGAAAATGGAAAGGTGTTTTACGCTTGAGTTAGTCGTTGCTGTTAGTCAAGTTTTTGCTGTTAGCTGTCAAGCCCTAACTCCTTGTTAACACATATATTCAGAACTTAAATTGTTCTGTACTTGATTGTAGACTTTTATCAAACGCCACATGTTTGACATCACACAATTAGTGGGCATAACAACTTAGTGTGCATGGTATACCGTCTTTTCGAACGGAAATAACATGCACTCATGGAGTACCTCGAGCAAAGTGTTATTTCACACCTTGCTACCAGATGATACTGAGGACTTTCCCGAGCACGCGGAAATCAGAAGGGTAGCTCTGCTACCTTATGACTCTCGTGATGACTCGAACTTCACAGCCAATGAAATAGAGTAGGCTGTTATGAGTTCAAAATAGAAGTAAAAGTTGTAAAGCAGTTCTGGAAGATTTTAGGTCCTACTTGTTAAAACTCTTCAACTTGGCTACAAAAATGCATCGATTTAAATAGTTATATGTCCGAAAAGCTGTTACTAAAGCTGTCAGCTCTACTAAGATGGCGTAAACTTGCTGAAATCGTCCAAACAACCGCTGAAGAGTACTATCTGGTCAATTTCATTGATATATCGGGCGTTTTCGATCATCCTATGCGAATTAGCGTTATGAGCTACCTTAAAACGATAAATTTTCCTGGTTATCTCTACAGACTGCTAGGAAATTATTTATACGATCGAAATACAATAATAAAGGATGACCACGGCTCGGTGGAGAAAGTCATAACGAGAGGTGCTTCGCAGCAAAAGTCTATTCTCGGTCTAACTTTTTGTAACATGGTTTTCGACACTAGCCTGATGGACGGTGTTTTGGAGGCTGAACGCTGATGATAAAGTTATTATAATAACCGGAAACTCAAGAAAAGAATTACAAGAAAGAGGTCAACGAGCACTAAACAATATCATTTCATCGTGCAATTTGAACAAACTAAACCTTTCAACGCACAAAACTGTTATGCTTCAGCTGAATGGCAAGCATGATCGTGCATGACCATCTACCATTACAGTCAACGGAGTATCAATTTAAATGGTAAGCACAGTAAGATACCTTAGTATCGACCTGGATGAGATACTGGGGGTATGAGTCATATTATCCGTATATATATGACAGCTCAAAGTCCCTCTTCCACAGCTTTACAAGGTTATCACATGAACGATGGGGTCTTGACAGACATAAACTACAACTCATATCTATAAGAATTTTAGTTGAATAAATTCTGACGTACTGCTCGGTTGGTTGGTACGGGCGGACCAACGTAAAGCATATTCAACAGTTATTGGGCGCTCAAAGGAATATGTTTCTTCGCCTGCTCCGAAACTATAGCTTTCTACAGCTTTGTCTCAGGTCATTGCGGGTTCAATCCCTGTCAAGGAAAAGGTCAGCATATCCAACCAACATCACAATTTAAGCAATCCATACGGCACAAAAGTAATAAAACAGGGAACGCGCCTCAGATACGGGAAGGCATACGTATCATTTCATCAGCGACGTAACTTTTATTCTTGGAAATCCAAAGGTAGCAATAACCGGTCCTATGGATCAGTTCATCACTGGACACAGCAAATTTAGAGAGTACCTTAAACGTGTTGGAATAAAAAACGATGCAGTACCTGCGATGTGGATGAAACCGCATTGTACGTTTTTCTGAAGTGTCCCGATTACGAAAATTTTCGGTGCGATACACTCAGTACTTTACTGTCAAATACCTATGTTGACGTATTTAAAATTTCCTGCCGTGATGCTCTTAAGCTTTTGTTAGATAGAGATCAGGTCAAACGAAGTTCAAATAATAGTACAGCATGCTTTTTAGATAAGCCTGTACAATATTAACCTCCTCGAGGATGGTAACGAGATGGAAACGAGCAACTTATAAATCTTCAACTCAAATAATTTCTAATAACATAGCATTAACCAGACACAGTCGGCTTCGGCTAATAAATGGTTGAGCACATGGCAACCTCTGTAAAAGTTTATTAACTAAGAACAGAGAGACGAATACACTAAGTTAAGAACAGTGTTATCAAATTTCTCATCATCACTCTAAAAACCATAGAACTATCAGTCTATTATCATTCTTTCATTCTAAAATGCAAACAGAATTGATTTGTGTTCATTTCCGTCAACACATTGACGCTGGCAAGTTTTCAAAAGTAAAACAATCGAATTGCAAAGATTAAACCAAGGGAACTTAAATTGACACTTTTATCCCCTTGCTTCAACAACACATCTAAAGTCAGTATAGAACCATTAACGGTACCTGATCTGGAAGAGTTTTGAGTGGTGATACACTAAATTGCATGATTATTTGCAGAGAGATTTCTAAGTTTTGAGACACTCTCCAGGCTGGAGTTTTGTTTCTGTTTTTATGTAAGTTGGTAATCGACAGTTCATTTGGAAAAATAAAGGCTTCCTTCAAAGTAATAGCTTACGCCTTTAAGTTTTCCTATCAACTATATCGATGATATCGGTGCATGCGAACTAGAAAAATTCTTCCGACATAGGACCGTTTTGTACAAGCTTTGTACAATGACTGATATTGGTCTATAGACTAAGACTAGAGTTGGTTTGCTATTAATCGAACAAGGAAAATACCTAGTCACCAACCATTCTTCACACAAAACATTTTTTGAATTTAAATAACAAGGAGTGTGGCGTTTGAAAGCGCAAAAGCAGCAACACTCAAATATGTTATATTACCAATCGTTTGTGACATATGTTGTAATCCCTATTCCACAACAAATTTTTGTAATCCAAAGAACAGTAAATACGGGCTAGGGATCAAAGTTTTGCATTTACTAAATCAAAATAATTGTTCGTTACATTAGAAAACGTGTTTATTGTTGGCGTTTAGCTCAACATATAAAAATATAAATCTCATCATGAAACATTCTTTCAAATATTTATAATCTAATTATATCAATTACGAGTGTCTTATAGTTTTTAAAATTCTTTATAATAAATTATAAAACTAATTAACTTTCAATGAAAGAACAAAAAAAGATATATGTAATATATGTATTTAAGAGCTCAGCAATATTGTTTATTTCATCTAAGATTTTAGTATATACAAATACAACTTTTTTTTTTGTTTAATTTAATTCCTTAATCTAAAAATAATAAATTCATTCATTGAAAATTAAAAAAATTTAATTTTTGTAATAGAATTTTAATGTATGTATTTGATTTTTTTTTTTGCTTTAATCTACAAAATTTGTTTGAATAAACAAAAATTACATAAAAAGTAGAATAAAATGTGCAGAATTTTTAAAATATTGAAAAATAAAATAGAATTACATAATTTAAATTGTAAGCCAGGTCAATTGTAGTACAGAATGTGCTAATTTAATATTTTATACCAATCGTGGTTTTGAATGGTATAATTATATTTAAATAACTCAAAATGAGATCATAAATTTTTATAAATACTTCAAGTTAATTCTATTTCAATATTTTTTCATTTTAAATAAAGTAAAATATTTATTTGACAAGTTAGATAACTATAGATATTCTGGTCAACATTGTTACCTCCTACTGAATTTAATCAATGTGAAACAAACAAAATCATATCATACCTGAAAATGAGTTGGTAGTAATGTTAGACTTATAAAAGTGGTTTGTAAATAATTGACTAAGGTGTTTATCAATTTACAAAATTAGTTTTAATAAATTAATGGAATGAATGGCGTTCGGAAACGCTAGATTATATTTGTTTGTTTTTGTTAAGTTTAACAATGAACGGAAGTTGACAATGAAATGATATTCGAAAATTTATTGAAAGTAATTCCTAAACGTTGTTGTTGAATGAAATAAAAATCGAAGTATAAGCTTTTCCATAAACTTGACTTCTGTGGCAAGATGTTGTAACATCACTTTTGACGATTCTATCGTATTTTACGCTAATCGGTATACTGTAACACAAAACGACTGTCGTGAATACGATAATCGACAGTCGTTTTGTGTTACAGTATACCGATTAGCGTAAAATACGATGGAATCGTCAAAAGTGATGTTACAACATCTTGCCACTGAAATAAGCATATAAGCTTCGATTGAAAATTCGATAATTTTGTCAAATCAAAAGATGCATATTAACTATGTCATACAAATTCATTTGAAGTTGTAGTTTTCACAGGTAAAAATTAACTTTTTGCAATAAACTCGTTCTCGAGGTAAACGACTACCGAACCGTCAAACGTAAGTGAACTAGTTCCATTTAAGAGGTTGTGATAATAATATCCCAACACATAACATATAAACTTTAATTTAAATTAATTCAAACATTCATTTTCATCTTCATAAAACAGCAACAACAAAAATCAACTTGAACTCCATCATTGAAAAAAATCTATAACTTATGAGTCATACAAATCATAACTTATCTATCGCCCAGATTTTATTCACAAATTTTATTAATAAAAATTATATAGATTTCAAAAGACGTAACTCATAAAAAAAATTACAGACAAATAAATAAAATTTCATTATATTATTACCGACGGTTGAGTTACGGTTTTGACATAACGATAAACGAAACGATGAAAATGATAAGAAATGTTTTCAGAAACGAATAGAACGAAAAATAAAATCTTATTCTATTTTGGGTTTTAAAATATTTTTATTTTGCCAAAACACAGAAAACTATTCAAAAAATTCTGATTTGCAACACAACTATATAGTGTTCTGTAATTATTTTAAGAAATTACACTTAAAAATATTTTATTATTATTTAAGAAATTATAAGATGTTGTCAAAATAGTCATTTTAAATTTGGGTTATAAAATTTCTTCAGATGTTGTTTTAATTGATTTGGCTGCATGCACCAAAAAAATGGAAAACTGCCGAAAAAAATAAATAAAATGTCATAAATGATTCACTGCTGAAATTATTGGAATAGGAAGTGATTTGCAATTACTTGGTTTACTGATCAGGAAATTCATTCTCCTTTATAAGAAAGGATACTCTTTTTAAAAAGGTAAAGGTGAAGCATTAAGCTGATGAGCATGAACATTCCCCTTCCTCTCTATGAGAGAAGGACGATTAACTGAGAATGATCCTAAAATGAATAAACTATTTACACCATTTCTCTAAACATTTACTTACTTTCGCGTAAAATACACCCTTTCTAAATTGCGTACGATTATTCGAGCATCGTAACACCACCCTCCTGCTAAGCCAGCCAGCCCTAAACAGGAGTTTAATCTTCGCGCGAATAGAAAAATCTTCGCTCAAAGAACCTTTTAAGGTTGTTTAATCATATTTTGCCTTTGTTAAGATCACCTGCTCGTTGTTTTTATCTCTTTTTGATCGTTTCAATTTGACTTTACTGATAAACTCATTGATGAAAAATCGAATCAAAGCGCCGATGATGTGAGCCTGACCATTACCGATTCTCTTGAAACTTCAGTAATCGTTAATGTAATCAAATAAAAATATGTAATAATTTTTTTTGTTTTTTTCCTAGTTTTACAGGGGTAGATCGAAATTTGTTAAGTAATTTAGAAAAACAAAGTTTAAAGTTAAATTGTGCTCGAATGGGTTATCCGATTTTAATAATTTTTGCTTCACCACAAATTTAAATTGTGTGAAGTAATGCAATCTATCGAGAAAAAAAAATTTCACATACCCCAAATTTTGTTTTTTCTTTTGTTTTGGACCATCCTCTCTCTAAATAGCCAATACAAATTTTGGTGTACGTCTGTGTGTGGGTAGGTGGGTGGGTGGATGCGTGACATTCCTGGATAGGATTTTGATGAAACTTTGGCAAATGATCCAGGCTCACTTGAAAGTGGAAGATCTGGATTCATTTCAAATTTGGACAAAATGGCGGGGTGGTCTTCCGAACACCTCTAAGTTTAAATCTAAAATAACTTCTAATCCCAGATTATGATCTAATGGAATCTTGGTATATAAGGTTGCAGTACTGTTTCCAATATTTCTGCATACCAACTTTCGGTTTGTCACTTCCGGTTGAAAAACTTTTTTTTTAGGTGTTTATCCCCACTCTAGCCTACAATTACCGATCGATTTTCTTGAAATGTTGGAAAAAGCTTTTAAATATCATGAGAAAGATTATGTTTGTTGGGAGAATACCACATTCGTTCGTGAATGAATTTTGATGACAATTTGGTAAAAGATGCAAATATGTATGGCAAGGAATTGATTAGTTTTTGAGCGATAATGAACAAAGTGGTGGGGGTCCTCCAAACACCTGTTTTTTTAAAGCTCAGTAGCATATGCATCTGATAATCGAATTGGATGAAACTTGGTACATAAGTATTTAGTACGGTTCACAACTGTTCTGCATCCTATACTTACGGTTTTTCACTTCCGGTAAAAAATTTGTTTTTTGTAATATTTTGAAGTTTTTTTAGTGTCTTTATGTACACTACAGCCTACAATAATGAAGTGATTATGATGAAACTTATGGAAAAGCTTTCAATTAGTGTGAGAAGATAATTGTCATCTTTTGGAACACATTGATCAAAGTGGCGGGGGGTCCGCTTTGTTTTTAAAGTTTGTTGGGAGCACACAGACTTCATTCATTAATCAATTTTAATGACACTTTAAAAAAAGATGGAGACTTAAATTACAAAGAACTGATTAGTTTTTGGACAATATTGGGATAAGGGGTGGGGGCCTCCCGAAAACCTGTTTATTGTGTCACCAATTTTTCAATGTTTGTTTTGAGCATACAACATTCGTTCCTGAATGAATTTTGCTGACACTTTGGAAAAAGATGCAAATATGTATGGCAAGGAGCTGATTAGTTTTTGAGCGATAGTGAAGAAAGTGGTCTGGGATCCCCGAGCACCTGTTTTTAAAATCTTAATACCACCTGTACCTGATAATCGAATTAGATGAAACTTGGTACATAAGCAAGTACGGTTCTCAACAATTCTGCATCCTAACTTCCGGTTTGTCACTTCCGGTTAAAATTTTTTTTTACTTTTTCTCGTACAACAGAATTTATGTTTGTTGGAATACTGCTGCTTTCTTTAATATTTTTAAAATTAGAACTACGCAAAATCTATAACATTGGTTAACCTTTAATTAAAGTATTTGATGGATATTAGCTCACTATATATATCCAGAACACTATGTTTGTGGTGAAGTCAGCATCGCAATATTTTTTTTTGTTAGGTCCTAAGTAAGGCTTTATCGAGAAATAGACGTTTGAAAATATTATTATGTAGTTTGAAATTTTTTGATCTTTGTGCCATTTACTAAAAACTAGTTTACCGATTCTATTGCATTCTTTTTTATTTAGTCGGTATTAAATGAAAAGAAATTTTTCAGTTTTAATTTTCCAAAAATATAATTTTCAAAGATGGCGTAACGCAGAAGTGCCTTCTTTTTCTAAAAATTTAATCTGTGGGACTTTGGTAAATAAATACGTCCAATAATTACGCCCCACAAATTAACAACGCTCCCTTCCGAAAGATAATCCCGAATTGTGGTTTTTCCATGCCGAAACTACTTTTGAAAGCAAAAAGACGACTAATGACAAAACAAAATATATAAAGCTCGTTTCAGCACTCTCGCGAAGCATGAAGAGCAGCTGGAGCTTGAACTTGAAGCGCTGGAGCTTGAAGAGTACAACATTGCCAAGAATGAATTTGATCAGATGGTTCAACTAGGATTAGTAAAGCCTTCTTCCTCATATGTATCGTCACCGCTCCATTTCGTAACCAAAAATAGCCAAATGATGGCCTTGAACTATCGACGTTTTAATGCGGTAACGGTACCAGATCGGCATTCTATTCCCCATATTCAATATTTTTCAATGTGCCTGTATGGTCGCACAGTTTTTTTCAAAAATTGATCTAGTTCATGCTTACCAATAAATATCTGTAGCCGCAAAAGATGTACACAAAACTGAAATAACGGTTCCATTTAATCTCTTCGAGTTCATTAGAATGCCTTATGGTCTGAGTAACGCGGCAGAGTCTTTTCAGCATTTTATGAACAAAGTTACCAAATGGATAGCTGGATTTTGTTTTCGTGTACATTGACGATATTTTGGTGGCAAAATACATTCGTTCAACCGCCTCAGCGGTTTGTGGGTATAGTTAATTATTATGATAGGTTTATACCAAAACTGGGTTATGCCAGTACTGGAACAGTACGCCGATAAATGTTGGAAGTCATTGGAATCTGAATTCACTGAATCCAAATATTTTGGTATCGATCGTGAGCTTTTAGCAATGTTTGCTGCAATCAAACATTTTTGATATTTCATCGCGGGTCGCAAGTTCACTGAGTTCACTGACCACAAACCTCTGATTACTGCTATTACATCCAAGACGTAATGTAGTCCCAGACAGGCTCGTTATTTGAATTATGTGGCGCAGTTTACCACTGATATTAGACATATATCAGGGAAAGAAAACGTTTTGGTCATTGTGGATCTTTCAAACAAATTTTTTATTAAAATCGATTACTGTTTGATCACAATTTAACTTTAAACTTTCCATGTTTCTAAATTTTCTTAACAAATTTCGAGCCACCGTTCATGCGTTCAATTATTTTATCGGTTTTGATTCGATTTTCCATTTATTGTGATTTTTAATATTCTCTCTGCTTGATTCTTTATTTTAATTTCACGAAACTGCTGCTTAAGTGTTCCGATTAATACAGCAAGAAAATTTTTATTGTAGCTCAGAAATTCAACATGCAAATATTATGGTTCGTCATACGTTGCTGGTTGTATTTTAACCCTAGAATTTGCTTGGTGACAACTTTCTGGAGATACTCCTCTAAATCGACTTTTTGTTTTAAATATTGAATTTTACTGTTCATTATCTTGGTTCATTTTCTCAGCTGCCTAACGTTAACTACTAACAATCCCACCGCTGTCACCAATCTCAAGAACTATCTTAGCTCATATCTTAACTTTGTGCATGTTTCAAAATCTCAGCACACAAAATTATGCATAATACATATCATGCACATGATGTGAACCCTACCGTGCACATGTTTTAAAACGCACAATTGTGCACACAAACGTTAGTCGCTTGTTTTATGAATAATAAAAACAAAGCGAAACGAAATCTTCTTAATGATAAAAATAATAAACAAATAATAATAGTCCCTGGGCCTACGCCGATTGCATGTGATGATTACCACATATTTTATAATTTGTGAGTATTGACGAGCCCGAAAACTTTTGTTCTGCGAATTTCCTCAAATCGGCCGCTTTTTCGTTTGGCAAGCTCCAAAAAATGCCGAATGCCCGGGATCTTGTAAATTTTTGTTTTTTAGCTATGGGGGTTGGAAATTTGATTTTGAACACGAGGGTAACCTTGTCCCACGAAAATTTGTCTGCTATTGTCTTGTCCGACAACCCAAACATACCAAAATGACAGTTGTCGGACTCGACAATAGCAGACATATTTTATTCGGACAAGCTTATCCTCGTGTTCTAAAATAAATTTCCAACCTCCTTAGTTAAAAAAAAATGTGATAGCAAATTTACAAGATCGCAAACAATCGGCATTTTTCGGAGCTTGCCGTACGAAAAAGCGGCCGATTTGAGGAAAATCGCAGAACAAAAGTTTTCGAGCTCGTCAAGGACAGGCGCCTCACAAAATATGAAATATGTGGTAATCATCACATGAAATCGGTGTGGGCACAGGGACTATAAAAAATTGGAGAGTGAAAAAGTAGTTTAACATTTTCTAAAATATCTGGTTTCATGTAACTTTTTATGAATTAATAAGACTTTCGTAATACTAAATTGATGAATTTATTTTATTTGCATCTAAAATTATTTTCGAAAGAAATTTTTTTGTGAAGCTCAATGAAAATATTTACAAATAACAAACGAGCACTTTAACTAATTAATTTTGGAGATTCCAAAAAATTATTATATTTATTTAATATTTTTCGTTTGTCATCTTTCATGCCGGTTTACTAATATTTAAATTTATTTTTTATAATATTAAGCAAATTGTGGAAAATAGATATTATTTTTTATATGTAAACCAAATATTTACATTTTTTAAACTCTGATTATTTTTTATTTATATTGTATCGATAAATAATGACGAAAAAATGGACGCCTCATTTACAAATTCAATGCTCCCTACGGTCGGCCGTCAAACTATAGACTCAACACAAAAAGTAGCACTAGCTCCTTATTAAATAATATACTATTATTGGAGAAAAATTTCAGCAAAATAATTTCAATGACAAACAACACAAACATCTTCTATTTAAAAACTCCCGTTAAACTTTTTTACCACAATACACTCAATGACTTTGTTGAGCAAGAAAATTGAGAGAAAATTGGTGAGGACGAGCCATCGCTTATAGCTTCAAGTTTGAGTACAATTTAGGATTGCTGCAAAATAAATTAACTTCAATAATTTTCTTTGTGGTGTTTATGCTCCGAAAATTAGCTAGGAGCTTCGAAGCTTTGGGAGCTTCGAAAATTTAGATTTAGATTAGTAAGTGGGGATAATATGTTATACTGCGACCAAAATAATCTATTATACCGCACCTGTCTACTCCCTGGTAAGTAACCAGTTAGAGCACCTCGTACAATCCATCCTTCTTTGTGAGCTTCATAATATGGAGAGCGAAGGGTAAGTGTATGCAGGGCATGCCTGCCAATATAATACTCTCTCATCGATACCTACTTATGTAGATCAAAGTTACACAATCTTTGAGAAGTGGGCTGGCGTCTCGTCCTCCAAAAGACAGAATCTTCATTCATTTTTCTCCTCCACCCCAATATTATTGAGATGTTTTCTTAATCTGCAGTGTCTTGTATAAACACCTGTTATTCTTCTTAGATTGTTCCTATTCACCCTAGAGTAATGCTCATCAAAGACATCAAAATATTTCAGAGTTCAATTCAATCAAATAAATTGTTTTATCCTTCCGGCAACATTAAACATTGGTTTATTTTTGAGTTTAAAAAAATTAGTTTTTTTATGATATTTTGGTTTCTCAATTCTCATTTGTATAAAATTTGATGTCTTTCAACGTATGTCATTTAATTTTTTTGTACCTACGTAGACGTTATATGAATTTCGTATCATGCAAAAACGGCAGGATGGTCTTTCTATTTCTCGTCAAAGGGCCCCTAGTTTAATGGTGATCTGTATGGCCACTAGGTCTCTGGTGAAGAAATATGAACGACATGAACAGCTAATGTTTTTCCTACTCACTGTCAGCCCCTTCACCCAGTTTTTGTAAAGCCAGAGTTTTTGTATCAGCGTGAGCCCTTGGCGTTTCTTAGTGAATGTCCCAGCCACCACAGCTGACGCTGTTATAGCGTAGGGAACATTCACTTGGGTCACATGCAGGTTATCTGCTGCTGTCACTTGTGGATTTATAGATTTAATAATCTCTGTTTCTCCTCGGTGGCAGTTGCGATGCTACTGCAGTATACGATGGTAACTTTTACAACATATCTCGTATTAACTTGTTCCACCAAAGCGGATGTAGTTATGTTTCCTGATGCCATTTTAGGACGCTATGAAGTCGAAGAGTCGGGATTTCGGTATTGAGTGCTTGGTGACAAACAGTCCCTTCATCACCCTTCAACACTAATACACAACAAAATTCGAAAGGTTCGTAATAATCATTATTTAACAATTTGGTCGCATGTCGTAAAGCGATTTGAACCAAAAATTGCATAATGACCGTAGATTGTTTGATAGACATATAGATATATCTTAAAACATTCGTCTTGTGTACAAAATTTATTTTCTGTTCTATTGTATGATAAAAATCTGCAACAAAGAGTTTTTCCAATATACATATATATATAAATAGTTTAAAATTCATTTTGAAAATCAAAGCAGTAACACAATAACAGTTGTTTAAAATAAATATTATCTTTGATCGACATTAAGCAACAGCTCATCTGGTAACACTTCAAAAATTAAACGATTAAATTAAAATAATTTTTATCTCTTAATATTGTTTATTATTG
Source organism: Diogma glabrata (assembly GCA_963693315.1). Lineage (NCBI taxonomy): Eukaryota > Metazoa > Arthropoda > Insecta > Diptera > Cylindrotomidae > Diogma > Diogma glabrata. The sequence goes on along the minus strand of OY856186.1, from coordinate 361,777,464 downwards.
ATGCGATCATGTATACGCTTTTATGACATTCACACACTGCAAAAATATAATTTTTCATGTCGCGTTCATACTCTAAAAATATAAAAACATAAAAATTGAATTAAATTTATCCACAAAATTAAATAAATTCATTGACCGCAGAATCGCTGATCCTGCGTTTAGTAGTTACAAAAATAACATACATGTAAAAATATGGCAAATTTTTTTTAAAATAATTTATTAATATTGCCTTAATAATATATAAATTATTTGTTAAAATAAAATATGACAGATGAAACCCAAATTTTTTTTCTTTAAGTTTTACCAACGTGTAGAGGCTTTTCCACACATCACCAACAATGACATTAAGAAAATTCTACAATTTGTATATAAGAAAATGTTAAGAATAATAATTTCTGTTTTATTTACAATTTTCTTTGATGGACATATTTAAATTTTTTCATTGTTTTGTAATTATTAATGTACGACGAGCATGCATAAACATTTTATTTTTTAAATTTTGAATTAGTTTAAAAATAATCGTAAATAAAACTTAAATCGTCAGAGATTTTATATTAGGTGAAGGTGAATTATTTGTTGCAGTGAACATACTAACGGCAGAGCTTAATTATATCTATCTACAATATCTCATTTCATTGAGACAAGGCCTTACTTAGGCAGGCTTGCTATAATATAATACATTTAATCCAACTGGTCTGTTTGGTTGGACTATGATCTACAATAAATTGAAACAATAAATGTATTCCAAAAGTTCAAAACTGTATTCCATTTAGTAAAAAAACGTAGAATTGTTTTTATAAAAAATAAGCTTGTTTAGTAGTTTATCAATCACAATGACCCGTGTAATTCACCCAAAACTCTCTTTATTACGTTCTATTTTCTTGAATTTCTTTTGTTTTCTCGAGCCCTTCTTGCCCATTTTGGTGAACTCCTTCCCCTGTAGGTTGTTCTTCCCTTTCCACCATTTCTTTTCTTGATCTTTCACCTTTCTTCATTTCTCTTATTAAATCAATTTTTTTCTTCATTTCTCTAATTAAATCAATTTTTTTCTTCATTTCCCGTTTTTTTTTTTTTGCTTCTTTTTACTTTTTCAATACCTTCTCGTAGTTTTTGCCTGTGTCCCTTAAACTTGGTCTTTCAACTCTTTTGATCTTCTCTTTCACATGCCAGTTTTGTTTCTTTTTAATATTCGTTTTCCCCTTTGATTTTCTTTTAATTATTTAATTCAATGACAGCAATTTGCATTGCATAACTGCACTATCTCCAAAAATACAAAGCATGTTAGACTACCGCCCAAACTTGTGAGACAACAGTTTCAATGCAATTGATTTTCATGAAAAACTAATCCAAAAAAACGGAAAATAGAAGAAAGAGAAATTTAAAAAATCTGTTCTAACTCTCCTTTTTGAAAATGTCACCGTTGACTAATAGGATGACATTTTACAGCAACTCTAAAAAATTAATTTTGATAGGTTGTTGTTTTGGTTGTTTTCTACTCCAACCCTCACCATTGCTTATTCACGTGCTCCAATTATCAGTAGTCCCATCATTAGTCTAGATTCAAAACAGGAATATTGTCGCATTCAGATATTTCAAAGAACTAAAACATTGGTACACTTTGGTTTTATTAAATTGTGTAGTTTGCAAGAGATATTAGAGCAATCTGACTATGCCATTAAAATTAAAATGCAATATTTAAAAACATACTTTTTTAATATGTTTATTTTTTATTTTTTATTTTTTATTTTATTAATAATAATATAAACTTCCTTATAGTAACAATTTTTAATTTGATTTTTTATTTTATTGAATATCGATTTCGACTTACGTCATCCTCAGTTCTTAAATTATTATTCGAATAATTATTTAAGAACTGAGGATGACGTAAGTCGAAATCGATTTTCAATAAAATAAAAAATCAAATTAAAAATTTTTACTATAAGGAAGTTTATATTATTATTAATAAAATAAAAAATTAAAAATAAACATATTAAAAAAGTATATTTTTAAATATTGCATTTTAATTCAAAAGTGACAAAAGCACAGTGAATAATATGGAAAACCATAATAACACATATAGTGACTATACTAGTAAAAATATTGAAACTCTTTTTTGATCACTTCTGTTCTATTGCTCACTTCGAGGCTAAATTTATGGTGAGTATTTCAGTCTTAAATACCTCGTGCAAAATTCGACAAATTTATTTTCAGTGAGTGATATAACGTGTTAGTCACAGCGTATGAACACGGATAGAATTTGTTGTATTTTTGTTTTTATTGCATTTTTTTGCAGTATATAAGTGGAAATATTTTTTCCTTTACTTTTCTATTAAATAAATATAATAATAAAATATGAAGGGGCTGAAATTTCAAGCTCTGAGATATCAAGACTTCGGTCTGGGTAAAGGATTTTGATACAGTTGTCGGCAAAAACTTTTATGAGGATATGGTTTTTAGTTTTGGGCTGCGATGTATATCAAACATAAAACTCTATGTAAAAGTACAAGTATTTTATCTCTGTTTAGAAATTTATTACAAAACTAACACGAAACATCAATACGTTGCCAAAAATTTATAACAGATCATAAATAAACATAATTTAGAGAAAAGATGATATATGTACTCAGCAAACTACTCAAAAACCTCAAAAACCTTTCGAGAAAATATTACAAAATCAAAAATTCAAATTTCCTTCAAAATTCCCGAAATATTGTAAAAATTATGATAAATCAAAAAAAGTTTAAACTTTTTCAAAATTCTAAAAATATTCCAAAAATTCTTAAAAAAACCAAAACTTGAAACTTTTTTTAAAATTCTAAAAATATTTTTAAAAAAATTTTATTATATTTTTTTTTTCAAAATTCTAAAAATATTCCGAAAATTATAACAAAATAATTTTTTCAAAATACCAAAAATATTCCAAAAATTAAAAATTCTCATGTTCGATTACATTTCATGTCATACAAATAATTACTTTCTTTTTTTACCAAAACAATAGTTAAAATAAAATGAAAATCATTCTATTGATACACTTGACAATATTTTTTTGACAAACTTATGATGCAATAATCTAGTTTTTGGCCTCACATACCGAATCAGTAGGTCCTAAAACGTCGAGAAATGCCAAAGGGGTAAGGGGTAAGAATTTCACTTTTGGCTCGAGAATGTAATACTTAGGTCTTTCAGACCAAAGTAATTAAAAAAAATTATTTGAAAAACATAATTTATTTTACTATTAATTTATATCAAAAAACTAATTTCAAAAATGCGCAAATTTAAATTAAAAAATAACCACAAATTCAAAACAAAATTATCCTGCTATGCGCATGTTAAGAAAAAAAACTAATTATTCTATCCACTTTTCAATACAAGAAAAATAGAGAATAAAACAGAGGATAGAACAAAATTCTCTGGTACATTTTTTGTTCTATCATGATTTATATAATACAAACGACGCTATATCCGAGGATATATCTTCTATTTGCGTTCAAAAATTTGCTTTTTTAGAAATAGATAGGATGCTAAATACTTTATATTAAATCATTATTTAATTTTTATATTAAATTCTTAACCACATGTTTTTGGCCTATTGCCTGTTTTTGGGCTATACTGTAATAAAATAAAATAAATAAAATATAATCGATCCCTAGGGTTTCTAAAAAACTGGGGTTCAAAATTGCTATTCTAAAATTTGTTAGAGATTGTCTGGTTTACTGACTACATCACGCAACACATAATTATCCATGCGAGAAGCAATCTGTTTCTAGAGTTAAACCGCGTATTTTTAATTATTGGCTCTGAGTTCTGTTGATGCGGTGATTGCAAATGCAAATCGAATTAGGAATTTAATTTTTTTAATATTTTAAATTGAAATGGCATATTTTCTGAAATCATAGGAATGCGAGGGATGGGGATCTTCACCTTTGAAAGTCCTATAAAGATTGTTGCTTCTACTACGTTGCTTATTAATTTTTCTACTGCGAGTGGCGTGCCGTTGCGAAGCTTTGGTTATTTGATATTTTGAAATATGATAATTGACACGCCGATTTTCAATTGCAGTGGCATCCCTGAGATACTTTTACGAGGACATGGTTTTTAGTTTTGGGCGGCGATGTTTATCAAACATAACTTTTTGTTAAAGTACATGTATTTTTTTATCTCTGTTTAGATATGTATTACAAAACTAACAAGAAACATCAATACGTTGTCGGCAAATTATGGAAAAGATGATACAATCAGCAAACTACTCAAAAACCTCCCCATTTAGCGTTTCGAGAAAATATTACAAAATCATAAATTCATAATTCTTTCAAAATTCTAAAAATATTGTAAAAATTAAATAAAATCAAAAATTCAAACTTTTTTCAAATTCTAAAAGTATTCCAAAAATTATTAAAAAATCAAAGATTAAAACTTTTTTCAAAAATTCTAAAAATATTGCAAAAATTATAACAAAAATCAAAAATTGAATTTTTTTCAAAATTCCAAAAATTAGAATAAAATCAAATACTTAAACTTTTTCTAAATTCTAACAATATTGAAAAAAATTTTAAAAATTCAAAAAAAATTTTTTTCAAAATTCTAAAAAATTATAACAATATCAAAAATTGAAACTTTTTTCAAAATTGCAAAAATTATAACAAAATCAAAAAATTTTCAAAATTTTAAATATTCCAAAAATTCTTACAAAATCAAAAATTGAATCTTTTTTAAAAATTCTAAAAATATATATAAAATTCACAAATTCAAAAATTCTATTTTTTTCAAAATTTTAAAAATATTGCAAAAATTAAAACAAAATCAAAAATTGAAACTTTTTCCAAAATTCTAAAAATATTGCAAAAATTATTAAATCAAAAATACAAGCTTTTTTCAAAATTCCAAAAATATTTCAAAAACTTAACAAATTCAAAAATGTCTATGTCAAAAATGTCCAATTTCATGTTTCACGTCACACAAACAGCTAAATTTTTTTCCAAAAAATTGGCTAAAAAAATAAATGAAATCGTTTTTTTGACACACTTGACAATATTTTTTTGACAAACTTATAATGCATTAAAATTCTCAATAATAATAATTTCATTTTCATTACATTTCATTTCATACAAATAACTAATTTTATTTCTTTCTAAAAAAAATAAATAAAAATCATTCTTTTGACACACTTGACAACAATTGTTTGACAAACTTCTAATGCGATAATCTAGTTGTTGATCTCACATACCAATCCCGACCATCAAGATTTCTCCACATTCTTTGTTCCTACTCATTATCACTTATAATGAACGTTTTTTAAGAAAAAAAATATGCGTATTTCCTTGTTTTGACACACTTCCGGTACAGTTATCGAACACATCATCCTTTCGAATCTTAGCATTGAATGTACCTATTTCTAGAAACCGAAATTCTTAAAATCCCTTCAGCCGCTTTCTATCTAGATTTCGTCGGTTGTGACGGCCGGCCGGTAGACACATACATCTTTTTTTTGCTTTTTTGGAATCGTTATAACCTAAAACGTCGAGAAATGCCAAATAAATGGGGGTAAGAATTTTGCTTTGGGCTCGTGAATGTAATACCTACGTCTTTCAGACCGAAGTAAATATGATTACAAAGCAGTGGGGTGAGAATTGACTAAATGTTTCACAAGTATTCAATCGCCATTCTTGTAAGTGTTTTTGTCGTTCCGATTGATTTTTATTTGTAAAAATAAATTCATATGAAAGTGAAGTTTTTTTTCTGAGAAACTTCCAACCATACCTTTGAATTGAAAAAATTACTTCTTTACTTACTTCAGTCATAGACAAATAATAATATTATTATTTGTCTATGCTTCAGTTTAATTGATTTTAAAACATCCCCAATTAATTCAGGTTATTTTTTTTGGTAGGAACCAACACTTTAAAAATAAATAATTTAAAAATTATAATTATATATAATGAAGAACAAAAAATATTTGCCAATGCTAACATAACAGCACAATAAATCTCGAATTAATAAAAAATTTATACAAATCCAATGGATCCGTCATATTAGAGAGGTTAATGTAAAGTGAGGTTAGATTATATGAAATCGAAATCAAAAATTACTTTGGCGATTAAAAAGACTTACGTCATAATTTGATAATGCTAAAAGCTATGCCAAATTTTGACATTTTGTTATGGTATATATAAAATTCAAAAGACAAAATTTTGACAATTAATAATTGACATCTGTCATTATTTTGTCGTTTCGCACACAGTCATACATAGATAAATTACAATTTTTGTATAAAGTGCCGCTCCCTGCAGATCTTGTTCAAACCAGACGGCCAAGATTGTAAATCCGACTCTGGTTCTGGAATGTGCCTTTATCGTCCTGGCCGAATTGGACTGAACTAGAATAGTTCCTAGTAGAGTATTTCCCAGCCAGCACTTACCAGAAATGACATATGATTTCTCTATTCTTGAATACCTTATTTGTTCTGGCCTCAGTAAGTCTGTCCTACGATCCGGTTGTTTTATTCGACCTAGATAGTTTAAGATGTAACACGCCGCGTTGGAGTCTAATCTGATCCCAATCAGTGGTGGGAAAGTCAGAACAGATTTGAACTATATCATTATGCAATAAAGTCAGGCGATTTTTTATTCAAAAACCAAATTCAAAAATCAATTAGTGCCCAGATTTCTAAAGAAATTAATCCTATCGGTGCTAATTCACAATCTTTTGAATTAGTGCCGAGAACCTTATATCCGTACTAAGCCAAATACTTTATAATTTCGATCTCTGCACAAATTAAAAAGAAAATTAAATTAACGCCGAGATTTTTAAAAAATTAAATTTCGGGCCTATGTCAGTTTAAAAATGTCTGCGCTATTTCAATTTTGAAAAATTTGCGCTAATTCAAAAAACTAAATTAGTACTTAGAATTTTCTCGGCGCTATGACAATCGCTGCTATTTCATGGAGCCGCTACATCAATTGCGATTCTTTCTAATGGAGCATCCACATTGTATTGCTTCATTTTCCTATGACTTCTTCGTGGGGGTAATTTTACCGCATTTTTGACACCACTCCACAATTGATCGCCGAGTTCCTGATTAGTAAAACCGTTGTGGTATTTTTGTAAGAGTGCTATTTATCCCAAGATGACTCGTTCCTTCGTGATACTTCTTTAATACTGCAGATATTTTCTTTTTTGGTACCCTTTATTTTGCCATCTGAGCTCTTCCGCACACTCTTTAAACATCCATTCTCTAAATGAACGTCTCCCATTGCGCCTAGTACGCCCTCAAAGTAGTAGTTTAATCAGAAATTTCTCCCCATACTGTTTTGCAACACTATTCCTTGAACTCGATAATGGGTGCAAGATCCTGATTTTCTAATTGATCCTCCTTATGGCTTGCCGTTGCCGTTATCGATTAAATACATTTGTAGAAATTAATGTTGATCATCTTTAAACACAAACAAGGAGTCAGGGGCAAGATGTTGTAACATCACTTTTGACGATTCTATCGTATTTTACGTTAATCGGTATGCTGTAACACAAAACGACTGTCGTAAATACGATAATCGACAGTCGTTTTGTGTTACAGCATACCGATTAACGTAAAATACGATAGAATCGTCAAAAGTGATGTTACAACATCTTGCCACAGGTTTATGATAAACTTGTTCAAATGACGTCATTTGAAAGCATGATTTGTATTTATTGATGTATGAAGTGTTTTGATTCGGGTATAGCCGGCGGCAAAGTTTTTAATTGCTCTGGCGGTTCTTCAACTTAAGACAGTTTAATTTTTTTCCGGCAGATTTTTCAGTAAAGTCCCTGGGCCGGCCCCAATTTCATGTGATGATTACCACATATTTTTTACTTCGTGAGGCGACTGTCCTTGACGAGCCCGAAAACATTTATTCTGCGATTTTTCTCAAATCGGCCGCTTTTGTGTTCGGCAAACTCCGCAACATGCCGATTGTCCGGGATCTTGTAAATTTTTGTCACACATTTTGGTCGGACAAGCTTACGCTCTTGTTCTAAAACAAATTTCCAAACCCCACAGTTAAAAAAAATGTGGTAGCAAATTTACAAGATCGCGGGCAATTGGCATTTTTCAGAGCTTGCCGAACGCAAAAGCGGCCGATTTGATAAAAATCGCAGAACAAGTTTTTTCGGGCTCGTCAAGGACAGGCGCCTCACGAAGTATAAAATATGTGGTAATCATCACATGAAATCGGCGCTGGCCCAGCGACTAGTACCTTTTTATTACTTTTTCATCACTTGTCTTCATTACTCTTTCATTACTTTTTTATTACTTTGTCATTACTTTTTCAGTACTTTTTCATTAATTTTTCATTACTTTTTCATTATTTTTTCGTCACTTTTTCAAAACATTCTTTTCGTTGCTCCTTTTCTTTACTTTTTCATCACTGGTCTTCATTACTACTTCATTACTTTTTCATTATTTTTCATTACTTTTACATTACTTTTTGAGTACTTTTCCATTACTTTTTCATTCCTTGTTCATTACTTTTTCATTACTTTTTCAGTACTTTTTCATTAATTTTTCTTTACTTTTTCATTACTTTATTAGTACTTTTTCATTCCTTTTTCATTGCTTTTTCATTACTTTTTCTAATTAATTTTTCATTACTTGTTTATTACGTTTTCATTACTTTTTCAGTTTTTTTCATTACTTTATCAGCACTTTTTCATTACTTTTCCATTACTTTTTCTCATTAATTTTTCATTACTTTCTTAGTACGTTTTCATTACCTTTTCAGTATTTTTCATTACTTTATCAGCACTTATTCGTTACTTTTTCTTGCATTTTTCATCACTTGTCTTGATTATTTCTTCTTTGCTTTTTCATTACTTTTTCAGTACTTTTTCATTGCTTTTTCAGTACTTTCTTATTACTTTTTCATTACTTTTCAGTACTTTTTCATTATTTTTTCATTACTTTTTCTCATTAATTTTTCATTACTTTTTTAGTACGTTTACATTTCTTTTTCAGTTTTTTTTTCATTACCTTTTCATTACTTTATCAGCTCTTATTCATTACTTTTTCATTCATTTTTCAACACTTGTCTTCATTTTTACTTCATTACTTCTTCATTACTTTTTCAGTATTTTTTCATTACTTTTTCAGTACTTTTCATTATTTTTTCATTCATTTTTCATTACTTTTTCATTACTTTTTTATTATTTTTTCATTACTTTTTCATTACTTTTTCAGTGCTTTTTCATTACTTTATCAGTACTTTTTCATTAATTGTTCTTTACTTTTTCATTACTTTTTTAGTACTTTTTCATTACTTTTTCAGTACTTTTTGATTACTTTTTCAACACCCATTCGTTAATTTTTCATTGCTTTTACAGTACTTTTTCATTACTTTTTCACCACGTTTTCGTTACTTATTCAATACATTCTGTTCGTTGCTCTATTAAAGTTCAGGATCTTGCAAAAAAGTTTGAACATCGAAAATAAAAATATCTTTAGTTTATCGATATCTTCAAGCAGGTGTTGTTGCATCAAATTGGCATTTTTGGATTCAACAATTCTGACTATCCCAATCATAGCCAAATTGACATAGCTTTGTGGAGCATTCCTCAGAGCTCAATGGCGTTGTTGAAACATGTTATTTGATAGGATTTAGACCACCATAATTAATCTTATTACGGCCTCTATAAAACTATTTGATCTTTACAGCCCTTTTGTGCATTCTAATTTTAGATAGAAATTTGTTTCTTTGAAGAGTTGCTAAACTCTAATTGCGACTGTTCCACATTGCAAATTGACAGAGACCCGTTTAAATCTCTAAATTCTAAAAGATGTGTGACACAACTCAAAAATTCTCAGCTGAAACCAGAGTTGTGAGTACTAGAACTTCCTAGACAGAAAACTTCTCCGCCGTTTGGTTTTTTGTTTTAATATTTGAATATGTTTTGTTGTTTTGTCAACTTCAGCATGGTTCTTGCTTTTGCTATTAAACAATTCGATTGGAACAGGAATTTCACTACTCTCCACCTGTGACCCACCTGGTAGTTCACTCTCGAGCCCTCAAAACTCGTTACTTAATTTAACACTAATCTCAATTTTATTAAACAGAATTACTAAACCATCTGTTTTCTGAATATCAATATTTTTATTGCTCAACGCAATTTATTGACAAGTTCACGCGAACTGATCGTGGTGCTCTTAAAATTATAAATGATTCAATATTTGAAATTTATTTTATTCGTATGACAAAATGACAAAATTAACACAAAAAATGTTTTTCTTTCTGCTCAAACATAAAAAATAATATTTTAAATTTTAAAGATATATTCATTAATTTATAAACACTTTTTGTTTTTCTTATTATTGTTAAAAATGTTTGTTTATTTGTTTTATGTAATTATAAATTAATCTATCTCATTTGAGGAAGTTTCCGTTGTATACAATACTTCTATGCAAGTTGTATATAGTTTCATGGCAGTTGCTTTCATATCAAAAGAATTTACAACTGATTTGACGCACAAAAGAAAATTTTGTTAATCTTTCGACACTGCCAACCTCGCTTTTCAATCAGATTATGCATAAATACTTTTGACCCATATAAATCTAACAAAATCTTAAGTAAATATTATTTAATGTAAATACTTTTGTACAATCCAAAGACTTGTCTGCATCAAAAATAATGTAATATAAAAAAATGCATAAAACTAACAAAACGACCGTAAATCTTAAAATAACTATGCATAAAATATTCTTTACAAAGTGTTATATAATTCCGTCAAAAACTAGGCAACCAGATGTCAGATTATATATAAAACAAACAAAAAAAGAAAATATTTTGCAGACGGGAAAACAATGAACTACTTTCAGCTTTATGTTCTATAACAATAAAATAGTTATCAAATTATTGAAAAACATGAAATATAAAAAACATAGGCATTATGTGTAAACAAATAAATTGTAAAAACTAGACAATATTTTCTTGGATTTAGATTTAAAATTAAGAAAACATAAAACGAAATAAAAAAAAATAAAGATGACCTACTGTTTTCTTCTTACTTCAAACATTTTTGTTTTAATCAACTCAAGAGTTTTTTTTTTATAATTTTTTGGTTTAATTTTTCATTTTGATGGGGTCGTGTGCATGAGTTTTCATATATGAAATTTTCTTTTATATATCGCGTTTTAATGAGGAAAAATCTCGATCATATTTTCACATATGTGAATTTTTTTATTTATTCACTTCTGTGTTTTCCGAATTTTTCTAGCTATCTATCCCTACCACAATATAAAAACTAATTAAAATTTTCGTGAATTTTGTTTTTTTTTTTGTTTTTGAAATTTTTCTTTATATACAATTTTCTTATATGTGTTTTTTTTTTATTTTGAGTAAAATCCTGGAATATTTTTAGAGGATCGTGTATGAAAATAAAATTATACCACATATTTTCGTATGAAAATTTTCAATTTAGTTTACTTATTTTCTTGTTACTGTTAAGTTGTTTTATTTCTTTTAATATATCATAAGAAGTTATAAAGTTCTTTTTTTGTTATTGTTGTAGTTGTTGGGTGTTAATTTATAAAGTGGTTTTGTTATAAATTTAATAAATCTAAAGAAAAAAAATAGTTGAAAAAGAAAATTATAGTAGATAAAAAATGGGTGATGTTGATATTATGCATAATACTTCATCCGTAACGGAAATTAAAAAAACTCGTAAAACTAAAAAATCAACAAAAAAACGGGAAACGGTCGATCATGAATCGGAAACGGTTATAACTGAAATTGAACAAAATGAAATTGAAGGAACGACTGAACAGGGGTATGTGGTCTTAACATTCGTTTGAAATTTTAAAAATTTTGATTATGAATTTAATCAAATTTTTTTTATATTTTTTTAAATGAATAAGGTTCATGTACCCCTACCTAATATTAAGGTATGTTTACTTTTCAACCATTTATAAATTTGTTGTTTAGAAGATATTTTGAAATTCAAACCTGTGTGATTTTTGAATGAAAATTAGAAAAAATTTCAAATCGGGTTTGATTGTTAGAAAATATTTAGCTTTCCTGAATTGAAAATATTTTTTATCATTTATAATTTAAGATTTATTTGGAAAAACTTTCTTCATTTCTATCAAAGATGATGATATAGCTCTTACTTATTTCTTCCTTACATAATTTAAGATAGATTTCTTTTTGTACAATTTGAGTAAAACAAAAAGTACTTCGTTTACTGACGTAGGACATTTTTTGGCCATTGTTTTTCAATATACAGGCTTTGCCCTATATTTTATCGAATCTTGGATATTCCCGTGTATACCGTTACAGCTATATATTTAAAACTACTCAACTATTTGTTTCATATTACAGTAAACATTCCATACAAACCAAGCAACTAAACTGAACCAATTGTTTTAAAAAAGTTTCTTATTAGTTAAAATAATATTAATTAAGCTTTTTAAGAACTGATTTTTCTCTCATTTGTCGCAAAAACAAGATCTCATTGCTTGTAAGGTTATTTTTCTCTGCCCATTCTACCCCGACGTTAAAGGAATCTATCAAATTATCGATGTTGTTACTGCTTTCTTCTTCCTTTGTTCGCGATGCCCTTGTCAATTGCAATTTGATCTTCTATTTCAAAAAGTACGCTTCTCTCGTTGTTACCAGTCGTCCATTCCATTATTTCGTTATTTCGTTCTTAGTAAAATCACAATTGTACAGTCTAACGAGGGGGTTATCGTTCTCTCCCACAAATAGATCAGAGCCGGTATATTAAATTCTATTTCGCCGATCGATGAAAACAGATGTTTAAATGAAATCATGAGAACTGATGGTGTGAGTTCATTCCAGGCTTCAAATATCAAAAACACCACGTCTTTTAAATTAATATTTTTAAGAGCTGAGACAATATCGTTATTGCCGTTTACAAATAACGCCGCGAGTGTTGACAGAAAGGAAATTATTATTTTTAAAACTTCGAAGATGTCTTGATTTTCCAATGATTGCATGATTTACCGTCCAGCAGCAGTTTTTTCGAAAACGGTAGCGTTTGTTGTCTTGTGCAAATCTTTGTAAACAAACCAGTTTCGTCTCAATTGTAGATCTGTTCCAGCAAAAACTCATTTTCTGCAATAATCCTTTTGAAATCTCTTGTAAATGCACTCTCAGCATTGCAAGAAAGCTTTCACCGGAAACCATCAAAATTCTTATCCCGTGGCGGTTTGTTAAATTAATCAAGCCATCCATCACTGGCTGAAAATGCTTCGTGTCCATTAAGTGACCTATTTAAATCTAGCGGTTTTACTTTTAGCATTTCGTTTGAAACAAATTCGTTTGCATCCTGTCGTAGTAAAAACTATGCATATAGTTCATCATCAAGATTAACATACGTTTTTGACGTGAATTCTTCCAAGTTTTCATTATCATTTTTATCATTGAAGTCGATTTATGAATGTTGTAGCTTCTGCAGATCTCTGTTGGTGTTTTGCCATCTTGGAGTTCATTTGAAATTGATAATTTTATTTTCAAAGAAATTGATACTCTGCCTTTCTTCAACAGTTTTACGAAAGAATTAAAATTAAAATGAATGATAAAACCCATGGTTGCTTGTACAGAAATTTTGGAATAAAAAAAGTTGCTAATCCAGAGATCACTACAATAGAATGTTGTTTGTGTAAAGGTTGCTTATGTTTCTTCCTCTGCCTTCAAATAGTGTCAGTATAGACTATCAGTATGAGTTTAAGACCGACCTAAACCAAACTTGTTGGTATTGGTATTCTTGAATAGATTTTCTGTTTGGTTTCTGAAATCTACTCTGGAAGAAACATAAAAGTTTGTTTTTTCTTTTCCTAAAAATAAATAGAATAATGGTACCGGAACTGTCCAATATTGCCAATTGAAGTGAATAAAAGCCAACGGCTTTTCTACATTTTAGAAATTTATCCAAGTTTTAAAAATGTTTCGATTATTCTGGAACAACCTAAATTATCATTTTTAGTGGACAAAATATCAAAAACCAAAGCGTTTGCGTGTTTCAATCAAATCGAATCATATTCCATATCTAACTGATTTTCTTTTCTATTTAACTAGACGGTTCAAATTCATTCAAAGTTCTTTTAGGAAGAGAAAATCTCTTCTTTAAGGAAGAGAAAATCATCCAAATCAAAACAAATTTCGGTTGTAACAGCTGGAATCTGAAATTGATATTCGACTGTTAAGTTCATGTAGCGGATAAACTGGGAAAAATTATTAAAACCAATTGCACAAAAACACCGGCTTATACCTAGATGTGCCAACCGTCTCGTTTTGAACGGAACCTACGAACACCTATTTTTGTGAAAGCTCAATAACAGTACCTGATAATCGATCGATTTGTAACCATACGCGTTTGATTATTGTTGTCTGGATATAATTGTGTTACTCGGTTAGCGGTAAACTGGTTTACCGCTGCCTCCCAAAGACATCAAAATGTTGTGCTGCGGCAGGTGGAATAAAACGCCATTAGGTGCCATTTTCAGTCAAGAACTCTGAAATTAAACTAGATATTATTTATTATTTTGGTTAAGAATGTTATATATTTCCCGAAGTTGTCTTTGCGTTTCAACAAAGTTTGTGGCATTATCGCTGTATATGTCTGAGGGAACACCTCGTCTTGCTGCAAATCTTTTTAGTGATGCTATGAATGATTCGTTTGTTAAGTCGCTTACTAATTCTAGATGTAAAGCTTTCGAAACCATGCAGACAAATACTGCAATGTTCCTCTTTGTTGTTTTGGCGCCTATACCCTTTTTGTTCAATATAGATATTGGACCTGCGTCATCGACTCCTGAACGACTGAAGGCTCTAGCAGGTGTTACTCTGGCTGAAGGAAGTTCACCCATTATTTGTTTCGTAGTAGTGCATTTATGCTGAAAACACACTAAACATTTTTTTATCTATGCCCGAATTGTATTTCTTGAATATACGAGCTACTATTGCTTTCAAATCAAATGTGACGTTAAGGATGGACCCGGATGAAAAAATTTATTATGTATGTGTTAAATGATTAATCTGCAGAATTTGTCAGATTTCTGTAATATAACCGGACGTTTAATTTTGTATCCGCATTGAGAATTCGCCAATCTTCTATCAACCCTTAAAATTCCTTTATTGTCTAGAAATGGATACAATGATAAAATCTTACTTTTAGAACTAACCCTTTGAAATTTCTTCAAATCACTTATATCCTTGCTAAATTTCTTGTTTTGAACTTGTTTTATGCATTGTTTCTCTAATTCGTTCCATAACTGTTTCTGGGTCTCTATGCTAGCAAAGTTCTAGCTCTTCAACTGTTCTAAATTCTAGCTCCACAGCTGTTATTGGGTAAGGTATTTTCTTTCGGCAGTTTTTTCGAGGTCTGTTCTGTTTGATATTATTGGTAAACCTGTACACATATGCCAATACTCTTATTAAATTCCAAAAGGATGAAAGGCTATCAATTAAACTAACAATGACTTCATTCTCGACGACACAGTGTAGTTTTAGTGCAGAAGTAGAGGTTTACTTTTTCTTTCTTCGTAATTCGTCAGATTACTTCACATGACCAGTTTTGTTTTTCTTCTCTCAGTCATATAGGTCCATCCCACCATTGGTTTAACTTGATCAATTTAGATGGTAATATACCTCTAGAGGCATGGTCTTCAGGATTGTCGTTTGATTTCACATAATTCCAATTTTGACCCGGTAGTGTTGCTAAAATTTCGAAAGTTCTATTCGCTACAAATGTTTTCCATCGTGACGGGTGATCAGACAACCAGGTCATCACAATTGCTGAATCCGTCCACGCAAAAATTGGTGCTAATTCTGGAATATGTTGCTTAACGTCAGCAAGCAATTTGGCTAACAGATGTGCGGCACAAAGTTACAATCTGGGTAACGAAACTGTCTTCAATTGTGTTACCTTTGTTTTTTATGTAATAATATTTTTTTTAATTGTGTTGTGGTTGTTACTGGATCTACAATATACAACTGCGGCGTAAACTAGTTCACTCGTGTTGGCAATCCCATGCAGCTCTATATTATGTTGCGGAATGTATCTCGGTATACTTTTTTTCGGATTCCTTAAATTTGCCACTCAAAGTGACCCATGCTGTTTGAAGGTCTTCGGGCAGAATTTCATCCCATGCTATTTTTCTCAACCAGATCTTTTGATATAGAATTATGACAGCTATTATTGATGGAGCGTAGGTATTTTAACTTCAAATGAAAAACTTTTTTCAGCTGAGCTGAGTTCCATTGCAAGCCGCGAACTTTTGATGGTTGCAAATTATTGTTAATTGAGATGACATCATTTGATTTGAAACCAGAAATATTTTCATTTAGCACACGAATATTGGATTTCCATTTTCTTAAGACAAATCCACCAGTATTCAAAGCTTGGTTAATTTTTAGTTTTAGTTCTATTGCTTCTTCGACTGAATTCGCTCCTGACAAAAAGTCATTCAACGTAGAAATCTGAAAATATAGAATTAGCAATTTCTAGATAATGATCTTTAATATCGCACGTGGTTTGTTGTAGACAATCAACATCTTATGGCAAAGAACGCTGAGCTTGATAGCCCATAAGTGAGCGTTCTTAACCGAAAATGTTTTATTGGCACACCTCGCCATAAAATACGTTGGTATTCTGTATCAACCTCGTCAATTGCCACATGCTGATACATTTTTGTGACATCAGCTGTTACCGCTATCTTGTCAATAATTATCTGGTCAATAATCAATAATTTTTCATTCAGAGACACTCCACAAAGAGATTTACTCGAACCATCAAAAACCACTCGCACTTTACTTTGGTAGTTAAACTTGATTGTTTAATTACTGCGTGATGTGGGAGATAGAAAGAAGTTTCGATGTTGTGTGAAATATTTTCTTGCGGAATTTATTCCATATTTCTTAATTCTATGTGGTCTTGAATAACCTTGACGCAATCTTTTTTAAATGCCAGAACAGTTTTAAATTTGCGTTCAAGAGCATGAAATCTTTTAGTGGCAACTATATGTGAATTGCCTAGTTTCACAACAGGAGTTTCACAATGAATTTTCCATTATAGTCCTTTTTGTAGTTTCTGTATAATACTTCTCTCATTATTGAGCTTCTTCATTTAGACATTTTTAAACTGGTTATGCTTCCAACTCCCAAAATCTTTTTAAAATATCAATATTTAAATCCACCTGAAGATTGTATATTTTTAAGTGACTAGTTGACTTATTAGGTAATGTAGATTCACCATCGTCGAATATTTCACCTGATATTATAGGCGAGGAAATAAAGCACAAAAATAGGCCAAACCTAAGCAAATTGGCAGAGCAAGATGGATCGAGATGCGGTTTTTTGCATTCGATTCAGGAAACCGTCAGGAAAGTTTGTGAACATAGCCACTTTTCGGCAAATGCATATTGCACCCGTGCATTAGAAAAATGCATTTTTTAAAAGTGCATTCAGTGATCTGATTAAAAAAAAATTCATAACTTGGTCAATGATCACAGAAATAGAACCATTTTTGGTATTCGCGGGTTTTTGGGGTCGCTGAACACGAATATGATGTCGGCGATGACCTCCGGAGTACCTAGGGCCCAAAGTGGGTATGTCACTCATCTCCTGGAACTTTCCATAAATTCAGCTCGAAATTGATCGAAGCTCGTTACTCGGGGGTTTCTGGGACCGCTGAACACGAATATGATGTCTGCGATGACCTTCGGAGTACCTAGGGGACAGGGCGGGTTATGTACACCTCATCTCCTGGAACTTTCCATAAATACAGCAAGAAATTGATCGAAGCTCGTTACTCGGGGGTTTTTGGGGCCGCTGAACACAAATATTATGTCGATAATGACCCCCGAAGTACCTAGGGCTCGAATTTCAGTGACGTTAAAAATCCTGGAGTAAAGAGTTTCCATCTGTTTGTTACAACCTTATTTATTTATATCTTATTTATTCGACGAATATAATAAAGGAAAAAACGCCGTAAAGTTTTTATAATACAAATCTTTTATTTATTTCGATTTACACAATTTATTCACTTTCTTCGACGTTCGTGCACTTATTTTCTTCATCAAGAAAATCTTCGTCTAGATTTTCTGAAAATTGTGATTCCGCAAATTTTTCCATGTTCATGCAGTTTGACCCTGCACAATTTTTACATGCAATATTGCAAGTTAATCCGTGCTTTCGGTATCCACAAGAATTACCACAGTCTGTTTTGCATGGACAAAATATTAAGCTCATATATGGGGTGGGCTGGGTGGCTGAGTCATTCTTATTGCATCCAAGGAATTGTCGATCAGCTCCCATCCCCAGTCGGCTGGATTTAGGAAATTTTCTCCATACAACCCATTCTGGACCTGTAAATAGTAAATACACCCGCTTCAAATGTTGCGTAAAAACATCTACTGTTGGCAACATTTTTTTCCAATGTTAACTTTTTTATTTTTTGCAACGGCCGTTAAATACATCCTGTATCTGTATGTGTCTGCCGACTGAATATTGCTCGGTTTGTAATCTTCGGGCAAATTTGACTTTCGGAAGCTTAATAGGCGCATTATACATAGCCAGAATTAGTTGAGAACCATGTTCAACCAACTCCTCAGGAGACAAACAAATTTCATTGAATTTCTTCAATGCCCCAGGTATTCCGAGGGTCATCGCCGACTTCATATTCGTGTTCAGCGACCCCAAAAACCCCCGAGTAACGAGATTCGATCAATTTCGAGCTGAATTTATGGAAAGTTCCAATAGATGAGGTGCATATAACCCGCCCTGGCCCCATCATATTCGTGTTCAGCGACCTCAAAAACCTCCGAATACTAACAATGGGTCTATTTCTGTGATCATTGACCAAGTTATGAATGTTTTTTTAATGAGATCACTGAATGCACTTTTAAAAAATGCATCATTCTAATGCACGGGTGCAATATGCATTTGTCGAAAAATGGCTATGTTCACAAACTTTCCTGATGGTTTCCTGAATCGAATGCAAAAAACCGCATCTCGATCCATCTTACTCGTTTAGTGCTTTATTTCCTCGTCTATTACCCAACCAAAAATAGTATTTTGGGCTATACTTATACATGAATCTTTTTTGTTGAACTTTCTGCCGTCTCTTAATATATTAAACATCGATCAGCGCCTACAATAATATCTATTGGATCAGTATTCTCACATTTTGGATCTGCTAATTCAAGACTATTTGATAAAATATAAGGATCCACAAGTGTCTTTTTTGTAGGTAATTTATTTGGCAAAGTCGGCAATATTAGAAGATTTATTTTGATGTTATTGTTCTTGTCAAATCTAGAGTAGACAGTAGCTGTTGTAATTCTCTTGGTTATTAATGCTCCAGAAGCAAGACATTTTATAGTCATTCGAAAATTTTGTCTTGATAATCAAAGACGTTGAACACAACATTCACTAATAAACGAAGCGTGAGCGCCAGAATCCAGTGATAACCACAACAATGCATTTTTCCAGAGGGATCGCGAATATGCGCTATCGCTGTGGGTAGAAGTGACTGAAACTTCTGTGATGCATTTTGAATCTCAGGCCTTGGTAAAGTCTAATTGTTTAGCAGGTCGTTTGTAACTCTGGGATCGTTTTATTTATTTCTTAAGATTTGAAGAAGTTTTAGGACAGTTTATAGACAAATTTGCAGCTACATTTCGATTGCTATTATTTTTTTCTTGAAGTAACGTTTGTGATGTTTCGCTCTACAGATTTTGCACCTACAGCCGTGTTCGATTTGACTGAAGCAACTGAATCAACTGAAAAATTGAATGCAACTTTTGTTGTTTTTTCAGTTGTTTCAGTCAACTCGAACGCACCTTATATTTCGAATGACACATGATTGCTTGCTGAGTATGCTGTAAGCAATTAAAAAATAACTTATATTGTGCAACAAATCCTCTTCCGTTATGAATGTCCATAGCTAGAAATTTTCTAAATTATTTAAATAGTGATTTGTAGAAAGAAATTACAAATAATATAGATCTTTAATTTATAAACTTATCTTTAAAGTTTGTTGATTAGTTTCGCTGGTTTTTGTTGTATGTTGATTGGTTTTCGCTTTTTGTTGTATGTTTTTTATGTTGAGATCCTTCTCCACTCGCAGTTGAAAAATAATAGGAATGATAAAATGCATATTTGTTGACAAGTAAAAATACTGAAAAATTGGCATTGCAGGATACCCTAGGCTCACGTAATGTGAGTTACTTAATTTTCCCTAGAGCAGTACGTTTAATGATGATATAAGAATTGCATTTGCTTGGTCGAAAATTTGTAGTTCCGTTGCTGGCTATGCTAAATAATCTCACACATTTGGACTGTTTCCATTTTTTTATTTTTATAAATAAAATAATTTTGTTTTTGGTCCATAGTTGAATATATCAAAATTGGTGACCCCATTGTTATTTTATTAAAACTTTTAACGAAATTAGGGTTGTGTAAAACAAAATCAAAGCAACCTAATAACATTTTTATTAATCTGTTCCAATAACATATTTACTATAAAATCGAGTACATGGGCAATTACTTTCAATTTTCCATTTCCGATCTTAAAAATTTTATCTGGTATTTGGTAATGGGAACTGAAAATGCATCCGTTTTCTATCACTTCATTTGTCTAAAACTTAAAAAAAATACATGAAAAAATTTTACTCATTTTTTAAAATATTTTTTTCTAAAACGAAAATCAATTAGGTTTTCGAAATTTATTGACTGAATTTTTTCAATATTGACTAAATTTTTTCAATATAAATTTGGAACAAAATATAGTGATACAACATCATGATATCACGTAAATTGAGCAAAATAGTTTTTCAACCGTCCTTCGAATTAACCTTACTCTCAATTCGATAAACGTAATTCCCAAATCTTCTTCTGGATTCGATCCTTGATTAGTAAGCAAAAACAACAGTTTTTATTAAGTATTCCACAACTTTATTATTTTGCAACAACAGAAAAACAAAGCAGCAAATAATATTCCTATCTAGAATATTCTTGCAATAACTTCAGAAACTCCCACGGTTGATTGTATAGATTTTCCCAGTATAACACAGCGTTCAAAATATAATACACAACATTTCTATTATATAATACTTAAAACTTTATTCACAATTAAAAAATAACTTTACCTTTATTTACACCGTTTAATGTTCACGATATAGCGTTTCCTTTAGAATAAATTTCACTTAACATAACACAATCGCAGTTTAATATAAATTATTTACACTTTCGCAGACTAATTTAAACTATATATCGTACAGCAAAAAGAATTTCTTAAATACAATTCTGCTTAATTTCTCGAATATTCCAGGTAAATTCCAAATTTTTTTTTTTTTTTTTTTTTTTTCTTTATTTACTATAAACATATGATTTTCTAAGTTTTTACAGTTTTTCTGATTGTTTTTTTTTTAGTTCTCTTTAAGAGACTGTTTGCAAGTCAGTTGCTCGAACCTTAAAAGGTTATAGCGCAACTTCATATATGTATCTTAATTTACTTACAGTGCAAAAGTGTTTATAATGAAAAAAAAATGAATAGTAAATAAATGAAATATAAACAAGAGTAAATAAACAAAGTAAATTTGAAATTAACAAAAGTAATAAAGATTATGGACAACATATTCATATATAAGTAATAAATAGAAATATATTACATTAAACAATAAACAATGAACAAAAGTAAAATTGATTGCAAATAAAAACATTCAAAGAACAAATTTAAATAGTTATACTAACGCATACATTTAATGATTTCGCTTAACTACACTTCAAATATTCCACTATTTTAATTTTAAATATCTTTGGATTTGTGATGTGTTTAATTTCGAGTGGTAAATTATTGTATTTGGAAAGGCCACGGTACAATATATTATTTTCTGCAGATCCCGTTTTAAAATGCTCTAACACGTAATGTGATTTTCGCCGCGTACCATATGCATGCTGGTCCTGAGCTTGTGTCAGCTCAAAACTATGTTTTATCGTGTTATTAATTACTTTATTGATCAGAAGTAAGAGTTCACGATCACATAAAAGTTTGAGCGATTGAAATTCTTCAAACAACTTTTTAGTTGAATATCTTGGTGGCGCATTAATTATATATTTTAGGACACGTTTCTGTAAAATCTCTAACTCTTTCATTTTGTACTCAGCACAGCCACTCCAAATCGGATTGAGGTAGGTCAATCGTGATTGGATATATGCAAAATAAAGCAACATTAAAGATTTTATCGGAAGAACATGCCTTATTCGATTGATTGCAAATATGTATGGTAGCACAGCTTTCTTTATTTTATCGATATGGGGTGACAATTTTAAACGGCTATCAATCACCAGCCCCAAGTATGTATAGCTCAATACCCGTTTGATTATAAACGAGTCATAAATCACAGGATTATTATTTAAGACATCCACATCAAAGTGTCTGTTATCGAACACCATATATTGGGTTTTGTCATGGTTTAATGTCAGATGATTTAAATCAAACCACTTTTTAAGTGTCTGTAGATCATGATTCATTTGCAAGAGTAACTCATCAAGTGAACTTGCTGAGTACATTATCAAGCAATCATCTGCATATAATTGTAAGACTCCCTTTAATTCAATGAATACTATGTCATTTATATATATATTAAATAGAACAGGCCCCAGTATAGATCCTTGAGGAACACCAGCCGTAAGCAGTTTTTCTGAACTAAGGGTGTTATTTATTTGTACTAATTGGCGCCTGCTGCTAAGGTAGCTTTGAAATAAACTAATTTGGTTTTGTGTCAACCCAAACTTTGATAGTTTTATTAAGCATATGTCGGGATCGACCGTATCAAAAGCTCTTTTTAGATCCAAAAAAAGACAACCACAGAACATTCTTTGATCAATGCTTCGACTAATAAAGTCTGTAAAATTAAGACATGCAGCTGTTGTGTTAGAGTTGACTGTAAAACCAAACTGTTGATTACTTATTATTTTATTTGCAGCTAGAAAATTTTGAATTCTATCTAACAGAATCTTTTCAAAGACTTTTGCAAGGGCGTTCAAAACAGAAATTGGTCTATAATTTGCAACATACGTTTCGTCACCAGACTTATAAACAGGTGTCACTTTTGCAACCTTACAACAGTTTGGAAACACACCATTTTCAAAAGAATCATTTACAAACTTAACCAAAAGTGGACTAATGTAATTGATAGAATATTGAAGAACTTTGGTGGATATTTTATCTATACCAACAGCAGAATTTGAGTTAAGACTTAATAATACTTCTCTCACTTCTGATTCTACAGTTGGGTTAAGATTAAATTCCTGATTGATGTTATATTTAATATAATCAAAATCGCCCTTGTTAGTCTGCTTAAAACTACTTTTGATAATATTGACGATATTTACAAAATAACTATTGAACTCTTCAGCAATTTCTTGGTCGTTTGTCACTATATCATTCCCAACTTTTACAGAAGTTATACTTTTATTTTTGCTAGTACGGTTAAAAATTACTTGGTTAAAATACTTCCATAGTTCCTTTGGTTTACCGATGTTTTTGGTTATAAAATCAAAATTTCTTTCTCGTTTTGCTTTCTTAATTTTACCGGCTACTAAAGCGCATAGTTTTTTATGCTTTTCTGCCAAAAAGTTATCGCTTTTAAATTTATTTTTCAATTTAAAGAATTTTTCTCGCTGTGAGATCAAATCCATTATTTCTGCATTCATCCAGGACGCATGGTCCATTTTGATTTTTTTCTTATGGGTTCGAGTATTACCAACTACAACTTCCTGGAGCTTGCATGAAAACTCTGAGATATTCGTTGCTTTGAGAATATCAGTCCACCTGGGATCATCAAAAATGTGCTTGTAATCTAATATCTCAAACAAAGTATTGTGCTTTTCGCGACGAATGCTAATATTTGACACTTGTAAAAAAATTTGTCTATGGTCGGAAATTGGCGTATCTGATGTAGAGACAGCATAAGAGTAAGTCAGCATGTCTGTTATTATATGGTCAATCAGTGTACTAATTCCATTGCTACTTCGAGTTGAATGCTCTTGATTAATTTTATTCAAAAATACATGACCGTAAGATTTAACTAACGTTACATAATTCATAACAATGTTGTCCTCAAAGTCCAATAAATTTATATTAAAATCGCCAATGATAAAATTCTGTTGAAATTCAGTCAAATATTTAGTTAATAGGTGGAAAAAATTGTTTATACTGTTTTTAGGGGATCTATATATTGCAATAATGTTCACATTTCTATCAGTTAATTTAATTCCCAGTGTTTGACAAAAGTCAAAATCCTCTGCAAATACTTTGGCAGCCTTTATATTTGACCTTACAAATATAGCTGTGCCCCCATAACCTCCTTCTCTATTTGAGTAGAAACTATTAAATTCTTTTAAATTAAAAAATTTGTTTTCCTCTTCGGTTATCCAAATTTCAGTTAAGACTATTATATCGATGGTACACTGTATATTATTAATAAGTAGCTCCAAATCGTATAACTTATTACGGAGACTTTGTAGGTTCAGATACAAAATAACCAAATCTTCTTTACCGATCATAACAATTTTTTTTGGCTCAAACTCAGTAGTATGTATAATAGAATGACAACAAATTTCGTTGTCAATTTCAATATCTTCACCTAGACCTAACATTAAAAAAAGAAATACAATAAAAATGACAGTAATCACAATAATCAAACACAAAAATGGAAATTTTAGTTAATACGAAAAAATTTGTTTTTTTGTTTTTAGGTTTAAGTATGTTCTGTTCGAATGGATAATAAACACAGGAGTATATTTGGAAGTGTAGTTGCCACGAAAAAATTTTACAAGTTGAATTGAATATTACTACAAATAATTGTGAAGTGTATGCTGTTAGTAAAATAAAAAGTTGATCATTATGTATTAATTTTAATTTATAAACAGAAATAGTGAGATGAAAAGATTTTTTGTTATTTAAGTAGCTCTGGATTAATATTGTTTGTTGATAAAAGTTTGTTAATGTCATTTTGAGATGATACTCTAAAGACAGGTGCCCTTTCTTCTTTACGAAAGTAAATAACTCCTTTATTAATCCAAAGGAACTTATAGTTGATAAATTTATTAAGCTTACGTGCTATGCCATACAATTTTAGCCTGAAAGGAGTCAAGTGGTCCCTCAAATAGATCTGTTGTTCAGTTGGTAATGTGAAATCAAGCTGACTAGTGTAAACTAATTTTTTCTTTTTCTTTTCTTGCACCTTCTGTTTTTCTTCCTTACTTTTAAATGTTACCATAATCTTTGTTTCAATTTTAGATGACTTATTTTGAATAAACCTATGTTTAATGAACCGACATGTTTTAACTTCTTTAATCGATTCTTTAGAGTCTAATACACAAAGCAATTTTGTTAATACTTCCATTGGAGCAATTGTTTCATTTGGAATACCAGCAATAATCATGTTTCGTTCAATTCGAGTCTGATGTAGATCATCTACCATTGCTTCTAGCTCATTAATACGCTCTTCTTTTAGTTTGTTTTCCCCAACAGAACTATGTAGCTGTTCTAGTAACTCCCTATTATCTGCTACTGCCTTTTGATATGCCAGTTTCATTGTTTCGAATTCCGCATACATGAACTCTTGCGATGTTTTGATATCTCGCATTAATGTTTTCAACTCAGAAAACTCAACATCATATTTTTGAAGTTTCATCAGTAACTCAGCGTGATACTGGCTCCGTTTTTGCTACTGGACTCAGTGTTGAACAAGTTTACTACACTGGGTGGTTGATGAATAGGTGATCTTGTTATCAAACTTGAAAATGACTCATTATTGGATGTTGACGGTGGTACTTCCTCGACGGTTTTATTTTGACAGCATCGCCAAGTAGACTCACCCTTTTGGATTTCTTGTCTTTTTTTCCCTGATAAACCAACACAACGTGAGTGGTAAACATTTTTACACGTTATACATTTAATTCCTTGATGGACGTCTGAAATGGTCCCTTTACAAGAATGACACTTGGTTGTCTCCATTATCGTGATGTAAACAGTAGAGTTTTATTAATGGTTACCGTGCTTATAGGATCAAATACACAACCTAATATTATAATCAGAACTTTTAAATGTTTATTATTAATACAATTTCTATAGTTGTTCCTTTAATTTTATTAATACAATTCTTCAACTTTTTGGCGCGAAAAGGTTTTTGAGATATACTTTCGACAATTATTTATTGTTTTATATTACAATTAATTATAAACTTTTTAATCGTTACAACAGTGATTAAAACTTAACTTTTAAACAGTTTTGTAAGAAAATAAACCAATGTATCACTTTTTATCAGAAATTTCATTAATAAACACCAAAACACATCCGATACGTATCAAGATATTTTGGCTAAATTGCTTTCAGAACTCCAATCCTTGCTATTTGCATATGAGTTAACTTAAGATATCACATACCACAATGACAATAGCAGTGAGATATCACTAACCAATGTTATATCTTAAGGATGCTGACGGATAAACTCTATTACTAACAAAGCATATCAAAACACATTTCATGCTTTTGTTACTACATGCGATTCAAATTTTATAAACAATAAAAAAACTATAATTGAATCACTTTTAATTAACGTCAACTCACGCAATCAAATTTTATTTAAATCAATAAAATTTTATACCATTCATTATTCAGATCATTAATTTGTTTGACATTCAAAAAATGTCGCTTAAAATAGTGACAGAAATTTGATAAAATTAATCAAACAAAATATTCTTATAATAAATCGATTAACTTTTAAATGTCATATTTCATTAAACGCAACATAAATGTATGTATTACAATTTATCACTGAAGGTTTGACTAACATCTTGTTAGTCTAACGGTCGTTCAATAAGTCCGTAGGATAAGTAAGAAAAAAACAACATTTTGACAAAACTCGATTTTTTTATTCAACATAGTTGCCTTCGAGGGCGATACAACGAGTATAGCGATTTTCCAACTTTTCTATACCACTTTTATAGTACGATTTCTCTTTCTCGTCAAAATAGGCCTCAGTTTCAGCGATTACTTCATCATTGGACTTAAATTTCTTTCCAGCAAGCATTCTCTTGAGATCTGAAAACAGGAAAAAGTCGCTGGGGGCTAAATCTGGAGAATATGGTGTGTGGGTAAGCAATTCAAAGCCCAATTCATTCAATTTTGCCATCGTTTTCATCGATCTGTGACACGGTGCATTATCTTGGTGAAACAACACTTTTTTCTTTTGCAAATGTGGCCGTTTCTTTGCGATTTCAGCCTTCAATCGATCCAAAAGTTCACAGTAATACTCGCTGTTGATGGTGGTTCCTTTTTGGAGATAGTCGATGAATATTATTCCGTTCGTATCCCAAAGTACAGACGCCATCACCTTACCGGCCGACTGTTGCGTCTTTGCTCGCTTTGGATTCGGTTCGTCGACTGCTGTCCACTCAGCTGACTGTCTTTTGGATTCTGGTGTGTAATTGTGAAGCCATGTCTCATCCATTGTCACATATCTACGATAAATTTCCCTTTTATTGCGGTTTAACAGTGCCAAAGACTCCTCCGAAGCATCGATTCGTTGTTGTTTTTGGTCGACTGTGAGCTCACGCGGCACCCAATTTGCACAGAGCTTTCGCATACCCAAATGTTCATTTAAAATGGTAAAAACACTACCATCTGCTACCTTTACTATGTCAGCTATTTCGTGCACCTTCAATTTGCGATCGTTCATAACCAATTTGTGGATTTTTTTTATGTTTTCTGGAATAACAGCCTCATTTGGGCGTCCACTGCGCTCTGCATCTTTTGTGCTGGTACGACCACATTTAAATTCAGCCATCCACTTCTCTACCATTTGTCTCGATGGAGCAGAGTTTGGATAATGTTTATCAAGCCATTGTTTGGTTTCCACTGTATTTTTTTTCATCAAAAAGCAATGCTTTATTAAAATTCGAAATTCACTTTTTTCCATTTTTTTTCAAAAACAAAAGTTGCTTCACACAAAATGCTATAACTCACGAATAAATAGTCAGATTGCTGTCAAATTTATACACGTATCGTTTGAAGGTTAGTACTAAATAAAAATCATATGGAAAAAAATTCTAGTAACGCCATCTATGTGTCATCCTACGGACTTATTGAATGACCTAGTATATATAATTATGGTTTTTGTTAATTAATTTTGTTGTTGCGAATTATAAAATTTTAACGCGCAAGAGTTAATCATTGCATTGTATTCTATGCGAGTTTTACACTGTAATTGTCCATAGGCGTGTATAAAAAAAAATGAATGTCAGCAATCCTTGTCGGTTATCATGACGACATAGAGCACTAGTGCGTAATGAATTTATCAATAATTTTTTGGCACATATCTACTCCATCATCAAAACATGATTACGTAAATATTAAAATATTATAAATAACATTATCGTAATTAAAAAATATTTATGTGAATCCAAAACTTCACCGTAACTAATGATAAACATGTTTACATTATAGCTATGCGGCACCATGTGTCGAATATCTGTAAAAAAATCAAACCAACTATTTCTAAAATCTAATTAGATCTTACAATTTCATTTATTTATATAATCGATCAAAATATGTTGAGATAAATTAGTTAAACAAATTCCAGCACACGTAAACAAAAAAAAACCAATTCTACAACACTTTTACTTTTAATTAAGTTATCTTTAATTTTCTTTTTATATTTTCCAGTTAATTTTCAGTGGCGAGTATACAAAAGCTATGTCAAAAGATTGGCATTCAGGACATTTTTGTTGTTGGAACTGTGATGAAAGCTTGACAGGGCAACGATATGTTTTACGAGAAGAACATCCATATTGTATTAATTGCTATCAAAACTTGTATGCGAATCCGTGTGAGGAATGTAATAAAATTATTGGAATAGATTCAAAGGTAAAACATTTAACAATTGTTTACGTAAAATAATTTGTACTAAATTTTCTTTTTATATTTAGGATCTGTCATACAAGGATAAACATTGGCATGAAGCATGTTTCTTATGTAACAAATGTCGTGTATCATTGGTTGAAAAGCAATTTGGAGCGAAGGCAGATAAAATCTATTGTGGAAATTGTTATGATGCGCAATTTGCATCACGTTGTGATGGATGTGGAGAAGTTTTCCGTGCAGGTAGGAACAATATATTTTTTTCTTACTTATATATAAATATAAACGAGGATAAACACCAGAAATTTCAAAAAATAATTCCTATGACAAATGATTGAAGAGGTGTAAGATTAGATTTATTTTTGGTTTCTGTTCAATTTTTGCGTTTGTATAAATTACGTAATAACCATTTCATGAATAAATTATAATTTATAAATCAATGACATGAATGCAATGGAATGTCTTAAAACTTAAATATTAAAATTTATATATTTTAATTTTCGCCATCGTTGAGACAATTTTTCTATTTTGAGATTATGTAACGACAAACGAGTAACGACTTAAATTTTTTATAAGCAATTTATTTGCAACAAATGTTTATGAAAAAAAAAGTTTAAGATAAAATAAAATTTGATGCAAACAGATAAAAATAATTTATGTTTACTGGTTTCAATTTTTTTAATGTAGTTTTGTATTAGGTTTCGTTTGCGTAGGATTTTTGAGAATGATGATCGAATCAAATCGATGTTCCTCTATCGATAAATCTCCATATATAACAAAGGTTTCACTTCACATAACATCCGAAAATTTATTTTAAATGTATGTTTATGTGCTTAGGATTGAAAATTTTTTAACCGTAAATCATTAAATATTATTAAATTTAACATAAAACACGTATAATTCATATTGTTCGCATGCAATGTTTTAATTAATTATTTCATATTTATTTTTGGCAATTATCCCAGTTAGATCGATATAAAAACCATGCGTAAGATATCAAAAATGAACCTTTGCCAAAAATTTTATCGTTTTATTAAGATGGATTTCGTTGTAAGTTTTTTGAATTGATTTGATAGGTTTTAATGGAGTTGTATGCAAAGATTTAAGAAAATTTACCTAAGAAAACGGTGAATTGTGAAGCTAACTGCAAAAAACTATCAAAGTTCTTTATTAGGATTTTATTGGGAGTCTAAAACTTTATTGAGAGTCTAAAATATAACTTATCCATTGGTAGTTTGTTGTATAGCTCAAACGGGATGTATAAACTAGTTTGGTTTTTTTCATAGAAGTTCACTTAAATCATCGGTTTATGCATTTCGTGATCCCTCCTTAACCCAAATGTTTGATCAAAGTTTACAATCCCACCGCTTTCACCAATTCCTACGTTTGAAAATTAAAAATAAGTTAAATGAAACAATTTTTTATTAATAAAAGTTTAGAAGTTAAGTTTCACTAAAGCTTCAAAGTGGAAGCTAGTTAAATTTTACTTTTATAAAGTTTCGATAGAACTTCCACAGAAAAGCTCTCTCCAAAAGCTCTCTACTAAGCTCTCATGTTGTTGTGCGACCTATTGGAAATCCAATTACAACACTTTTTAATTAAAAAAAAATATATTGTTTAAATAAAGCTGCAAGTACGCTAAAAGTTAATGATTAAAAAAATGTAACCGCCTAGAAAAAAGATTTGTCAATATTCTTTTTCAGAACATATATTAAAAAGAAACACAATTGTGTTAAGAACGTAAATCTCAGATTATGATTTCATCGTTATAAACCTATTGAAGCTACATACCACATATTTTTTATATAAAAAATAACAACACCCTCAATTATACTATTTCTTCTTCGTCTAAATTAAAAAAGTAAAAGTTATGGAAAAGTCTTATAGAAGCCATTTTTATTGTAACTACTATCAAACATATTTGGTTTCTACTTAACATTTAAATTAATCGATTCGATAGCGTGCAGGACAAACGATCGAAGGACCAGAGTTCCAATCTTGATGCAACCGTAAGCAAAAACTTAAATTAAAACACTATATAACACTGGTCTGCAGGAAAACAAAATTTTTTTCTCCTCATTGTTTTCATGCATGATTACATCATATTTGGTGCTCTTACCACGGAATTTAACATGCAAAAAAATACAGCACATAGATTTTAAATATAATGTCCATTTAATTAAAAAACGATATTATTTTAGTAACAACAAACACAAAATTGTTTCCATCGAAGTTTCTCGGCGAATTGACCAACAAAAATCAGCAAGCATTGCTGCTGACCATTTTCCATTGTATCGTCTTTCAATATGCATAATATCCTAAAGAAACCTTTCACTATACTCATCTGATACGGCACCGAGATTTTCCGGAAAGAAATCTAAATGCGAGTCCAAAAAATGAATTTTGAGTCACATATTGCATCCTAAAGCTTTATAAGCAGAAAGAAGCTCTCGAATGATTTGTCGGTAGTTGTCAGCTTTTGTATTACCTAGAAAATTATGACACACTTTTACAAAAGCCACCCAAGCTTTTTCTTCAGCTTTGCTCAACTTCGAATTGAAAACTTCATCGCTCATGAGCTCTCGTATTTGCGGACCTACAAAAATCCCTTCTTTCAATTTCGCGTCACTGATTCGATGAAATTTTGTTTTGAGATATTGAAAGCCTGCACCATCCTTGTTCATAGCTTTCACTAAGTTTTTCATGAGCCCCAACTTTATATGAAGTGGTGGCAAAAAAATTTTGTCACTTGGCACTAGAGGTTCTTGAGATACATTTTTAAGTCCAGGTGTCAAGCTTTTTCTTTGCGGGCAAGTTTTCACTTTGTAATGTTTGTCTCTTGCGCGACTGTCAAACTCACATAAAAAACAGCAAAACCTGGTGTATCCTCCTTGCAATCCAGTAAGTGTAGCGACAACTTTTAAGTCAGCACAAATGTTCCATAGGTATTGAGAATATTTTATTTTTTCAAGTAATACCTCCAGATTTGCATAATTTTCTTTCATGTTTGTTGCATGTGCTAAAGGCACTGATGGGTATTTATTTCCATTGTGAAGTAAAACGGCTTTCAAACTAATCTTCGACGCATCAATAAAAAGTCTCCATTCGTCAGAATTTCCTGGGAAACTCAGTTCTTCAAGAAGCACTGTAGCATCAATACAATATACTAAATCATTTTCTTTGGAAAAGTAACTCGTAAAATCTTCTTGTCTTGTGCGAAAATATGAGACTCTTGTACTTTTATTCAACAAATTTCACTGTTTCAATCTTGATCCGAGTAATTGAGCCTTAGATTTTGATAGCCCCAAGTCTCTAACGAGATCATTTAAATCAGGTTGTTTAAGAAAATAAGGTTCTTTTGATGGGCTTGAAGATCCAGATAAAGCGTATGATGATGAAGATGTACAGGAAGAAATAAAACTCGATTAAGGCTGTAGACCAGAAGTATTTTTATTTTCCATCTTCTCACTGGAGCTACTGCTGGAGGAACTGCCTTCACCACGAGGAAGTGGTCTCTCTGCAGATACGATGTTTGGATATACAATCTTGTTTTTATTTTTTTTTTCGAGAATCTTCGTGTTGATGTCATGAATTTTGTGCAAAACTTACTAGTTTTTGATATAGAACGTAAACAAAGTTTTTGATATAGAACGTAAACAATTAAAATATAAGTTTCCAACTAACTGTTGTAAAGTCACAGTGTATACTACGCATGCGCATATGTACTACCATAGAAATCACTTTCGGCACTTTCCTTCTTTCTCTTATAACTAGCAAAAACCTATTTCGTATGTATATACATTGTTTATAATGTTAACGCATAAAATGAATTAAAAAAACCGAAATTTATGATATTTTGGAAAAAATTCATATCGAAAAATCTAGACGTGATAGAAAAAATTGGCCATAGGGAACAGATTCAGAGCATCAAAATCTTCATATTTATGACATAATTTTTTGAAGGAGGATTTTGTTGCAGACCAGTGATAATCAACATATCAATAACAATAATTACGTTAAAAAAAGTGTAGAAATATAAAAAATATTGTAATATTTTGGTCACATTTCTTAAAAGCTTCTATAAAACTTCTAAAGATTGCATAAAACGATCTATTAGAAGCATTTTACCGAAGCTATAACTTGTGAAAACCAGAAATTCTGTTCATTTTGCATAACTGCTCACAAAGACCATACCGAAGTTATTTCCGAAGTCTTATACAAATCATAGCTTCGATAAAGATGGGGACATTTCTCCATGTGACCTTTATCGAAACCTCTTAGATGTTTTAAGGAAACTATGAATGTGGGTAAACTAGTTTCGTTGAAACTGTTTAATGTTTTAAAAGAAGTTAGAATGCTAGTTGGGTAGTTGAAGGCTATGATTTATTTCTTAAAATGAACTAATATCCGCTTTGTAGTAACATGAATTTATTTTAAAGTTGTTTTTTGTAATAATGGCGTAGCTTTTGGTTATAGGTAATTATTTATCTACATCCATGTGAATTCCATTTATCATTGCATTATGCAATTTGCTTGCATTATTCAATTCTCATACGATTACTTTTTCCAGGTATAATATGGCGGAGACCATCTTATGTAACTGACTTAGTACTTAGTTAGAATATAATCGCCTTAAACAGACAAAGCCCTTTTTCGAGACTTTGCTATAAACAGGTTTTTAATTAGGCCGAGCTTACGAATATTAAAAAAAATCAACACATGGTCTCTGGCACAGGAAAATCTCTAATTCAATGCAATTTAATTGCTCATTTTATGACCAAACGACTTTATTTTCCTTTAAAAGAAATCCATTTATCTCATTGTTGTGCTTAGTATCATTTTTCAAACAAACAATACTCATACATTGAAAATCCGCCGTATAAAAAAAAAACAAATGAAACAGACAGAAAAATTATTCAAACAAACCGTCTCACACCATCAAATCATAAGGTCCTTTAAAATTCAATCAATTATTAATATTGCTAACATATTTCAGTTCAAACATCACAAAATGAATTACCTTATTAATGATGGCAAGATCAACACGCCTGCGCAGAATCAATTTACTCTATTTCGTTATTTGTTTAATAAAAAAAATATATTTGTTTCTCACTAAAAAACGGAAGATAACAATTGATTATACACCGAAATATAACATACGTTAATTGAGTTGAAAGGAAGGATATACATAATAAACTAAAAGATGAATTCATTTATGTAGTGAAATCGTTGTATACGGTCAAATATTATTTATGAAATGATCTTAAGTTGTTTGATAGTATAGAATGAAGATATGATTAATGTGATGATTGTTTGTTTTTAGATTTTAAAAGAAAATGTCCACTGATCGGTCGGATTTTTGTTAGTCTTTACAACTTAAATTTGTTTTCATGCACTTTTATTCTACTTTATACAACTGTATAGATTGCGTCGGACAATAACAAGCATTTTCTAATAGCTAGTTCTAGGTGTTAGCACATTTTTCACTTTGTCGTTAAATTTCACATCTCTAAGTTCTCCTATAGTGACATTCAGTGCAACTGATTTCTAATATTTACGGTGATTATCTGAAGTAGCTTTTTGCATGCTTCACGTTGATCTTTTGCAGGTATCGTAACAGTTTTAGAATTTTTCTGACAGACTTTCTTACCGGATTTCCTTTAATCCAACGCACTAAATATTCTACGTCAAACTCATCCCTATTTAGCCAATATATATTCATTTTCGAACAGATAATACGATAAAAAAAAGCTGCGCCAACAGTAAAATATATATTCAAAAGAAACTGATCGCAAATATTAAAATTAGAATTGTAAATCATTAGAACTGAATATATTCAATTGAATAGAATAAACAAATACTTTGAAAAGCGAAAAATCCGTAACCGGCGTCCTTCTGATCAAATTTTTTGGTTAACCATTATATACCACCATCGTTAGAATATCTTTAAAAAGTAAACATTTTCTAATATAAATTATGTCAGGACACGACCAATTTTTTGCTGACCAACTCAAAAGAAATCTTATTTTTTCAAAAAACGGATGTTGACAGCGATCCTAAATATATTCAATCTATGATTTGAATCGAATATTGTTTTGATATGTTAAGTCAAAAGTACTGGAAAAAGCATTTAATATTTCATAGTTCGATCTGATTACCAACTCAGTCAACCAATATACATATTTATAATCCTATTTTTATTTAGAGAAAATTTTTTTCTTCCCAGTATTTACAATACAATACACAGGAAGTCATAAATGCAAACAACGTTAAAGAAAAAGCTACTACAGTCTGAAAAAAAATAAATATATAAAACAAAATATGACTATACATATTAAAAACAAGTTTTAGGTCCCGGTTTCGGCGCCATTTTGTAGCATTGCTGGGCTGGCACGATATAAAAGCATGGATAGCTTCTCGGCTGTGGGGGGGGGGGGGGTTACGATTTTACTCAGAGTTAATTATAAATAATCGATCAAAATAAATTAAAACATATGTGCGAAATAACGAAGGGCAACAAAGAATCAACATACCCCACATACATCATCCTTAATATTAAAAAAAAAATAATTATTCATATTAAACAAACAATATTATTATAGAATAAATAAATATAGAAACCTTTCAATTACTTTTTTACTTATAGTAGTATTTTTTTACCAGGGAATACCAAAATTAATCATTGTGTGCATATTCATATGCGCATGTGCGCATATTCAGCGTCTCAGATTAAAAAATTTAAAAAACTGTTGGGTCCCATTGAAATGGTCAAAAAAACGCATAAAATTAATAATGTACTATTGAAATTCAACCAATTATAATAGAAAACCAAAAACTAGTAAAAATATTAATGATTTTGTAGGCAGTATAACAAAATTTTGATAGTTAAAAATAATTATAATAAAATTAACAATGCCTATGTAAACAAATGTCACAGCAAACAAAAGACACGAACTAGGAATAGATTTTATCTAATGAAATTGTTTTCAAAACAAATTTATCCCAAAATAAATAATACATCTCTGTTTTACTTTTTATCTCATATTTTATCTCTTGCTGCGTGCTTATCTCCCGGGTAGGAGCTGCCAATGTTAAACAACGGACCAATCTCGGACCAAAATTGGCGAGCCAAGCCTTGACTAGTTAGCTTTGTGCCGAGTCTGGGTCAGTTGTAAATACCTACTCTGAACCAAGGTTCAGTTTATTATATTACGCGTTATTAACCAGTATAATGCATTGTAAACATATGTAAGCCATATTATGTTTATCTTTATTTTCCTACATGTTACTCTTTCCACAACCTCTTTCCACACATTTAAAGGAGGTCTGGAAAAAAATTGGTTTGGTAGACCTGGCCCAAGTCTTATTTGCCACACTTGGCCCAAGCCTGGTTTGCCAGACTTGGCCCCAGGACATTAGTCCAAGCTTGGGCCGTTTAAAAGTGTTGAGTCTTGCCCAAGCCCCAAAAGCTATGGCGCGGTCTTGTCCCAGGCTTGGCCCCTTAGCTTTTTCTTACCCGGGCTGTCAAAAATTCATTGGTAAAAAAATTCTACTATACTTGAGTTTAATTGATCTAAAAAATCCTCCAATTATTATAGAATGTTTGAGCTTGATTTATTTAATAATTCGATATTACTAACCTAGTATATTCAATAAGAAAAACAAATTATCAATTTTATAAAATAACGTAAATAACAACTATCGTTGTAACTGTAATTAGATGACTTCTGCCAAAGAAAAACAAGCACAAAAAAATGTTGAAATGTAAAAATGATATTAGCAAATATAAAAAAGTATAATAAATATTCCAGATTATAAAAAAATAATCAGCTAAACTCACAATTACATCGTTTTATGTACGGTGAACATGTACGTAAACATGTACGGTGTACGTTAGCAGAACAATAGCAGGCACATCTTAAAAATTAGAATGTTGATCTAGGTCCTTGTGTATTAAATAACTGAAAATCGTTATATCACAAATAAATTACACGATTGCTGCCGTTGTGAATTCGGAATAATGATAACACGGAATGATTTTACTGTTGTAACTTTCGTTTCCATTTCCATATTTTGTGATGGTTTTCAAGCTCAATTCTGAAGTATCTTGGTGAGTTTTGCAGCCTCTGTGTTCCTTCAATCCATGCTTGTTAATCGATTCTTTTTAACCTGTCTAGAAGTTCTTTTTTTCTTTAGATTTCCTAACAATCCTATCGCTGTCACCAAGAGTTGTGATTATTGTAATAGATTATTTGTCTATCTCGTACTACAAAATGTAAATTGTTTAAATATAAAAATGTTGACCATTCAAATCTCGATTATGCAAGTGAGAAAAGAAATTACATAAAAAGAAAAGAAAACCTTCAAAGCTGTCTTGATATCAAGAAAATATTCAAATTTTATCAATGTGAAGCGATTTCTCATTCATTACAGACAAATTATTTCTATGTTCGACTTGCAAACACGTTTTGTTGACAGATGATATAGAATATTTACCATTACCGCCAATAAATCATTTTATTTGTTATTTTACACTTCAGTTAAAATATTATATTTATTACATTAAATAAAATCAAACATATTTATTTCATTATATCATTTTCTTGTGTCACGTTTTGAAATGTAACTTAATATTTTTGAAATGATTTAAGTTTAATTCTACTCGACATAAAAAAAAATAATGGGTTGTTTATAGAAATTTAATTATTCTCGAACAATTTTAAACGATAAAGGGATGGTATCTTGTAAAACTATTTTTGTTTCTATCATTTTTTTCACGCTTTTCGTGTTTTAAGAAAATAAACGATCACGAAATATATATTCGAGATATTTTCAGCAAGTAATTCACACACATTTTCTCTGATTTCATAAAACTAATTTATTTTTAAATTTCGGAAAAACACAGTATTTCGATTTATTGAGGATTGACGAATATTACATTGAAATTTTTCAAGTATTAAACAATTGCAATTAAAATTGTTTAAAAAAGTTCGTCTTTTTCAGTCAACAGTATATTTATAACTAGTTTTTTATGTCAAAATTTTAATCGACGTCAATATTCATATAGCGCTGCGATGATAAACATATGTGTCACTAAAATAAATTGAATCAATTCGAATGTAATAAAAGCAAAGCTACAAACCATTTGTTTTGATATTCTTACCTAACCCTGGATATAAAAAAATATAAGGTTATAATAAATAAATACTAAATCTTTTTAAATAAATTTTCTTAAATAGTATGACGACGAGATTTTATTTTTACCTTTTGTCCTTGTATATAAATATCGTGAATTCAATGCAAAATACTATCACTTAGATTAAAGTATTAGTTAATATATTATTCGTCATTCATTTTATATCAAGAAGATTTTTTATTTTTGTTTACGAAATACAATGTAGTCTTGTTGACCAAATCTGAAAAAAAAACATCGCTCAACCTTTTTTATGCCTAATTTGGTATTATTCCGATTGGATTTTATTAATAGCAAGCGATTGTAAAAAGATTTATATAATTATCGTTCGTTATCTGTAATTATATATACTTTCTTTAATTGAATTATAATTTTACTATTATAATAATCACCGTTTAATAGAGAAATAAAATTGTAATTTTATTACAAACTGAAAACCGGTTTAATAATGAATCGTATTTAGTGTAGTTTTAACACCTCCGTAAATATGTTATGAATTAATTATTAAAAACTGGAAATAGTGGAATTATACAATCTGAAATTTTTTAATTTTTAAGATGTCAGCACTGACAATTGAAAGTGCCAGCTTTGCTGTTTAACATTATTCAGTTTTCTGGTCGACATAAATCAGTTTTGCTTGTCAACCATAATCCAGTTTAAACAGACTGCATCATCTTTGCTAAATAGCTTTAACCGATTTGCACATTTGACAGGAGCCTGCGAAGCATATGTCAAATTCTATAGTTGGTTTATCAGTCGGATCATTTTTGATAGTCATCATGATTTAGCTTTACCGGTTGCTGCGCCGGCGCTAGCGATTTTGGCGCCTGGTGCAGTTTTCAAAAATGCCGCTCTAAAAAAATCTATTTGTCGTAAATAATCCGTTTCCACATCACCCAAAAGGATATGCAATGCATTTTTTTTAACGAGGTATCCCACGTAGGCATAGTCCTCAAAAATAAACATTAAAAAAATATATAAAAGATTAAATATTGTTATCGTTCTAATCCAGCGTATGAATTTCAATAACAAAAAATTAAAAAAAATTGGATAAATAGCATCAAAATTCAAGCGTGTATTTTTTAATTGTAAAATATATTAGTTAATTAAATTTTATTTTACGCGCTTTGATTCTTGCAAAATCGTCTATATCAAGTCACTATAATCCAAGTTGCTCAGAAATTCACTTTCTATAGATATTCTAGCTAAATCTACCAGTCTTTCTTGTCCTATTGTACTACGTAAATAATTTTTAATAATTTTTAATTTAGAAAAGCTACGTTCCCCGGAAGCTACTGTGACTGGTATTGTCAATAAAATTCTAAGAGCTACAACTAGATTTGGTAATTGGTCGAAATTCTTTTCAAATATAAAATCTAATGATTCTATAGGGCTTAAAGTTCCTAAAACTATACTTTGGAATGTTTTAATTTCGCCCCATAAATCTAAACCTACTATATCAGACTTTGAATTGAATGTTAAATGCTTTTCTAGGGAAAGACAATTATTCAAAAGATCAGAAGCATTTAATGAAGCCACAGAAATATTATGCAAAAATTTGAAAATACTATTGTGTTCCGAAATTTGATCAAACCGTTCGCTAACAGATTGAATCGCCTGATCAAGGATTTGAAAATAAAATTCAACTTCAAATTTTTGTTCAGGATTTGATATAATTTCGTCTCTACCTTCGTACGAAAAAAGTTGAGGTTTTCGACTAGGGCGCCTTGGAGCATCCGGGAAATTTGGTGGAACATCTAATTTTAAAGCTATTTCTTTAGCTTGCAAGATAAACCCCTGAAATTTTTCCTCATTTCGTAAGTTCGTCAAAAACTTTTTTGTGCCCTCTAACAAATGTACTGCCGTCGTTAAACAAATAGCAGGACTTTGTAAATATTTGTTAAATATATTAATTTTATCAAGAATATTATACCAAATAATTAATGAACAAATAAATTCAAATTGAATAATTTTGAGAGATCAACTATTCGCGTTATTTCTTGTTATTCCGTCCTTAAGTGACAAGGCTTCCTATTTGAACTACACATTAAGGGTTTTAAAGCTTCTATGCGGCTTTCGCATCTTGTCGTACAGAGTGGCTTGAGAGTTAAGGTTTCCACATTCTGTTTCAAAATGTTCCATCTTGAAACAGAACTAGAAAAAAAACATATAAACATTGGACAGTATCAAAAAAATTTACAGCTTGTAGTGAACATTGAACTGAATCCAGAAGGACTAGGTTAGCTGAATGTGATGCGCATGGCACAAAATATGCTCGGAGTTCTATTTGTTTAATTTGAGCTTGCATTCCAATGTTTTTTTCCTTCATATTTGAGCCATTATCATAGCCTTGCCCCCTGCAATCACTAATTGAAGATTTTAGAGGAGTTAGTCGGTCTAAAACTAGATTCGTTAAGCCCTTACCCGTCGTATCTGTAGCTTTTAAAAAACCCATAAAAAGCTCCTTAATTTCTTGTTTGTTTTGATTTCTATGAACAACTCTAACAATAAGTGATAATTGTTCATTGCGGCTCTGATCTGGAGTACAATCAACAATTATCAAAAAATATTTTGCACCTTTTATCATATCATCGATTTTATTTTGAATTTAGACACGATTGAAATTAGTTCATTCTGAATGCTTTTATGCAAATATTTGTTTTGCGTCTCATTATTAGTTATCCGTCGTAGGTGTTCTGAAAGAACATTGTCAAATTCAGCAATTGCTTCTACTAATTTGAGAAAATTACCATTATTTTTGTCGTATAACCTGTCTGACCCACCCCTGAATGCCAAAGATTGCATTGAAAGAAATTTTACAAAAAAAATATAAGAATTTTTACACAGTGAATAAAATATTTTTGGTAATAAATTTCGGTAATTAAAATATTTATTTTATTATTTTAAATTTATTTTTATTAATTGGGCTTTGGCGCCTTCCAATTTTAGCGCCCCGTCAAACTGTTCGTACTGTTCCATGGAAGCGCCGGCCCTGACAGGTTGTCTGAACCAGTTTTATTGGTCAGTGTAAACCAGAATAAATTTTTTTTAATTGCGATATAATAAAACCCACTCTGAATATGTAACAAAATACGTAAAAATGCTTCCAATTAATATTAAGATTCCATTTAAATTTCTATTATGATAATCATTATTAAATTATAATTTGTTTGTCGTATGCATTGCTAACAATTAAATAATAAATT
Source organism: Diogma glabrata (assembly GCA_963693315.1). Lineage (NCBI taxonomy): Eukaryota > Metazoa > Arthropoda > Insecta > Diptera > Cylindrotomidae > Diogma > Diogma glabrata. The sequence continues at coordinate 361,736,148 of OY856186.1, read as the reverse complement.
AATTCGATATGTTCGTTTTTTTTTCTTCAAAAATTAAGAATGTGGGCGGGTTGAGTTGACACAAACATAAGTGGAATTTCCATATTTATTCCAACAAATAATATTAAAAATTCATCATTATCTTAAAGAATTAATAACTAATTTTATCATTAATCATCTTTTAGTTAAAATAATTGTGACAAAAACTTTAATTCAAAAAATCATTTCCCTTGGGCTTTGGAATCAATCTTCAAAAAATGAATTCGTGACCTATTTTTCCTTATTTTTGTAATTTAAATATTCTACATATACTACTTTCTCTAAATTATATTGATTTTTTTTTGTTTTGTTTAGATGTTGACAGATATGGTTTGTTCATTACCACTGAAATGCATAATCTTGTGTTAAAGTATTATAGTAAAAATAACTCAATGCAAAAATGTAGGTAATAACGCGACAGTCGATAGACAGTAGTAAGATTATTTGAGGTGACGATATTGATTGCCGGATTATTATTCTCAAATAATATTTTTTTTGCACGTTGGTGGTTTTGCTAATTTAAACGAATTTATTACTATTAATTATAAATTTGACAGATTGTGACTTTCTATTGAACAACAACAATCTAACCGTTTCAAGAAACATAATGTTATGTCACCCGTCATGCATCTCACACAATATAAAAATAAAAAATCATGTTGATTAAGGTTTTAAAATATAACTGAATGTAGTAAATATTAATTACTTACATAGAAATCTATCTAGAAATAGACTTTTTTATTTAATTTGATTTTTTCAAAATTGTTAATGTTATGGGAAATGGATTACATACGCTTTTCATCAGTTTTTATTTTTGGAATTTTTAATGTATTTAATGTTGTTTGGGAACCACGCTAGATTTGTTCAGGTATTAGATTTGATTAGATACAACATTTGAAATGTATGAAGAAGAATTGGCATGTGTTATGATTATTGTGATGGTTGAAAACGATAATACTGAACCTTCATTAAACGAGGCTACAGGCTTTTGACTGTGTCCTGGTATCCAAACCATTGATATTGTAATTCTGAGTTTAAGATAATTCAAGAATCTAGAGCGTTTTAGAGGTTTTAGGACAACCTGTCTGTCGCTAAAAATGTTAACGATCTTACCTGACCACTTTTGTGGAAATGAGTGGAATCTGTAGCCTTCGATACCGACCGGAAGAAAAACGTGTTCTAGACCGAGTGGTGAAAACTTGACCATTTTTGATCTTCCTGAAACTTAGCAAATAAGTAGTATGGATAAAATAAAAAATGCAACTTATTTTAGAATTTTTTAAAGTGCATAGTTTAAGCATAGAGGGCACCCCAACATGCATGAAAAATGAAAATTTTGCCAATGCGAGGTAGCTTTGAAATTAAATTGCTGAAGAATGGGTATTCCAATTTCAACAAACATTTTTTGTTTGATATAGGTGATTCGTTAATCTTTAGAAAAAAAAAATTAATTAAACGTTTTTTAATTTATTTTAAAATTAAAATATGTAATGAGCACTGAACCATGCTAGTGAGTCACTAGCAGGAAGCAATCGGAGGACTGCGTGCCTGGCAGAGTTGTAATCAGACGAGCTTCAGCCATATGTGTTCGAACAGTAATATCCTCCCCCATTTTAGTACATATAACCAAATATGCACAAAAAGAGTTGAGTTGTTGAGCAATTTAATTTCAAAGCTACATCGGATTGGCAGAATTTTCATTTTCTTGCATGTTGGGGTGGCCCCTATGCTCAAACTATGCACTTTAAAAAAATTGTAAAATAAGTCGCATTTTTTATTTTGTCCATACTACTTATATGCCAAGTTTCAGAAAAATCAAAAATGGTCAAGTTTTCACAACTCGGTCTAGACTCTAGACCACGTTTTTCATCGTTTTAAAATTTAAATTGCTTAGTGCAAACAAGTACCGAAATTTTATGTTATCAAACTTTGTAAAAGTTACTGTGGTTTTGAATAAAATTTTTGTAATAATAAAAAAAATATACAACCTTGAACTCATTCCGTTGTACATTTGAACAGGTCAAACAATTATCAAATTTTGTATTTTTTTTAATAGTATTCTAACTTTCAACTACACACAAAAAAATTTAACGCTGAAAAACAAATTGCACTAACAATTTAATTTAATTTCAATTTAATCTGTTATAGTAAGTTCTTGCGTCCATTTTTAGAACCACTATCATCGTACCACTAATTCTTTTATGAATTTTTTGTTGAAAAAAAAATGGTAGCATTATAATAAAAAAAAATTGTCTTTAAAATATGAATATTTACAATTCTACACATTTTATTGAAAATCCTAAATTGGACTAACTAATTGGACTAACTGTCAAATATTAATCTTCACGAATAAAATGTTCTACAATTTGATGATCAATAAAAGAAATTGATTTAATCTAAACCTATCCCGAAAAAAAAATAAACTTTAATTTTTTTTAAAATAAATAGACAATTAATTGACTAAATTAATCAAGTGATCCAAAAAAACATCAATCTGTCTTTTTTTTTCAATATATCCCGATTGGCTGTTCAAAAATTACCAAATATCCAAGTTAATATGAAGAAAATTTCATGAACCAACAGCATACAAACAGACCGGGTGAAGAGAAAATATGAATAAAAAGACGATCAGCTGTATTAAATACATTGATTCACATAGAAGAAGGTTGTTTAGACAAATAAACTTGTACGGGTTAAAAAAGCTTCGTAGTAAATATTAAAAAAACTTTTTTAAAGATGCCATAGTTTAAAAACTTTTTTAAACTATGCATATAATGTATTTTTTATTATGTCAATACTACTTATATGCCAAGTTTCAGTTTCAAATGGTCAAATTCAAATTTCGATCTTTTCACCAGTGTAGATCAAGTTTTTCATCCACCCAATGATCAATTACAATTAAACCAATCTTTTTTCGTTGTGATTATTATTCTGTACTTAAAATATGTACATCAAAATGTCAACAAGATTTCAAATTATTAAAAACAACAACTTTCACCGTCGTCATATCATCACTAAAATCGTCAACAAACACGAAACCGCTCTATCTTCCTCCATCCCTCGTTGACCTCGTTTACACGTCGTTTCTACATTACGATAGTTTAACCACATCTTTACAAGCCGTTTTAAGAATAAATTTCTCGAAGTCCATCTAGTCATCTCCCACCCCACTTTTCTTAACTTTCTTCTATTCTCATATGTCAAAGATAAAACTCCTATTCCAGCTTGGTCCAACGTTATCTATCTATATAGATATATGTTGATCAAACAAAATAGTAACTTAAAACTAGGCAATAGAAGCATATTTCTGTTTCAAACGATCAGACGAATCAACGTTATCATTGAAAACTCTGGGACCTTCTTTTGACTTTCAACATCCCAAAATCCTAGCATCACAATCCAACTTTTATTAGCACACTTTTTTGGAATCGATCTTTATCAAACACTCCAAAGCTTGATTCTCAACCTCGGTGGCATCCACCGTCTCCCTTCCCCCACCTTAAGATAGTTCTAACCTATCTTTCTACCCCTAGTTTTTGAATTGTTTACATTTTTCTCTCCGGTTTGATACAGAGGCAAGATTGTTCTGTGAATATCTTCCTTTAAATTCTTATTGAATTCTCTTTTCTCCGTCCATCACAAACAGGTAAGATCGATTTGACTATTTTATTATAACTAATTTTATTCTATTACATTATTTTTTCTGGCCGTTATCATGTTCTTTTCTGGTTCAGTTATGTCCTCTAACTTAGTTTGACCATTTTGAAAAAAAAAAAAAAAAAAAATAAAAACAAAGGTTGTGCTGTATTATTGTGCTCGAGTTTTCCTGGATGTGCTACTCATAAAAAAATTTCATATCACCAATGAAATTATTTTTTAATGCTAACATCATTTTTTCGAATAGAAAATAATTTGAGGGCCTCAACGGAGTGCTCGCGGCATCCACTTCTCATTCTCTAGGATGGAGCTACCAAGACGGTGTTGATTTGTTCCAAAATTAATGCCCAACGTCTTCGAGATGGAGCAGGTTCCGCCTCCCAGATTGAGAGTGGTGGCCAACGTTTCATCTCTCGCAGGAGCCCGAGACTCAAGCTTGATTGAAAAGGTAAAGCTCCTTCCAAACTACCGCTTGCTTACAACAAAACCGCCATACCAAAATCGGCGAAGCAGGCCAAACAATGGTGAATTACTCTTTTTCAGGTAGGGCAGAACCAAAAGTTTCCCAACCTACCTATTATACCTCAAGAGCAAGTTGGGAAAATATAAGTGAGGACGATGTACTTCCTGATTAAAACCGTCTTCCGCAACCCAATCAGTAATAAAATCTTATCACAGTCGCATCGCATTTCCGCGAAATCAACTACGACATGCCTATGCAAATCCCGAGTCTAGGAATCCTAATTCGTCACCTGAATCAGGGACTGTACGCAGTTCTAATATACTAGTTACCCATCAAACTATGGAAGCTTTTATTTGGACTTGCGAATCAAATGTCTTGCGACTGCTAGGACAAGAGGTCTGACTATCTATGTCCCGTGATCCGGAACCACAAGAACCATCCACTCTTTGAAAACCGACCACCAATATAATCCTCAGTCTAAGCAGCAGATCTTCTAAGTGGCACACCCTCTCGGGATCAATTTATCGTAAGTCAACCCAATGGGTGTTTCAACAAGGATTTGCACCGCCAACAAACCTCACCTCTTCCAGATACCCACCATACGTCTATTCATTCCAATACCATCCGGAATTGAAATTAGTTTTCGCTGGTCAAACTGGTGATTTGGAAGTAAAACAGCTTATATATCGAATTCGACTCCTCAACCACAGTTCCTTCCTCGACTTGCCTGATACCCTCGTCAACTTCACCTCTTGTTTACCGATCGCCTCCAAGTGATTTTGGCGATATCATAGACGAACCTAACACCACCATTGGCCTTAAGTTTGACAAGCTTTACACGTAGAGTTCAAGGATCGTCGTTCTAACGATAAGATCTTAGAACTTATGAGATCACCCAATCCTTCTCTGTTGTCCCTATTAAAGAGTAATCTCAACGGTGACCTCCACAAGGACTTGATGTTTGCACAAGTGAACAACGTCGAACACCTTCGGAATCTCTGTCGCGACCGAGGGATATTACTCGCAGACATAAACTCTCGGAATAGACACATCCTTTTAGACCTGCACGATAAATCTCAGAACCACCCCTTGAGGACAATGGTCCCAAACAGTGCACACATCCTCCCCCCCCTCAATTCATTGCTAAATTTTTTTCTAACCACTAGATTCTTGGAATTGCAGGCGAGAATGTCACATCTACTAAAACTGCATCAAAAAACGGTGAGTTTTCTGTTTCGGTGTGAAAAAAGACGATATGTATCTTCCCTATATTGCCGTCAGTGTTAAGAAAAAAGTTTGAGGGAACCGTTTTAGATATATGCTTATTTTCGCTCACTGACTTTTGCTAAATTTGAATTCTTTATCGTTGTAAATATTTGTTGGTTTCATTTGCGTATGACATTAACCATGACCATACTAATCATGAGAGATTTTTACTGTTAGTCATTGGGTCTAGTCAGTAAGCTCTGCTTAATTTTTTAAACGTTGTAACTGAGACTAGAAAGTTGAGTTGTTCCTTTAAATTGTTCAAGTGTATCCATTATGTTCATCAGTATGTCAAACTCAAAAGCTTTCCGTTTGTTTTAAAGCCATCAACTTTTTTTAAACCTCAACCTATATGAGAAGAGTTCCTGCACGGATATAGTAGGATTGATTTTTCTGGATTGATTATTAGCAAGAAGTCTCGTTCTTGTGATCTGAACTATTGAAGCGGCATTGAATCTATTTTTATTCGATTTTTAATTAAAGCATCGTCGATTTCTATATCAGTATCCTTTGTCAAAACAATTGTTTTAAATTACCTTTAAAGTTTCTCCACTGAAACTATTTACGACTTGTTTTAAAAACTTCTTTATTTGTCATAAAAAAAATCCAACAAACTTATTCGTTATATTAAAAAACCAGCGATTATTAAACTTGTTTTGTTGATTTAATAAACAATCTCGTTGGTTCAATGAACAATTTATTAATATTACTATTGTTTTTGTAATATTAAAAATTTTTTTATTGCGCTTACGAAACGGAGTTCATTAACCGCTGTTTATTAATACAACGAACAATTTATTGGATTTCATTTGTTGTTTTCTTCAGTGTAGTAAATGCGCAACCAATGCACGATCCCTTCATCGTTTCTCGATTAATTGTTTCGATCGATAAATGGAATTAGGCTACCAAAAAAATTTATTCGACACATTTGTTGTCATTAGTTAGTATTTTAGTTTTTGTTTACGTTTAACTCAACTGTTTTTTGATCTTTCACGAATGTTGTCATTAGTCACTTTTAACCATGTTTATTTTTTTGGTTGCTATTGCTTTTATTACAATCTATGTATTAATGATTACGATTAGTATTTATTGTATCTACTTAATTTATATCTGCGTTGTGCACCTTGTTATTAAACGTAAACATTTGTATCCATATCAGCATTTCTGTGTAATAAAACGCCAGTTGCACTTGTAGATACTTTGTACGATACCAGGTGTTTGAATCGATATGTGTTTAAGCTCTAAAATGCTACCAATATGTACAGTAAAGTCACTATTTTCATATTGTTCTGCGGGATTTTGTCGCAAGCTATTACGAATTCAAAAAGAACTGGTCTTTAACTTTTTTTTGTTTATCTTCCAGACGGTGTTTACTGTGTTACGGCCAATGTTTACTGTGATGGTGATGTTAAATTTTTTGTTGTTGTGATGAATTCAAGATAATTCAAGACCAGTGTACATAATTCATTGCATAATATTTGCGAGAGCGGGAATCAAACAATTGCTTGTTTTGAATGGTCATTTCATATTCGCAACAATATTGTGTGTTATTATCATATTTTTTGTTCACATCGTTCAGGCTATCAAATACATTTCTTTTTGACAGTTAGTTATTTTTGCTATGTTTACTGAAAACTTTTTTGCTTCCTTCTAAGTAGGAGATGAGAAGAGAAAAATCTAGAGACAGCCCAAATGCTTCACTGTAGTTTTATCTAATACAGTTTTGTCGTGTGAAAAAACCGCCATAACTTTACAGTTCCAGTGATTTTTCAACCTTCGTGTCGTCCTACACAATACCACAAATACGTTTTGTAACACTTGTGCAGCATATTGTTCGTTTCACGGTCTCAATATTTTTAAAAGGAACGACGTTACGTAACCAATTAAACTACTCTACAATCTCGTTTTATTATCAGACACAAATCATTACACTAATTAGTAATAACCATATTCGATAAATGAATCACATTTAAAACAATGTCCAATGACCTCATCAATTAATTGTTAACGATTTTGTAAATAATAATTTTAGCTTTGACACTAATTAAAAATCTTACACATCTCGATCAAAATCAAATACCAATTTGATTTTTGTTTGCTCAAAATGATAGGACAAATAATAGTAATAATAATTATGAATTTATTTAAATAAAATTAACATAAATTATTCCATAAATAAATAAACAATTAAATAATAAAAACTCAATGTAAATTTCGATCGTGAATATAACAACAACCAAAAAAAACAGCGAAATGATCTCATCAATTTTTTTCTTATTATTATAATTCATCTTATTTTAAATTTTAAGATTATTGATTAGATCATGTTGTTTTGGTAGTAAATTTATTTAAAAAATATAAGTTTAATTTTTTTTTTTTTGAGTAACGAAAAAGAATAAATATTCAATTGAAAAGGTAAAGGTTAGAATTGATTTGAATAATGATTTTTTTGTACATGTGCACGGATGGATTCAAATGTGAAATGATTGATTGTACATTTGTTGTTGTTAATTTGTAATGTAATCGCTAATATATAGTTAAAATTTGGTACAAAAATGGCGATATTTGAATGTAGAATCTTTCGAAAGTAAATAATGATGATCATATTATTTTATAAAATTGAACTTACTACGTAAATTGTGTTCGTAAAAATTGCTAGCAATGAATATATCACTCCTGAGCAATTCCACGTTACCGCAACATCGATGTTCCCGACCAACTCTGATTTCGATGAAATTTGATATACAGACAGCCAATGACAAAAAAATACCATTTCTTTCGTAAAATGAAATTTCGCTCTGGGGATGACACAGGGTGGAGGCAAAGTTTTACGGGTTGGCGAAACATTAGTATCTTTGGCTACCGATTGCTACCGATTGACTAAACCGATTTAAGTCATTTATAGCTCATTAGAAAGGTAATTGATAGACCTTATAAAAAAAATTATTTAAAATTTTGTAGTAATTTTTTAAAGCTGTCTTAAATTTAAATAATATTTTCAAAGATGGTGCTGTTGAGGGTACCCTCACTTTTATCATATTTTTTTCCGGAAAAAAAATGTTTAATCAATTCTTAATCTAAATCGAAAGTTTCTCAATGGCATAATTTCTCGTTTTGAAAATAAAATTCTTACAAAATTTTAACTTCCGTTTTTCAAATTTTTTTTTAAACAATGCAATCTATTTAACTAAAACCACCTGAATTCTTGTTATATAGAAATTTTATTATTTCAAGGATACAAGCTAAGTATTTGAGGGTGTGGATGCTTTTCACATAATTTACCTTTACTCCCATTTCTACCTGTCGGAAATTAATTATAAATGAATGCACCTGATAAATATTAAAACTCATGCTGAGAAGTAAATAGTGAGAAAAATTATGTGAAGTAAAACGCATGTTGTATAGAATTCATATAATAAATAACTGTTTATTTTTATGCTAAGTTGTGGGATAAAAACAATATACATTTATTAATAATAAAAAATAATATAAAAGAATTTAAAAATATAAAATAAATTTACATTGCATATTAACGGTTTATCTTAAAAATCCTAGTTTTAGCTGAATTATAATATATTTTTGTGAGCAATGTTTTTTCATCTTTGGGTATAAACGCATGAAATGATTGTGTACCTTTTATAGTTACAGCCACTCTGCGTCTTGTTTCTAGCCGTAACTTTATTGTTGTATAATAATTTTACTGGTATATTCAAAATTCATATACCAGTAAAAATTCATTCTTTCATAAAGATACCATGAAATACCATTCATTCATAAAGATCCATAGGGGTTTGAATAATATCCTTGTTAGACAAACTATATCGAAAAGCACCTCGTTTCAATGTACCTCCTATTCCATTACACGGTCCTTTTCCATCACTGGTAGCGTAGAAGTGCCACTCTGCGTCTTTATTGAAATCTGATTTGTGGTAGCATAGATTTATACCGCATTCACAGCGACATACCAAATTAGTAGATGTAATTTAAATCTGTGCTGTAAACACTTTTTATTTTAAAATCTTGCAACTAATTTGATATCTAGGCTTACTACCATTACAAACGATTCAAATACTTACGATTCAAACTACAATCTACGTTTTAAACTCATATTAAATATGCCAAGATGCAAATTATAATATACTATCTACTAATTTGCTATGTCGCTGTGAATGCGGTATTATAAAATTATATTTATTTTTATACTCAGATCCCGTACCATCAGTCATATAGACTATATGTTCAATAGGATGTTCTATTTTATCTTTTATAAAATCAATCATTTTTGATATGAATAGATACACTGACACACTATTATGTTCAGTTATATCAGAGATAATGACAAAACTTAAGTGATCGATACCTTGACTAGTAGGTGAATTATAATATATTAAAAACGGGTGTATAGTAGATGGTGAATTATTCCAATGATAACTCTGCACAGAATCTTGAATGAAAAAAGAGTAATTTGCCGAAAAATCGCCCAGTACTAAGCACTCTCCCACTTTCAAGTTTGATTTTGTGTTTTCCAAATACATGAACTGTTGTTGTGCAACAAAATCGTGACGTATTAATAATTTTAGCATGTGTGTTAATTTATGTATAAATTTATGTATTTTAATTGCAATTTTATTACATCAGAAGAATCAAGAGTCTCACCACTTACAATATTTTGTATGTTTCTACCCAGTTGCTCCGATTTAGCCTTTCCATACTCAAAACTGCAACATAACCGCTTTCGATTATTAGGAGAAATTTGATTAGCTACAAATGGCACAATATGTTCATTTATGCGATTAATTAGCTCATCACGTTTCATATTAACTATCGTTTGTGATGAAATAATATCTCGTAAAACGCTTAGTCCGCTGACAGGCTGTTGCTGTTCCTCCAATATTTCATCACTCGAACTTGATTCTGCATCACCTGTATTTTCAGCTTCAATACCTCCAGTGGAACTGATCATTAGGAGACGAATTCTACAAGACGAACAAATTCGTGTTCGCATATGAATATCAAACACATAATTTATCCAATGTAATTTATTCTGAATTTCAGGTGTAAGATTTCGTAAAGTTTTTGAACACTTGCCGATACCAAATGGTTTTATACAATGATATTGTTACGTTTTTCCAACCTTACTTTGAATTGGCCTTACTCTCAATTCGATAAACGTAATTCCTAATCTCTTTCTGAGTTCGATCCCTATTAGGAAGCAAACACACCAGGTTTTATTAAGTATTCAACCCTTTAATTGTTCCACAACAACAGGAAACAATACAGCCAAAAATATTCCTAACTAGAATATTCCTTCAACAGCTTCAGAAACTGCAACAGTTTATTGTAGAAATTTCCAGTAACACAACGTTCAAAATAATACACAAAATATTTCTACTCAATAAAACTTTATTTACAAAAAACTAATTTAAAGATTGCTTTTATAATTTTAACTTCACTATCGCAGGTTTAAAATAAAACTAATCTAATTTACAACAGGCAATTGCTTATATACTACTCCGCTTAATTCTAGACAATTCGAGGTCACTTTCTAGAAACCTTGAGAAAATAGTAGAATATTCGATTAATTTACGTTATGCTGATTTGATTCATAAAATAATTCATTTTATTCATTGTCGACCCAAGTTCTATGAAATACAACACCAACACTATTCATTTCATTAATCAACAGTATTTTGTTGATTTGATTTTCCTGGAAGTGACCGTAATCGTCTAAATTTTTCTTTAATCGTCTAGATTTGTCTGTAATCGTAACAATATTTACTCATGTTTTTAAAAAAAAATAATTTCAACTATAATACGCCTTAAAACTTCTTTGCTGACACAACACTAATATTTTTTTAACAAGATTGAAAAATTAATTTAGTAATGATGCTGTACGATCAAAATATCTCTAAAGACTATTCTTTTCATTACAATGCTCTCATTTTATGACAGATATTATCATTAATAGGTAATTAAATAATAGTACTCGATTAGTTCATGCATTCAAAATTAATTTCCGACAGGTAGAAATTTGAGAAAAGGTAAATTATGTAAAAAGCATCCACACCCTCAAATACTTAACTTGTATCCTTAAAATAATTAAATGGTCAATAAATTTCTATATAACAAGAAATCACTAAAACCGTTAAAAAGACTGCATTGTTTAAAAAAAAAAATTTGAAAAACGGAAATTAAAATTTTGTAAGAATTTTGTTTTCAAAACGAGAAATTATGCCATTGAAAAACTTTCGATTTAGAATAAGAATTAATTACACATTTTTTTTCCTGGGAAAAATGTGGTAAAAGTGAGGGTTCCCTCAACAGCGCCATCTTTGAAAATATTATTTAAGTTTAAGACAGTTTTAAAAAATTACTAATTTTAATAATTTTTAATAATTTTTTTGATATTTTTTATATTTTTTTTCTATCAATTACCTTTCTAATGAGCTATATATGACTTAAATTGGTTTAGTCAATCGTTAGCAATCGGTAGCCAAAGATACTAATGTTTCGCCAACCTGTAAAACTTTGCCGCCACCCTGTGTCATCCCCAGAGCGAAATTTCATTTTTCGAAAGAAATGGTATTTTTATTTTGTCATTGGCTGACGTGGAATTGGTCTCCTGGAAACCCAAAGCATATCTGAGCATACACAAATGCAGACCTTCAACATCATTAATACAAAACTAAACGAACAACTCTTACACTATCAATGCTTTGCCATTCCAACTTGAATTACCTTTTCGTTTTTACTACCATACACACGCCTGATTGTCTGTTAAAAAAAACTGATGACAAACTTAATTCAAAACAAACTTCAAAATGCAAAACAGTCACGATACTCTCAACATGACATATACAATTAAATTATTTCAATTAAACATTGGATCATGCTGTTACAGTTATTGTAACAATTTTTATTCCCGACTATTAAGTTTAATAGCCTTGTTTCATTGTAAATTACCTTATTTAGTTTTTGTTTAACGCTAATTAATTATAATCAAAATTAAAAATTATTGATTTTGGTTGTAATCGTTGTTACGTTTTTAACCGGCAATTTATGTATGAATTGCAAAACGCTTTACTTGCTATTTTTTATTTATATTTAAATAACAATTATTTTATTAAGAATTTTAAGTGCAACCTTAAGGCCCACTTCTGTTATTGTAGTTTTAAAAAAAATGAACTTGTAATCGTTTTATACTTTGCTCAACAAAAACAACAAACAGTTATGATAGTGGGTTGATAAGTAACAAACCCAAAACAAGTTAGGTTGGTGTTTGAGATTTTATTATTTACTGAATATATTTACTAAATCAATTACTAAATCTTTACAATTTAATCTTCAATTAAATACCACAAAAATACTTTAATCGAAATATCCCAAGTTTTATGTGAAATCACTTTCCTCACTTATGTGTTTTTAACCGATTAACTTTATCTCCGGTTTTGAATTTGTCGAAGATGAGATTTGCCAATATGTTACAATTTTAAATGATTATTCGAATTACAGATAACTTCAATGAATTAGGAAAAATTTAGTACAAAGTCCGTTTTGGTGAATGTCTTACACTTTCTAGACACATCTTAAAACTGTATTTTGTTTATTAGAAATTATATATTTTAGGTTTTCGTAATGTTTGCAACTGACTCCTTGGTAAAATTTTGATGTGCATTCTTCTTTGGGCCACGTTAATCTTTCTCAGAAACTATAAGTCGATTTTTTGAGAAGCTGATAATCGAATATGAAAAACAAAAACATATTGAGAATATAATGGTTTTATTCGCTTAGTGATCGAAACCATGTAGTCTTTTTAGAGAAATAATTTCAACGGAAACATCGGAAACGATTTGATGGTTTTACTTATGTACAGCGTCGTGCACCTTCAAGAGCTTTGTGGCGACAAAGAATAACTCCTGGCAGACGTCCACTCTCGAAACTGACCCAATTATTTCAGACCCGCAGGGCAGATCTCTGAAATTCTTCTCCGAGAATAATGCTTCTTGCTAAACCGTTTTAAAACCGGCCTATTGCTAGAACTGCGGAAAAGAGGGTCATATCCACCAGGACTACACAAAAAGAGGGCGAATCTTCTATTTTGGTTGTGAACAAGATAACATCAATCTTTACAATTGCCGTAGGTTTCAGAAAAACTGTCGATGAAGCAGGGTTCCTATCATCCTTCCTCGTTCTCGAAACCTCTAGAACCGGTCCATGAATCTAATATAACGCCACCTTAACTGCTGAACTCCCAACGTTATGCCTCAAATTTCAAAAACCGAGAGCAAGCGAAAAAGCAACCGCTTTTTTGATAGTAAAGCCAGAATCCCTATTAATTTCAACTTTGGCAAACTCAACTCTTGGAAATAACTATTCTTAAATTATTCTTAAACTATTCAGCTCCATCCAGATCCTCTTTGAATGCGTTGTTTTCAGCGCATTCGCAAATCATTTCATTCCAAAGTCATTCATCAATTTTTACGATTTCAAATTACCTAAGGTATCATGCCAAGGTTTAATTATTAAATCAATCTGAAATCGAACTTTCACAAAGTGTCTATCCGTGACATCACTGAACTACTTGCGTACCTAGCCAAAGAGCATTACTCGGTGAAACGTGCATCTGGGTGAAATCGCTTGCGCTCTACGGCGCTCCGTGCATCAAACGATAGACTGTTCTCTTCATATAGTATCCTTCAGTGTACCAAAACTGCCCATATTACGTCCTCCTCTTTGCTCGCACGTTTGAATTGTTTGGATGAAATTAGAGAAGCCCTCGATCAATTATCCAAATTTCACTCGCGAATCAAAAAGTTGACCGCTTAAACCTCCTTACAAAACGCAACAATTTAGCTCGGATATGCAATTTATCAGATATCGTGTTTCATCGATACTTCGTTTTGAGTAACACCGGCAAGGAGAAATTGGTCCCAAAATTCTTGGGTGCATGTACGTACATATGATCATATATCATTCTAGTGAAGTGCGTCTGTAGATATAGTCTTCCTTCAGGTACGTTTTCTATTCCCTAATTTTTAGCATGGCTCCACCAATTTTTAATAAACACTTCTGTTTACACTATAGTACCTACCTTTATTTCTTTTTATTATGTCTTTAGTAGTATTTTTGTTTAGCCCGGCTACCTCAGTCGATAGAACATGAGAGCCTTTATATCTGGGTTTGGGTACGAGCCCCGATTACCATTCCCTTCCTTTCTTATATCTCTTAAAACTTATGTTTTAAACAAACCTTTCGTCCTGTCCTGTAATGGCCGAAATATATCATGACAAATTTACTTTAAATTTTCATCTTTGTAGATAGTAATATTCTATTAGATAGAATCATTCGAACTTGTGTTTTTTATACATTTTATAAAACATCGCAAGCCGTCTTCAATTAAAAAAGAAAACGAAATCAATCAAAATTGTCCAATAAAAATCCAGTATGATTTTTATTGCTTCTCTACTTTTTATTATTATAGATAAAATGCTTTCATGAAGTTTTCAAAATTTTTAAATTATAAATTTAATCGTTTATAATCAAAAAATTATTTTTTTTAAAGAAAAGTTAAATATAAATAACTGTATATTGGTTTTACTTGGATTCTTGCAGCACTATTTCCCAGGCAAATATTTTTCGCTCACAACTTCTCCTGTTGCTACAAAGTTTATTCTTTTCACTTTGCTTAGATTTTTTAATCAAAACAGTGACTTTTTTAAGCCCAAGAATTTTTAATCGTCTAGACTTAATCGTTTCATTTTATGCTCACTGATAACCTGATCTCGCTTATATTTCTCCTAAAAGTGCTTCTCATTTATGTACTTTTATGTGGTATATTTCAGATTGCATGTGTCTTATGTGTAGCTTCACCGTTTCCAGATTGATTGGGTTGTCTTTGATTCGTTTGTACTACTGTGGTTCTAGATGGAATACACCGATATTTTGCTTGCATCATTCGACAACGAACGTTTTTTAGCATAATTTTAAACACTGTCGTAATTTATGCAAAGCTGATAGTTATTTTTTTCTGCTATATGCATATTGCATAGGTATGTCAATCAAATCCTTTAAAATAAGTATACGTTACCCTTTCTTTTGATTGCTCGGTCGACACCAAACCTTTCCTCCTTAGTGTAATGCTTGAAATTGGGTTATATGTATTGGTTATACAAATAAGTTATGGGTTATAATAATAAGTTTAGTAGTAAGTTTTGCTAAACTTGAAAAAAATTTTATGTAGAAAGCAAAACTTCATTTAATCAGGTAATAAACTAATCTTTTTGGTCATACATAAATCAATTCTGCGGGTACTTAACTCTGGGTTGTAGGTGATTCAGTTGTCGACCTAATTTTTGATATCTTCAATAGAGCGGAAGTGTTGCTTAGCCAGGGCTGTCTTCATAGATCGGAACAAATAGTAATCCGACGCACCGATGTTTGGCGAATACGGCGGCTTGGGTAGAACTTCCCATATCTGGCCTTCCAGGTAGTTTTAGACAACATAAGCTACATCGTCTAGATTTGTCATGTTGAAAAATCCACTTATCGTGGCAACGTTTTTCGCCCATGGCTTGCTTCAAACGCATCAGTTGACGTCGGTAACGTTCCCCCGTGATTGTTCCACTAGTTTTCAACAAATCATAATATACCACAACACGCTGGTCCCACCAAATTGGGCCATTACCTTCGAGCCATGATTAGCCAGCTTTGGCGTCCTGTGCTCGCCTGGCTTTCACCATGCCAGTGCATGTTCATCGTGAACTTCTGCGGTCAAACTTTGTGCTTCCGCTGCACTTTTCTTATCCAAAAAGTATCATCTCCCGCAAATTCTTATTATTTTGTACGTAAATCGAACTTTGAACGCGACAAAAAAGAAATTTGTTTACATTTGAGTCAATTGCTTGTTGCAGCCTATTGTCTGAAAACCTATATATTGACGTTTCAAACTTTAGTGTTGCAAAAAAATTTGCCATAGCGATTAGAACTTATTTGTATACCCAATAAACAGCAACTGACAGATTATGTTTTACAGTTAAAACCACATATGCTTACGCTTCAAATTTATATGCTCTTTAAACATATACTCGACGCATTCTGAATCCTTGCATCTTTCTACTAGTACTGTATAGAAATTATGGTTTTGTTTGTTCATGGTTGTTTTCTGTGATTTTGCATGTTTGTTGTCGTGTCTTCACACTGTATATCAACCAGACTGAGTAATAAGTAATTATATTAAGAACACATCAAATTGAGTACTTTATGATCGCAGTGCCACACATTTTGTAGAATGAACTCGTTTGTGTTTTTGAAATGGTTGACATTTAATAGTTTATAGTTTATTGCGTAAATTGTTAAATTTTATTTTGTATCTTTTGAAAAATTATTGGACAATTATTATTAATTTAAAGTTATTGGTCAATTATTGACAAACAAATTAAAATTATTAAAGGCAAATTTTATACTCCTAATCCCACCACTGTCACCATTGCTAAAAATGTACCTCATGTTTCATGAACCGATCGCTAGACCACTGGTTAAAATACTCGTTTTTATTCATTTTACTCAAATCAAGTAACAAAAACTATGATAGTAATCCGTTAGTAAGATGCCACAACCATTGACCATAAGTTAAGTATAAATTTAAATTTTTTAAAAAGCAGACGCCCCTTTTACAGTAAAACTACCAATTTAAGAATTTCATTCAAATATGTGTAAACAAATTTTTTACATCAAGCAGTTGTGTTTCTCTGAAAAAAAAATGTGAATTCATATTTTTTGATTGCTCTTTTGAGAATAGAAAATATTTCAATGCTGCTATTGTACACTGATCGACTATTGTTTCTCGTTTCTGAAGTCACTAAAACCACTGGTGAGAGGAATTTTATTTTTTTCGTTACCATCTGACTCGTATAACCGACGTCGCGTCATTTAAATTTGCTTTAATTATGTAAAACCCTGCTCATGGAATTCAAATTTTTCTCAATAATCTGCTTCCTTCCAATTTCAAATTGTCGAAAATCAATTTTTGGTATCCGCGGTAATAAAAAAGATTTGCATAGATGCGTCCGTGAAACGTACTTAATGCCAGTGACAAAGAATAGTAGATTGTATACTGATGCGAACGCATTACGAGCGCAGAATCACTCGCGTCTTGAAACACAGAACGCGCTAGTAATACACACCAGTTTTTGTAGCAAATGCACAAAACTTATTAAATATTTATATAACTGTTGATTATAAAATTTATTTAACAAATCTATAATAGTATATTAAGAAACTAGTTTCATAATCGACGATTTTATCGCACGCAATCTGTTTAGAAAACGACCCGCGTAGCGGGGAGTTTTCTAAAGGATAAGTGCGATAAAACGTCTTATGAAACGAGTTTTTTATACTATTTTTTCTATTTTGCATTTTTTGTCTTGAAATTTAAAAAAATGTGTATTTTATTAAAAAATAGTCAATTTGAAATTTTGTTATTATTACTAATTATTTTAATTAATTAAAATATTTGGCACTAATTTAGATATTCTGATTAATTTTATTTACATAATTATTCGTTTTAATGTTCACTGACGTTTGTATGACCAATGTAACCAACCTTGTAAGACAAAACTTTTGCGTATCGTAATGAAAGCCATTTCGATACGCATTTGGGTTTCGAAATGACTTTATTTTAGACGCAAAATAGAAAAACAAATTTAAGATATTCAAATATAAACTAAAGTGCGCCATCTCTCATAATTAATATTTGTGTTCAAAATTATAGGTAGATTCTACTTCTCTGCTAAATTATATTAAACTGCTCAAATTAAGTTTGATTCCATAAAATCCACCAACGTTCCAAACTCGATTTCATAAAATCGATCAAACATGTAAAGTGTCACAAAATTTTGATTTAGTCAAACAAATAGTTTCAACAATAGTATATTATGCAACGATCATGTAATGATGCTTATTAATACACGAGCATTAACCGGGATACGAAACGAGCCGTAGACGAGTTTCGTATGGTAAATGCGAGTGTATTAATAACCATTACATGAAAGTGGCATACGCTATTTTTTCTACACCCGATAAATAACGAAGAACTGTTAAAGAATTAATCATTGACTCCTCCACACATATCGGAGAAAACAGAAAATGCAGTACAAAATATTTTACCCCAAAAATCTAAGGAAGTGGACGAAAAACTATATCAACAATTGCAATTTTGTAGAATTTTTTATAGAAATACGAGTAATTACTGTTATTGTGTTCAACACAAATATAAATATAATATTTAATCAATAGAAACCCATAGTAAAAAACACATACGAAAATTTCAACAAACGTCAAATGCATAGCATGTTTGATTGAAAAAAAACTATGGGTTTCTATTGATTAAAAATCTGTATCGTAATGAAAATTTGCATCGAAATGGATATCATTATAAAACGGATTTTGGCCATATAAGTTTATTTTTATAGTACGGGTGTAGAAAAATATTAATATATAATATAAATATATTTAAAAAATATAAACATAGCAATCCGGCAATCTATTAACAGTATTAAGGCCATGATTTATGTAAAAGAATTGTCGTTCAAATAAAATAATATTTGATCTGATTGATAGAGGAGCGGTAACAATTTTTTATCCATACGACAATATTTTTGATCGATATTTGATATTTTTATTTTTTATCAACTGTTTAAGCTGTTTTTACTATATGTAAGTACATAGTTAAAGTATTAATATTATTGCAATAAATCAATTATTGATTTCTACTTCTCATTGCTGTATTTAATATGTCATTGTCATACAGCTTTATAACGAATTGAAATTTCAAATCTCATATGAAGATGGCATTCTTCGTTTATAACATCTCAACAAATATTTTTTATTCGCCTATATACGTATTATGGTGTTACTTTATTACTGTGATTTGCGGTGTCAAAGTTTCACTTTTTACCATATATTTTGTTGCCATAGTTACGTCCAAAAGAGTAAAAAACATTTGTATTTGTTTAATTTCTATACAAAATAAAAAAAAATAAAGCAACCTTTCAATTCAAAATTTCATAATCCAATCAAAATATTTGTTATATTTTGTTGTCATAGTTATACGATTTGTTTAAAAAAAAGTAACAAATATTATGTCAAAGGTTACTTGTTCAATAGATTTTTATGTCAAAATTTATGCAAATTTATAATTTTGACTTAGAATAATAATTTTGATGTGACACATCTATTGGCGCGACTTAATTAAAAAGAACAAAACGAGTGTTCCGTCACGAAAAACGGTATTACAATTTTATGCCATCACGCCTAATGAAAAATAATAAATATTTTGAGCAGTATGTCATATTTTCTCTAAAAAAGAGTAAATTTTATAAGATTCAAAATTATTTTGAACTTTATTGGTTTTATTCATAATTCTGTGTTAGTGTAATACATGTGTGTATAGGTGTGTGTATGTGTGTGTTTATATGTATGTTTTACTGGATAAACCATCTCCCTTGCTCGTGATCCTGTTGTATCTCTTCGGTACCACCAATTAAGGCATTCCTTCGCAAGGCAGGGGTTGATTGTCGTACTCTCTCATGTATACAATGTTGTGTTGTCGTGGATTTGTTGCGTAGCATTAAGCATAGCTGCTTTTCGTTCGTCTTGTCTCAACTGTTGCATCATACTTGTGATGATCTCAGTCGCTATATCCCAGTTGTCTTTTTAACTCAGCGTAAATTGCATGAGGCTAACGGAGTGATTGATTCTCCCATATGATGCTGTTCATTAAATATCCGTGTATTTGCTCCGTGTGGGTCCGTTACGTATACTTAGATAAGTACTCACGGCCGGAAACATCCATCCATGGCAAACATCCTTATATAATTACTCACGGAAACAACCATGTTCCCTTGTTGTTCATGCTTTTACGTCAGAGATCTTTGATGAAGTTTTCTGTTCGTTTGTCACTATCATTTTGTGTTGCTATATGCAGAGCATTTTGCTGTAATATCGATCGCATCCTACTCGCAAGAATATTTATGGTCTCATCAGACATCAGACACCGTGCGGAAAGCGCAGCATATGCGCAACGATATCTGCAGTCTGTAGGTCGTTTTAATAGGTCTAACATAAGATATCATTTTCACCGCTGAGGCCCATATGGGTGCCGCATACATCAATTTTGATGTGCTAACACCACTGAGAAGCTTCTTGATCGGTTGTCTATCGCCGCAAATGATTGGTATAAGCCTTGCAAGAGCAGCCCCATTCATTGAGTTTTATCACTAGCGTACATTAGGTGGTTTGGTGCACACGTACATGCACCCAAAATCTTTAGCTTTACGTACTTGCATCATAATGTACTATTTTCGGCAAACGGCCGTAAAATTGAAATTTACTGCTGCTAGGGAGAATGTTAAAGTCTTACTTTTTTGACGTATTACGGCGACAGAAAAAGTAACATAACAGATTATGAATAATATTTGTTATTTTTTCAAACAACTATAACTATCAACAAAAAATAAATATTTTGATTGGATTATGAAAAATTGAATTATTGTAAAACTGTGACAACAAAAAATAACAAATATTTTGAGTGGATTATGAAATTTTGAATTGAAAGGTTGCTTTGATTTAAAAAAATTTTATGCAAATTTAATTGTTTTTTTGGAAGTCCCTACGGTCGGCCGCCAAACTATAGACTCAAAAAGTAGCACTTTAGCTCCTAATTAAAAAATATACTATTTAAGAGCTGAAAATGATAATTACTTTTCGGTGCCTGAAGTAGTGAAAAGCGTTTTTTACTGCCGCTCTTTATACTTTTTACCATCGTTTCACTAAAAGTTAGGCTTTTGCAATCCAAATTACTTTACATAGTTATATATTTTAATCACGGCTGGAGAAAAATAATAATCATTGATGCTACATACCGGCATGGAAATATGTTTATTTTGCGAATACACTCCGATAAATATGTATATTAGATTTCGGCAGTGAAAAGCACTTTTAGGATCGACGGCAGTGAAAATTAATTTTTACTGTCGGAGTCAGTGAAAAGTGTTTTTTACTGCCGCTTTACAAAGAGATATTTTTCAAAGTTGTTATCCACCACGTTCAACGGTATAGAGTATAGACAGATTAGACAATTTTAGACACTTTCTTTACTTTTTATTGCTGGATAATGGAACCCAAAAACCTATCAACTCACCCTCACATTATAACTCTTATCTTTGTTTTTTAATATTTTGCTCTGCCTGTTTTTTTTTACTTTATAGTTTTTTTTATAGTTTTGTTTTATTTTGGAATTGAATACAACATAAGATTAATAAAAAATAAACCAACTTTAGTTATGAATTGACTGCTTGCGTGAAAGAATCTTTATTTTATCGTTATAAGAAAACAAAAAAAAATAAGTCTTTTGTTTGAATACGAATACGCGCGGTGTTATACGAGTATAGTGAAATATAATTGTGATTAAAAAAAATTAAAATAATTTTCCTTTTTTTCTTATTATTATTCAAAAAATTTCCAATTTCCCAAATCTAACGAATCAAACATTTTCTTTTGCTAATTTTTTTTTTCTTATAAAACTTGTTTGAATATTCTTTCATCGTTCCTTCATGTGCTTTAAGCTATAATAAAAGTCTTAAAATCAATGTTAAATTTTATTTATGTTATTTTCTCTTGCACTTGATAAGTTTTATTGTATCGAGAATAAATATTTTGTTAACCTATAATTCCTTTTTTATAACCATAAATAAAATTATATTTATGTGTTTTTGTTATCCTTGAAATATAAAAATTATTGAATTTTCATAAAAAAATAGAATTTTTCTTGTCCTTGTTTTTTTTGGAATCAGAATCACATAAAAGCTAATGTGTCGATGAGCAATAATAAGAAAAAAAGAATAAAAAATTTTATATAAAAATAAAAATAATTAGTTATTAATATTAGGAAAAGGATATAAAAGTGGAATTTAAAAAACAATAAATAAAATGGCTGCGGATATATTATCGAATGAATTGAAATCTCGATTACATTTACGGACAAAGACTGTCGGTGGTGATCGAATAAAAAAAGCTAAGGATAATAATGAGGATATTGCGATATTAAGTATGTTCCTACCGAATGCTACAGCTGGTGATGAAAATAAAAAGTTTCGTTGTTCCCTTGGGGATGAATGTTTTAGTGGTGATTGTACAAAAACGACAGCAGGTAATTTATAAATAGTTTAATTATAGATAACACAAGTTGTTATCGATATTGTAAACGTTATAATGTTAAGTGGAAAATTTTAGTTTGACATATATAACTAGAAATTTATTTATATAAAGAAATATATCATTGGAAAATTATTTTCGGCAGCTTTTATCTCAACCTTTGATTCTTGCTTCGGAAACAAAATGTTTCAGAAATAAATTTCAAAAAAGACAACTCAAGATGAAATGAAGGTTTCTACATAAAAAAGTAACCTTGATTGTATGAAACATTTAGAATATATATGTAAGAAATTCAATTTTCCTTACGTAAAAGATTTTTCTTCATTTATTTTTTTTTTCATTTTAATAATTAAACAAACAAATAAAAACCGTAAACTTGAAACAATAACACTCGTAAATTCTTGATCGGTAGAATTTACCGACAACATTGAAAATAATTATGTGATGAATAAATATGGTAACATTTATTATGAATGGACTTGTGAGAAATATTAAAATATCTTTTATAGCTATTATATACATATGTAATTTAAATACATAAAAATATTTAACATTTACTTTACCAACAGGTCATTAATTCGTGTTGAAGCTTTTTTTTTTTAAAAAAAATTTTAACATCTGTAAACATTCACTTGTTGTTTCTTATAAACGTGGGTTTTTGATTTATAGATAATTCAGTAAACCAAAAAAATAAATATATTTAAATGAATCACCAATAAAAAACAAATCGATTAAATCTTTTTATTTAAAAATAAATATTTATGCTTAGATTTTTTTATTAAGGATTATCACAAATTTAATTAAATCATAAATAAAAATACAAAAAGAAAACAAATAAAACTAATTAATAGAATAGAGCCTTACATAGAGTTACAGTTAATCGGACAGAAAGGGTTAATCGGACTATCATTTCAACTGACTACATTTCTCCATCTTTTCAATTTTTATCAATCGCATCTGACGATCAACCAGGATGTGAAGTTGATGAAATTCAAAATAAACTAATCAATTGGTGTTAGGGAGACTTCTGGCCTAAACAATATAACAAAGTTTATATAAATTCGGTCAATAACTGTATAGATTGTTGGCAGACCAGCAAATACATTAGTTTTCACAGATTTGTACTCTGAAGGGTCCGAAACGGTAAACTAAATTAAATTTACGGTTTGCATATTTTCAGAAATTTCAGACTGAATTTTCAATATTGGTAAAGCAAAACAAGTTCGACAGCAATTTTAATCATACTAAATTTTGCCCTTAACATGAACTTCAGATTTTCATGCTTGGATCAATTTTCTACAGAATAACTATGTTGCTTCAGGAAAGTTGAGGTTGTAAATGGAAATTTACATGAAAAATGGCTATTCGTTCTGATTATAACTCTGTCAAAGCAGACAGACATTTTGCGTACTAATTCCTTTTAAAATGCTTTTCATTTCCGACTAGATCCCAACTATTTTCCTCGAAAGTAAGTTGTTCATATATCGATTTATGAATAATAAATAAAAATTTGATAAATACGAAGGGTAAAATTAGTAGGACAAGTAGTACCAAGGAAAACGCTCCTACCACGCTCCTTATGTAGTCTATTCTGGTCATTTTTAATCGCATTAAGTGCAAAGTTAGACGTAAAAGTGCGATTTATTCCAATCTTATAGTCATAAAAATGTGTATTAAAATATTGGTAATAAAAATCCGCTTATGACATTTTCGAACGGCAACAAAGATTTTTTAATCTGCTCTCTTTTTGGCCCAAAACCGTGTTCATTGGCCCGTGTATTGCACACAAAACACTCCATAATATTATTGGATGCTTTCAAAAAAACTTCTATTTTAGAGAAAAAGAACACAGCAAATATATTAATATATTTAAATTAAATTTTCCGAGACGCACCCTAAAAAAATTCTTTGCGGTCAAAATACCACGAGGGCAATTTTTTTTTTAAATCAAAAGAACACGTGCCGCGAAATCATAGAAGTTAATTTTTTGATAAAATGGTTAATATCTCATAAAATATGGAGATTTAAAAAAAATCCCATCATTTTTGAAAGAAATTTACTTCTCTACAAAAAATATACGATGATTTTGCTAATCTTTTTATACTATAGCATAAGAAGAAAATCAGGACTTTTTCGTCATCTTCATTATTTATGTTTTTTTATAAATAACGAAAATTTACAAGTTCTTTTTCAAAATATGAAAACTGTACGTTTTAGGAAAAAAATGACTTGGATCTTTTTTGTAGAGAGTTAAATTTCCTACAAAACTGTTTATATAACTTTTTTTTTAAATCTGGATATTTTATGAAATATTTGAAAAAATCTACGATTTTATCAAAAAATCAAAACCGATGATTATGCGGCTCGTGTTATTTTGATTTAAAAAAAAATTACTATCATGGTTTTTTGACCACAAAGAATTTTTGCGTCTTGAGGGTGCGTCTTGGAAAATTTAATTTTTAGCGACCATTCTAATATTTATATATTTAATACACATCAGTTGTGTTCTAGAGCAGTGTTTCTCAACCGTTGGTCCGCACACCGTTATTGGTCCACAGAAAACGTTTAGAGGTCCGTGAACTTCTTCCAGTGACAATTTTATTTTATTATGAATATTCAAATGTGAATGGTAATTCCTAAATGAAATAAATTTTGTTTTTCTACGATAGCATACAAAAATTCTATTTTCATGCAGGTTTAATCCCTTATGAAAATATGTTTTCCACTAGTGTCAAATTATTTTCGCTAAATAACAAATTGTTTTTTCTTATTTTTATGTAATTTTATGTAGTTTTAAATCAAAGCAATTATGAAAACATAGAATATGAATTTTGAATGTAATGCTGTCGATTTCTAATTTAATAACTTATATATTTACTATCGTAAAAAAATTTGCATTTCCTACGCGAGATGAAAACGTTTTACATTTACGTGAACAAATTTTCGCTTACGAAAAAACAGCAAATTGTACTTTGTATTTTTAATATCGTTCTTACTCGTAAGAGTAAAATTTTTATTTTTTTTTATTTCACTTCTTTGGAGTCGATTATTTATTTTCTTTCATTCCATATGCAGAAAAAGAAAATTAGTGCCTTTCACCATCCTTTTTATTTATTTTAATAACAATACGTGCATAATTGGACAAATCATTCAGAAAAATAATCTATTTTTATTTTTAATCTATTTTGTGGTACCATTCAAAGTTATTTGCCTCAACAAAAGTGGAGCAATATACGGTTGGAAAGGTCTTGAGCAGTAAATGTGCCGAAACACATTTTATAGAATTTGGATGATTTTTTTTAGAAAAAAGGGGAAAATGTGAAGGTGTATTTTGTGATGGTTTTATCGATTATTTTGTTTGTTCCTGAGTAAGAAAAAGCTAAGGGACCAAAACTGGGCCAACCCCATGCCACAGCTTTTGGAGTTTGGGCCAAGGTTAACATTTTAAAATGGCTCAAGTTTGAACCAAGTTTGAGCTGATTTCCTGGTGCTGAATCTTGGCTTAGTCTAGGCATTTACAACTGCTCCAGACTGATCCAATAATTGAGCTTGGCTCACCAAAACGGGCTCGAGTTTGATTCGTTTTTTAATACTGGTACTTCTACCCGGGTTGCAGTTGTTTTGATAGGAGGTTATTTACAATCTCTACTTACAATGGCCGAATTTCGACCCCTGGGTGATTCTAGTATAAATAAAAGCATCAAATTTAAAACAAAAATTAAATGTATGACCATTTGAATAAAAAAATTGTCTTTCGGTCAGCTACAATAATATAGGTTTATTTTTGTTTTTTACAACCATAATGGTGTGCGTTATTAGTCTTAACAGAATAAAATAAACAACTGTTAGTTTTATTCTGTTTTACGTAAGCGAGAGAATAAAATTCATTAAACATGAAGCCAATAACATATATTAGATTAAAATTTAAATTGAATAATTTTAAAATTCATCGGTCTAACAAGTAAAAAGAATATAAATACAGCGAATTTTATTTTATTTTTTTGTACTGTTAATTCCCAGGAATTAAATAAATTTTATTTAATTTCCATATCTATTTAATTGTTAGGTATTTTAAAAATGAAATAACCTACAATGAAAATCCTCAAAATTTATACTAACGAGAATTGGGAAACAAAAATATCATAAAAAAACTATTTTTTTACAATGGAAATTCAATTTGAATTTATTCGTAGTAGCCTTTGTCTTTTTCATTATAGGGGAAAGGGAAATGCGAATGAATTGGAAGTTTTATATAATCAAAGCAAAAATGTTTTTGTTGATTTTTTCAATAAATTATATTTTTATAGGTTTCTTATATATAATTATTTATAAAATACAATAGAAAAAATCAAATAAATTGTTTTGTTGTGTTGCGATTTCTCACGCAACAGAATAAAACTATAAATAAGTATGGTATAAGTATATTAGTAAGTAAAGTATAAGTATTTTATAAATAATTTGACTGTATTTTATAAAAAAAATAAAAAACACATTTTCGCACTGATTATATAAAAAAATAATAAATTCAAACTAATGCGCTCGTTCCTTTCTCGAATATTAAAAAAGGCAATGGCTGCTATGATTAAATTGGATTAAATTTCTATTGTGAAGAAATTAGTATAGTTTTTGATTGTTTTTTTGGTTTCTCAATTCTCACTGGTATTAGTAGTTACCTAGAACTTTGATTAGATTAGATCTTTATTGACTTTCATTGTAGGTTATTTCATTTTGAAAATACCAAACAATGGTATGAAAATTAAAAACAAATATGAACATTAAATAAAATTTATTTAATTCCTTGGAACGAATGGTACAAAAACTAAAATAAAATTGTATGTTCTTTTTATTATTCGTTCTACTTGGTTTATTTCTGAATTTTAAAATAATTCAATTTAAATAAATACATGTTATTTGGTCGGAAGGATCAAATGTTGTATTGGCTTCGTGTTTAATGAATTTTATTCTCTCGCAAATTTGCGTTTGATTTTAAAACTACAGTTTGATTTTTATATTGATTTCGTTCAGTTATTATGAAACTATTTAATAATTTTACATTATTATTGTTATTATAATTTATAATATTTAATTACAAAAATCTAAAATTAATAACTAATTGTTGATTTATCATGGATGATAAGATGCGCGTACGCTATCGGCTTTGAAATTTTGACATTTTTTCGATTTTTTGCCAGTTAGCGGACACTATTTTGTCGGATGCAATACTCTATACGATTAATTAAAACTAAAAAAAATTAGACATGCAGTAATTAATAAACAATATCCTGCCAGCAGTGGCGGACTGGGTCGGTCGCTTTTGAGACCGGTAAATAATATTTAAATATCAAAAAAAAATTACACGCATAATCATTTTGCTTGATTCTAAACAAAAACATAAATGTATTATAATACATATTGCATATAACATATTCCGTATTTCTAAAGGTGCGTTTATTCTTAGAAACCAAACATGTATTACAACATGTGTGAAGCAATAAATCAATCAACTTGCAATTGTATGATCATACAAGTTCTTATACATGTTGAAAAGACAGTTTACATTTACATTAGTATGCAAATAATAGTCAAACATAAGAATTAAATCATGGTAACTTTTATAGAAATAATTTTGCTTTTATCTAAATACGATCCGATATTAAAACTGCTGACAAATTCTAGTAAAAAGCGAAAAGAACCTGCAGGGAATCTAGAGGAAAAAATTTAATCATTTTTATATCGAAATCCACCATTAATCAAATAATTTTGGCTACTGGAAATTTAATTCACAAAGCTATATTATTAGGTGTAAATGATACAGGAATATATTCTCTGTAAAAAGATATAACCCACGACATTACAAAAAATATCAGTGCTCAGTTGTTGTGCGATACCTAAGAGATAAAATTTATGAACGGAGTGTTGAACTACAACTCGTTTACCGGATATGGAATATACAATCTCATTTCTTATTTTGTTAAATACATTTGGACATTTGGTTTGGACATTTAAAATTGTATTGGCTATTCAACAGATGAAACTGCCAACATGAGAGGACAGTACAATGAATTCACGTCGTGATTGAGTGGAGAAGCGCCAGGACAGAAACATGTATGGTGTTATACTCAAGTATTGAATCTAGTCATAACAGATACCTCCAGTTCGGTACTTGAAGGTATAAATTTAATTTAATTGTTGAATTCTTGTGCTATATTTTTAAGGGAGCCTTACTAAAGAATGGATGTTTGGAAAAAACAAAAGATATAACAAGATTTAAAAGGATCAATATTAGAGGTGAGACTAGATAGACGGCCAAGGAATCTGCGCTTAAAAGATGTTTGGTTGCTTTAATGATGAAGGCAACATCTTATATGTAGATGTGCTCCTTACTTTACATACTATGACCTCTAATGATGTTTTCAATGCCTAAATCAGGCAAAGTGCCTCCAATCTTCTTGTATCATTACTAAAATTTAAAATAATTCTAACGCTCTAACTTTTTATTTAAAAAATTTTCCAATTCTATGATCCTCTTTCTAAATACATATTGGCAATTTAAATTGCTTGACACCTTACGAGATGGTCAATTCCACATTAACTTCTTTGAGACAATAGTCTCGCAGTTAAGAAAAAGCTAAATTATTTAGTCAAGTCAACAGGAAAACATACTATTGGAAGAAGCTGTCAGTTGATAGTTGAAGCAAATCTTTCCGAGAAGAGAATACGCAAACGAAAAGAAATGGCGGACGAAACTACAAATGATCATGTTTTTAATAACCCAATAAAGAAATATAAGGGCATGCTATTCAATGTAATTATAGACACAAACATAAATTCCATAGAACGTCGGTTTGCAAATCATGCCAAATTGTTTATCATTTTTGCAACCAATTGCTTAGAAGATCTCAGTAAACTTGTGCTTAAATATAATGCTACAGCTATTACATCGACATTAAGATAGGAATTAAAAGACATTATGACAAAGTGGGGACCATCTAAAAATATCAGCGCAAGATATTTATAATACAAATGAATTGAGTGACGTTTCAGACTCAGATTCAGAGTTCGTTAGCGGATGTGTAATGTGTATGTCAAAAATTAATTGCGGCAATTGTATTTCCTGTGTTTATAACTTGCAATTCCTATAGCATGGCGTATGAGTTTGCACTGACAGTATCATCAACTCAGGTAGCCTGTGAACGCAGTTTTCTAAACTCATAATAATAAAACATAGATTAAGGAGCGCATTGGCTCAAGAGAATTTACAGGCTTTGATGTTAATGGCCATTGAAAAGGACATATTAGTCAATTTAAAAATTGCATTATTATAAATTATATATATGAACAATGCGCCCGGGTAAAAAAATATTTTTTCTACTTCAAGCTACGAAAATGTCATTTTAATATATAGTAAAACCTATGTGAAAGGGAAACTTTTTCTAAATAGTGACTGAAAATGTTTTCAGTCACTAGGACTGAAAGTAAATAAGTTTCGGCGGTCGCCTACAGGTGGTGGTTATTTAAAGGATTGAATATTTGAGATTGAATTTGATTTACTGTTTCTGTTGTTGTTTCGGTTGCTGTGTTTATTTCTGTCACTATCGCAGTATTTTGAAGGGATTGAATATTTTGAATATTTTGATCGAATCGAATCAAAACTAATCATTATATCAGTTGTGTGTAATTCATTAATTAAACTAATAATGAGTGTGTTTTTTTCTATATCGGAGAAATCGGAGCGATAAAATAAAATTTGTATCAGATATATCGTATAATTTTTTCCTCCGATAATTAACTGTCAGATATAAAATATATTCTTTGACTTCTTTCCGCCAAAAAAAAAATTTATTAAATAAATAAATAAATTTTATTAAAAAATTAATTTTTATTTGTTTATAATTGAAACTTTACCTACAATTTTTTAAATTTATACTTTAAACGATGACTTCCAGTCGGTAAAAAATATCTGTAATATTTGTAAAAGTTTTTAGAGAAAATATATGAACTATTTTCATTATTCATATTGTCAAATTCATCTACTAAAAACTTACAAAACGACATATCTAAATTTGACTTTGTAAAAAATAAACAAGATTGTATTTATATATAGCATTTTTACCAGTGTAAAATAAATAAATGTTATTATTGTGTTCGCCTGTTATTATTCCATCTGTAGGCGAACACAATAAAAACATTATTTTACACTGGTAAAAATTCTATATATAAATACAATCTTGTTTATTTTTTACACTGTCAAATTTAGATATGTCGTTTTGTAAGTTTTTTTAAGATGAATTTGTAAATATTATCATTTATATTAACAAGCGTAGAAAAAATAGCGTTTTCTACGCGTGGTAAAAACGTTTTTGCGTTCCTGAACTTATTCCACTCGACGCTATCGCGTCTCGTGAACAACAAACCGTTCAGTCACGCAAAATGAGACGTTTTCACCACTTGTATAAAAATCTACTATAATGGGTTCATAGCGGTTAGAATTTGTCAAAAACATATTTTAGTTTTCGAAATAAATTGTTTGGTTTAATTTTGTGTTGAGTTTAATTTTGTGTTTATTTTTTTATTAATGAGGTAAAAAGTTTTGCCGGGCCGAATTAATTTGCCAGTCCGCTACTGCCCGCCAGAATGACAACTTCCAATCGACGGACTGGAAAAACGTAGCCACAAATTTATCAGACAATATGACAAAACGACCCTATGAGCTTCACTAATTTTTGTTAAACAATCCTGTAAAAATTAGCTTTGTGGTAATTGATTTTCGATACCTTGGTACATATTTTGGCGTGTTTAAGTTGACGGACTCGACAATAGAAGACAAATTTTTTTCGGACACGGATACCCTCGTTCAACAAAACAAATAACAAAATTGTGGTAATAAATATACAAAACCCTGGGTAATCGCCATGATTCGAGGAAAAATGGCAGATAAAAAAGTTGTCGGACTCGCCAAGGACGGGCGCCTCACGAAGTATAAAATATGTTGTAATCATGAAATGAAATAGGGAGGGACTGGTGACTTTTCCTTCTATTCATTTAAAATCATTTTCTGTAGACAGTAATTTTTTTACGCACAAACGAATCGTAAAACACATTTTACATCCTAGTTATCGTGGCTGAAAGTTGAACTTTACATCCGTAAAATAAAATCCCGTTGCTATATGAAAAATTAATACATTTTTCTACTTTAGCGCCCGTAAAATAATCACCCGTAAAATATTCATAAAATTAGAACAAACAAATAAATTATTGTATGAAGTTTATAGCATGTTTAGCATAATTTTCAAAATGTCTAGCGAGTTTAAAAAATTCAAAAATTGATTTATTACAATAAAGTTATGCAGTAGTGCGCCCTTGGTTCAATAAAAGCCCTCGCTTCGCATGGGGCTTCAATATGAACCGCTGGCGTAATCTTCTACTTTCAGCCCTCGATATGTAAATAACTTATTATTCCACACATTATTACTTGGAAATTTGAAATTAGAGCGTTTTTTCCATATCGGAGGGATCGAAGCGATAAAATAAAATCTGCATCAGATATATTGTATAATTTTTTTGTCCGAGTTTTTTGGCGGAAAAATTGATTAAATAAATTAACAATTTATTTAAATTTATTTTTAATCGAAACTTTACCTACAATTTTTTAAATTTATTCTTTGTACGATGACTTCCAGTCGCTTAAATAAAATATCATTAAAAGTTTTCAGAAAGAAAAGATATGATCTGATATATATCCGAGAATGAAAAAAAAAATTTTTTTTTGACGTTTAACATATCTCTCCGATATATACACGCCAATATTTCATACACAAATTAAATCAACGTCAAGTAGGGCATTACACTTATTTTAATAGTTTCCATTATTATTTTATTTGTTGCTTTTCGAGCAATCAACACGCTCTGGTATTATGGTATATAGGTAAAACTAGACTTCCTTTCATTTACGTTCATCCCTTCTGCATAATTTCTACGGTCGTTTTCGGACACCGCCTGTAATGTTTGCGCTTCTTCTCCCTTAAGTGAATCTATCAATGCAGCAAGACGATTTTCAGCATTTCATTTCAATAGCTTCAGTAACTCCTACGATGGATTGTGCAAATTTTCAGTGAATTGAGGTTGAATACATTTTGGTTTTGTATTTTTTTAGGATTGTGTAGAATTGTAAAAATATTTATCTGCCACAGCAGTACATGTGGAAACTAAGTAAAAAAGGTTGAGATGTAACTTACTTGTATGTCCTAATTTATGTAAATAAAGTTACCAATTAAAACCTTAGCATCGAGATTGAGTGAAATGAATTGAATTGTGTAGTATCTTGTTTTTGTTTTAAATTTACAAAACAAGTTCTTCGGTAATCTCGAAGAAAAATAATGTTTTTATTTTTTACTAGGTGACCCGGTGAACTTCGTATCACCTACATATATTATTGAAAAATATGGTCAACACGTAATACAAAATTTTTATCTACATTAAATGCAATCAATTTAAGGCTTTCTGATGTACTATATTTTTTGTCTTATTTTGCGGTGCGTAAATATATAAAGATAATATTTTTCCGACTCGCGAACACGCGTCGTTTAATTTCACATGCGCGAAACAGGGAAACTCCAAGCTGATTCCGCAAACTTTCAACGACTGGCCTTGCGATTTATTTATGGTCATCGCAAAAACCAGACGAACGGGAAATTGTAGACGCTTAAAATCGAATGGCAAATCTATTGGAATCATCGGTATACGCGTAATCAAGGTATCCTCTCTTTTGTATTTTCCTTTGATGATCTTGGCCTTGATGACATTATCTTTTTACAGTCAGTCTCGTTCCATTGCACAGTCGAGGTTGATTAATCTGTGGGATAGTTGACGACGTCATCCTGGTTTGTAACTGTGTCAACTGAATTGTAAGAAAACAAATCTCGATGGGAAAATTATGAATGGTTGCAATATTGCTCGTTCACTCAGCCAATTATGGTTTCTGAACTGTTAATGGGTATTGCACAACGCCTATCAGCTTCCGCATCTTGATTGCCCATAAAATAAATTTGCAAGACTTGATGTTCCGCATCTGGCAGTGGCAGCAGCGCTCCCAGTAGGTGATGAATTTATCCTTGTATTTGCAATTGTATATGATCTTTTTAAAGTTTTGATAAATAATTTATCAAAAACTACCTTGAAAGTAGGCATGAAATTTTCCTGTACAATATGCATTGCACCAAACGACGTCATTTGAAAGCAATTGCTATATTTTTGGATGTTGGCCAAGAAATGTTTAGAGTCATTTCTCTCCCCAGAAACTAATGAGCGTAATGGATCTGGTGGTGGGAACAATTGTGGCAATTTTACTTTACCACCAGCACAACATAATCCAGTGGAGTCACCAGTACCAGTAGAGTATTTTATCGCTTCCTCCTGGTACCACAGTCTCCATCAAACATTTTTTTGCGGCTAACTTTTGTTCATGAGTCAGAAAAAGCTGATGGAGAAGGTTCATAAGGTGCACTTGTACCATTTCATTCATCTGATGTAAATTCGGTCGCCTTTCTGCGGTTAATTTCTTTTCTGAAATTTGTTTTGCAATCAGTTGTCTGTGGGTTGTACAAAGTACAACACCTAGGGAAAATTTGACCCAGATCTATTGGTTTCTGTGAAATTGCCCAGGATACAGGTTTTATGAAATTTTTTTAATTTATTTTCAGGGTGTGGTCATTGTTTCGGTGGGAGCAGCACTTTTCATATGTATAGCGGTGAAATGCACATCACATATTTGATCAGATTCTTGTATTGTTAGACCACACCAGACCTATACTCGTAAATAAATTAAACCTTTCTACATTGTCTGTCCAATCTTATACTTGTTCCTTTTTTCCACTCATAAATAAAAAAAAACCAGGTGTTCTTAAGGGGGAGTATTGTGGTTTTGTAATTTTTTACTCAATCAATTGTGGCCCTAAAAAAATTTAATTTATAATCATTATAAAATCAAAAATAGCCTGAAAAAGGTGCAAAATGTGCATAAGGATACATTTTGTAAAAAGCATATTGGAAGTTTGAAAAAAAGCATGTATTAAAAAAAACAAACACTTCTCCCACGGGGTTTAACCCTGGACCTTAAACTACACAGTATGACGTATAGTTACAGCTATGTCTCAAACTTTTTGACTGATGGCTTCTAGAGTTATTGACCTTGAACTTTGACCTTTTTTGCAAAATAATCAACTTTGAGACCGTGTAGCTCCTAAAGCCAAGAGTAGCCCAAGCTGTTTTAAATTTTTCTAAGTACCTTCATATGTTGTTTAATTAATCCAATAGTTTTTGCCGTGGGTCACTCATGGGTTTAGTAGATATTTAGTCCGATAACAAGACAAAAAAAGCAACGAAAACATCACTTTCGAATGACCTTGGCCCTCAAAGCCATTAGTGAGCCACCAAATCATTTATGCTAACATCTACCTAGTATCAAGTATAATCCATATTAAATAAAATGTTATCGGTGATTCATGGTTTTATGAAGTAAAATAATCATATAATTTATATGATTTACCCACGATCTTAAACTTTGACCTCTATTCAAGGTCAAACGCGCCACATTTAAGAGGTGATAAACTTCACTTTTTCTTATTACAGTACTACTAATATATCCTGAAAATTTTAGGAAAATCGAAGACATCAAATATCAAAAGTGTTACTTTAAAAAAAATTACTCTTAAACCTTCCCTGAACTTTCACAAATATTTTAATATCAAAATTAGCAAAATCGGTCCAGCCATTCTCGAATTTTAACGAGACAAACGAACAGGAATTCATTTTTATATATAGATAATAAATGGCGTAAAAAGGTTTGCGGTTTAAAAAAAAATTCCAATCAAATACTAATCTGGTGTGTCTAAAAAACTAAATTTAAAATAATTTGTAAAGATTTAATGTGAGATTTAATTTTTGAACGCAATTTAATTTTTAGTTTATCTGCCATTGATAGTGGGTTACTTAAACATTTTTTATTTTATTCTTTTTAATCATTGAATTTTTTACCATCAATTCATTATTCGATCTAGATTATAAAATTTATATTGCTATATTCACTAAACTTCAATTCCATTCTTCCATAAAATTAAAAATAAACAGTAAAAAGTATATTTTTAAATATTGCATTTTAATTCAAAAGTGGCAAAAGCACACAAACAGTGAATAATATGGAAAACCATAATAACACATATATCCATTCTTCCATTTGTTCACGGTTGAATAGATCAGAGAATAATATATGTGACAGAAAACATGCTGTGGAATGTGTAGTAAGACCAGGGATTAACTCTATATTTGTTGTGGATGGTCTGAGAAACAGCACAAAGGTTAAAAAGATTTCTCTCTTTCTTTCTCTTTAAAATTAATGCAAAATTTAGGATCATAAGAAAACCATCGCCGCAACGGTCTAGCCTTCGGCGCAACGGTCTAGACTTAGTTTAACTCTTTGGAATTCGATCATCAATCATAGTATGTTTAATGCAGTGTCGGTAATGGCATATGGTAATACGCATATGGCAAAGGAAATGTTATTGGTAACAATTCTAGCAAAACTATGCAGAAATTCACCATAAATAACTGTTTTCAAAGGCTAACACAAAAAATGTGAAATCTTATTGTTAATAAACTGTGTTGTCTAATCGTATTAAGAACATGCGTTCTGAGTTGTTGATGAGCGCTTGTAAAAAGTTAAAGCCATTTGAGACTTTTGAAAGAGAGATCTGAAGAGGAAACACGCTCCCACACGCATACCCGCTGCTTGTGCTCAATCTACTCCTAGCGATGACGTCTCGCTTCAACCCTTTATAGTACTTTATCCCAATTTTTTGTTTTGTAATTTATGTTTTCATTAGGTTTTGTGCATATGTGGTTCTACTAATATCACTGGAAATTAATTGTCGACCGATTCAGAGTCCTCATAATTTGGCGAAACAAACTATACTTGGAAGTTGTCCTGAGCGGCTCTTTCGGGAGTAGGCTATTTGAACGGACTTGTTTCTCGGAACGGATTGCGTAACACCACTGAACACGTTTATTTGCCAGACTCTAACGTGACCGCTTCACGCCTGGATCGGTTTTTACACGACGTGCACATACACGTAGACCCGTGGCGATTAACATTGTGAGGCAACCTCCTAAACACTGTTGATTCCGACAAATTATTCCACTTATACGCTAGTCTGACAAATAAATCCCTTTGTATACTGTCGCTGTGACAGTGATTGATTTCGACAGTTTGACTGTTAAAGCAGGGACTACCTACTAGATTTTCAGAAAAAGGAAGGAATGTTGAGAGATCCGAGATACGCCTTATAGATAGATAGATGCATTATCTCTCAATTAATGACGCAACTTTTGCTTTCCACAAAAATAAATAGTTTTGAATAGTTCGGATCATGTTGGGTTGATAACTGATATTTTCCAAACAAATTTGTTCATATTCTATAACAGAGAGAAATGAAATCAATCAGATTTAACCATGAAACAGTCCTAAATCAAATAAAACATTAAACTTTTTTTCACTATTTAAAATACCATATCTAGACAATTTTCTCAAAATCTTCCTTGACATTCAAGGGTTTTAATATAAAAAAAATTCAAGGTTACCGATATTCCAAAAATGGTATATCGATTTTCAAACTTGAAAATCAGAAAGAAAATAATCATACAAACTCTGATGTTGATTTTCCATAAAAACAAAAAATTATTCAATTTTATATAATTTGATATTGAATACAAACTACAATGTATTTACAGATTTTGACATGCAACATTGAATTGCAATCGATTAAATACATAAAACGTGTGTTTATTGGATGACAAGAAATTTGCTAGTAACTATTTCCATTTCTGGTTATTTATTTGTTAAGATGATCAGCAACTGTTTCGGTGATGTTATTTAAATAAAAGTGAAATTCGTACGCGAGACGGGTAGGTTCAACACAAACGTTCAAAATACATTTATCGACTATGGACCTGCACTGAGTTGTGGAATTCTGATGTTAAGCGAGTGTTCCCTAAAGGACCAGTTGGCCTTAGCAATTTAAATAGATTAATCGACTCTGTCACAAGGTTCTTTGAACTCCAACTTTCTTGTTTTATTTCGCAGTGAATTCAGTTCTAAGCCCTGCCAAGAACGATTCTACGTTTGCTTAGGTGGAAAACAATTTTTACAGATATACTAAACATAGTCGATAAATTTCTATGAAGCATGACAAATCTGGCTTCTAGTTTGATGGTTGGACTAGAAAGAATTCAAGGTGGTTGGTCAGGATTAAAATAGTCAGACTCACAACTTTTGTTGATATCTGACCTGGTCCAGATGATATGATTAGTGTTGATCTGCTATGCGAACTGATAAGAGAACCTGAACGTATTTTCCCTCAAGGAAAGTTGGTCTGCTTTTAATCTGATTTTTTTTAAGTGCCTCAAGAAACACATTCTGCCATAGCTCCTCCAAGTTTTGATGGCCATTTCATGTTTTCCGATGTTTTCGCATCAGGTAGGTGATGACCCTAGACTTCCAAGCAAGTTCTAAACTGCGTTTTTACAAGCTGTTCTTGTTATTTTGTTTTTGAACTAAACCAATCTGTAGGATAAAATTATGTTAGCCTTTTGTTGCTGTGTTGTCATAATATTACAACTATATTGCGTGGTTTTCTGTAATCAAAAATTAATTTTCGACTTTACAAGAATTTTGATTTGTTCAAGAACATTTTATTATATTTTTGTAAACTTCCTAGCAAATTATCTAAAATAATGATAGTAATCAGAAAAGTAATTTATTTCAATTTTATAACAATCGTTTTCTTTTTATTTATTTACAGGAACGAAGAAAATGGAATATAAGACAAGACAATGGCATGAGAAATGTTTTTGCTGTTGTGTTTGCAAAACACCAATTGGAACTAAATCATTTATTCCAAGGGAGCAAGAAATCTATTGTGCTGGATGTTACGAAGAGAAATACGCAACACGTTGTGTTAAATGTAAAAAGGTAATCTTGTTATAACGATCACACCTGTATATTAATTAAATTCTCAAACAAATGTTTTGTTTTTATTTTCAGGTTATCACATCTGGTGGTGTAACTTATAAAAATGAGCCATGGCATCGTGAATGCTTTACTTGTACTCATTGTTCGACATCATTGGCTGGACAACGATTTACTAGTCGAGATGAAAAACCATATTGCGCTGAATGTTTTGGTGAATTATTTGCCAAACGATGTACATCATGTACTAAACCAATTACAGGTAAGACTACAGATTACAGGTACCAAAAAGTTACACAACTAGGCGAAATATGATTTCGTTTAATTTACTTAAAACAATCCGGAACCTTTACTGTTAATCCAAAATTAACTGTTGATTTTAAGTAAGTAAAGTAATTGTGGACGACGTACGTTGCTAAATGGAATTTTTTTTGTTGGTAATACTGAAAAAAAATTAAAGTAATGATAATGATAACCTCATCTCGAAGTTGGCAGTTTATTATTCAAACAAAGAAAAATTACTTGCAAACAATTTTATGGAGATTGTAATGAAGCGCTGCTTCGTGGAAGATCAACGAAGTGGCATAGCAGGTCGCGCACCTAGATGAGATTTATTTAGTCCCAAGCCAGCTGTAGTTCGTGGAGACGAGAAAGAAATCCTGCTGCTCCAGCACAAATACTGATATTGTATGCGAATCTCATGAATGAAAACGGATTAAATGGAAAAAAGGACTAAGTGAAATGATTTGACTCTGGCGACCCCCATATACGTAAAAGAACCGCGATCACCCCGTCCACCCCCACATTCACTCACACATTCACATGAATATTTAATATTATAATCATATATAATATCACGAGTCGTCAAATAATAGTCGATTATTTTTCATAATCATTATTACGAATGTCATTTGAGGTTAGAAATTTTTAACCTCAAATGGCATGAGTGGTAATGTTGAAAAATAATCGACTAATAATTTGATGACGAGTTGTATTTAGCAGACAATTTAACGAACAGAAATAGTAACATTATTTCATACAACATAATCCTTTGTTGCCAAACAAAATTAAATATTTTTTTATCTTAGTAGACGCATAAATGTTATAAATTTGTAATTTATTTTTGACAAATAAACATAAACATGCAATCATTTATGAATGAAAACGGACATTTTTATTATTTGCAAATTCCATTTTTATATAATTTTGTATTATTG
This sequence comes from Diogma glabrata, assembly GCA_963693315.1. Classification (NCBI taxonomy): domain Eukaryota; kingdom Metazoa; phylum Arthropoda; class Insecta; order Diptera; family Cylindrotomidae; genus Diogma; species Diogma glabrata. The sequence goes on along the minus strand of OY856186.1, from coordinate 361,696,298 downwards.
AATAATTTAAGTAGGCCGAAAATAGTCACTATAATTCGCTGTTCCTTCCCACCAGAGAAAAATAATCGATATAATTCGTTTTGATTTGCTAAAAAATAGTAAATGAAGCGTTTTTATTGGACCTTATCGAAACTTTATTTAGTGAGTTGAATTGTCAGTATAATTTACGTTTACTAATTTAGTTTATTTAATAATTTATTTTAATCAAATTTATGCCGATGAACATGTAATATTTTGATTAGTATAATTTAAGTTTACCAATTTAATTCCTTTAATAATTTAATTAATTTAAGACAAGAAACGTACAGCAATATTACTAGCATATAGTACGGTTAGCCAATTGATTGAATTAATTTATCACAATGAACATTCAATGTTATAAAGAGAATAATCTACGTTTAGAAAAAAATGCAACTTATTTAATCTAAGGCAAGCGACGTTCATTAACACAAAATGCACAATTTTCATTTACTATTTCCCACTATAATTTAATTGATTTAAGACGATATACGTCTGTCACTATAGGTTACGTTTTATCATTTTTATTCAATTTAGGCGGACGAATGTCTATCACTGATATTGGTCGGATTTACGGTTACTAATTTTTATGACCTTGCAAGTGTACTTTGACTAGGCTTTTTGCGATTAAGGATGTAATCCAAATTATTAACTCCCCCTTTGAACAATCGAAACTCGCGCGCTTATGGCAATTTATCCTTCCTAACTCAAACGATTGGTTTTCAAAAAAAAAAATTCTCCAACCCGGTAGCTAGGTTCCGATAATTTCCACGTAACACATCGATTAATCGAAGCGAGACAAATTACGTTTCACTGTCTAATTAGATAGCATATGTAGAGTTAAGTTTAGAACTATAATTTATCTGGTTCTCGAGAAACATACTGTTAACACTACAATTACTGATAGTTCACACATAACTGTCAACTCACTACACATGGTGATTCACTGGATTGTACAATTCAATAGTTTAATGTTCCCAATAAGGGTGAACACAGTTTTTTATAAACGCATACAACACCAATTACATAAAAATTCTTTTATTTGGTTCGTTATCCGAATCAATGTATATAATAGTAATTCATAAAATATCGGTATACCTAATAGATTCCAGTTCACCAACCGTATGCCTCACCGTATGTACGTCCAGAGTAGATCTTTTGCTTTCGTTCCTTCTTCTTTCCGGAAAAATCTCAATCGAATCCCCGTAGTTCAACAGAATATATTTACTGGGAGTCTCAGGAAGGAAAACCGCTCATCATTTACAATCGGAAGGTCCTTTTCCATTCATATAGTTTTAAAGTCCACAACGCGACTTCCAAAAATGTTTTCTGCTGTTTTTTTTCACGCCAAATTTTAATAAAAATAAAATGTCCGACTCACAACTCAACATCAAAACGTAAAAAAAACAATCTTTCCGGCTTCTATTTATATCATATTAACGCCGTTTACAAACAATAACAAAACGATAAGTTTGTTTCTGGGGTATTTTCCTTCGTTAAATTTTTGTTCCCACTAAGGAATTTGTACAACTAACTTGTAACAAAATTGGAAAAGAATTAAAAAAAAAATCGATTAACTGTAAGAAACTACATTTAAAAAAAAAGGAAGCAAAAACAACTTCAAAAGTTCATGACAATTCAGTAAACGAGAAGTAACAATGCATGCACATTGAAAATACTCTTACTCATGAGATCCAAGTTTGTATGAAAATTTATTTTGAGAAAAAAAAATTATTTTTGAAATACTTTTTCGTCAATGAAAAAGTTAAAAATTTCGTAACTTTTTCCTCATGATTAATCGAGAATTGAGCTACCTACATTTTAAAGCATTTTATTTCTACAAAAAAATAATAATAAAAAGTTTCTCAAATCTCATGAGGAAAAACCTCATACATTGTGCATGCACCGTAACTTATTGATTGATTCTTCACATCTTTTTGGAAACAGAGCGATCTCAAATCAGGGAAATTGCACAACTGTTCCATGACAAATTTAAACAGAAACCACTGCGACAGACGATTACGAACAAGAAATTACGCTTAAAAATAACGACAACAACTACAGAAGCTGTTGTTAATGTAAATCCAATGCCTGTGGGAAAGCAGGACGAGTCCAAATTACGAAGACTGAATGCCAGCCTTATAACAATTACGAAGATTGAACAATAGCTCTACAACAATTACGAAGATTGAATAATAGGCTGGGGCCGTTATGGATTTTTATAGCTGAAATAAAAAAAATTAGTAGCAGGTAGCGGCCAGCTGGAATATATAGTTGAGGTCATAAATAATGAAAAAAAAAACTTTCGAACTTGAGATGAAGGGAAGTAGTGAAATGGGGTGATGTGTAAGGGGAGAAAACAGTTTTTCGTTATTTGTAACGAAACGAGGCCTCCTAGAGAAAAGTGTTTCATACAAAAGTTGTAGATAATAAAAAAATCTAAAACTTTAGTGAACACATTTTTCGACATAACCTCAAAGTTTGCGAGAAAATGATGAAAAACCGATTTTTCTGTTTTTTATTTTTTTTTCGCGTGAAAATTATTTAATTTTAATGAAACTTTGTGAAAGTACGTAATTATTTGCGCATAATAAGCATGAATTTTTTCAATTATGGAAAATAAATATTTTTCGAGATTTTACCATTTTTCCGAAAAAACACCCCTATCTCCTGCGAACAACTTTATTGATGTCTTTTTGGATTTTGATGTTGTTCTAGTGCTTATTTTTTTTGTCAAGATGTCTACTTTCAAATAGTATATCGATTTTAATCATTTATTGTTATTTAGCAGCTTAAAATTGAGAAAAACCGGAAAAAAAAGTTTTCGAATCTCGAACTTGTCGATTTTTTTAATTTTTTTCAATTTTTTAGCATATTTATGCTAATAGTTCATAATATTTTAAAGAAAAAACTTTCTTTGGTATAAAATAAATAAAGTTAAATGAATTTACTTATTGGAAACAACGCTAAAATTGAATAAAGTAAAAAATAAAAAAATGCTGTTACGTATTCAAACAGAAAAAAATTTACAAAGTTTAAAATTTAACAGCATACTATACGGTTGCCACGTGTCCTACATTCGGTAGGACAGTCCTACTTTGGAGCAAGAATGTCCTACGTCCTCCTTTACTATAAAAATGTC
>OY856186.1:361634194-361692938 GCA_963693315.1 Diogma glabrata | reverse complement strand
CCAATCCATTTAATATTTCCGATTTGTTCTGGTGTTTGATATTTTCTTCACAAAGAATACAATTTATAATAATTCATTGTCTAGAATTTGTAAAATCTTGCACCTTTCTTTGGGTGTAGGAAATGATCCAAATTTTCAAATTTCTCCCGGGATAAAAAGCAACCTTTACTGCACTGGAAAAACATTCGATGCATTTTTTCTTTATTTGTATTAAAGTGATACAGCAATTATTAAACTTCCTTCGTTAGCTCAATGAACAATAACGTTAGTTCAATTAACAATTTAATAATATTACTAATATTTTCGTAATTTTAATTATTTATTAATTGAGCCAACAAGAATCATCTAAAATTACAGACTTTTAGTTGTATAGCTATCGGTGTGCCAGAATTGAATACAAACACCACAAGAACCACTGAATGTTTTGGGATGATGATTTAATTGTCTCAGCATGGCATCTTAATTTTGGTCACCGAGGAGTGAGTTCCAAAGATCTTTTCAATGCCACAGTCGAGGAGGTTGGCTATTAACGACCTTAGGTAGCTCATCCATTTTTTCCAGTTTATTTTTTTCATTTTCGCTCTTTTGAATTTATAGTTCTTATAATGTTATGATTTTAACGTGTTGTATCGTAAGAAATAATTTGAAACTTATTATACCATTGGAATTTATTATACCATTTATACCATAGGGTAGAAGGTTGTTTTTTGCTATAGCATGGACTGTTTTTTTATTCCGACTTTTATTTAACAACCCACTACCGTATAAGTGCTCAATACTGCTCCTCTAGTAACTGAAATTTATTTCAGGGTTAGTATTGAGGGCGAAATTCTGGAAAAATAACCGTTAAAATTAGACACACCAACACCAAAGTAACATCAGACCTGGCAAAAAAAAACTAAATTTACCTGGACAAAACTACTGAATCAGAACATGCTCAACCTGAGCGCTACTGATAATCTCAAAAGTCTAGAAACAGTGGTTGAGAGGTATAGAATAGATATCATTACTTTGCAATAAATTTGACAAATGATCGGAAAAACAATATTTGGATAGTCACTATCTATACTGTCATCCTTCTCGAAGAAAACTGATACCGGATACCTGATTTTTGTGGGTGCTCGCATACAAGAAGCTGTTAATCATCCTGTCGCGGTGTAATGAACGCTGTGCGTTCCTGATAATGGACCCATAATCAGGAATATCTGAGGAGTCCCGTGCCTTGAGATTGAAATTCCAACTAGTCTCAGTCTGTGAGTTTGAAAATGTCTCTTCAACCTACGTTCGAAAATGTCTCCACCAATGCTGAATTACACGCAAAAAATTACAAAAGACAACGAACTCAAATGAACAAAAAACTGGAACTCTGGCGATCCCAAAAGCAAGAGAAATCACAACCATTACCACCACTACATTAAATATAATTATTTATACAAAAAAAAATTTGTGACGCTTGATGCATAGGCCAACTTCACTACAGTTCTGGAAACAGATTATTCTGGAAATATAGCGAGCTAATAGTCATTCAATTACGGGCTGACTGATGTTATAGATTTCGCGTGCCGGTTGGATTTCGGTTGAATTTTCGGTTGGATTTTCAAAAAATGAAAAACTGCAATTTCAAGACTGTTTGTCTGCCTGTGAGTTATAGGGTTTGCATCCTCAGTGTCTTCCAAGCGAAAATTTATTTGGTTTTTCAACCCAATACGGTAATAAAAAATTAGAGTTGATATATGTTTGTTTTTGGGGCTTTTATGTACTTTTTTATAGAGCGACGGTGATGAATATTCATACAGTGGCGCCGTTTTTTAGAACATAACGTTACCATCTAGCGTATTCGTGTTTTATACGCAGAATTGCAAATTATTAGTTAATCTTAATTCAAATATTTTAATTTAATTATTCTTATTATTTTTCAGGTGTTGGTGGTACCCGTTTTATTTCATTTGAAGATCGTCATTGGCATAACGATTGTTTCATTTGTGCATTATGTAAAACTTCATTAGTAGGACGTGGTTTTATAACCGATGAAGTTGATATCATTTGCCCTGAATGTGCAAAACAAAAATTGATGTAAAAATAATTATTTAACTTTTTATTTTTTTATTTTGTATTAATTTCTTTTAATTTTTTTTTATTTAACTTAACGAAATGCTTTTTTTTCTTAGAAATTAATGGTGTATTATTATTTTTTTTGTCCTATATATTATTTTGATTTTATTATTATAATAATTATTATGGAATTTAAAAATCAAATTGAACAAAAACAAAAAAAAATCCTCTTAGAAATTAAACAAAATTAACTATAAAAACTAAAATTGCCTTATCTTATTAAATAATATATATTAATATTATGTATAATTATCTGTATATATATATACATATATATATATATATATATATATATATATATATATATATATATATATATATATATATATATATATATATATATATATATATATATATATATATATATATATATATATATCTATTTATATATATATATATATATATATATATATATATATATATATATATATATATATATATATATATATATATATATATATATATATATATATATATATGTATATATATATATATATATATATATATATATATATATATATATATATATATATATATATATATATATATATATATGTATATATATATATATATATATATATATATATATATATATATATATATATATATATATATATATATATATATATATATATATATATATATATATATATATATATATATATATATATATATATATATAAATATAAATCCTAAACTTATCACTATTGTTATTACTAAAAAAAAATATAAATCGAACAAAATATATGCAAATAAAAAATTAATATTATAGTTTTTTTGAATATAATATTTTTCTGATTACATATTAATTTATGTTTTTAGATTTAAAAAAAATAACTTTTGTTTTTAGCAATTAATTCATTAAAATACATACTTACCAATATAAATTATAACCAACACTTTAATTAAATTCATATTATAATTAATTTTAAAGAAACAAAAAACATAAAACTTGAAAGTGGTCTAAGTCACTTATGAAATATATATAAAACTAAAAAATATGTCGATAAAATTATCGATACTACAGATTCTAACCACATGTCGGTTATTAAGTTTGATTTATCGATTTGTAACTGTCGAAACGTTTTTTTTATTAATTTAAGATTGTTTAATAATAATTTTAAAGTTTAATATTTTCTAAATTTTAACGAAAATTTATTTCCAAAATAATTTGGATATAACGTCGCAGTTGTTTTTAATTAAAAACAAGTGATTATAAAATTCGTGTGCTTACATAGAAAATAAATAAATTATTATTATTATTTTAATTTAAATATATTGAAGAAAAAAAAATTACAAGTACAAGTGTTGGTGGAATAACAATAACAAAAATTTTTGTTTAAGACAAAAATTTGTCATTTAATTCAATTTTAAATATTTATTTATTATAAGTTAAATTTAATTAATGATGTCAACCGGATACTTTACTGGATACATATTTAAATTACGTGAGTGAAGTTAATTGATATAATTGAAAACTAGACAAGGTTTTAATTAAATTAATTTAGTTAAATTAAATGTGCTAAATTTCTTTGAGAATTTTAAACTATTTATTAAACTTGACACTAATTTGTTCATTTTAATATAAAAAAGTTCTAAACTGTTACAAGATATTTAAACAATAATAAAATAATAAACGCCTTATTCTTGTTAAATTAAGTTTTATTTCACTAAATACGTATTTCGAAAGTTATGCTTTCATCGACAATAGTATCTAAAAAACTGTTTTTTAGATACTACTGTCGATGAAAGCATAGCTTTCGAAATACGTATTTAGTGAAATAAAACTTAATTTAACAAGAATAAGCCGTTTATTATTTTATTATTAACTAATTTGTTGTTTTTTTTTTCAATTTTAAATAAGCATTTTTATCAATTTATTATAGATATATCTATCGAATGTGTACCGTATTTTTTCCATGCTTTGCATTTTTACTCTCACTTATTCAGAAAAGAACTTTCGCTTATTTATTTAATTTCACCAATCAAAAAAAAAATCTTAGATTTAATATTTTATTTTAAATATAAAAGATAAAAAAAAACAATTAATAATTTACCTATATGTAAATAATTTCATTTTATAAAAAATTTTTATAAATTGAGAAAAGAACAAAATAATACTACAAACGATTAATTTATTAAAATAAAAAAAAAACTATTTTATATATAAACTATTGCCATCTGGATGTGTGTTTTTTTTTGTAGTTTTATTATACCAATAGTGTTACTGGTATATGTATAAATTTAATAAAAATAAACAAATTTTGTAATTTCATTTTTAATCACGGCCTGATCACAAAAGTTGCCTTTCTGTAAAACGAGTAGATTTCTTTTAAATTTTTTTTTTGAAAATTTAATATTTAAAGAAACATTTGTTATTATTGAATAAAAAATAAATATATTAGTTAAAAAATTCTTTGGTTTTTTCAATGGTTATCCGCACTTATTCTATATTCGATGATTTCTGATGGCTATATAACGCAGACGATACTAATACTCAGCAAATTTGTTTATTGTTCGTTTTTAGACAGGTGAGACCACAACATGTACCGTGCTGAGGTTTGAACTTAATCGAACCGGTCTAAGAATGCCGGCATGTTTTGTGAATATTTTCGTTTTGTATGAAAAAACGCTAAATTTATAATTGTAATTATAAATTTGTAATTGTAGAATGAACAATATACGAGCTTTGATAACGACCTTTAACGATGATATGATAGATCCAAATTTTCGTAAAGTTTGTTAAATATGTAGGCACGTTTAGCATTACTTTCAAACAGTGCGAAACTTTTTTTTTGCACGGATTCTTTCATCGATGATTGTACTTTATGCTTGCTCGAAGATCAAGCTTTCATATAACTCTGCATGTGGGCTTTAATGATTGAGGAAGGAAGACAATGTGCCAAATGATCAAGGAATATCCCATTAGCTGGAGTATTGGCAACCCCATTTTATATTTGTTTCTGCAAATTTTTAAAACATTTTATTTTCTCTATCCTATCTTCATGATCCTACGTCTTAAAAAAAATATAAAAATGTGACGCATATTGTAAGGCCTACTGCACAACACATTTTATTAAAAAAAAAATATTGCGACGCTGATGCATAGGGTGACTTCACCACAGCTCTGGAAACATAGTGTTCTGGATATATATAATGAGCTAATATCCATCAAACGCTTTAATTAAAAGCTAACCAATATTATGGACTTCGTAGTTCTAATAATAAAAATATTAAAGCAAGCAGTAGTATCCCAACAAACATTCTGTTGTACGAGAAAAAGTAAAAAAAAAATTTATCGGAAGTGACAAACCGGAAGTTAGGATGCAGAACTGTTGTAAACCCGTACTAAATGTACCAAATTTCATCCAATTCGATTATCAGGTACAGAAGTTATTGAGCTTCCAAAATAACAGGTGTTTCGAGGACCCCCTACCTCTTTGTTCACTATCGCTAAAAAATCTAATCAGTTGCTTGCCATACATATTTGCATCTTTTTGCAAAGTGTAATCAAAATTACTTAACGAGCGAATGTTGTATGCTTCCAACAAACATTGAAACAATAAACAGGTGTTCGGGAGGACCCCCACCACTTATCCCAATATTGTGCAAAAACTAATCAATTCTTTGTCATTAAAGTTTTCATCTTTTTTCAAAGTGCCATTAAAATTGATTAATGAATGAAATCTATATGCTCCCAACAAACTTTAAAAACAAAATGTGAAAAGTCAGCAGTTGTATGATAGACCCCCGCCACTTTGATGAATGTGTCCCAAAAGATGATAATTATCTTCTCACACTAATTGAACCCTTTTCCATAAGTTTCATCATAATCATATTGTAGGCTGTAGTGTGCATAAAGACACTGAAAAAACTTCAAAAAAGTACAAAAAATTTTTTTTACCGGAAGTGAAAAACCGGAAGTTGGGATGCAGAACTGTTGTGAACTGTACTACATACTCATGTACCAAGTTTCATCCAATTCGCTTATCAGGTACAGATGTTATTGAGCTTTCAAACAAACAGGTGCTCCAGGGACCCCACATCATTTTGTTCACTATCGCTCAAAAACTAATCAGTTCCTTGTCATACATGTTTGCATCTTTTTCCAAAGTGTCATCAAAATTCATTCACGAATGAATGTTTTATGCTCCCAACAAACATAAAAACTTTGTGGAAAAAACCACCTGTTGTATGGTGGACCCCCCAACCCTTTATCCAATGTGCTCCAAAAGCTGATAAAATCTTTCTCACGTTATTTAAAAGCTTTTACCAACGTTTCATGAAAATCGATCGGTAATTGTAGGCTACAGTAGGGATAAACACCTGAAAAAAAAACTTTTTAACCGGAAGTGATAAACCGGAAGTTGGTATGCAGAAATATTGGAAAGAGTACTAAAACCTTATATACCAAGTTTCAATAAGATCATAGTCCGGGATCAGAAGTTATTCAAGATTTAAACTTAGAGGTGTTCGGTAGACCCCCGCCATTTGGTCCAAATTTGAAATGAATCCAGATCTTCCATTTTCAAATGAACCTGTACCATTTGCCAAAGTTTCATCAAGATCCTATGCAGAAAACTCATCCACCCACCCACCCACGCACACACAGACGTACACCAAAATTTTTTTTGGCTATTTAGATAGAGGATGGTCCAAAACAAAAGAAAAAATTAAATTTGGGGTATGTAAGATTTTTTTTTTCACGATAGATTGCATTACTTCACACAATTTAAAATTGTGGTGAAGTAAAAATGACTTTGATATCGTTTAGTCTACGTCTAAGAAGTTAAATATTAAATGCATAACAAACGCAACTTGTTCAAATCACATCACGTTGCGCACTTCACCTAAGTTAACTAAACTATTAGCGTTTTCGATTCTCGATTTGAGTTTAGACCTCAGATCGGGAAAAAATTCTTTCAGTTTTGCATTTAAAATTAAAACACTTGAGAATCGAACGGAAAAGTTACATTCTTTTAGTCCGTCATGTTTCTTTACCAAATAACGGAACTAATTAAACTAATCCTGTACTATCGTCGTTTGAACAATTTAAAATTACTACTATTATGTTTGTTTTTTAAAGTTTCCTTAAAACTCTCCATATCCAATTGTTTTATAAATTGACACTTGCATCGGGTATATACCAGACGTCTTCTATAATATTGCATCCTTCCACCTATTGTTATACCGTATTTTAACATTTACAATAAATACCATGAACATAGGCTATAACATTACAGCATCTTTTTTACCAATCCATATGTCTTCAGTCTTCAGGTATACTATACAAAGCTCAGTGTATGATTCAAAATATTGTTTACTGGGAGAAATGTGCTTAGAAGCTCTACTTGTGGCAATAACTTCCAGTTCCCGAATAATAAATAGCTCCAATAATTCTACAATAATAATTTCAACAAATATTAACAGCAAAAAGTTTCTTACGCACTGCATTGCGGAATACGTATACATATGGTATAAATTCCTTTGGTGGAGACCACCGTAACATAAACAGAACTAACTCCTGGTGGGAGTAGAAAAAGTTGCCTGTATTTTATGTTTCGCGTACTTCATGATAAATATCAGGTGGCAGTACTGATAGTGTTTTCACTACATCAACCTTCAGGATATTGTAGGCGGGTAGACTAAAGTTAAATCTGTTTTGTCTTTGTTTTAATTAAAGACACTGTTTAATTTAATTAAAGTTTGACAAAGATTTTTATTAGATTTTATTATAATCCAGAGTTACAATATATGTTATTGTTATATGTACGTTGTACATGTGATGTCAACTAAGAAAGGAGAACGGTGTTGCCAATTCTAATATCGATATGGATGATATCGATATATGTATATAACATGCCCCTCCTTTAATTGTTTTTGAAACGTTGGGGTGTGGGAATAACTCGACCAGATCGGGTTGTAACACGACTATTGTCTTGATTTTCAGATATTCGTGGTGATACGGGAATTGAAGCAACTGCTGAATTTAATTTTGATGTGCTTGCTTCGATTGGATATGATGTATAATTCGCTGAAGCGTTAGTTAGATTGGTTTGTGAATTTATTGGTGCGATTTGCAGATTTGATTTAACACTGCCAATCGGAAAATTTGGACGCAATCTGGCCGGATGTCCCTTCAATAATTTAGATGGTGATTGAAGATCGTATTGCGGTGTTGTTCTATAATCTAGCAATACTAAATTCATATCTTTTCCATCTTCGAATGCTTTTTTCAACAAATTTTTTATCGTTTGAACTGATCTTTCAGCAAGGCCATTTGAACGAGGATTATACGGAGATGGATGGATTGTGTAAAATAACCTATGAATTATGAAAATCTGTCATTTCACTAGATGTCAACTAGTTTATTATATTTTGACGTTTTATTTAAGAAAGAAGAACGGTGCTGCCAATTCTAATATCGATATGGATGATATCGATATAGTATATAACAAAATCTACCATGTATCTGGAATTTCAGCCAACCAATCTGCAGAAATTATTCCTTGAAGCATTACATCTAAGCTTTCAAACTACCAGATCTAAGAGAACCAGGGATGTACCCTCGAGGAAAAGTACATTTGAAAGAATAAAGTCCATAGGCTCTTTGATAAAGCTAAACGGACAAAACTGACTGGAGTATCAATCGGCTCCAACCAACTACAACAATATACTTGAACGATAAAAAAGGAACAGTTCGTGAAAGGTTCGTACGATATAGTATACTGACTGCAGCCCGTCGCTAAAAATTATTTACATTTGATAACACAAATCCTCTGAGCTCACTCTGCAAACCGAAGAGTACACACACCATTAGGTGCAATGAAACTCTAGAGACACATTTTTATTTAGTTTCTGTTGAATCCTCCAAATAGGAAAGTTGCAGAGCAAATAGCTAATGCAATACATACACAAACAGATTGAGTTGGGCAATCGGATTTCTGGATATGATTTGACCATTGTTCTTCGATATCTTCACACACTAGGAAACAACTCGGCGACTTTCATGGCATTTAGAGGACGGTTGCTGTGAAATAGTTTGGTTTAAATTTACTAAACAAAGTTACAAAATTCTGACTATAATACTGTAGCTATAGTTCAAGTCGAGAATGTATTAGCCATATGGTGAGAGGTACAAACACGACTTTGCTTTCGGTGAACGAACTCAGGGAGATCTATCCGTGGATCTAAAGATCCACTCGGAACTGCATAGCCTAAACGATGTCTACAACATTTCAGTTCTATGTCTAAATAGACGGCATTGCCAGAAAATACGCACTGACAACTGCAAGGTGTTGGGTTCCTAAATAAAGCTGGCGTAACTGTTCAGCTCTGTATTCCAAGCCGAAAACTTCACCATCAACTACTGCATTATCCTGTGTGCTGAAAGAAAATACGACAAGACGTATATGCATTATTTCGAACTGTAAAGAGTTACCCTTGGCTCTAAAATCGTTGCGATTTGACTGAAAACCAGAATGAGAATGTAACCACAACCTACAAAAGATTGCAGGCACAAACTGTGTCATACTTGTGTGCAAGGTAATGTACTAGTAGACTATCTAGCTAAGAAAGGCGTTTTGGATTGACCAAGTGTTCCAAAACTAGAAATAGGAACAAAACAAGCTTTGAAGAAGCCGAACCGGGTCTATAGCTGTTTGTGTTATAGTTGTGAGAGTAATATAGAGTAGCACAGTGTAAAGTGGTGTAGTGTAGAGCAGTGTGGTCCAGTGTAGAGCAGAGCAGTGAAGTGAAATCTTTGTTTTGGACTTGGTAGCCGGATGCTTCAATATCTGCGGCCCCTGACTTTGAGTTTATTAATATATTTGATGCTGCCCCTGCCTTCACTTTAATGCTATTTAAATTATCCACAGTTAATACAGTTGAACATCTTCGTAACAAATGAAATAGAATCCTTTTGGTTTTCCGGTTCCTTTATCACATGCTAACTTCATATGAACGAGTTCACCATATTGTTAAAATATACTCAAGACGTCACTTCAGTCGGATTGGATCGTACGATAAGCCACAAACTTAAATCCATGTACTATTTTTATATCTATTAATAATAAAACTATTGCTTTAAGTTTATTTTATCGCGAATATTTGAGTTTTATATCCAATAACTTTTATTAAGGAATGAATACAAACGAAATAAAACACATTTAGGGAACTTTTTTTTGCAACACAAGAATGACTAATATGTGTTAACTTTTTTAGAACTTTCAAATTCTTCCCTAGGAGTTACAACATAACCAAACATTTAATAATGCTAGTTCGCCACAAACACTCCCCCTTGTATCATCCAAGATGAGACGATATAGCAAGATTATTGTGATATAGCACGAAGGAAGCGAGAAGGGGTACGAGTGGTTCTGCCTGCTTACGTAATTGTGGATGGAGAATGGAATATTCTTCGGAGATAGAAGGAGAAGAATGGAATGTGCTCGAAGTAGTAGAATGGGCAATATCTGTAGAAGACGAAGTTTCGTTTGCGCGACTGAGATTAGTACTCGAGGTAGGTTTGTGTGATGTCATCTTCAGATTGTTCTCTAAAGCAAGGTTTTAATCTGTCGATGGAGACTCGAATGTGTTGAAATTTACGGTCAATAACGAAATTTTTACCATCGCGACTGATGACTTGGAAAGGACCTTCGTATGGCGGTTGTTGCGGTTTACGTACTAAGTCCGTACGAGCAAGATTCGAGATTTTTTTAAACGAAAACTTTAGGAGAAGCGATAGACGGACCAAGGTGATTAAAATATTGTTTCAATGTGAAACGAAATCAGATTGAGGATTGGAATTAGAGTTTTGGCTGAAGACCTCAACGGAATGCCGTTAGTGCCATAGACGTCCTCAGCCGATGAAGTAGTTCGTAAACCAAATAATATTGACGGTAATATTCGTGTTCAGTCCGTCCTGCAGGACATGTCGTAGGCCACTATCGCGGATTTTAGAGTTCGGTTCCAGCGTTCGATGAGTTCGTTGCATTTAAGAGTGTAATTGGTAGTTCCTTTACGTTCGAAACCGATTAGTTTTGAAAACTCGTTGAAGAAATTGGATTTTAATTGGGAGCCCTGAACAGTGACGATTGCTGAACGTCCTCTAAAACGAGAGATCCAATTGGAGTAAAAAGCTGATGCTATCGTTTCAGCTGTGATATCCGAGATAGGCTTCAGGCCATCGAGTATAGCGGTCAATAATTGTGACACAATAGCGTTTGTCCTCAGAAAGTGGACCAATAATGTCCATATGAATCTCGGAAAATCTCTGGTAATTGGAGGGATAATTACTTAAAGGGGATTGAGTTTGGCTGGAGACGTTTGCTTTTTGGCAAGCCAATAATTTATCAGTAAGGAGTTTGTATGAAGTTTGGACTCCTCGGTGAGATAAATTATGGAGACTATCGAAAACAGATTGACGAAATTTCTTTTGAATAAAAGGTCGTGGATTACCAGAAAAACTTTCATATAAAATAGTTTTTTCACTAGAATTGCCAAACGATAGCGAACTAATTCCTTGAGTTCATTATCGTTGAATTTAGCGGCACAAATTTCGTCGTGGTTAATGCTTTCTGGCATTGGTATTTTATCGACACGAGAAAGTGTGTCAGCAACTACATTATCAATTCCAGAGATGTGGCGAATATCAGTCGTGAATTGACTGATAAAATCTAAGAGATGGATTTGTCGAGGACTTGTTTTCGCAGGGTTCTGCGACAAAGCGGAGATAAGTGCTTATGATCTGTGAAAAGAGTGAAGATTCTACCTTCAATGAGACACCGAAAATGTTTAATTTCAAAATAAGCTGCAAGAAGTTCGCGATCACAAACGCTGTATTTCTGTTGCGTCTCATTAAGTCGCACAAAGAATAAACTAAATGGTGTCCAACAATCGTTGCTTTTTTGTTGAACCACCTAACCAAGGGCCCTGTTGGAATCATCGACAATTACGGTCAGTTGGGCAGAGTGTGAGGGGTGAAAAAGAGCTGTTGCCTCACTGAGTTACCGCTTGCATAAGTCGAAGGCTTGTAGGGCGTCTGCAGATCATTGATAGACGCGTTAGTCATTCTTTTTGGAGCCTTTGAGAAAATCGTTGATGGCTTGATTGCCACTAGTGTGTGGAATGAACCAGAAGTTTATCATTCCGAGAAAAGGACCGAGTTGCATAACCGTTTCGGGACGTTCATAACGCGTAATAGTATCGACACGTTCAGAAAAAGGTTTAATTCTAGTTGATCAATCGGATATCCGAGAAAGTCAACGTTTGTTTTAGGAAAGTTGCATTTATCATCGTTGATAATGAGAATAGCGTCAGGAAAACGCTCAAAAACCGTAGTGAGATGTTTGAGGTGCTCCTCAAAGATTTTAGAAGCAATAAGGTCATCTAAGTAGACAAAACAGAAATTTAGGTCTCTCAGAAGGGAGTGAATATTCTGTTGGAATAAATTGGAATGAATTCCAATTCATTGGAATGAATTCTAAGAGTCCGAATGGAGTTGATATTGCAGTTTTTGCAATATCATGCGCTCATGAATAGGAATTCGATGGTAAACGCGGACGAGATCTGTTGAGATTAAGGATTGAATTATTCCCTTAAATTATATAATTTAGCATCTAAGCACCATCCCAGTGAACACAAGACGTAAATATGACATCACACGAACGTCATATATATGTGATGTAGTTGTTACGTAAATTTGACATAAAAATGACACTCGTCATGACTATATCCTGGTATCATTTATATGATGCTTTCATGACATCACACTGATCTTAAATTTGACTTCGATATGATATCATAATTTGGACTTAAATATGACCTTATTATGATTTTGTTAAATTTCACTAGAGGTATATCCATTTTAATTGTATATAGTTTGAAAAATTTTGCGTGTAGTTAGTTATTGCTTCCAAGCAGGTTATAGAATCCTAGCAGGTACGTAATGAGTAATGACCAATGAATGACTGACGGGTAAGTGTTTTTGTTATAAATTTGTTTTTCAATTGTTGTAAAATTTTTTTTTAATTAAAAATATAATACATCACAAAAAAAATTATATTACTATCATCCTTATATCATAACAACGTCACAAATATCTCCACAGACATCACATTTAAGTCATAGTTATATCATTATTGTTATGTCATGCTCTTACGTAAACAAGTGGGAAATAATGATATACATATGACTTATATATGACCTAGATCTTACATAAGACGTGACTTAGCGTGATGTCATTTTGATATCACAATGACGTAAATGTGTTTTCTGGGATATGGGTGCAGCATAGTTTATAATAGGTCGAGATATATTGTTTTATATACGTTGCAATTATTGTATTTTTATCCTTGCCTCATGAACTACCCGCTAATGCTTCCAATGCATTATTCCTGTTTTTTAGTCTAGAGTTCACTTGTTGTGCAATGTGCATGAGCATTAAATTTAATCAGAGGGTCGAATGTTACCGGCCCCAACAACCTCGGATTTTTTACTGTAGGAATAAGTATGTTGTCACTGCAGATGCTTAGTGTTGTGTTTACCTCCTTCGTCCATGTCTTAGTCTTTAGGATGTCATCTAGTAGTATACAGCGTGCGGCACTGTGCCGAATGGTTTTGATAGATCGAGTGCAACTAAAATTGTTCTAGAACTGGGTTGTTTTTGGTTCAGACCATCACTGATTTGGTTTTGTATTCTGTGAAGAGCGGTGGTTGTACTATGTGCTATCCTAAAGCCATGTTGGTGTGCCGCCAAATTGTAAGATCCGGTTAACCGTAATAGAAACGATTCAATCAGTTTTGCGATCGATGAAAGATTCTCTCTCGATCGATCTGTAAGATTCTCCCTTTTCTTCAGGTTTTAAGATGGGGTTATTCTTGCCGTCTTCCAGATATTTGGTATCTGTAGGGTATTAAGCGATGTGTTGAGTGTGGTAGTGACATATTTCAGTCCTTTGGGTCCAATATGTTTTAGCATGATGGATGAGATGCCGTCGGGCCCAATAGCTTTGGATGGCTTAATTTTCTTTATGGCATTCTCAAGCTCTTCTTCAGAAAATGTGATTCCCTCTAAATATTCAGTATTGAGTTTGCGCAGATGTCTCAATACTGACCTGGTTTGCTTTTCATGTTTACGTGGCTTTTCTGTAAACTGTGTGTTGAATTTTGTTGCGCATTTTCTGTGGTTTTGAGTTGGGATATCATCGAAGGAGATCATGCAATTGTTACCTGGTTGTCGAGGATAGGTTAAGCCTTTTATGACCTTCTAGAGACTTTTACTTGTGCCAAAGCTGGAATCACTTACTAGCTCTTTCAATTTATTACGTTTGTGTTCCGTAACTAACTTACTAATTTTCTTATTAAGGTCTGTAATTCTAGGATCAGCTGAATCTGCCTTGCGGATGTCATCTCTTTGGAGAGTACGCAAGCTTCCTGTGGAAAGTTTGGTTTCACCTTATGTATTCTGCCGGATGGTATGTAGCAAGATCTGACTGTATTAAAATTTTGTCTTTTTTCCCCAGAGAGAGCGTCACGTGGTAAAAATTGTTTAATGAATTCCATTTCAGTAAAATTAGTAAAATTTTCCCAATCTGCTTTGTTAAAATTAGTAGAGGTCTGCTTCTCGGATTTTATTATGTTTATGGAACGGTGATTATGATCGGCACGTGGTCTGATCCCAATGCAATGTCAGTTCTCCATTCAGCAATTGGCATTAGTGACATGCTGGCAAGGGAAACATCTGGAGCAGAATACGAGTTATTTGTAACCCTTTTGGATGTGTCAATGTTTTCACCTCGTGAATCAGTGTTTAGGTGTGAGTACCATAGATCATGATGAGCATTCACATCTCCGAGAATTAGACAGTCTTTGGTATAAAATAAATTTCATATGGACGGTTCATAACCTGTATCACAGCTGCTTACTGGTTGAATATAAATATTGACTAGAGTTATCTTCGTGTTGCCGGATTTTAATATACACCCCGATTACCCAAGGCAAGTCATGTCACTTTAAAAGACTAAAGTCACATCGCATCAATTTTCGTATTGTTGAAGTCGTTTTTCATGCCTCAAGTCATTTTATACGACAGATGTCACTTTAAATGACATTTTAGTCGCCCCAATTTTTCATGTGACAATAATTTTTTCAAACGTCTTTAATTGTTTTTGTGAAATTGAAGAACGTAAAATGTAAGTTTTTTATAGTTTGAGTTTTTTCGTTTCAGAATTTTTAGTTTTAGTCGTGACCGTTTTTATCGACTTCAATAATACCAATTTTTAAGCGACGTGACATGATTATAGTCATGTCACCTGATGTGACACGACTTCAGTAATCGGGGTGATAATCCCTAGTTGTAGATGTAGGTGTTTATCTGTTTTCGGTACTGCAGTTAATGTAGTTGTACGGTAGATAAGTTTTGTGAATGATAAAGGCAAGGCCACCACCTTCCTTCCCTCTATCACAGTAATTATCACTAATCTTAGATCTAGCATTGAATTTGGTTTCTTGAAGAATCGAGACTAGAATATTGTTATTGCACATATAATTTATAATATCGTCGATCTTGTTAGTAAGATCGTTGCAATTCAGTTGCATAATTTTCACATCACTCGCAGTTTCCGCTCCGGGTAGCGATTTTGTACCATTATCTCTCCTAGAGAAATAAAAGGAGAGATAAATTGTGTATATACAATTGTCTTTGATTGATTCATTTAAATTGTAAATATATCACGTCTCCATAAATGTCACGTCGTGATTGGTTCGATTTGTATTGTATTTGAATTTACCTTGAGGAGAAATTTGAGTGTGGGTATGTAGACTTTTTTTTTAGTTTTCCCCAGGAGAGATAATTCTCTACACTGGAGAAATAACAAGAGAGATAATGGTACAAAATCGCTACCCCGGAGTTCAATTGCTTTGTGTTTTGTTGCGAGCTCGTGTTATGTTGACTAGATAGTTGACAGCATGGCGCTATGTAGTGTTTGGTCCATTGTTTATGTGTGGCTAAACCTGAGCAGTTCTTGAGGTGACACCATTCTTTACAGGTGTTCCACTGGATGGATGTTATGTTTGCCCTTAAAAAGTTTTATCACATTGAACAATATCCTGTTTTAGTTTGTTCAGGATTTCTTTCAATACCAGCCATGACGAGGAGTATTTGAAGCACTGAGGCCAGTTGCTTCTTTACCCAAAATATGGAGCGATGGGTTTGCACCTTTCGTAGAAATTGTTGTGATGGTCCTTGGTCGGGACTGGGTTCCGAGTACTTCTGGGGCGTAGAACCGTCCATCTTGAGAAGCATAGTAGTGTGTAAAACCTGCTGGAAGCGTAACGAACTAAAACAATTGTTCTCAAATTTAGTAACGATTTATATCAAATAACGAAATATTAGTTTGATTTAAAAAAAAAATGTATTAATATATATCAAATTTCAATTTTTCATTTATTTTAAATTTTGTTATAAATAAATTAATTTATCTCTAGCTTTATTACAGATATAAGAAAATACAAACGACTATGAAAAAATTTTCTCCAATCAAAGTAATATAAACTATAATAAACAATTAAATTTCATTAACAATAATATAATTCAAATTACATAAAATAAGGAAGAATACGACTTGATATTGAAAAACAACAATCAAAAGAATTAAATACAATTTCATTACGATATTAATCTGGAAAATATAAAATGAAAATAAAAAGTTGAAGAAAATTTTTTCAAATTTTCTTTTCATTTTTAATATATATCATTTTTAACGGATAGTTACGATTCTTTTAATTTTAACTGATTAAATTATTAATATAATATTTTAGTAATAAAAGAATATCTTGATTTTCGATGAAAAAAAAAATAGGAAATTGAACAAAACATATATTGAAACAAAATAATGAATCTCGTTATTCTATAGAACATATGTTGATTTAACGACTGAACCTGATTTAACCATTGTATCTTTGTGTAATAAAAATTGAATTTCAATTTTTGAACTTAAACGCAATCTTTCTTTTAATTTATGACCAATTTCCATAACGGCGGTTGGATTCGAATCTCTTGTCCAAACAGCTAAAAAAAAAATCAAATTTTTGAAATTCTTATATTGCCCTGATATTAAAACTCTTACCAATTTTATCTCCTTTTCCACGGATATTTACTACAGCACCACATATTTCATCAGAATAATCGAACGCTTCTCCAATCAGACATAAAATCTGAAAAATAGTTAAAACCAAAAACTTATTTATTCAAAGTTTTAAAAAAATGTAGTACTTACAACATCAAGCCATAATCTGTCTAAATCAGTATTTCTTTGTGGTTTTGTTAAACTTATTACCCATTTCCCACCTCGTTTATTCAATTCGTCTTCCCACATAGGACGTATACCTTCTTTAAATAATGAATAATCAGTACCAACTCTGATTTCGGATGCTAATTTAATGTAATTATATAAACTAAAAATGAGAAACGAAAAAATTAATCAACCAACTGTGTTAGGTTTCGATAAACAAAATACCTCCAAAAATCTTCTACCGTATCAAAACTTGTAATTTCTGTTTGATTCTCTTCCCACTTTTTAGTACGATCATTTTCATAATACCATAAGCACCATGTATGATGCAGAGGATGTTTCATTAGACATTCTGTGGGAACATCTGATTCTTGATTTTCATTTGTTGTTTGTTTTTCACCATCATGATTTTCAGTATTCTATAATGAATATTAAAAATATATTAAATTTACATAAAAAACGAATTGAATGGCATTAACTGTAATCATTATGCAGTTTCTGTAGTATCGGTAGTAGCGTGTATGAGAAAAACAAAACAGGATTTTTTTTACATATATATTAGAAATAGTTGTTCCAGATTTCAAAAAAATAGACTAAATGAGAAAAAGATTTTGTTTTATATTTTTGAAGAACTATATATAAAAAATCCTTCTTAGGTTACTTTACTTTCAAAAAATTGTAAATTGCATATTTTTACAAGTATTGCCAGCCCATCAATTGCTTTTCGACCAATATTTATTTTATATATCGTCAACCTGTAATTTATAGCTTTATGAATATTATTTGTGCAAATTTATTATATATTATACAACTTTGACCAACAAATCTATTAAAATTAATTAAACATTTAACAAATATTGCAATTATGATATTACAACAAAATGGCGCCGTCCACATTATATTTCGATACACATATTTCAATTCAATCTAAAATATATATTTATATATGTTATCATAATTTAAAGATTACCTCAACTTCGGGATTGGTTCCAGCCATTGTCAAATAATAAAATTATTCCAAAATTCAACTTAAACAACTCTAAAAGTTAGCAGATAGTGAGACAATCAACTAAAATTCTTCACTACTGCCGACTTATCGACGATAAGAGAAAATGACATTTGAAATAAGTGCGTTTAATACTATCGAACACTTTAATATATGGTTAAGCCGATAAGTTTTTTTTTTTTTTTTTTATTTATGGCTTAGCTCCTTTATGGAGCCATATCGCCTTAAGCCGATAAGTTAAAATAAAATTATTATTTATTTAAACAAACAACCATTTATCTTGAGAGCATATTTTCCACTTTTTTTCTTATATCATTTCTTCGACTATTTTGTAACGCATCTAAAAGTTTCATAACAATCTTTCGTTTATCAACACGATCTTCAAAAATCGGAAATAGCGCAAATGTCCTATTCTTGTATTTAATATGAGCCAATTCGATTTCATCAAGTTCGGCTTCACGTAGTTCTAAATTTCGACCGAATTCTCGAAAATTTCGTCCCATCTCTGTTGCAATTAAATCATAAATCTTGAGTTTTATATCGCCATCGAAATATGATGAATTTAACGTATTTCTAGGTAATAATTCTCTACTACGTTTGTTCGAAGTGTCATGATTTCCTTCGATTGCCGCCGCTTTTAATTTTGCTTTTATTTCTTCCTCTTCTTGAAGAGATTTTCTTTCTAATCGAATTTTTGCTGGAATGAAAAAATCGTCTTAAGATTTATAGAACTAAATAGAATTCGTATTATACCAACCATATACATTTACACCATTCATCTCCGGATGAGTAGCTATATTTCTTCTATATGCATCAATAACAGTATTTAAGCCTGGATTATCAACAATATTGATAAAATGGTCTAAGTAGTTTGTGTTATATTTTGATAAAAGCCCACGTCTTTCCAGTAAATCAAGTAATTCTAATGTCGACTCTACCTTTGACAATCGTCTAGGAGATTTCACTATTTGTTCAAATGAAATTTTTAATTGGGGTAGCTGTTGGATTTGAACTGAATTGATTATTGCATATTTAAGCTTATTATAGGGACTATTTTCTTCACTTTTGTTCACCATTATAATGATAAGATTTTTTATTGAACTTTGTTTATCAAATCCACTCGACTTGTCAAAATTATACGATTTGTAAATGGAGTAAGTTTAATAATTTCGGAAGTTCAATTTTTCGAATATTTTCGGATACCCCACAAAACTTGTTATTACTAGTAACATGTCTTTGGGCTGGTCTGAGTTAAACAACTTATTGGATACCTAGAGTTAGTTCTTACAGATTCTAGCGTGAGTCGCACCGAACTTTCAATTTATTCTGAATTAAGAACCTTCAAATGCTAGGTAAGGAATAAAGACCAACACCACAAGATTCGTCTCAAATATATACTTCAGGATGATCCGTGAACTCAAGCCGCCCTAATGATATGGATACCGAGTCATTGGATACCGCTATTTTATTGGCGCAAGTCAGTAGGTAAACTATATGAGCTTACTACATAGTTCAGGGTTGATCTTTCACTTTTGGCGTTTTTAGTTTTACCTTCCTGATAGTTATCTTCAGTACCACATTGCTCACTTCATTGATGTGTTTTCTTTTTTTTTTTTTTTTTTTTATTAATTAGTTAGACATGTTTAGCACACTAAATATGAAATATTCATTATTTAGACTCTTTGAATATCCGAAGATACCATGTCAACTATAAAGGAAGGAGATGAGGAAAATAGAAGGAATGGGGATATAAGGATAACTATACTAATTTTTTTAAATGATGATGGACATTTTCTTTAAATGCCTGAGGGGAAAATTCATCGGGAAATACAGAGGAAGGCAATGAGTTCCATAATTTGGCCACTCTATTAAAATAGTCGTTTTGGAAGGACACAGTTCTACAACGAGGTATTTGTACAACAAATGGATGGGATAACTCGGCAGCTCTTGTTTGTCGATTATACTGCGCACACGATGGAAGGATATTTTGAATTTCCTTAGAGGAGAATTCGCTAAAGTTATATTTATAGTAGATTGACAATTCAGCCACATTTCTTCTGTGCACAAATAAGGAACATCCAGTCTTTTGAGAGCAACACTCGAAGTGAGTCTTCATAACCTCCATTGCCGGTTGTAATATCGAATCCATTAGCTGGTTTTTATATCGCTGAACAGGCTCGCAAACAGAAAAATTTTTGGAGGGGGTCCAAAGAATGTTTTTTTAATAAAAAGTGTTGTGTTATAGGAATTACCATATGAGTCACAACAGCACATAGATACCTTTTAAGACCTAGGTTCCACAACAACATGCGTTCTGAGGTGTTGATGCACGTTTTTTCTAAACTTTCCTGGATTGAACGTCCCCCAGGAAACAGGTGCAGCACCTAGGGTGACCAGATCGAGCATTACAAAAAAGAGGACAAATTTTTATTGAAAGAGGGGATGCTGTCGATATTTTTAAACTCATCAGAAAAGGTTCACTTTATTTTCCAGCTGAGACAAAACAAATTGTTAGAAGAAAAATTACATTTACTATATATTTGAGCATGCATGCACAGTGCATAAACTGATGAAAACCGAATAGAAAAAAATATATTATGTAGAAAACTGCAGAGAAAAATATTTTTATTACGGAAAAAGCTACTAATTTTGCCAAGCACTCACCGCAATTTTGAAAAAGCCATTAGTGGAACCGAATTTGCAGCCTAATCCAGTTCCTGTAGTTTCTATCAAAATGGAGCGGATCATTTTTCGTAAAAATATAATTTGGAAAATGCTTTTACAAATTAATACTAAGGCATCTGGGCCAGATAGTATTTCATCAGTTATTTTTAATGCATTTGCTAAGAAATTAGCATCAATCCTTACTAAAATTGTCTATTTCTCATATAAGAAGGGGATTTTCGAAAAAATGAGTAGTGTACAGCCACTTCCAAAAAAGGTGCCTAAAACGGATCCAACAAATTACGAGCACATATCAATCTTGCCGGTTGTTGCTAAAATATCTGAACATTAATTTTAATTTTGAGGGTTTTTTGTGAGCAATTCAGCTTAAGTACATATTGGAAATCACTTGAATTTTGCAATTCGAAATAATTTTTTATTTTCTCTAAAATTCTTTTAGAAATTTTTTTTGTGTTTCGTGCCAGGATTCGAACTCACACTCATCAGAAACATTTGTCTAAATCCCGTGTGTCTTACACAACTTAGCCACAGCGGCGATGACAAACCATATTTTTAATTTTCATGTTCAGATAATTTCTAAACCTAAAATTCTTTCATATTTACTTAAGTTTAATATTATGAGCTTCTTAAGTCGTCAAAAATAATTAAATAAAGACAATGAAAGACAGTTTTGCTTAAGAAAGCACGCCTTATGCTTCTCTTGAAACACCTAATCTTTACTCACCGGTAGCCCTTAATGACACTAGGTCTAATTTCATAGGGTCCTTAAACATTGATTTAAAAACAGTTATGGATTCGGGTATTGCTAACAATGTTGAATTCAACACGAGCAAAACTAAAGTTTGCTGTTTTTCTAGGTTTTCAAAGCTTAATCCGTTTTCATTAAAGTTTCATTCTTGAAGAAATACGGATCTTGAAGAGAAAGAATCTGTTAGACTTTTAGTAGTTGAGGTTGAAAATAATATGAATTCTCATATTTCTAGCTTGGCTAAGAACGTTGTTCTATTTAATATTTTTGCGTCGTTGTCGTAAAGATTTTAATAACAAATAGCTTCTTTTAATATATAAGTTGATAGTATGATAGTATTTTACAATTTAATCGTCCCTGCATGGAATATTGTTCTCACATAGGGAATGCGGCATACATAATTAGTTGGAAGTGTCTTGATTCTATAAAGCAGAGATAGCAGAGAGCTGTTAAATTGATTGGCAATTCAAATCTTACTAGCTGGATTGCTTGTATGTCGTTGATTTGATAGTATTTTACAAATACAAATCAAATCGATTTTGCCTGGGCCTGTAAACTTCACACGTTACACCAGAGCATCAATAGAAGACCATCTTTTTACTGTTGGAGTGACAAGATAGTTCTATACATCGCTTTTCAAAGGAATTTTTTTTACGGAGTCAGGCATCTCTGAAAGGCCTTACCGGCGTGGGGCTTTCCTGATAATTTTAACCCTCGAAACTTTAAAATTAGCGTTAAAAAATCCTCAAAAATTGATCAATTCTCACAAACATTAGTTCCGTACTTAGCATCGTATCTTCTGATATTCAGAGACGTTAATCTTTAATTTATTATGATTGCACTAAATAATTCCTAACTTTAAATAAAAAAACATTCTTAAAAATAATCGGTTAGGGTGGGTCCGGACTTGAAACCACCCCCTTGTGTGTGCCCCTGTCGCTGAAGGTACGATTTGCTGTGCATGTTCGATCACTTACAGAGGACTTATATCGTAAAACACTCTTGATGTAGTCACCTGTGACAGGGACTGCTCGGATAACTAATATTCTATTTTAGTGCATGCGTTTTTCCTTCTTGCTACGACCATTAGAGCTAGTTGATTTGTTAAGACACATTTGACCAGGGCAACCAGGTAAACGGATTAAGGAATTAAAGGATTTCTTTCGTATATTAGTTCTGAGGGCTGATTACAGACTCCGGAGTGAAGAATCGTTTACGAACTGACGTTTCTTTTCATCTGACAACTCCATTTTGGCTGGCTCATGTTTTATTATTTTTAGTGTAATCTTATAGCTGGTGCAATCACCATACTGTCGTTGAACTTCATACTATTATTGCCCTAAGGAGAAGAAGGAGGAGGATATATGCTGATAATTTATGCACGATCTTTCTGTCTGGTGCGCACACGTTTTTAGGTTTTAGTGTTAGCAGCCAAGCACCTTTTTGAGAATGGAACCCATACGTTTTTCTTCTTAGCTTGAGGCTTAATTATTATTACCCTACTTTACGGGAACTGACGGAAATAATGAGGTAACATCAAAAATATCATCATATTGTTGCAACCCAATGAATCTTCTAAGGAATCTTCTAAGGAAATTTAACCGAGTTGTTGATGTGAAGTCTATTGGGCTGTTTAATTTAAATTTATAAAATTGTTGTTGTAACTCTTTTTGATAAATCGGATGTTGAACTGAAAATATTGAATACAATAGGTGTAATTTTATAATCGGGCTTTTTGATCTTTGGACGAATATAAAGAACTGATATCCTGGGTTTTGAAGGTACCTAGTGGTACACTCACTGCGGAGTTAATACATTTAACCAAAACCGAGTGACAAAATTAGACATTTTGTGTTAATTATTTCTGATAAAACAGATAATCTTCAGTTACAGTTAACCTGCCTGAAAAAATTTCCAAGAGTTTTCTTGGTTGTTGTTGAACTCTTCTCTGTCTAGATCTATTTTGAATTTAGAGAAATTTCTTGCTTTTTACATGCACTAAGGGTTTCTGGAGTTTGCCTGATTTGTCTCAGTTGTTGTGTATCTTTTTCATGGCCGACGCGAAGCGAGGGGTTTATAAACCAAGGGCGTAATCTTCCTTTCAGCCAAACTATAATCTTAACTATATAAACAATAATGCATTTGTATGTTCTAATATCATGATTAATTTGCGGGCGTTAAAGCAAAAGAATAAAGTAACGTTTCATATAGTAACACGCCTTTATTTAACGGGTGCAAAGTACAATTTTACGCCCCAATAGCTAGGATGTGAAATGAAATGAAAATTTAGTTACGTGACGATTAAAACACCCCGACCCCTATCGTAACAAATCGTAACAAAATTTCAACCATCTCCTCTTTGAAATAAAATTTCAAAGTTTTAATAAATCTATTCTTCCAAGTCACATATCCTTAATCTCCAAGTCACATATCCCCAAGTCGTCACATAAGTTTTTTATCGTTTGCTATCCGTTTCCATCGCGTTCAATCTCGCGATTCAATGGTTTTTTACGATAGAATTTTTATCGTAGTTAATCGTTTTGAATTTGATGGTTAAAATTTTGGTTGATAAAATTGAACTAGTTTTGAATCGTTTTCTATCGTATATTTCGTATGTTTATTATATTATATAAAATAATATAATAAATAAAAATCTCAAATTTTGAAACAACAACAAGTGTTTAATTTATCTATGTATTACAATGTTTCAACAAGTACCTACAGTAACATCTATACAACATATTAAATCGGCAGAGCTAGCCTAGCTAGCTAGCTTAACTATAATGTATAAAAAACTTATGAAAAATAAGGTTAAAGCAGAAAGTCATCTATGGTTCAACACAACGTGCAAAAGAACAAATTGATTCGTAACTATACATCAAAGTTTCCTGTTCAACTAACAACCAAAGAACCATTAAAGCAATTAAAATAGCCGAAACCGCATGGCTTCAAGCAGAGATCCAGTATCTGATCTCCATCAGAAATAATTATGCGCTCCACAAGAAAATAGTTTATCCTGGAAGCTACATCCATTAGAATTCGACGTTTTGGATAAAGACCTTCGTGAAAAAGTACGAGAAATTTATCACAAGCAATATGAAAAACAATCAAAGAAAATTGAATGTCTCCTAAAAAAGAATTACCAACCATCTCATCCTTCTCAAGAACTCCACACGAGAGTTGAGAACCTTTAAGAGATTAATTTCTCAGAAGAAATTGAGTTGCTCCAAAAAGGACTAAAATATGCTCCTGTTGCAAACAACTACATCAAGAGTCTCACATCAGTCGTTATTGACGTGGAAGCAGCTTTATCTAGCAATACTACTAATTCATTAGTAAACACTTACAACCTCAATCTGTGCGGAAGAAATTCGCAAAGAAAAGAACTCAGGTAATATATTAATTAAAAATATTAAATTTAAACTACAAGAAAACAATATAGCATCCTATGTAAAGCAGATGAGGGAAACACTGTTACTGTTCTGTCCAATTTTGCTTACGCCGAAAAATTTTCGATTTCATTCGATAGTGGAGTAGAACTACTCAACTGCGATCCCACAAGCGCTTGTAAATTATCAGTAAGCTCATGTCTTGCGGCATGTAGTCAGCTTATTCCACCACAAACCTCATTTTTGTATAAACAAATGAACCCATCGGCTCCAAGTTTTCACTAAGATCAAAAATATTCAAGTTCCATCCAATGCTAAACTAGTATCATTTGATGTAGCGAGTTTGTTTACATCAAAATTCCCATTAGCATTCTTAATGACATAATTTCGTCAATAACTCTTCAGTACAATCAGCAGCTCATAGAACTGAATTCTGACTCAAATGTACAAAACAGCTGTGTCGATCAGAACTATTTTACTTTCGATAGTAAATTTTACAAGTTTATTGATGGATTTCTAATGGGATCTCCTTTGTCCCCATTGCTTGCAGCAGTTTTCATGAATTTGTTTGAAACCACATCCTATCCCCATCACAACCACTTTCTCAATACGTGAAGTTCTGGTATAGATACGTAGATGACATATTGTGTTTATGGACTGGGACCGATAGACAACTCAACTCGTTTCTTCAATCAATCAATAGTCAACATGAGTTTATTAAGTTTACTATTGAAAAAGAAATCAATAAATCGATTAATTTTCTCGATTTAACCATTCAACCACACTAATTTGGAGTTTGAGTTCAATATCTACCGCAAACCAATATGCACTGATTCAATAATCCATGCTACTTCTAACCACCCAGTTACAATAAAACATATGCTGCATTCAACTCTCTCGTGGAAAGATTGATAAAAGTTCCACTGTCTTCTGAAAATTTCCAAAAATAGTTGAATACTATCCTATCAATTGCAAGCAATAATGGGTTTGAACACAAAGTCGTTCACAAAATTCTTCGTAAAAAACAAAGAAATTTCGCCACCAATTTAGTTTTCCCTTACCAGAAACCAGATACTAAAAAGTGGCGAAAAATTAACTTTATAGGTAAACAGTCAAAAGTTGAGCCTCCAAATCAACGGATTTAAATTGTGCATTCTATAATAAAAATACACTACAAAATTTCCTTGTAAACAATAAATCCCGATCAAATAAAATTAACAAGTCTGGAGTGTACCTTAATTGTCACGCACAGATTGCAACGCGATATATTTGGGACAAACAGGTCGTAGCTTCAAAACTCGCAGTTTCGAACATTATCGTGCATTACGATTGGGACACACCATGGGGTCAATTCTAACTTAATGAGGTGACTCAGTCATATGACTGTTAAAAATGTTAAAAAAATCCAACTCATAGAGAGTCATTCATTTATTCGAACTCAAAATTCTATGTTTTTCGATTCTAAGTAAAAAAGTGAGTGACTTCAAATCGATTTTCATAGGATGACTGTTTGACATTTAAAAAATTTTGTTACTGTCCGTTTTATGAAAATTTGTGTTTCTTTATGGTTCATAATTTTAACTTTTATAAAAAATGGATATTCTTATTAGACGCCAAATAAGAGAAAACCATAGAAATTTTGTTCGGTAAGATTAAATACATATATTTCTCGATTTAAACTGAACATAAGTTCTACGCTTTTTATTTTAGAAATAAAATACGACAAAGATGAAGGGAAATTAGGGAGCGCACAGATCCGTTCGAAGATTGCACAGATGAGGAATTCGTCCGGCTGTTTAGATTGAACAAATCAATATGCCTCCGATTAATTAATCTTATAAAACCACACATAAGGCAACGGCGTCAAACGCATGGTCTTAGCAAACAAACAAAAATTCTATGTGCCTTGTGATTTTTAGTTACAGGTAAATATGTTACGCATTTTTTCCATAAAAATACAGAATAAATGTTATAATAACTCTGAACTTACCATATCAACGGCCAGTGGGACAAGATATTTTCGTAAGCATTTCACAAACAATGGTTTCTCGTTGTGTAAACGAAGTCTGTCTGAAACCTTAAACATTATATTCAGTTTCTACAAACAACTGAAGCAAGAAATAATATAAAGAGAAAGTAATTAACATTTATAAATTCAGTATTGATTACTCTACGTTTTAAATTAAATCAATTTTTTAATCTGATAAATAAATTTAATAATGTTTTATATCAAGTATATGGTGATACTTATTCTATCATCAACTTATACCACCATGAAACAAATGGGAAAAATGGCAAACTTAATATCATGTTTGATATCTCAAATTTTTGTTCACAATCCTTCTTTTATTCAAGAATATAAACTACTTCGCTTGATAACCAAAAAACATTACTTACTTTTCTTTTTTCAAGATTTAATAATATTCATGGAATGCCTGGCGTTATTGGGCTGGTAGATGGAACTCACATTCTCATTAGAAAACTGGAAAGGAACATAGAGCATGTCTATTTTGCTATACGGAAAAATAGTCACTATAAAAATGTTCAAATTGTAATAAGCAATGTACCTAAGAAAGTCAAGACTGATTGTACAATTTTTTTGTTTATAGGTATGTGATGCAGATTTTAAGATCTTCGCCATAAACGCGCGGTACGGCGGTTCAGCTCATGATGCCTATATATTGAAAAATTCACATTTGAGTTACATGCTGAGAGATGAATATGACGCAAATTCGACAAATTGCCTATTGGGTAGTTAACTTATTTTCTTTTGAATATTCTTTTGAATTTTATTTTTATTTTATACGGAATAGGTGACAGTGGTTATGGGTTACAACCATGGTTAATGACTCCATATAGCCATCCGGAGACTGACTCTCAAAAGCAATTCAATGTTTCCCACAAAAAAACTAGGAGAATTGTTGAAAGCTTCAAAGGAATTCTAAAAAGTCGTTTTCGATGTCTCTCTCGTCAAAGAATTTTAATGTACACTTCTCAACGATCAGGCAGTATAATTAATGCATGCGCTATCATCCATAATATTATGTTGACAGAAAATTATACTTAACTGTCAGATAACGAAATATCAATGAAAATGGATGATGAAGAAGATGATATTGATCCACAATATAATATAGACGATCAAGTATCAAATATAAGAAATACAGAAAGTTTTTTAACAGTAGGCAGGAGATTATGGGACCAATTCGCTTCTCAATTTTAATAGTTTTGTACATTTCAATAAATTTCAAATGAATATGATAAAACTAATAATTTTTTTAATTCATTAGTCAAATCTATAATTCATTAAATAAAATAGTAACGCAGGTAAAAGGTAAAACATTATTTGCAAACGCAAGCCAAATTGTCCTTTTGAATTTGGAGCATTTCTTCCATTATTTCTAATTTCCGTCTTTTTAGTCGCAAAATCTCCTCTATGTAATTGTTTTCACAGCTGCAAATTGTTTTTACATTCGGCATTTCAATTTTTCTCTTGCATTTCTGCGGCAGGCTCGATGGAGTTCGAATGTCATTTATCACAGAGGAGGGGTAGCATCTGTAGTTTTTACTCCCAGCTCTTCTGTTAAAACATCTCCATCCACGACATCGTATGTGATAATGCCTACCACCTTGCTTTCAACTTCATCCAGCTCTAAAATAGGATCTGTTCCTTTAATCTGTTCATTTCCCTGTTCTTTAACCCGATCTGTTCATTTCCCATTTAATTTTGGAAAATTTAGTACGAACACGATTGCTGCAAAAATAAATACACAATTAGTGCTTAAATATTCTAATCAACTAATTTAGCTTACCGCAAATCCTCCCAATATTTTTTCCAAATTGGTCCAGTCTCATGAGTCTTATCGCATTTATAAGACATGCTACATCTTCCCATTGCTCTGCAAGCTTACCTTTTCCTTCCTCTGCAAATCCTCCAAATATTTTTTCCAAATTGGTCCAGTCTTATGAGCCCCTCCCATCGCATTTATAAGACATGCTACATCCTCCCATTGCTCTGCAAGCTTACCTTTTCCTTCCTCTGCAGATGAAAATTGGTTTCGAGCCAACTCCAAATGGTCCTCTAAATAATCAATAGAGCAACCTTTTGGCTGTTTGTGGGCGCTTTAGCTAATTTTTTTTTTAAATTTATCATTCGACATTTTTAATAAATAACGGTCACAGCTTTTTTTTTAATAACTTTTTTGACATTTCAAATGAGTTTTGAAGTCATAAAGTTAGAATTGACCCCCAGTTCTACGTTTGCTATAATCACTTAATTTCCGAAAATCATGACTCTGATTTTAAAAATCATCACAACACAATTAGATCTTACACATAGAAACCACAGGTTGAAAACTGGATGCACTCGAATCATTTGAAATTCTCTCACTTAACAAATCCAGATTTGTTTTATAAAAAACAGCCACCAATAGATCACGTACCACAGATAAACAGTGATCCCACCTTTTTACCGAACGGCGAACACATAGTATAGATAGTTTATCAACAGTAATCTAGACATTAAGTTAACTAGCCAATCCGTCGTCCGGTATGCAAATGTTATGTAATTATGCAAACAACAAATCATTCCATTTAAGCAAATTTAAATTTATTTCTAGGGTAAAATGAATTGGACATTGGTTTGTTTATCGTCTTTTCTGTACGATAAATAAATAAAATTATCAAAATATTATTTGCAAATTTCACACGGTTCTAAATTCTGACATATAAATAACGTACGATCACATGTATTCTGATTTGTGCTTCTGTCTACTTTTCCAACCGTAGATAACTTCACTCACATTTATACAACAACAAAAAAACACAAGTGAAAATTTTGTTTTTATTAAAAATATTTATTTTCATATATAGCAGTAGAAATGACACAATTATTAAAAATAACTACATAATTAAAATTATTGTTAATAACTTTATATAATCTTTAGTGTAAAACATGAACAAAAGTTGGTTTAAATATAAAATACATAAAAAATGAATTATTTAATATTAATTTATGTATAATTGATGTTGTGTTGACCATTTTCATTGACAAAAAAAATGATTCTCATTTTGAAATCTATAACAAAACAAATTGTGAATTATTGTTTTTAAGTTTTTTATTTAATTAAATTATTTTTATTTGTGTTTTTGATTTACATACGGTAAACATATTAAAATAAAATGCCAAATGATACAGTAAGTGGAAAAACAACATCTGATATCGAAAATGTTGATTGGAGCGTTGGTACAGGGCATTTACCTGCAGGTGTAAGGTAAGAATTGAATAATAAATTAATTAATCATAAATTGTTCAAAACTAGTTTTTTTTTGCTTGTTTGTTTTGATATATTTATTACAAAAAAAATCAATGTTTTGATATAACAGCTGATTGAATTTTAAAATTTTATTTTCATGTGTATAGAATATAATTTCTACAATGATTTGAGTTTCATTGGCAATCAAATTCATTTATATGTTTGTTTTTGGAAGAATGATATTGAAATGAGAAAGAATGAAATTTCTAATTTGTATTTTGTAATCAAAAGGCGTTTTAAACTTCTGTCAAAATGTTAATTTAGATCAAACGAAAACGGAATAAATATGTCATATTTTGGTTTTAATAGAATTTTTAAAAACTCACGTTGGCAACCCGAGCAGTAATTTGTCAGGGCTCAAGTAAGGCCCTGATCAGGTTTGCCCTAACCCGGATCAGGCATTGGTAGGACAGCCTGATTGGGCCCTGATCATGAGTGTAACGCTTTTGCCCTATCAGGTCCTGATTGGGATTACCGGATCAGACCCTGATTGGGATAATCGGATCAGGCCCTGATTGGGATATCCGGACCAGACCCTGATATATATTTATATATTATATACATAAATTAATCAAATTAAAATAAAAAAATTACAATGGAAAAAATTAAAACATACATACCACGTTAATGACTATTATTATAGTCTTTCAGCCGAGAAGCTATAACTAAAATATACATGAAACGATTTTAACTATATATTTCTAAAATGGATAATACTCTAGTGAATTTTAACCAATTGAAATTTCAGCTAGGGGTCAAATACGAGAAACCTGATCCGGGCCGGATGTATTCAAATAAGGTTAACCCTAAAAGGGTATTCTAAATCAGGCCCTAAACAGGCCCACATCAGCTTGCTCTAATAGAGATTGCCCTTGTAGGACTGACCAGGCCCTGATCACGACCTGACTGTATTCAGGTTTTCCCTAACTAATTTCTGCTCGGGAAGTTACGTCTGACTATACTAGTCGTGTTCGATTTGACTGAAGCAACTGAAATAACTGAAAAATTATATGCAATTGTTGTTGATTTTTCAGTTGTTTCAGTCAAAACGAACGCACCTACTGTTAAGTACACGCATTGGCAGGGTGATCATTTCCTTTTTACCTGCTAGGTTTGTTGCATACTAATAAATTCTTTGTGGCTTACTCTTTGCTTACTACTGTTTTCGTGCGATTGCCCATTTTATTTAGCGTATGGTTTTTTATGACACATTAAAAAATAAAAATAAAACTTAAAATAGGTAGATTTTTCTATGAAATCTACCTAAAACAAAACATGAATACACATTAAATGAGCTTACAATCAATTTGATTGCGCGTCTTTTGGTTAAAAAGTAAAATATTTGAGCATTGGGCAGTACATTTGAACATTAGATGTTTACATCGAGTGAGTCTATTCATGCCACCACATCGGAAGTTGCCAAATGGATGTCTGAGATGTCGCCATTGTATCGTCGAATTGGATACACAGTTGAAATGTGTTTTATGGTTTTTTGTGGAGCGCCGCAGTCACATTGAGGGGACTTTGAAATTCCCCACTTGTAGAAAGAATCAGCACAACGTCCATGATTCGTTCTTATTCGGTTTAGTGTAGTCCAGGTATGACGTGGCAAATCGAAACCACGTTGGGTAGAAGTCGAGTTAGTAATAGAAAGGCCAGGTGTTTTGTACTGATGCCAGGAGGTGTCCCAGGCATCCAAGATATTAAAATTAGTTGCCAGCAGGTTGCTGGCAGTTTTATGTGGATGCTTTCTTGACTTCAATCGACAACGAGTGTGGTCGCCGTAATATTCGTGCAAGGGTAACGTGATGTTGTTGGTTACCTTTTTATGTTCACGCGTGAGCGCATGTGAGCGTCTGAGTGCAGGTGGAGCGATATTGTTTAATACAGGGAGCCAGGGTAAAGGAGTAGACCTGATAGTACCACTTATAGTATGCGCATCGTGGCATGCAGCTGGCAGTCATCTTTTTCAGTATGTGTGCCATTCAACCAGACTGGTGCGCCGTACTCAGCCACTGAGTAAACCAGACTTAGAGCAGTTGTGCGTAGGGTAGCTGGAGTAGCACCCCACGTCGAGCCTGCCAGTTTGTGCAATATATTGTTTCTCGTTTTAAGTTTTTTTGACGTATTCTCTAGGTGGAGTTTAAAAGAAAGAGTTGTATTGTGAGTAATGCCCAGGTACTTTGACTGTTGATTGTATTTAATAACTGGGCCGTTAAATAACACTGATAGTTCGTGTTTTGCCAGTTTGTTGTTTAAGTGGAAACAAGAACTCTCGGTTTTACTTAGATTAAAAATAAACTCCACGTTCGAAAATAGTCAATAATTATCGCCAGGTCAGTTGAGAGCAAATCTTCCAAGACACCCATGTCTTTATTTTGAGTGGCCAGGGTCCAATCATCAGCGTAACCAAATTTCTTTGATGTTGTGTCAGGGATGTCATGAATGTACAAATTAAAAAGTAATGGCGCCAGGACGGAACCCTGTGGCAAACCATTGTTAAGCATTTTGGACCTACTACAGGAATTATTTAGATGAACTTTGAATACACGATTACTCAGCATGTTGTTAATTAAAACGCGAGATGGTGCTACAAGGTATTGCATTGAACAGCTTATATATAATCCCAATTCGCCAGGCCGTGTCATATGCTGCAGTGAGATCGATGAATACTGAATACGCCTGTTTTTAATTGTTTTTGATACCCAGCTTCGATGTAGGATGTTAAAGCGAGCAGTTGTTCAGTGCAACTGCGATTGAGACGGAAACTAGCTTGTTCGACTGGGATCTGGTCATTCAGTATCGGAGCGATACGGTTGTATATGAGCCGTTCTAACAATTTGTAGCAGGTGCTCAAAAGGGCAATTGGGCGATAGCTTCCTGGTTTATTAGATGGTTTACCTGGCTTAAGTATCGCTATCACTTTTGTAGTCTTAAAATGTTTTGGAAGATTTCCGGTTTCTAGGATATTCGAGAAAAATTTAGTTAGCCATTGTTTTACAGTTTTTCCAGCATTTCTAAGAAATTCTGGAAAAATATCATCGTACCCAGCTGCTTTTCGTTTTTTGTTTGGGACAGAGCTGAATCTAGTTCTTCGCTACTAAAAGAGTTCGCGTACTTCGATGGAGACGAGCAATTGTGCTTCATTTCTCTTAATTTACGTTTAATTGTTCTTTTATGAAGGCGATTAATAGAAGAACGAAACATGTTTACGATATGATTCGCAATGTTCTCTGGATTTATTTCATTGTTAGTACGAGCAATTGAGTTTGAGCCACCCAGCTTCCGAAGGAGACTCCAGGCTACCCTGCTTGAATGGGAAAAATCTATGTTTTCAACAGCGCTAATCCACTTTTGCTTTCTCGCGGCATCCAGTGAGTAAATTAAGTCATCAGCCTTGTCTGCCTCACCACTACTAAGGTACTCCTCATAATTTATCGCTATCTCTACTCCAGCCAGTACGTCTATTCCGGCATTTTCCTGGGAATTGGAAATTGAGAAAAAAGTGCTGTATATGAAATTAAGAAATATTTTCTAATACGAATTTCTTATTTCCCGCGGCACGGAATACTAGTTCTGAAAAATTGCTATAATTTATTTCTCAATTCCTATTTCACGATGTACCGGAATAGGGCTACAGGAATGTTTCTTCACGGAAGCCTCTTGGGATGCATTTCTTTGCAGTTGAGATGATAGCTCCAACAAATCTATCGTAATTTTTAGGAATGGGTTGGAGCGTATCACTGCATCCAACTCCAACCTATATTTATCCCAGTCAGTTTTGTTAAAATTCCATCTAGGTTGAGGAGTAGAGTTAACGAGTGGTATTTGGATTCCTACCTCAAGAATTACTGGACGATGTTGAGAGCGTGGAAAACCTTGTAAGACAGTCCTAGATATGGGAATAGGCTTACGTTGTTTGTTTTTTGTGGAAAAACAGAGGTCGGGATTGTAATCACGTCGCCATCTAGCAGGTCTAAAGGTTTTCATGTCTTCGCATCATATACATGTTGTTACCATCCGCCCAGTCCGTCAGTTGTATGGCATTGGGGTTGTTGTTTGAGTAGGACCACTGGGTGTGATGGCTATTAAAGTCACCAGCATATATTGCTGGGTGGTGAAATAATGGTAGAGTAGCAGCTGGCCATTTTGTATTTGGAGACTTGTATACGTTTACAATCTTCGTGTCTTTTTTTTTTTTTTTTTATTAATTAGTTAGACATGTTTAGCACACTAAATATGAAATATTCATTATTTAGACTCTTTGAATATCCGAAGATACCATGTCAACTATAAAGGAAGGAGATGAGCAAAATGGAAGGAATGGGGATATAGGTATAACTATACTAATTTTTTTAAATGATGATGGACATTTTCTTTAAATGCCTGAGGGAAAAATTCATCGGGAAATACAGAGGAAGGCAATGAGTTCCATAATTTGGCCACTCTATTCAAATAGTCGTTTTGGAAGGACACAGTTCTACAACGAGGTATTTGTACAACAAATGGATG
The DNA here is from genome assembly GCA_963693315.1 of Diogma glabrata. NCBI lineage: Eukaryota > Metazoa > Arthropoda > Insecta > Diptera > Cylindrotomidae > Diogma > Diogma glabrata. The sequence goes on along the minus strand of OY856186.1, from coordinate 361,657,878 downwards.
GGATAACTCGGCAGCTCTTGTTTGTCGATTATACTGCGCACACGATGGAAGGATATTTTGAATTTCCTTAGAGGAAAATTCGCTAAAATTATATTTATAGTAGATTGACAATTCAGCCACATTTCTTCTGTGCTGGAGCGAATCAAGCTGGTCCGTTAGTTCGGTATTACCAATCAACCGTATTGCTTTTCTCTGTACAGAGTCTAGACAATTTATTGTTGACTGACAAGCACCTCCCCAAACATGACAGCAGTACTCCATACATGGACGAATAAAGGACTTGAAGATTAACAAAATTTGCTCGGGATTGAAATACTTTTTACATCGACTCAAGAATCCTAATTTTTGCATTGCAGATTTAGCGAGGTTGAACACATGTTTATTCCATTTCAGGTTATTTTGAATATCCACTCCAAGAAGTCTAACTGATTCAACCTCACGCAATTCCTCATTGTTTATTTTAATAGGAAAATTTTTATGTCGCTCTATTCGTGAAAGACGGCATAATTTGGTTTTGGTTGGATTAAATGAAACAAGATTACGATCACCCCATTCCATTATACGCTCCAGATCTTTGTTGATGGAATCAATTAGCAGCTCTCTATCCGTGGTAACTGCAGTATGAGATCGAAATTTAGGAGATGCATGTGATGCATGTAATGTGCTGTCATCAGCAAAACTATGGATTGGGTGCACTGTGGAAATAAGTAAGTCATTAATGTATAGAAGAAACAAGGTTGGTGAGAGTGCCGAACCTTGGGGAACCCCAGCATTGGTTGTGAAAATATTGGATGTGATACCATCTAAATTAACATGAAATTGGCGACCTGTAAGAAAACTATGAATCCATGAGACAGTAAGATGGTCTATGCCATAAGATTTTAATTTAGCTATAAGATTTTTATGCCACACTTTATCAAATGCTTTAGAAATGTCAAGTGAAATACTGAATGTTTCACCGTGGTTTTCCAGCGATTTGTTCCAGAGATGGGATACGTAGGCTAACAGATCACCTGTTGCATGACTTCTACGAAAACCATACTGCTTATCATCAATAATTCGCGACATTTCCAAATAATCTATCAAATTGTAGTTAACATATTTTTCAAATATTTTAGCTAAAACCGACAGAATTGCAATTGGTCTATAATTGTTAGGGTCTATCTTACTGCCTTTCTTTGATATGGGTTGAACGCTGGCCAGCTTCCAAGAATCGGGAAATATTCCAGTTTTATAAGATAAATAGAAAATTTTTGTTAAAATTGGAGCTAGTTGCCTAGCAAAGTTTTTAAGAACGAGGGGTGGAATACCGTCGGGGCCAGCAGATTTGTTGATATTGATAGAAAGAAGCATTTTCCGTACAATATTGCAACGAAAAATAATTGGTTTCATTTTCGTTACAACTGGGGGAATGAGTGTAGGAGAATGGGGAGGCTCAACTATGTTTGAGTTTTCTGCGAATATACGACCCAAAAGATCCGCTTTCTCTTTCGAGTCGCTCACGGGAATGTCATTCAGAACTAAGGTTGGAATAGAGGATCGAGTAAAATTGCTCTGGACTGATTTAACTGCCTGAAAGAAACTACGTGAGCCAGATGGATGCTCGGCGAATTTGTCTGATATATCAGACTGATATATCAACAACAATAAGATGTATATCGTTGTCCGTCTGTGTAAGTACATGGGTGCAGTTCATGATTTCTGATTTAACGTACGTGGCAGATCCATATGCTTGATGGTAAATAGCACTAATTAATTTGTAACCAACAATGTTTCCTCTAGAGGTAGGTTGCGCTTCATCTGTTGCATGCGTTTCTTGCAAAATTACGACGTCGATGTTGAAATCTTTTAATACTCTTTGTAAATGCTCAGTTTTTGACTTGCTTATGCCTTCAATGTTCAATTGCGAAATATGGGCTGAGGGTCCAATATTTTTTGTCTTATGGTGCTGAGAAGTACCGTTGTTATTGTGATTTTGGTTCATGTTCATTTTTTCACAGCCAAGAGTATCACAGCCAAGAGTTCGAAATTAAATATTTGGCTACTAAATTGAAATAGACTATTAGCGTAACCCAGGGTGTAGCGCGAAGAGCTTGTCTATTAACACACCCCGCGATTACCCATAAGAGCTTGTTATATAAGATAATTTCTAGATATTTGTCTTCTGCACATTATTTATTATCCCATATTGTGATGAGTTTCATATTTAGTTTTTTCTTCTTAGTTAAACAGAATAACGGTATATTTTACAAATTTAGTTTAATACTACATATTTTCACCATATCTCTACCTGCTTGAGACTATTTTACACTATTGCCAATATCTTATTTTTGACTGTTGTGACTGAGTAAAACCAAGTTGGTCCCGACTTCCGTTCACCAAGAAAATACAACTTAGAATAAAACCCATCATCATGAGAAGCTTCGTAATTTAGTCTGCACAGGCGACAAAATATTTGGTAGGAGTCCTCGATAGTAAACTTCTTTGGAGAAACCACATAAAAGCAGTGTTGAACAAAGTCATAAAAGCTCTGATGGTATGCAAACACAAGGGATGCAGTCCTGCTATAGTAAGGTGAATGTATACCATGATAGTGAGACCAATAATGACGTACGGAGCTGTCGCATGGAGTAAATGAAATCCATCCTGAAATTCAGTATGGATGGTATGGGAAAGGGAAAGATCACCGTGTCTACACATCCAGAGACTTTCAAAAAAGAATCCCTTGCTTCCTAAAGACGGAATGATTAATCAACTTCGATAAGAAATATGAATCGCGGTTGAGCAGAACAGAGCAGTGAGTCTACTACGTAACATCGAGGTAACGGTTATCAAACGGTACGCGGAGTTCTAAAACCGAAATAGGGGTTGGCGCAGGGGTATTTGGAACGAGAACTAAATATTTTGGACAATGGGCATCCCTTGGGACAACCCCATCGTTTTTCAGACCAAAATATGTGGAATGGAAAAATGCGCAGACTTTAGTAGCTTGAGAAGAAATTATCAGAACAAGAGAATTGTCATTTTGTCCGAGCAGCTATTAAGGCACTAAGTTCATACACCATCACATCTAAACTATTTGGCGACTGTGTGAGTAAGTTAAACAAGCTTGGTTATGATGGTAACGAACGATGTAACAGTTTACTGAATAGGTGGTCATGCGGGTATGGCAGGTAATGTAGAAGCCGAACTATAACGGAACACTGGACCACCAAACGCTGGAAAACGCGACGGAGCTTTTAATAGCAATTACAATGTGTTACAACAACACATGTGTTTATTTTAAGACCTAGGTCCCGAGACTATTAATTGCGGCAAAGCATTTCATTTGTACGATGTAACGGCAAAGAAGTTCGTTGGCATTTTGTCATTAGCTGTGTTTTTTTGTAATTCTATATAGAACAGAATTAAAATTTTCAATACGATTTGACAGCTAAATAGTTCTGTAGAATTATTACAGAATTAATTAGTTGTCAAATTGTATTGAAAATTTTAATTCTGTTCTATATGGAATTACAAAAAAACACAGCTATTATGACAGTGAGTGATCACGGTAGTTTATCTGTTTGCACAAATCTAATGACGAGAAACACGGAAAAATGAATACGTAAGAGGTCTGATGGGTCCAATTTCATTCGAGCACTGCTGGTGACGATATTTATAAAAAACAACGAGATCAGAAACAGTGCGTCGGTGTTGTAGGAAATCAAGATTTGTTGTTAAATTTCGATCACCGACAATTCGTATAGTACGATTTTGAACAGAGTCCAAAAGAGCTGGAAACAGAAGCAGTGGAAACAGGGGATTTATTGGAAACCGATGCAGTGCTTAAAAAACTCACACCCTGTGTTCCCAGGGTTTCGAAATCTCTCCAATTTTGTATGCACTTTCAATAGATCTTGTCTTGTCGTTGTAACAAACAAAGGTGTCTTCCAATGTGGCACTCACTTAAATTTGCATTTACAATTTTTGACAATAGAAACTCTAGGGCTAATCCATACTTCTCCATGACAATAATGCCTTACATATGATGCTAAGTTCATGCTAATTCACTTACTCTCTCTCTCTCTCTGGCGTTTACATCCCATGGAGGGATTTTGCCGTCTGTGCAATCAGCTTCCAATCATCTCGTTCCATGACCAGTTGACCCCAGTTTCGACATCCTATATCACGAAGGTCTTCGATGATGTCATCACGCCAACGTTGTCTAGGCCTTCCCCTTCGACGATCACCAGCTGGTTGTTGTTGGGACGCTTTTTTTATCATTCTATCTAATGGAGCCCTTTCTACATGACCAAACCATCTAATCCGGTTAGATTTAATGAATCCGATTACATCGCAGCCTCCAAGAAGCTGTCTGATTTCATGATTCATTCGGATCTATACTGATTTTCAACAACTTTACATGGACCATAAATTGTTCGTGTGACCTTCCTCTCGAATGTTGATAAAATTCTACAATCGGAGGAAGTCAGTGTCCAGCTTTCACTTCCAAATGTAAGCACAGGTCAAATTAATGCTTTGTAAAGTGTGAGTGTTAATTTACACGACCGCGAAAGATGTTTTGATTGCAGAAGTTTTGAGTATGCGTAGAAAACTCTGTATGCAGCAGAGACACGGGCTTTGATATGCCACGATAATTCGCACACTTTAGACGGTCATCTTTCTTATGTAGCAAAACAATAAGAGCTGTTTTCCATACAGCAGGTAGTTCTTCTTGGTCCCAGATTGCAAGAATCGTGAGGCCAGAGCTGCTCCTCCATTTTTCAAAAGTTCTGCGGTAATTCCATCGAAACCTGGTGATTTGCCATTTTTCAGTTTTTAATAGCAGCTTCCACTTCTTCTATTGCTGGGTAAGGGACAAAAATCTCCTCAGTTGATGGAGCAATTGCTCGAATAGGATGAACTTCAATCGTCCTATTTAGTAGGTCTTGAGAGTGGGATCGCCACACTGCCAGCACATCACGTTCACTTGTTGTAAGTTCATTATTTTCATTTTTGATGGCTGTAGATTTTGGGTGGAAATCTTTTGTCAGATTCCGTGCATTGGCAAAGCACTCTTTTGAATTTCCGTTGGCCGCATGTTGGTTGATGTTTTCGATGCAGCTCTTCATGTGTTCGCGTTTCTTTTTACGTAGAAGTTTTGCTGAGGCTTTCCTGGTGTATAGATAATCAGCTTGGGAGCTTCGGGTGTTCCTTGATAACCAGTTTTCTCGCAGTTTTTGTTTATGTTCACGGATTGGCGGCACTCGTCGTCAAACCATTCGTTGTGTGATTTCGGTGGTCGTTTTCCGATTGTAGTTTGTGCTGCGGCTATAATGGTTGATTGAAGCGTTTGCCATTCTTCTTGTATGTTTAATGGCATCTCAGAAGAGATGTTATGCTCTTCTATGTTTTGTGGTATTATTTCCTGATATCTATTCAGCGTTTCAGGATGTTTAAATGCATCGACATTCCAGCGCACGGTCTTTTTTGCTTGTCTATTAAATGTAGATGATAATTTGCACTTGTACTTAAAGATCACAAGCATATGATCGGTGTCCATATCAGCACCTCTGTATGATCGAACGTCCGTTACACTTGTAGAGTGTCTCCTAGAGATCATGACGTGATCGATTTGATTTTCCGTTCTTCCGTCATTTGATTTCCACGTTGCCTTGTGAATTCTCTGGAAGAAGGAAGTGCTGGAAATTACTAGATTATACATCATAGCCAGCTCGGCTGTGCGAAAACCGTTATTGTTGCTGGTATGATGCAAGCTGTTAGGGCCGATATGTGTTTTAAGTTCTGCAATCTTACCAATTTGAGCATTAAAGTCACCTACCACGATTTTTATATCGTGCCTCGGGATGTTATTGATGACTTCTTCGAGTTCTAGGAAGAACAGGTCTTTAATATCATCTGCTTTGTCTTCAGTAGGTGCATGAACATTGACGATCGTTACATTGAATTTTTGCGTGCGAATTCTCAGTGTGCATAACCGCGTATTAATTGGGCAGAAGTCGATAACATGCTGATTCACGCGACGGTGTATAAGAAAGCCAACTCCAAATTCTCCTCCGTTTTGATGACCGCAATAATAAAGAGTGTATCCTTTCGCTGTTTTATGGATTCCACTGCCTGGCCATCTTAGTTCTTGTAATGCCACTATATCCAGTGTGTAGCTCTCGACTTGTTGTGTGATTTTAGGAGATCTCCTGGTTTTCCAAGGCTTAGCACGTTCCAGGTTCCCATTTTTAAATCGTAGTCCGGGTACAGTTTCCGAGGTCGTTCTAATAATGAATCCGAGATATTCCGAGGCCTGTGTACAGAATTCATGACAATAATTTTTTTACGGAAATGGGGTGTTAGCCCTTCGCCCAACCCAAATTTTCGTGAACGGGTTCGTTCTGCATCTTAAGGTCACCAGAAACATCGTTTTTACAAGTTTATATAGCGAGCCGCTTGATCCAAACCAGATGCTCGCTGCAAGTCGCCCCTAACATGGAGAACAGACGCTTGAGTTGCATTGGTTTTATGGCGCCAATGACTCGCCTTGGTGCAGAATCATTGAGTATAAGCAGTATTTACTCAGCCTCTCTCAACTGCACCAACCTAATTCTGTTAGCGTTACCCAGGTAGCACGGCGTGGACGTATAATTTCGGATTTTCGCTACCCACTCTATGCTAGATCCCAGATCTAAAAAGAATTTTCAAAAACCTGACATGATAAAAAAGATAAAAGAATGGATATTGGAATTATATTGCTTGGAAAATTGGCCTGTCTATTGAAGGGATTTCTAGTGACGACGATAGTACGAAGATAATAATGCTCAAGAACACGGAGAAATATTTTTGAAGTTTTCAATTTATTTGATGAACTAGCTTCTGGTAAACGGTCGGCTATTGGCACACACACATCCGAAAGCGATTTACAAAGTGTGAAACGATCAACAGTTCCTTTTTTATTGCTAACAGGAACTAGAAGATTATTCAAATTTATACACTTGCTCCCAAGGCATAATGATCCATTTTTGTGGAAGAGAAATTCTAAAGAAATATTTCCTGATTTGAGCAAAATTTCTTCGAAATATCTCAGCGCTCCTCTATCAAAAGTGAAAGAGTGTTCAGCACAGGAGGAAATACATTTAAGCGTTCAAGAAATCGCCTCAGTTCTGAAAATGGAGAAATGTTAATGTTTTTGCATTATAATCTCAAATTTTATTACTGAGTTTTAGATTTTGTTATTCGATTTGTTTTAATTGAACTAATGTAGTTGTTAATTAATTTTTGTTTAGAACCTTTAAATTTTTCTTTTTTTTTATAATAATTAAAGAATTTTTTCCCGATTCAAAATACCAGTTGTCTACATTTAGAATTAATTGTGTTTAAAATGGGCTGAACTACGAAAAACACGTATGTTGATTGTTGATAATCGGCCAATTAATAGGATAAAAAAACCGGTAACAATAATTCGGCAAAATGGCCGATTACCGATTAATCGGTGCAACCCTATTAATACCTTTACACTATCGCAGTCTAATTTAAAACTAACTTTGGTTCTGCAAAAGGAATTCCTTATATATAATTCTTCTCTTCATATATAATTCTTAATTCTCTCAAATATTCTAGGTAAATCCATTCTTTACAAATAAAGCTCTAGATATTATGATGTAATCTAAGTAATTTTTTTGGATACATTTTATTTTATGTTTTGACCCTTTTTCTTAGAAACAATGTGATGTTGATTTTATTTTTGAAATATTGAATGTTGGCAATTGAGGAATATTGAATACAATTATGTTTTGTATTTCATTACGATTGTGTAGAATCGTAACAAATGACAAATATAAAATTAAAAGTACCAGCTTTCTATTCCAGCTACTTAATTTCAGTTTAAATAATCTTCGTTCTTTGTTTGAAAAATTTTCAGGATTCTTCTGTCAAATTATTCTATCAGACATTTTGATCGCATCTTCTTAATTGCCTGACGACTAATTTGTCAAAAGTAATTTTGTTAAACAAGTATTTGATATTCAAGCTTGAATTGTTTGCCAAATATTTTATGGCTACACAATTTTTTTGATCAAAAGACACATGTAGAATGTTATTGTTTTACGATTGATAATTTTTTGACACCGACCTTGAATGGTTAGTGGTTGGTTAACATGTGGTTCAAACAAAACTTTTTGTGTGTATGTTCGATCCCTTCAAGTATCAGAGCTAAAATTCTTGTTTAAATAATATAGAAACTATCCAAACCTATCGCAAAATGTGCAAAGACAAAGGCACTCGTGTAACTTATTCATCCGTATCTAATTTTATCTATCATAACTAATAGTATATTATGCTACGATCATGTAAAGACGGTTATTAATACACGAGCATTAACCGGGATACGAAACGAGCCGTAGGCGTGTTTCGTATGGTATATGGTATATGATACGAAGAACGGTAAATTACGATGGTATATGGTATATGGTACGAAGAACGAAAATTACAACGATAATTATTTTTTGCTGTCAGAAATTTTATTAATTACTAATTATTTTTTGCTGTCAGTGTTGCTAAATAATTTAATTCGTAAAATCAAAAAATTTTCGAAAAAATTTCAATGACTCGTGGTATTACAACCGAAAATTTCAATTTTCAAATTTCAAAGTTCAATTTTTTTTCCCATACGAAAATTTCAACAAACGTCAAATGCATAGCATGTTTGATTGAAAAACTATGGGTTTCTTTCTATTGATTAAAAATCTGTATCGTAATAAAATCTGTATCGAAATGAATATCATTATAAAACGGATTTCATAAGTGTATTTTTATAGTACGGGTGTAGAAAAATGTTTTTTCGTTGAATATATTGGTCATTACATCATAATACCTTAAACGCTTAAAATGTAAAACCTACCAATTAGATTAACGATAAACGTAATGCTAATGAGTTTTATTAATCTTAATTTAATCGTACTCAAAAATTAGCATTATTTTAAATTTTAATGAATTCTGAATTGAGTTTCTACAGTCAACGTGTGACATCTTTCTGATATTTCAATAATAATCTATAATTATTTTCGTTTGTGTTTATATACAAACATGTGAATGGAAATTTACCTGTTGTAAGCGTTTTGTATATTTGGACTAAATGTCAAACTTATTACAAATTCTATTTAATATATGTCCATATGGTTAGATTTTCTTATGATTTTTCATTGGTTTTGTGTAATGTAATTGTTTATAATTTTTTTTTGTAATAACAATCGACCTGTTTTTATCCAGTTTGATGATATTATTGTTTAAAACGCATACGGTCATAAATAAATTAATAAAATAATTAAGCTTGTATTTACCTAATTTAATTTGGATATTAATATTTATATAATTGTTACATTTTGATTGTGTTAAACCAATGCAAATAGTTTTTTTTTATTTTATTGGAACCTTTTATGACAAATGTTTGTAAATAACAAATATTTGCCAAAAAATGATCCAACCATGTTATTTTTATTGGTTATATTAATGAATGTGATAAGTTTCTAGAGCATGTGTTGGATTAGTAATAACAATAATAAATATTTACTACCGGTAAGATGATAGAATTTTGAAGAAATTACTTCAACCCATAGTGTCGATCGGAAACGATCTTAAAAAATCCTAATCTTTAGATTTTAAGACGAGTTGGTAGATGAAGAATTTTTTTTATTTTCGACAAAAGATTTAAGCTAGCGAAAATGTACTTTTAGGGTCATGATACATGTAAAAAATTGTCTTTAAGACATAAAAATATTCGCTTTGATTAGATGAGGGCCGGTAAAAATTTTTATTTTTTTTTGGGTCATACGACAAAATAGTTATTTATGAATCGAGGGCGGAAAAAAGACGATTACGCCCGCGGTTCATATTGAAGCCTTCTGCCTGAGTGTATGTACATTGTACAACGTTTTACGCACATCTGCACAACTAAATTGTAGAATAAATCAGTTTTTGAATTTGATAAACTTGCTAGACATTTTGAAAATTCGATATAAAACAACGAAAGTAGAAACCAAAAAGTTTTATTTGTCATTTGCAAAACAACATATTACAAAAATGAATTTTAAAAGTAAGTTTTATCGATAGTTAATTTATTCCCGGTTATTTAATTACAATTTAATTATTTAAACAAATTAAAAAAAAATAAATGAATGAAATACAATTAAATACGTGCAGATAAACGAACGAATAAATTTATTTTTCCACGACAGAGTTTTGACTACCTTGGGTATTTTAAAATTCAATAACTTTAAGTTCTGTTCATCGATTTTGATAAAACTCTGCACATAAGTTTTTAGAGTGGTTTCACATAGTTTTGCATCCCTACTCTCACACTCCTCCGGTTCGTCACTTCCTACAAATAAATTATTTTATTGGGTTTTAACGCCATTAGTTAATTACACTACATCATACTATCATAAAATTATTTTTATAAAACTTGGTATATAATTTTGTAATTTATAAAAACCAAAATAGTTCTGGATGCCAATATCAGATTTTCCACTTGCGTTGAAGCCTGAAGGGGTTATATCCACAGTATAGCCTACAGTTTTGAAGCGGTGAAACTTAGATAAAACATTTCATTCAACATGAGAAGGAATTCATTAATTCTAGGGGTGTACTGCACAAAGCGGTGAATGGTAATTGGTATACTATACAATTGCTTATGTTTGTTGGGATACTACAGTCTTCAGCTGTTTGTTTGTTAATCTTCAACACTGATAACAGATTTTGGTTAAAATTAGTAGTTAAGGTTCACAATAATTCGACTGGCCATCATTGGTTTGCCACGCTTGGTAAAATGTTGTACACGTACTTTTATTGCATTATGTTTCTAAACTTAAAACTAAGAATACTTTATGGTAACAGTTAGCTATCAATTAAAGTATTGAATGGAAATAAAAATATTATTCTTGTTTTGATTTCTAATTTTAACCGCGATTTTTTTTTTGGTGTGAGGGTAGAGATGTAAAAATACCACATTTTAATTTTGGATTTTTGAGATCAATTAAACTCAAGTAAGTAAAGAAGTAATTGGATTTTTTTCAATTCAAAGGTATGGTTTGAAGTTTCTCAGAAAAAAACTCCACCTCACATTTTTCGTGTTTCGGTTGGGATTCGAACCTACCTCGTCAGTGCCCGGCTCGAATCCTTGGGCAGACACGCTATCGATTACGCCGTTGAGACGATTACAATTTCAAAGTTGAAACTTCTTCATCACTTATTTATTTTTACTTAAGTTGAATTTTTCCACTGTCATTAGACTCCATATTATGGAAATGTTTTTACATTATATGGGATTTTTTGCATTAAATTTCTAGACAATGCTTTGTGTGAATTCATAGAATGGGGAATATTTTTATTCTGATTACCATCCTAAGTCACGATTGTATAATCATTATTGATTGTTTCCAATCAATGTGAAATCAATGGCTGATACTTGGTCAATTTGTAGTCCTATATATATTAACATTAGACTACGTTACGAGAATTTAAATTAATTTTGGATTTTTGAGATCAATTAAACTCAAGTAAGTAAAGAAGTAATTGAAATTTTTTCAATTCAAAGGTATGGTTTGAAGTTTCTCAGAAAAAAACTCCACCTCACATTTTTCGTGTTTCGGTTGGGATTCGAACCTACGTGGAGTTTTTTTCTGAGAAACTTCAAACCATACCTTTGGATTGAAAAAATTCCAATTACTTCTTTACTTACTTAAGTTTAATTGATCTCAAAAATCCAAAATTAATTTAAATTCCCGTAATGTAGTCTAATGTTAATACATATAGGACTACAAATTGACCAAGTGTCAGCCATTGATTTCACATTGATTGGAAACAATCAATAATGACTATACAATCGTGATTTAGGATGTAAATTAGAATAGAAATGTTCCCCATTCTATGAATTCACACAAAGCATTGTCTAGAAATTTAATGCAAAAAATCCCATATAATGTAAAAACATTTCCATAATATGGAGTCTAATGACAGTGGAAAAATTCAACTTAAGTAAAAATAAATAAGTGATGAAGAAGTTTCAACTTTGAAATTGTAATCGCCTCAACGGCGTAATCGATAGCGTGTCTGCCCAAGGATTCGAGCCGGGCACTGACGAGGTAGGTTCGAATCCCAACCGAAACACGAAAAATGTGAGGTGGAGTTTTTTTCTGAGAAACTTCAAACCATACCTTTGAATTGAAAAAATTCCAATTACTTCTTTACTTACTTGAGTTTAATTGATCTCAAAAATCCAAAATTAATTTAAATTCCCGTAATGTAGTCTAATGTTAATACATGTAGGACTACAAATTGACCAAGTGTTAGCCATTGATTTCACATTGATTGGAAACAATCAATAATGACTATACAATCGTGACTTAGGATGTTAATTAGAATAGAAATGTTCCCCATTCTATGAATTCACACAAAGCATTGTCTAGAAATTTAATGCAAAAAATCCCATATACCGTATTTTATATTTTTTGTATAATACTGGGTATTAAACATTATATCGTCGCTTTAATAATGAAACAACGTATTCGCAAAAGTGTAGTTGCGAGATAATTGGGTTTAAAGATTTTTCGATTTTCTGATTTTCGTAAACTCGGCAGCACTATTGAATGAATAAAGATATTGGAAAAAAAATTTATACTAATTAATCTTGACTAATTTCCCCACAACATATTAAAATTTCACATTGGTACCTGCTGGCTTTTCTACCTAAAAAGAGGTGAAAAGTCAATCAGGTACCTTATACGTTATTTCAAATTTCATATACGTTATTTTATTTTGCATGTACTTCCATTAAGCCTAAAACTAATTATTATTGATCTAACGCATGATATTCTTACAATTTTTTATTTATATGAACCGGCATATCATGTAGTCATGAATGATGCTTATACAATATTTTAGATTTACCATTTCGTGTGGCGATCGTAATGTATGTAAAGTATACGACACTGATTTTACCCAAGTTATTATTCTGTAGGAATTGAAATATCGTACATGCATTTACGTTGTTTCAATATTTAACCAAATTCAAATTTGCATGTACGTTAATTAACAATATATTAATTTTCACCCCCAGTTATAAAATAATTGGAAAATGTTAAAATGCCACTCTATAGACATCCTTATGGGGAATGCAGCGCACCCATTATATAATAACAACGTATATATGGCATACGTTATTTCATTATTAAGGCGACGATATAATCATAGAAAAATTAAAATGCCGCGTAAAATTTGCTTCTGTTACTTTAATTTAAAATTTACTACTATAACCAAATCATTTTAAATATTATTAAAAGTAAAACACATTTCATTCATAATTCATTCGATTTTTATTATGTACAAAAAAATTACACAAATAAAATTTGAAATTATCAGTAATAACTAATATTTTTATGATACATATTTAAATACCTTCCTCTTCGTCATCATTTTCATCTTCACCTTCATCTGATTCAGTTTGTTCTGATTCTGATTCATACGTGGTCTGATACTGATGAGTAGTTTCAACTTGTTTTGTCCCTTCAGCCATTTTATCTATACTTTCATGTAGATTGGATTCTAAACATTTTCCATTGAAAAGCTATTGAACCTGTAAATTATGTTTAATATAAACCAACTTTGCGGCTCGTTGATCTGTAAGCCGATTTCTTCTTGCGGTATGAATTAAACCTTAGGTCGAAAAAAATCTTTCTGTTGCGGCGGAAGATATAGGACATTGCAATACAGCAGATGCTATTTTCTATAACTCTGAAGAACCACAAATACCTTTCCACCAAGTTACAGCATCGATAGAACTTCCATCAGTTCGTTTTTGTAAGCTGTTCCATACAAAATCCTTTTTCCATAATCCTTCACAATTTCGATATAAAGCTAAATCGGTAAGAACATCTGTTTCATTTGTTGTTGATGTTTTAGTTATTTCAGATATAAAGGATACTGCTCCAACACTTTCTTCGCCACTAACAAGATTTCCCTTAGCGTATGGATCAAGCAAATGGGCTGCTTTATCAATGTCAGTGACGACTAGGTTTTTGCGATCTTGTAATAATTTCATTATTTTTTTTTTCTTAATTTTTGTTGCTAAACAAGTTTTTATTTTTTCTGTAAAAAGTTTTTTCAATTCATGAAATGCAGGAATAAATGCAGAAATAACATATTTGTCGGCCTCCAATTATGTTATTTGATTAAAAATAGGTTCAAGTAATTCATGCACTTAATTAACTTTTATCCAAAAAATGTCGTTATCTAAAATATCTGTTGTGGTTCTCTTTTTAAGAATTGATGATGCTTCTGGACAAATTGCAAGACGTTGCAGTACGTGTTTATTTTGTAATAAACTATCGAAACAACAAACACTTAACCCTATCTCGTGCTAACTGGTAATTTCAAACTATTGAATTGTTTCCTGCCTTTTCCTATTTCATTTTGGTATTTTTTCAACATGTTATTTAGAATATGAGAATGTTTAATCTCCTTTACAATATTTTTAGATTGATTCTCAATTGAGATGAAAGTTGGCAGTTTCATGATATCCTTTATCAAAAGATTTAAAATATGTGTAACACAACCATGGAATGCAATAACTAAATCAGGTTTTCTTTCTTTAATGACATACCATGATTTCTTCATGTTTGCCGCGTTGTCAGTTACTATCGATATAAGTTTTTGTTCACCAACTTCTGCTATAACTTCCAACACTAGCTTTGCCATATAATTGCCATATAAATACCTAAAATGAAAGCATCATGTCTTAACCAAAATATGTTCAATCAAACATTTTGAAATGTATATTTTTCATACCTGGTTTTTCATACCTGGGTGGTTATTTTGTAGTGTTATCTCACTAGGTGAGATAAAAAGTGAGATAAATATTTGTCTTTAATCGTTTATATTAGATAAAAGAAATAATTTAAACATAATTTCTTTATCTCACTATTTATCTCACCTAGTGAGATAACACTACAAAATAACCACCCTGATATATACTTTGCAGACGAAGCTTTAGAAATAACCGTTTGCTCAATATCCTTATACTCCGAATTTAATAATGGTGTTGACAATTGATGCCGATTTCGTAATTTTAAACTGGGTCGAATTCTTTTAAATGCGGCTTTCCAATATTTATTTTTCGTGAAACTTAATGGTGTTCCTGTTGCAAAGCATGCTCGGACCAAAAGACTCCAAATCGCGTTCTTAAATATATAAATTACTAGATAAACATATTATAAAATAAACAAACAGCAAAACTTACTTGTTCATTTTCACTAACTCTGTCGATAAAACTATCCAACATATTGCGCTCAATTTCATTCACACTTGTAGTTGCATACGTCGCAGGTATCTTGGAAGAATTTAGTGGTAGCTGTCGTGTGGTACTTGCAGCCTGTAATTCATTTGAACAATCTTTTCTTGTTGATTCTAGATTTAAAAACGTCTTCATTGAAATCAAACGATGTGAATTCACAATGAGGCACGGTCGTAATATGCTACCTTAAAAAATCGACTGCCATCATGGTAAATATAGCGCTTTTGTGAATGACGGTTTTGGCTATTCGAACCCGGGTAGCTCGAAAACGCTCCTACATGGAGCATGAACGCTATACACAAAAAAAATTGCTGTATCTCTAGAACACTATATGTTCAAAACCGTTGGCTAAGTCAACCTGTGATCAGCATTGCCAATATTTTCATTGGAAAAAGAGATTTTGTTTCGACAAATGAGTTTATATATTTTATAAAACCAATAATCATTTTTTTAAACAGTAACTATTAATCATACTTCTTAGAATGAAAAATGACAAATTAATAAAAGTCAATTACAAAATAATGGTTAATATTCCTCAAATTTATCATTTTATTATTCCTCTTTTATTTATTAATTTAAATTAATGTCAAATTCTAGATATTTTACGACTTCAATAAATACAAAACTCTTATGGTGATCTGTGTCATTATCTTAGTATTTGTTAAAAACAAATAAAAAAAATCTTTCCACGACATCGTCCTTAGCCTTTTGGATATTATAAATATTTTAGAGTGTTTTTGTTAAACTTAACTATTCTAACTATAGTAGTTACTTCGGTGTGAAAACCCTAGTATTGCAATCTCGATCCAAATCTTACCCTCAATTTTTGGTTTTTCTCGATGTTTTAGGCCATAACAGACGACAACTATAAAACTACTTGAGCGATTTCAAAAATTTCTAAAAATAGGTTTATTCAAACATACTATTCTTGTTTTTATTCCTAATTTTAGCAGCAATTTTTTTCTGGGGTGATGGTGTTAACGTCAACCCATTCGGATTTTGCCTTTACTCCTTAGCATTAAACATATTTCAGTTATCATAAGTCATTAGCGAGGATATTGAGCACTTGGTGGGAAGTACCAAATCCGGTAATAGGCTGTGGAATATAAGAGCTAAAAGGACGATGTGCTGGATAACTGTATCTGTTCCAGCTCCTGTTCGAAAGAGTGTCAACAAAGATTTTGCTTAATGTTTATTTTGTAGTAACTTCGAAAGTGAAGAACTCTTGATGGTCGGCATCTGTATATGAAACCAGGAGCTTGATTATTGTATTACAATTTTGTCATCGTTGTGTGTTAAGAATGATTTGCATACATTTTGTTATCCATTTTTTTGACAAACATATAATGGGAAACATTTTGAACTAGAAACATTTGACACATAAAAGTAGTTATTTGGTTGACATGAAATATGAGTGAATTCAGTTTCAGCTACTCCTAACTAATAATAGGAACAGTTGTAAAATATCATTTAGTTGCACATTAAATGTTTTTTTACACATGTTGTTATAAATGAAAAGATGCGTTTATGCGAAAGGGAAAAGTATTGGTAGAAGTTTTTTGAGTGATTCCAGCTGCATTGATAACTAATTTTTTTCTGACATGAAAAAGAGTTGAAGAATTTTTTGAAAAAATTCAGTATCTTTGACGCTTTGCAGAAAACTTCTATCTTTAGATAGTTTTATCCTAACATGTAGCAATGTAAGGGACTCTTTCATTTTCTTCAAGGCAAAAGTAGCATGTTGGACTATTGGCCAATCCAAGCTTTACCTTATGTTTATTCACATGATGTAAACATGTTAGTAGTCCCACTATTCGTCTACAGTCGAATGCGACCGGGTCAGATTCAACAGAAAAACGGTGGTTTGTCGACTCGGAGACCTTGCAACCTTCTGTGTTCCTCCATTGGGAGAACCTGTTCGACTAGCGAACTAATCCTACCTTTCGATATACCAATTGTTGATTCACGGTCTATGAACTCTCTTGGAGAGCTTTTTTGTTCCCGAGATTTCTAGAGACTGTGCCCTGGTGTCCATACCAGTGATATGCTCTTTTTTTGGGCGAGTTAATTCAAGGACCTAGAGCATTTCTGCTTTATTTCTGATTTAATAGTGTAATTGATCAGAACTTTTTGAGCAGCTCGGTTATCAGTAAAAATATGGTTACCTTACCACACCACTATAGCTCCATTGCTCGCCTGGATGCTTCATTTATGAGGAATACTTCAGCCTGAAAGACTACAGTATTCGTCATGTGAAATTGCCGCCCAAGAACTTCATTTTTGAACTCGAATGTAGCTGCTGTACCATATTCAGTGAGTGATCCATCTGGGTAGATGTTCAACGTGTTGGTTGCACTGCCCAATAGCAAACCGGCTACAGACTAGTCCTCTATCGTTGGCATTACAACTCTATACTGCTTTTGAGAGACTGTTAGAGGTACTGTGTCATCCGTCGGCATGGAAAAAAATCTCAGATGTTCTTCCAAATCCCTTCCCTCTTGGTAGTTCGCAGGAGTTTGAGCCGTTTTGTAGCCTCAACCGCCTCCATTCTTACAAATACATGCAGGGTGAAAGCCATAAAAAACAGGTAAATTCGTTGGAGGCAATCAGTAGACCATTTCCGGAGTCAACCCTTATTTACCACTAAAAAACTTCATGCACTGTCACAGAACTTTAGCTGCGTTTGCGCATGTGGTCTCAACATGAGCAGCCCAGTTGAGCCGCTTATTGAAAGTAATACCAAAATACACTATCATGGAGTGTTAATGTGTCATTAGTATTACTGATGGAAGGAAGAGTGAAGCTTAAATTCCTCAGCGATGGGCTTAATCGATTTACAGTACTTTTCGTAAGACCTTTTCTATGATTTACGAATGAGCCTTTTGAAAAATTTCCTTGCTTCGCGGTACAGTACATAGCTAATGACTAATAAGTATAGTTGGACAATTTTAGCTCTTTGCAGACAAATGTCAACAAATAAATAATTTTAAATAAAAAGCATTTACGCTAAATGGAGAGGCTTTGTAGGAACAGTTGGAATGGAAAATATCGGGCGCTATTCCCGAACACATATTTGTCAATCGACAATATTGTCCCCTTTACCAAAATGTTTTACAACTTTGTGTAAAAATGGTACTGCATAACACAAATTTGTGTATCATATAGGTTTGTATCTTAGTTAAGACATTATTTATTTATTTATTTATTTATTTATTTATTTATTTATTTATTTATTTATTTATTTTATAGAAAGAAATCTAAGCCTATGATTTCACATAATATTAAATTAAGATTAATAAATATTAACTAAGGATAGGAATACTAATTTCCAAATTACAAAATAAAAAAGAAACAAACAAAAAAAAAAAAACAAAATAAAGAAACAAACAAAACAGATAAAACCAAGAGTAAAACATTAAAATCATTTAAAATAAAATTGTCAAAAATTATACTAATTATACTCTTATAAAATATACTCTATACAATACAAAATTACAAACTAGCAATGATTCGAAGGACTGATTTGTGCTTTAGTGTAGTATTCTTTAATCTTGTTTTTCAAATTACATTTATCTATATTAAACTCAAAAAGATGTGATATTTCATTAAAGGAAGATGCCATGGCATTAATTGGTTCAAACCTCCCATACTTGGTTCTGTGGTATTGGATGTGTAAAAACTCGTGTCTGCGAAAGTTTTTTGCCGGGACGTTAAATAATATATTTTCAACAATAGGAGAATTTATGTGTCCGTTTATGATGTTTGACAAGAAACAAGATGATAGCAGTTTCCTTCTATCACACAGGTTAAGGATATTGTGAGTATGGCATCGTTCTAAATAAGGTGGCAAACGTGCAATATTTTCATGAAATGGAATTTGTGGGTCATATATTCCTCCGTTTTTGTAGTATAGGAATACAAGAAATTTTTTTTGAACTTTTTCAATTCGGTCTTCATACACTGCGTGATAAGGGTTCCATACCTGAACGGCAAATTCTATCTGCGAACGAACATAAGCAAAGTAAAGCCTTAATATGCAGTCTATATCATATATTTCTTTCGTCCAACGTTTTAAAAACCCAAGCATTTGATTCGCTTTAGCTATAGATATATCAATGTGTTTACTAAATGTTAGATTTTGTGAAAAATTTATTCCCAAATCTCTAACTTCATTAACTTTTGTCAATTGTGCGTTATTTATACTATAGCTGAATTGGATTGGATTTTTTTTCCGATAATGACTAATAACCTTACATTTACTGATATTCAGTTCTAAATTCATCCTACTACACCATTCATTGATATTGTCAACGTCGTCCTGAAGAAGAATACAATCCTCCACAGTGTTGATGATTTTAAAAACTTTCATATCATCAGTATAGATAAGTATATGAGCATTACTGATGACCTTTGTTATTCCATTTATAAAACATAAAAAAAACCATGGACCCAAATGAGAACCTTGTGGAACACCAGATGTGACATTGATGGAGTGAGAATATTTTCCGTCTATGCAAACGTACTGACTCCGATCTGTTAGATAAGATTTTATTCACAGTATAAACTGTTTCGAGAAGCCCGATTCATATAAAGAGTTCAAAGTTTTCATGTGGCTACACGAATCAAAGGCTTTACTAAAATCTGTGTGAATTGTGTCCACTTGTTTGTGCGCTTCAATAGCTTTTAAAGTAAAACTAGTATATTCTATCAAATTAGTGACCGTCGATCTACCTGGAAGAAAACCATGTTGGTGAACTGATATAGAGTTAGTTAACTGTTCCTTAAACATATTACAAATAACGGCTTCAAAGAGCTTAGGAATCATAGATGTACAAGATACCCCTCTATAACACTTTATATCATTTCTGTGCCCTGATTTAAAGATAGGTGTAATTTTTGATACCTTCCATTTTTCAGGGAAATAATGAGAAACAAGCGATTCATTGAATAATATTGCCAAAGGAACAGACAACTCAGTACTAAACCTCTTAAGAATATAAGATGGTATTCCGTCAGGACCACACCCATCATTAAAGTTGTTAAGAGTTTCAATGATGGTTTGCTCCGTTATTCTAGGTATATCTATACATGAACTGCTATGGTCATTTGACATTTCTTCAAATTTATGATTGTGAATATCCTCGTCCTTGTATACGGATTGAAAGAAATCTGCAAACATGTTACTAATTTCTTGTTCATCTGAAGAATGAACATCATCCAAGGACATGGTTTTTGGGAAGTCGGGCGTTTCACGTTTGGACCGAAAATATTTCCAAAAATGCTTCGGATCAGATTTGATTTTCGTTTGCAGGTTTTCCATATATTTAGCGAATCTCTCTTTATAATAATTATCAAAAACGTTAAGACGTTCCTTAAAAATGTCAGATGTACATGTGGTAGTATTAAGAAGCATATTACGGTAAGCTTTACTCTTTTTATTTTTTAAATTAATTAAGATATTATCATACCAAGGAGGATATTTTTCTTTGGTAATAGTTTTTACATATGGAACAAATTTTTCAAATCCAATCGAAACTAAATTATAAAAATTATCCACACTTTCATTTATATTGTCATGTTTAAGTTCCGATTGCCAGTTTATGCCCCTTAAAAATCCAGTGAAACCCTCTTGTATCCTTTTAAAGTCTAAACGAAATTCAGTAACATTTACCGACCGATCAGATACCTTATTACTCTTTAATTTGAAAGATATTTCCAGACTTTTATGATTAATGTCGTTCACTACAAATGGACACTTAGATTCCGCAATATAACTGAAATCGGGTTCGTTAACAAATATTAAATCAAGGAATTTGTTCCTGTCGTTACAAATATGATTTAATTGGTACATACCAAGGGAAAAAATGGTATCGATGAACACTGATTCAATATTATTTGTTACATTGGATGGAAGCATACAATTAGATTCCTCATCAAAGTTCCAGGTTAAATTAGATAAATTAAAATCACCAAAAACTAAAACTTTGTCTTCAGGATTAATGTCCAGGCAAATTTCACTAATTACCTCACAACAATTAGCATAAACCGTATACAATGAAGATGGTGGAATGTATACGACAAATAAAAATATAATTTGTTTCCCAAGATTAATTTTAACACAAAGCATTTCAAGACAGTCAAATGATAATTTAATACACTCACTTATGAAGTTAGATTTAATTGCTATAAGAACCCCCCCGCCAGACTTTTTGTGGCTGGTCAGCTTCGAGCGGTCACATCGATACACAATATATTCAGGTGGAAAAAATTCAGAGCTGATTATGTTTACGTTCAAAGATGTTTCACACAGGATGTATCCGAAAAATTCCGATTTTAAGACAAAATTATGGAATTCCGCTGCTTTAGAAGACATTCGATTTACATTTTGATAATATAATGTAAGGAAATCTTCTCCTTGCGGGGAACGGAAACCGTTGTTCTTATTATTGTTATAACCTTTCTTTGACAAATTTTTTGGTGATACGTTTTTATATTTAACCGCTACACGATTATGGATTGTTGGCCGTTTACATAAAAATTTTGATTTTTTGGACGCCATGCAAATTCTTGAACAAGTAATCCTGCAGGCCATAAGTTTTTATTCGCCACTGTTTTGAAGTGTGCTACAGGAACACTTATTCTATATGACGCATAGTCACACGAAACTCCGTTTATTATTCTAGTTGGAAGCCTGATGGGATTAGCCCCATCCACTTTTAGTGTGGTTTGTATATATTCATGTATTGCGTCATCGGTGACTGATTTATCCAATCTACTAACAAATACCCATTTTCTTGGCGCAACCGGGGAAATTTTGTCTGCCGTGTTGTCAGGAATTTCAAGAATGTGTTCATTTTTTGAAGAATTGTCAATCATACTAGTAGTAGAAATATCAGAAACTAATTGAATATCTTTCCCACCGCTAGACTTTGGTTTAATAGTTTCCTGAACTATCTCTTCATTACACTCACTAAGTTTACTGATTTCTGCCAGCGGTATATCCGGGTTGAATTTAGTAGAAACCATATTGTCCAGCACAATGGAAGATTGTAATTTATTGTGAGATTTCATTGTAATCTGCAGATCGTCAATTACTCCTTTTATTGCATTAACAGATCAATTTAATGTTTTATCACAATCCATTATTTGACTTTGCAATTTAGAAATATTTTCTGTAATTAAAATGTTATCTGCGTGATGTGTAATAATATTTTTACTTCTAATCATTTCCAGCTCGTCAGAAACAACATGAACTGAACTGCTGATGTTTTTAAGGCTATTTTGAATTTTTAACAAACTTGTTTGATTTTCCTTTGAAATTGTTAGGGCTTCTTCACAAATTTTCCCAATGTTATCAATTTTGTTATTGCTAATTATTACCTCATCACTTAGTGATGACCATTTATCATCAAGCATTTTGATTTTGTCCGCTGTGTATTCTGAACTATTGGCAATACTTGTAATTTTTTCAAGAAGTTCTACGTTTAATATCTTATAAGCTCGGATAATGTGGGCTGGTTTAGTTTCTGAACATCGTATACACATATTCGAATTTCTTTTAGATTTTTTGCAGTCTCTGTTTTTGCAGGCTAGGTGCAAAGTCAGATCACAACCCTCACAATTGACCGATGTCATCCTCTCATCGGTTGCAAAATTGATAGAAGCACTGCTGCTACCTCGGCTAACTGGATCTTGCAAATTGGCGTCACATCAACATGGCTTTAGGAAAGCACATAGTACAACGACCGCTCTTCATAAAATTCAAAACCAAATCAGCGATGGTCTTAACCAAAAACAACCCTGTGCTAGAACAATTTTAGTTGCACTTGACCTGTCAAAAGCTTTCGATACAGTGTCACACGCTGCACTACTGAACGACATATTCAATACTAATCTGCCAGGTCTAATAAAGCGCTGGTTGAGCAACTACCTAAGAGGCTGCCAAACATACGTTGAGTTCCGTAACTGTAGATCTAAGATGGGGGTGCTTAGACATGGAGTTCGACAAGGAGGAGTTCTCTCACCTTCAACACAAAACTTAAAAACAGGAATAACGCACTAAAAGCTCTAGCGGGTAGTTCGTGGGGTAAAGATAAAAACATTACAATAACAGCTTATAAAGCAATAGGAAGGCTTTTCATAAATTACGCTGCCCCCATATGGACACCTCAAGTCGCTGACAACCATTGAAATAAGTTATAAATCACACAGAACGCAGTCTTGCGTACAGATCATCTACACGAGGAATGCCAACATATTGCCGGTCCGTGAACATAACGAAATGCTTACCAAACAATATCTTTGGGCCTGTCATAAAGAGCAACATCCCTGCAATGATACCTTATACATG
>OY856186.1:361586301-361633994 GCA_963693315.1 Diogma glabrata | reverse complement strand
GTGGTAACTGTCGTATAGTTAGAGATGTTAAAATACCGTATTTTATTTTTTTTGTATAATACAGCGTATTATACATTGTATTATACAAAATAAAATACCATATATTCTGTTCAAAAGGGTAATAGCCGAGATAACATGTGAAGGGTACAACAACAAAAAATGAATTCCATCATCATTTTGAATTCCATCTAATTAATTTTTTTCTAAATATCTAAACTTGGATATCTTATCGTTATTTTTATCCTGATGCTTAGTTAATATTTATTATATATAATCTATCCTGATGCTTAGTTAATATTTATTTCACCTTCATTCGCTGGCTGCTACTGTATTTATGATTTTTATTCAGATTGGATCCTTACCATTTCCCATGAATAAACTGTTAGAGGTCTAAACCATGTTTGACATAAACGAGATAATTACTTTTGGTATGATTTAGGCTGCATATCGAAAATGATGTTTCTGTTACAGTGAAAGATGTGGAACAATGCAAATTAGAAGATGCTACATTCTGAATAGCCACAAACTCAATTTCATCAAGTTATAAAACAAATACAACTCTGCTATCGGTTTCATAATGGGTATTTTGAGATTTTTGTGCATGGTTGATAAATCTGAACGTATAAAAGAAACGTTCAACATGTTATCTGGGGCCACCCAAAGCTATTAAATTGAGTGGCAAATATATGTTTCAAAATTTTGATTTGCTCCCTTAAAAAATTCACTGTAACGATTGCTTCTCAACAATTATAATCGATTGTTGATATTTGTGTTCTGTTGATATAAGAACAATCTTGGTACAACAGAAATTTAAAAATTATTTAGAAACGCACACTAGCAAGGCGTACAAATAATTCATTTCCTCGGTGTCGTTTATAGATGTAGTAGTAGACAAATTTTTACAACTATAAATTCTTTTAATAATCCACGCGCAATTTTAGTAAAAGGGCTATTTGCTACTTCGCGTGCCATCAGAATCAAAAATATTTTTTATATTAATAAAATACCTTGTATTTTACAACGTTTTGGACAATACGGTATTTTACGTATAATACCGCGTATTATACAATTGTATTAAACACTTTTACATCACTACGTATAGTACTTGCAGCCTGTAATTCATTTGAACAATCTTTTCTTGTTGATTCATTACAATGGATTCTAGATTTAAAAACGTCTTCATTGAAATCAAACGATGCGAATTCACAATGAGGCACGGTCGTAATAAGCTACCTTAAAAAATCGACTGCCGTCATGGTAAATATAGCGCTTTTGTGAATGACGATTTTGGCTATTCGAACCCGGGTAGCTCGAAAACGCTCCTACATGGAGCATGAACGCCATACACAAAAAATTTGCTGTATCTCCAGAACACTATATGTCCAAAACCGTTGGCTAAGTCAACCTGTGATCAGCATTGCCAATATTTTCATTGGAAAAAGAGTTTTTGTTTCGACAAATGAGTTTATATATTTTATAAAACTAATAATCATTTTTTTAAACAGTAACTATTAATCATACTTCTTAGAATGAAAAATGACAAATTAATAAAAGTCAATTACAAAATAATGGTTAATGTTCCTCAAATTTATCATTTTATTATTCCTCTTTTATTTATTAATTTAAATTAATGTCAAATTCTAGATATTTTACGACTTCAATAAATACAAAACTCTTATAAACGGTGACCTGTGTCATTATCTTAGTATTTGTTAAAAACAAATAAAAAAAATCTTTCCACGACATCGTCCTTAGCCTTTTGGATATTATAAATATTTTAGAGTGTTTTTGTTAAACTTAACTATTCTAACTATAGTAGTTACTTCGGTGTGAAAACCCTAGTATTACAATCTCGATCCAAATCTTACCCCCAATTTTTGGTTTTTCTCGTTGTTTTAGGCCATAACAAACGACAACTATAAAACTACTTGAGCGATTTCAAAAATTTCTAAAAATAAGTTTATTCAAACATACTATATACTCTTGTTTTGATTCCTAATTTTTCCAGCAATTTTTTTTCTGGGGTGATGGTGTTAACGTCAACCCATTCGGATTTTGCCCTTATTCCTTAGCATTAAACATATTTCAGTTATCATAAGTCATTAGCGAGGATATTGAGCACTTGGTGGTAAGTACCAGATCCGGTAATAGGCTGTGGAATCGAAGAGCTAAAAGGACGATGTGCTAGATAACTGTATCTGTTCCAGCCCCTGTTCGGAAGAGTGTCAACAAAGATTTTGCTTAATGTTTATTTTGTAGTAACTTCGAATGTGAAGAACTCTTGATGGTCGGCATCTGTATATGAAACCAGAATCTTGATTATTCTATTATAATTTTGTCATCGTTGTGTGTTAAAAATGATTTGCATACATTTTGTTATCCATTTTTTTGACAAACATATAATTGGAAACATTTTGAACTAGAAACAATTGACACATAAAAGTAATTATTTGGTTGACATGAAATATGAGTGAATCCAGTTTCAGCTACTCCTTACTAATAATAGGAACAGTTGTAAAATATCATTTACTTGCACATTAAATGTTGTTTTACAAAAGTTGTAATAAATGAAAAGATGCGTTTATGCGAAAGGGAAAAGTATTGATAGAAGTTTTTTGAGTGATTCTAGCTACACTGATAACTAATTTTTTTCTAACATGAAAAAAAGTTGAAGAATTTTTTGAAAAAATTCAGTATCTTTGAAGCTTTGCAGAAAACTTCTATATTTAGATAGCTTTATCCTAACATGTAGCAATGTGAGGGACTCTTTCATTTTCTTTAAGGCAAAAGTAGCATGTTGGACTATTGGCCAATCGAAGCTTTACCTTATGTTTATTCACATGATGTAAACATGTTAATAGCCGCACCAGTCGAATGCGACCGGGTCAGATTCAACAGAAAACCGGTGGTTTGTCGACTCGGAGACCTTGCAACCTTCTGTGTTCCTCCATTGAGAACCTGTTTGACTAGCGAACTAATCCTACCTTTCGATATACCAATTGTTGATCCACGGTCTATGAACTCTCTTGCAGAGCTTTTTTGTTTCCCAGATTTTTCGAGACTGTGCCCTGGTGTCCATACCAGTGATATGCTATTTTTTTGGGCGAGTTAATTCAAGGACCTAGAGCACTTTTGCTTTATTTCTGATTTAATAGTGAAATTGATCAGAACTTTTTGAGCAGCTCGCGGTTATCAGTAAAAATATGATTACCTTACCAGACCACTATAGCTTCATTGCTCGCCTGGATGCTTCATTTATGACGAATACTTCAGCCTGAAAGACTAGTATTCGTCATGTAAATTGCTGCCCAAGAACTTCATTTTTGAACTCGAATGCAGCTGCTGTAGCATATTCAGTGAGTGATTCATCTGGGTAGATGTTCAACGTGTTGGTTGCACTGCCCAATAGCAAACCAGCTACAGACTATTCCTCTATCGTTAGAATTACAACTCTATACTGCTTTTGAAAGACTGTTAGAGGTACTGTGTCATCAGTTGGCATGGAAAAAATCTCAGATGTTCTTCCAAATCCCTTCCCTCTTGGTAGTTCGCAGGAGTTCGATTACTGATGGAAGGAAAAGTGAAGTTTAAATTCCTTAGCGATGGTCTTAATCGATTTACAGTACTTTTCGTAAGACGTTTTCTATGATTTACGAATGAGACTTTTGAAAAATTTCCTTGCTTCGCGGTACAGTACATAGCTGATAAGTATAGTTGGACAATTTTAGCTTTTTGCAGACAAATGTCAACAAATACATAATTTTAAATAAAAAGCATTTACGTTAAATGGAGAGGCTTTGTAGGAACAGTTGGAATGGGAAATATCGGGTGCTATTCCCGAACACATATTTGTCAATCGACAATATTGTCCCCTTTACCAAAATGTTTTACAACTTTGTGTAAAAATGGTACTGCATAACACAAATTTGTGTATCATATAGGTTTGTATCTTAGTTAAGAAATTATAATAGATTATAACACATTTTTGGTACTAAATTCGAAATAAACCAATCAAAAATGTAGTTTTATTCTTTAAATATTCAAAATAAAATTAAAAAATATTTTTAATAGACTAATATGTTAATATAAATTAATATGTTGATTGTTTTCAGATCAAAGACTCTTTCCCCCAAAGATATTTTATTCAGTATGTGTGATGAACCAGTAGGTGAATGTTAAAACATTCGTTTATTGTGTTTCACAGTTTCAAATGACCTACTCTGGAACGATCACAAAATGGCGATGGCTAGAAAACTCGGCGTCCTAAATAGATGCAAAAAAATTTTCACTCCATACCATTTGCTCCTTGTTTATAAGTCCTATATTCGTCCCTGCATGGAGTACTGTTGTCAAGCTTGGGGTGTTGCTTCTGTTTCCATCTTGGCCTTCTTTGACTCTGTTCAAAAGCGGACTATACGAATTGTGGGTGATCGGCCTGGTTGACATCAAAACTTGATTCCCTACAACATCGTCGCGCTGTTGCTGACTCGTTGTTTTTTTATAAATATCGTCTCAAGAGTGCTCAGATGAAATCAACAGCATCACGCCTCAAACTTATTCTTACCCCGTTTCACTTGGCAATCGGCTAGCGTGACCAGTCAAACGGTCGAGATCCCGCGCTGTCATACCGGCAGATCGCAGAAAGACTTCTTTGTCCGAACTGCATACAAATGGAATTATTTGCCGGAAACCGTAGTCTAAGGTGGTTTGAATCTACAGAGGTTTAAAAAAAGGTATTTATGTGTTGTTGTGACACATATTGTAAACCCTATAACACAACACTTTTATTTAAAAAAAAAATATAATTAAATAATTTATGTAAAAACGTAATTAATTTATATTATTAAAGACTTATGTTTGCATTATGAAATTATTTTTTGCGACACAGTGCATACGAATTTCACAATATTGTGTAAATCGACAATATTGTGAATAAATTTATATGTTCGGGAATTGGGCCTCAGGTCGAGAAGAAGCAGTTATGTTTTCTGCTAAGTTTTCTGGACCAATAGAAAAAGTTTAATTAAAATATATTTCCATGTTTTATCTTATAATGTTATACATGCTTGATCTTTGAGATCAAATTTCTTTATCGAAAATCAATGAGTCAGTGAGAGGTTTCATTAAAACGATCACGAAAGTATTCGGTTAGTTTTTAGGGTGGTTTGTTAATTAGTTCCATACCCCTGCTGCCTATTCAAGCGGAAATCTGCCAGGTTTTAAATAGGAACCTGATCAGGTTTGACCAAGTTCCAACTGTCAGGTCCTGATTAGGATAGTCGGATCAGAACTTGCTCAAGTATACAATGAAGGGGCTAGCCCTATAGTAAGACATTTCGTTTTAGGTCCTGATCAGATTGCCCAACTAATCAATCGGTCAAATATGAAAAACTAAGTCAGGGTCGAATATGTTCAAATAAGATTAACCGTAAAAGGTAATTTTAATTCAGGACCGAAACAAACACATATCATTGCCTTGATTGGGCTTACCCTTACTAGATAGATCAGGCGCTGAGCACGCCCTGGCTGTGTTCAGGCTTTCCTTAACTTATTTCTTCTCGGGTACATAACCATGTTGTCTGTTTCGTTTTATTCGGATGCACTACTGAAAGTTGAAACGCAGTACTCAACATTTCCTGTGCTGCCTTCATCGACTATTCTGTAAAATGTTCTCTCTGTCTACTTTGGAATTTTTGTTTTTTTCTAAAGCCGTTTTTCAACCTCGATGTGACCCAAAACACTGCCAGCATTCACGATTTGGTTTTATGCTGCGGTTGTTGTTTTATATTTGACAAACAAACGCATTGTTTTTGTTTATTTTTTTGTTTAATTTTTTATAGCGTATTTGTTCATTTATGGAAATTTTATCATGGTCGTAGTGGGTTGTTGCCAACTGATCAAATAACAGAATGGTAATGTCATTGGGCTAATTTGGTAAATATTCAACATAACACAACGCAAGAATATTATTGAGATATTTATCTCAATTCTTTGTAGAATTAACCAGCAAGTGTACTTCTACGTTGGTAACCTCCGGTAGTTGGAATTTATTTCAGGTTGGGTATTGAGGGCGAACAGGTTTGGTGTGAGACCATACCATAAAAATGTAAGTGTGAAAATTAGAAATAATCTAATAAGGATTTAGCTTGTCGTTGCATGTATTTCAAGTCAAGTCAATGAAGATCTGCTGTCTACAAAAAGGATATACCTTCTATTTAGTATTAGAAGTGGTTATAAAATATACACCAATACCGAATTTGCATGTAGATTAAATCACAAGAGAGCAATTCGAAACGGTGCTGTCTATATATCGTAATAAAGCGCCCGATATATATATGAAATTATACCTCAATTGCGAGTGACCCTTTTAAAATGAAATATAAACACAGAAAATGTGCTGATCTAATAGTGATATACTCAATTTTATTTATCTTAACCCTGAATCTAAAAATTTTATCTCAACTTTTATTCGATTTCCGGTAAAATTTTGTATATTTTGCAGAAAAGAGTCTTGTTGCTAATTCTCAATCTAGTTATGTAACGCAATCGTCGTAATTTTATTTTAAATTATCAAAACTAGAAAATATATTTCCAACTTACAATTTTACATTTGGTTTGTATGTTACAAAAAAAATACCTTTTTACACATATTGTATAATGTTGAAAATAAA
The DNA here is from genome assembly GCA_963693315.1 of Diogma glabrata. Taxonomy (NCBI): domain Eukaryota; kingdom Metazoa; phylum Arthropoda; class Insecta; order Diptera; family Cylindrotomidae; genus Diogma; species Diogma glabrata. Next base: position 361,627,323 of record OY856186.1, on the reverse strand, counting down.
ACTACTAAAACAATATAATTAACTTTTTTTTCTATTAAAAGTTTTGATCTTGATTTTCCTTTTTTGAGTTTTTAGCACAAATAATTTTTAATATTTATTACAAAAACGAGATATCTAATCGTTCCACTTTATAAATTTGTTCGTTTAATAATGCTATGGAGAAGGAGCTGGTGGAAGAATATCATATATTTTACATAAATGAATATAGGTTAAAACTTTTTAGTTTGAGTTGAAGTAGATGGAGATATATTACATATTGAGATTGAGTTTTTTATGGGTAGTTACAGTTAATCTGCAAACCATAACCAACGTAAAATACATGCTTCAAGCTGCTAGGCAACGTTTGATACATAAAGTTGATAAAAGCTAAATGTGAAATATACTGATTGATATATGTTATAAATTTGAATGTATGTCATTTTTAATTCATATTAGGTAAGATACTTTAACAATGGGACTGGATCGAATCAAGACTGATGAAAGTGTGAAATTTTTTACCAAAGTATTGTCTAATTTAAAAGCATTTTATTGGCTATTAAATGAGTAGGGTTCCATGAATAACTCTTTCCAACTCCGACCCGCACCGAACCAATCAGTTTTATTTCGTCTGACCTGAAGAGTGGAGTTAATTACTGATACTTGAATACTCATCCTGCTGTCCGATGGTGAGAGTGTGATTTTTGGTGGACGCCCCTCGTAATTGGGTGGACCACGTTGTTTGTTTTTCGGTGACTAAGTTCTAAATCCGACCATAACGGGGCATTCTAATTGTCTGAATGATAGATATGCTGTTCAAAATTCAGTATTGGCTTGCTTCTAATTGGTTTTGAATATTATAAATAAATGCAGCGCTGTACTATCGCAAGTGCAATCGCACAGGGCCCCTGCGAGGGCCGCCAAATATTAAATATATTAGAAAAACTTCCCCACTTCACACGAATTAAAAGAAAAGACAAAGATGAAAATTCAAAATTCATTTCTTCACGCATCCTAAACAACTATATGATAGAGTTGTTCCCGAAACTATTGACAAGTAGTGTACCGCATGTAAGGGCACGTCACACGAAGTAGACCACCTATTCAATTGTCCTGATAATTTAACCAACATTTCAAAGGAAGATTTGTGGTACCGCCCAAGGGTAGTATCAGACTTCCTGAACAACAACAACATATGTCTGTCTATATGGCAGACACCGATACAAAGTCGGGTTGTTAGACCATGAGGGTACTATAAGACCAAAAAAAATTCAACTTGAAGCTGATGATTTGTAGACATGGAAAATACTTTAAACACTTTTCGGGTCAGTGAAAAATTTATATTGAAAATTGAGTAAAATTGGAGCATCTAAGAAATGAACACAAAAAACTTGCAATAAGAATAGAAGGTATATAAGAAAAAAATCAAGAAAAACAAATTAAAGTAAAGATAGAATGATTACGAAACGAACCTCCATTACGATTTAAGTTTAGCTCACATATCTTGAAATTGATGCGCAGAGAAGGGATCGAAACCTCGCACAGAACTCTAGCAAATACTATAACTCAACTAATCACTGTTATACCCGTAGTTATATAATTTAATACTCAGAGCTACCATAAACAATATAAAAAACACTAATTATACAAGTATAGAGGAACAAGAAAGTAAACGCAGTCTGTAATAGGGCCCATACACGATCAGTTTTGAATGACAATCAACGTGATTGACATTCATGACTGACCGGGTATGTATATGACTGATAATGAGTGACGATCAAATTTGACTAATAAAATCTTAAACATGTTTGAATTTTTATTTTTAGTCAAGATTGACATTCATGTTTGATCGTGTATGGCCCTTTTAGAGAATAGGAAAATAAACAAATTGAAAAGAATAAATCTCACACCTATGTGTAAACATCTGAAAATCGTGTTATTATGGTTTTGTTGATAAAGAAATAAAAAAAAAGATTGTGTTCTTTTGTAGACGTATCGCTATTGTATCGTGTAGTTGTAGTATATACAGGGGGGGGGGGGGCGAAAGTCATCATAGTGTTTGAAAATTTAATAACTTCTTCATTTATATATTTTTTATATTTTTTTTTCAGATTACAAAATATACAAAATGAAAATGTTTTTAAACTAAGTATGGAAAATAATGTTACATAAATGACCTCCGTTTTCAGCCTCGCAATGATATGCTCGTTTTAGAGCATTTTCCATAACATCTTTCAAAAATTTGTTGTTGTAGCGCTCGAATTTCTGCAACAATGTTGGCCTTGAGTTCAAGGATTGTCTCGTGCTTTGTCACATATACTCGCACCTTCAAATAACCCCAAAGAAAATAGTCGGGTGCTGACAAATCTGGCGAACTGGCGCTGGACACTTAATTTCCGAATTTCTGCAAATTATTCGCTCTCCAAAAATTTGAATTAAAAGTCCCATTGTGTCTCGGGCAGTGTGAGTAGTGGCTCCATCCTGCTGAAATCACATATCAAGTCTGCTTTCAAGTGCAGGACGTAAAAAATGTTCTATCATAAACCGATTCCGCTCTCAATTTACGGTTACAGCACTTCCATCTTCATTTTAGAAGAAGTAAGGCCCAATGATATTTTCAGATGTAATACCACACCATACCGTACACCTAATGCGGTGCAATCGGCATTGATGATATGGCTCTTGGATTTTCAGAACCCCAGAACCATACAGTTCTGCATATTACCAAAGCCATTCAAATGAAATTGAGCTTCATCACTCATAATCAGATTTTCAATAATCTTGAATTCATTTCTGGCCAATTGTTGAAATTTAGCTGCAAAATTTAGACGTTGCTAGTAATCTTTGGGTTTTAATTCTTGCACCAATTGCACCCTTATATGGGAATAAACAGTAAATCTTTTAAAATGCGCTGTAGTGACGTACGAGCCATTCCTAGCTAAGTAGAACGCCTTCTGGTAGATGTTTCTCATGTTTCGTTAACACTTTGCTTTACACGTTCAATATTTTTCCGCAGTGCGAATTAAACGTGGTCTACCGGTTCGAAACAAATCTCTAACGGTGCCATGTTGGTGGTGACGATGAAATAAGCAACGAATCATTGCTTCAGATGGCGAAATTCTGACGTTAAAATGCCGACGATATGCACTTTGCGTTAAAATAATTGATCGCTGATATAAATAATAAAATTTTATTAGTCTGGTTCTTTGTTCAGTTGTAAATCTCTCCATTATTTATTCTCCAGGTGCTATTTATATAATCTGAAAAACAAAAAAAATATATAAATGAAAAAGTTATTAAATTTTTAAACCCTATGTTGACTTTTGGTCCGCCCTGTATAAGTGGTTGTGTTAGAGAATAAATTAAGTATACTACTAATTGTCAGCGATAGATGCAGTATAAATTTGTCAACGATATATTAAGTAGTATCGACTTAGCAGTGATATAAGCGAGATAAAAGTTATAGGTGACACAAGTTCGTCAAAATAAATGGTAATAGATTATTATAAGTGTAATCGATTATTATAAGGGGAATAGAGTTATTATAATTGAGGAGTTAAGGAGAATACTAGTAAAAATTAAGTTGAATACTAGTAGGAGAAATATTGTTATAACAAATAAAATATTGAACGAATAAAAATTATAACGTTTAGAAAATTCATTGTTTTAATTTCCTGATTAAGTGATCGAAGCAAATATTAGTAATTCGGCCAAGAAACGTTACAATATTATATTAATATTAATACGGGTGATAACCCCGCGTACTCTACTTCCTGCTATTTACATATTTGCTAACGTGAGATATCACATACCATAACAATAGCAATGAGATATCACTAGCCAAGTGGATGAACTCTATTCAGTCAACAATAGTATCCTCCATCTTACTTATGTAATATTCTTTGATGATGGCACGTTATTGTTTGCTCGAAGAAACGAGCCTTCATAAGTGTGTCCTTTTATCATTAAAGAAGACAGCATTTCACATGATCAAGAAATTTTTTATTATTATTTTATATTAACAGAATTAAATAGGCAGCTGTTAATTTTATTATGTTGCGCGAATCAGCGCAACACGATAATAGTACTTTATTGCTGGTGTTTAATGAACCAATTTGCTCACAAGCACAGTTTACGAGCGAGCATTGCAAATTTATATAGGTGATCAGCCCGTTGTTTTTCCAATTTACCATCTATATTAGTTGACTATCAGTTAATTGGAAAATCGGAGTGTTGATGTTTGTTAACTCTAACTCTGTTCTAACCAGAGTTCGAAGTCCAGTTGGAAGTCCAGCGTGCTACTACTAGGCCATTCAACACAACCTTTTAACTATGACATTGCCGTCTTTGATCAAAACCGAATAACATGATTTCAAGTTACTAAGGTTTCAAATAAAATATTGTTTGGGAGACGCTTCTCTCATATACGTCCATTTTGTCCAATTTTGCTCAGAAGTTGCTTAGATCAGCCGCATCAGGTCAACAATTTATTTTAAATCAACCCAGAATTTTCACGTTTTCCGTGCCTGTATGGACATTAGACAGACAGATATTTTTTGCTTACTTATATTCATTGAGACTCAAAAAGTCGAGAATATAAAAAATGTGGTAAGATTTTGAATATTTTGCAATGAATCTAATACTTAAGTCTTTTCAGACATGAATTTCTATAGTAAATGAACCCTATTCATGCTTATTTACACCATATGAATTATGCAACCAAATTTAATTAATTTCTTTGAGACAATAATCTATTTTCTTACCTGTATATGTTCCAATGACACTTATTCATCCGACAGCCGAGTAGTTGTTTTTAATCCCACAACAACATACGTTCTAAATTGTTGATGGACGCAAATCTTTTTTTACCAATAATCCAGCTAGTGGCACATTACTTCGTTATATGACGCATTATCTCCTTTAATGAATAAAACCCACACAAAGAATTACATAACGGCTCGTTTCTTTGGGCAAACAATAACGTGACATAATCAAAGAATATTCCATAGCTTAGATTGAGGGATGCTACCGTTGACTTAATAGAGTTCATACGCCAACACCCCTAAGATATCACCTTGGCTAGTGATTTCTAACTGGTGTAGCCAGTGGTTTGTGTTAGGAATACCTGTGGTTGTCACTGGAGTATGTGTAGTTGTCACACCCATAGATCAAAAATTAAAAAATTACAAATCAATAAAAACTGATCCCATACGGATTGTATGAAATATGAAAGTATTCTTATTTATAATTCAAAAAATAACTGTTCATATTTAACTGTGAATATAACTGTTGTTGTTTTAAATTGACGTGAATGAACTCCATCAATAAAAAATTATCAATTTTGATGTATTATAAACGAAGTCAGTAAATCTTTCAATATTTTACATTATATAGGTTCTGCTGTTTTTTGTCCTATATTTCCGCCTTTGTGAAATGGAGTTATCTGGCCTATTTCGGCGTCTAATTTGGACAATGGGTTAAACTTTAGGCTACACATTTAGTATGTAAAACATGCGTTGAAAATTTGCGATAGTGGACAATTGGAAAGAGGAAGAGCTTAAAATTTGGAGAACCAATGGTTTGTAGGTAAACAAGAAACCATTATGGTGATTGCTATTTTTGTTTCGTAGATATCAAAGGCATTAATCAGAAAAAATAGATATAAATAGACATATCTTGATCTTAATTGAGCAATTAAGAATACACATCAGATGGTTAGCGCCTTTTTATTGACAGTTTAGAACGTAGTTTCAAATGTGTACTTTTAAACAACTATAATAAGTATGACCCAAAATAATAATGCCTCGCTCTTATTTCAAGTACCCGTTATGAAGCATTTTGTAAAGGTTTTAAATAAAGATGAAATTTGTTTTGATTATTTAATAAGCAAATTTTATGGAATTAGCATGAACAAATTGAAAACCGGTATATTTTAAGATCTTCAAATAAGGTATCTTAAGTGTAAAATAAGTAGAAAATATGCATTCCAACTTTAATATCCTGGATTGCAACATAAGCATAGAAGCTCATTACTTCCACCACAAGTGGATCGGTTTCCACAAAACGTAGGTGATTTTAGTGAAGAAAAGTGGGCAAAGTTTCATCAAGATATTAAAATAATGGAAGATCGGTTTCGAGGAAGGTGAGATTCTCACATAATGGCCGACTTCTGTTGGAGTCTTCAGCAAAACTGTCCTGGTAAACTCCTAGGTAGGAAGCCATATAAAAGAAGATTTCTAATCGATTAATATTTAATTTAACTACTTTGTAAAATATAAGAACTGAATCTAAAAAATTATGGTGCAAATTATGAAACTTTTTGCAATCCATACAATTTTAGAGCGATCTAGTTTCGAACCAATGAGAAAATTTTTAAACTTTAAAAAAGTTTATCATTCTCATCAGGGCTAGCCGACTAGATAAACTCTACCAAAAAATGTTAACGCTAATGATTATAAACCAAAAATTGGGTTACAACTCTAGCGAAGTGTAAAAACAAAAAATTTACATAAACATACATTTAATAAATTCAGGTTTAGTCAATTAATTTCTCTGGTGATCACTGTTTTGTTATACTCTAGATTTTCTAGTATTGAATAACTTGAATAACTTCTAGTATTGAATAAATTTTTAGATTCAGTTCTTATATTATTCTTGATGGGAGATTTTCCATCGGGGTGATGTTATATCACAAATAATTTACTGAATTAATTACTTTGTAAAATTAATACAAAATTATATTTTTACTTGAGGATCAATACAGCGTAGTGATTGCAAATTACTCGATTAGTACTTTCCAAATTACCCGGATAACCCGGGTAATTATAAACAAATTAAAAGATGAAAAACAATAAAAAACCTAACAGTTGTAAACTAAAAATTGATAATTTTTTATTTATAAAATAATATTTCAAAAATATATTAAAGCATTTAGGGTAGCTGTACTCGTCCGATTTCGTAATTTTTATTTAAAAATTCCTGCAAAAGAAAAAATCCGCTCCGATGAAGTGGATGTTGGCTTCATGGTCAATAACGATTGATATAAATTTTCTATCATTTTTTTCGGTTTCCTTTATTTACACACAATATTTTCAGCTCTTTACCAACTGTAGTACCACTGTTATCTATAGTAGATCTTGTGTAGACAGCAATACATTTTTGTAGTTGTAAATTTTCAATATTATAATTAGCCGCATCATTATCCGATTTGATTTTTCATTGTTGACGTATTTCCCCATTTATTTGAGATTATTCGAGCGCATCCAACTACGTAGCACCGAGATTTATCTGAAGACATTTTCTTGAACTGGTCCCAAACTTTCGATGACATATTTGGATCTATAACTTATTATAATTATTAGCTTAAATCTTAAATAAAAACTTATCATAATATATTTACCGTTTCTATATTAAATTATCTATAAACAAATTCCCAATAAATAGATCCTTAATTTTTTATGACTTAATTTTAATTTTAATACGAACTAAAATTCCTTAAATTTTATTATGTGTTCTTCGTCGTTTTTCAATACAAACAATAACAGTTAACTAAAGGGCAGTTCAATGTTTACGGACGACATAATGCAATTTGTATGGTTAGAATAGTATCATTTGTCAACAACTAGCATAAAGAATAATTCAAATTTGCAAAAAGTGAATGAGCTGAATTTTATTTTGTAAATTTCATTGAGAAAAAACGGAACCTTTTGTTGTTCGGGTATTCGACCAAAATATCCGGATATTAAATACTCAAAAAATCTTCCTAAATACCCGGATACCAAGATTGCAAACACTAATACAGCGTATATCATACACTAGATCTGATAGACCAAATCTGATAACAATTTCAATATCTATTCATCAAAAACATAACTGGCAACAATTAAAAAATCGCAGGTACTAAAACGTGTGTTTCACTGTATAGTGAATAATAATTTATTTTGATTTCCACAATCTTGACGGATCGAGCCATATCGAAAAATCATATCATCGAAAATCGTTAAATCGAAAAATATCAATAAATCGGAAAATAAAAATCATACTGGGTGGGTCATTTTCCATTTCAAATCATTTTTTTCGCATGAGGGGTCGGTCTTGATCGATTATGATCAATGTTGATCTACGGGTCTGACTACCCAGCGTACTCCAGTCTCTGCCATTGACATATGAGTTAGCGTGAGACATCACATACCATCGGCAATGGCAGGAGATATCTAGCCAAGATGATATCTTAGGATGCTGGCGGACGAACTTTAATTAGTCAACGGCAGCACTCCCAGTCGTAGTTAGGCAGCGTTCCGTAGTAGTACCGCTCATTAGTTCTCCCGAGGAATTTGACAAACATATAATTATGTGTGGATTTTATGCCTCGATTGAGGTGGTGAGCGGTGCATCTGGGGTGCGCTGGATTATTGACAATTAGTTTTGTTTTGTTTTCTGCAAATTTCCCACAATTTGTTTTTCACTTATTATTTTGTGATTATTTCTTCATCGTATCATGAAATATTGGCATGTATGTGTGATGAACCAATAGGGGAATGTAAAAACATTCGTTTATTGGGTGTCACAGTTTCAAATGACCTACTCTGGAACGATCATGTAATGGCGATGGCAAAAAGCGCGTCTAAAAAACTCGGCCTCCTAAATAGATGCAAAACACTTTTCACTCCATACCAATTGCTTCATGTTTATAAGTCCTATATTCGTCCCTGTATGGAGTACTGCTGTCAAGTTTGGGGTGCTGCTTCTGTTTCCATCTTCCCCCTCTTGGACTCTGCTCAAAAGCGGACTATACGAATAGGTGGGTGATCGAGCTTTGACATCAAAACTTGATTCCCTACAACATCGTCGCACTGTTGCTGACCTCGTTGTTTTCTACAAATATCGTCATCAACAGTGCTCAGATGAAATCAGCGGCATCAAGCCTCAAACTGATTCTTGGCAATCGGCTACCGCAACCAGTGAAACGGTCGAGATCCCGCGCTGTCATACTGGTAGATCGCAGAAAGATTTCTATGTCCGAACTGCATGCAAATGAAATTGTTTGCCGGAACCCTTAGTCTCAGGTGGCTTCAACCCGCAGAGGTTTAAAAAAAGCGTTCATCAACATCTTAGAACGCCAGTTGTTGTGGGACCTAGGTCTAGACCTAGGTCTTAAAAGGTATTTATGTGTTGTTGTGACACATATTCTAAACCCTATTACACAACACTTTTTATTTGGAAAAAAAAATATCATATATTATTGTATGATAAGATTTTTGCTTAGTCCATCTTTAATAAAAAATAAAAAAAGATAAACCTTTTGATACATATATGGTTGGCGTATGGTTTTCATCCCAATGTTGTGAAGCTCATTCAAAATTTTCTATCCAACCGATACATTTCAGTCTCCTTAGACGGATTTGCTTCTGAGTCTGGTGTACTTCAAGGCTCAGTATTGTCCCCAACCATATTTTTGGTTTATATCAACGAATTGGTGAAAATCACCAGCAACCCAATAAATAGTTTTGCAGATGATAGTACTATGCACAAGTCGTTCGAGCCCCTTCTTTCAAAAGGTAAAATGCACGAAGGAATTAATTCCCACCCGGAGAGACGCTGCCATAAACATGAATAAAGACCTAAAAAAAGTCGCCGATTGGGGTGACCAAATCTTGTCAATTTCAACTCTACCAAAACACAGCTGTTGATTGTTTCCAGATCAAAGACCGAGTTCCCCAAAGATATTTTATTCAGTATGTGGGGATGAACCAATAGGTGAATGTAAAAATATTCGTTTATTGGGTGTCACAGTTTCAAATGACCTACTCTGGAACGATCATGTAATGGAGATGGCAAAAAGCGCGTCTAGAAAAGTCGGCCTCCTAAATAGATGCAAAAAAATTTTTCACTCCATACCAAATGCTCCATGTTTATAAGTCCTATATTCGGCCTGTATGGAGTAATGTTGTCAAGTTTGGGGTGCTGCTTCTGTTTCCATCTTGGCCTTCTTGGACTCAGTTCAAAAGCGGACTGTACGAATAGGTGGGTGATCGAGCTTTGACATCAAAACTTGATTCCTTACAACATCGTCGCACAGTTGCTAACCTTGTTGTTTTTTTTTTTTACAAATATCGTCATCAACTGTGCTCAGATGAAATCAGCAACATCATGCCTCAAACTTATTCTTACCCTCGTTTCACTCAGCAATCGGCTAGCACAAGCAGTCAAACGGTCAAGATCCCGCGCTGTCATACTGGCAGATCACAGAAAGACTTCTTTGTCCGAACTGCATACAAATGGAAAAGTTTGCCGAAATCCATAGTCTCAGGTGGTTTCAATCCGCAGAGGTTTAAAAAGGCGTTCATCAACACCTTAGAGCGCAAGTTGTTGTGTTCTTAAAAGGTATTTATGTTTTGTTGTGACACATATTGTAATCCCTATAACACAACACTTTTTATTAAAATAAAAAATACTATCGTAAAATCAAACAGCTGAAAATCACAATATCGAAAATCATAACACCGAAAGTTTACATTGTCGAAAAGTCATTTCATCGAAAGATCGTTGCACCCAATTTTTTCGATGTACTGAAAATATCATATCATCGAAAAATAAGATGATCGAAATTCATAAAATCGAATAAAAAATCATATTATCGAAATATCATAGCATCGAAAATATTCGATATATTGAATAATTCATTACATTGAAAAATCATGTAATCGAAAAACAGTACACTCTCCTTACAGATACAAATATTTTCGTTTTCCGTACGAAATAAATGAAATTTTCATTTTCCGTACGAAACCTTATAAACGAAAATACAAACGATTTGCACTTTGCACCAAATTATACGCCGAATATATGAAAGTTCCTGCTCCACTCCCCACTCTCAAATCACATCAAAAACCCAAAAACCTGAAGCAATGCAATAAAAATATTATACAAATCAATATAATTATTAAAATATAATGCTATTGGCATATAAGGCTATCTGGCATTTAAATTTACAATATTTTTATCTGTGAAAGAACTTTGTCCTGTTTTTCGATAATATGATTTTACAATATAATAATTTATTTATTATATCGAAAACTTTCGATGTTATGATATTTCGATAGAGTATGATTTTTTATTCGATTTTATGAAATTCGATCATTTGATTTTTCGATTTTATGAATTAAGTTGATTTTCGGTGATGTTATATTGCATGTCCATGAAGTTGGCCCCGTCATTTTGGAAAAACGAAAACACAAAACTTGTGCTGAATTGTGCTGCTATGTTGTACTGCTTTTCGTATCTCATTGGCCCCAATGGAAAACATTTGGCAGGGATTTTAAGTTTTTGGGGTGGAAGTTAGCCCCGCCATTTAGGAAAAACGAAAAAACAAAGCATGCTGTGAATTGTGCTAGATTTGTGCTGTTTTGTGCTGTTTTCCATATCTTGATGGCTCCAACGGAAAACATTTTTTCATACAAATTAAGTTTTTGGGGTTGAAGTTAGCCCTGCCATTTTGGAAAAACTAAAAAACAAAACTCGATCTGCATTGCATTGTGCTAAAGTTGTACTATCTTGTGCTGCTTTTCGTATCTCGTTCGCCCCAATTGCAAATATTTTGCAGCCATAATAAGTTTTGGGGTTGAAGTTGGCCCCGCCATTTTGGAAAAACGAAAACACAAAACTTGTGCTGAATTGTGCTAAAGTTGTGCTGCTCTTCGTATCTTATTCGCCCCAATGAAAAAAATTTGGCAGACATTTTAAGATTTTGGGTTGGAAGTTAGCCCTGCCATTTTGAAAAAACAAAGCTTGTGCTGAATTGTGCTAGGTTTGTGCTATTTTGTGCTGTTTTCCATATCTCGTTGGATACAACGGATATTTTTTTCAAACATTAAGTTTTTGGGGGTAGAAGTTAGCCCCGTCATTTTGGAAAAACGAAAACAAAACTTGTGCTGAAGATTGCTAAAGTTGTGCTATGTTGTGTTGCTCTTCGTATCTTATTCGCTCCAATGAAAAAATTTGGCAGACATTTTAAGATTTTGGGGTGGAAGTTAGCCCCGCCATTTTGGAAAAACGAAAAAACAAAGCTTGTGCTGAATTATGCTAGGTTTGTGCTGTTTTCTGCTGTTTTCCATATCTTGGCCCCAACGGAAAATTTTTTTTCATTCAAATTATGTTTTTGGCGGTGGAAGTTAGCCCCGCCATTTTGGAAAAACTAAAAAACAAAACTTGTTCTGCATTGTGTTAAAGTTGTGCTATGTTGTGCTGCTTTATGTATCTCGTTCGCCCCAATTAAAAAATTTAGCAGCCATAATATGTATTTGGGGTGGAAGTTGGCCCCGCCATTTTGAAAAAAACGACAACACAAAACATGTGCTGAATTGTGCTAAAGTTGTCCTATGTTGTGCTGCTTTTCGTATTTCATTGGTCCCAATGGAAATTTTTTTTCACAAAAATTTAGCTTTTGGGGGTGGAAGTTAGCCCGCCCTTTTGGAAAAATGAAAAAAAAAACTTTTGCTGAATTGTGCTAAAGTTGTGCTATGTTGTGGTGCCTTGTATATCGCGTTCGCCCCAATGGAAAAATCGTGGCAAACAAATTATGTTTTATTGTGGAAGTTGGCCCCGCCATTTTGGAAAAACGAAAAAACAAAAGTTGTACTAAAGTTGTGCTATTTTTTTTTTTTTTAATTAATTAGTTAGACATTTTTAGCACACTAAATATGAAATATTCATTATTCAGACTCTTTGAATATCCGAAGATACCATGTCAACTAGAAAGGAAGGAGATGGGGAAAATGAAAGGAAAATTTATTTAATTAAAACAATATTTTCCATTCTCTCGCACTTTTTCAGCTAATGGCTGAAAAAGAGCGAGAAAAGGAAAACAACTGCACAATACTTACCTGTATTGGCAATACTTACCTGTAACAATACTTACCTACCTTAACAATACTTACTTACCTTAACAATACTTACCTATATTGTATTGTAATAATAAATAAATAAATAAATTATGTTAAACTATACTAATTTTTTAAATGGCGATTGACATTTTCTTTAAATGTCTGAGGGGCAAATTCATCGGGAAATTCATCGGGAAATACGAAGGCGGGCAATGAGTTCCATAATTTGGCCACTCTATTGAAGCAATCGTTCTGGAAGGACATAGTTCTACATCGAGATATTTTGACAGCAAATGGGTGGGATGACTCTAAAGTTCTTATTCGTCGATTGTACTGCGCACTTGATGGAAGGATATTTTGTATTTCATTTGAAGAGAACTCGCTAAAGTTATATTTATAGTAGATTGACAATTCAGCCACATTTCAGTCAAGCTGGTCAGTTAGTTCTGTATTATCAATCAACCGTATTGCCTTTCTCTGTACAGAGTCTAGACATTTGATTGTTGACTGACAAGCACCTTCCATGCATGGACGAATAAAGGACTTATAAATCAGCAAAATTTGCTCGGGATTGAAGAACTTTTTACATCGCCTCAAGAATCCTAACTTCTGCATTGCAGATTTAGCGAAGTTGAACACGTGTTTATTCCATTTCAGATTATTTTCAATATCCACTCCAAGAAGTCTTACTGATTCAACCTCATGCAATTCCTCATTGTTTATCTTAATAGTGAATTTTTTATGTCTCTCTATTCGTGATAGACGGCATAGTTTGGTTTTGGTTGGGTTAAATGCAACAAAATTACGATCACCCCATTCCATTATACGCTGCAGGTCTGCATTGAGAGAATCAATTAACAGCACTCTATCAGTTGTGACTGCAGTATGAGATCGAATTTTAGGGGATGCATGTGATGCATGCAATGTGGAGTCATCAGCAAAACTATGGATTGGGTGTACTGTGGAAATGAGCAAATCATTAATGCATAGTATAAACAAGGTTGGTGAGAGTGCGGAGCCTTGAGGAACACCAGCATTGGTTGTGAAAATATTGGATGTGATACCATCTAAATTAACATGAAATTGACGACCTGTAAGAAAACTTTGAATCCATGAAACAGTAAGATGATCTAGACCATAAGATTTTAATTTAGTTATTAGGTTACTATGCCACACTTTATCGAATGCTTTAGAAATATCAAGTGAAATACTAAATGTTTCACCATGGTTCTCCAGCGATTTGTTCCACATATGGGTTACGTAGGCTAATAGGTCACCTGTTGCATGACTTCTACGAAAACCATACTGCTTATCATCAATAATTCGTGACATCTCCAAATATTCTATTAGATTATAGTTAACATATTTTTCAAATATTTTAGCCAAAACCGACAGAATTGCAATTGGTCTATAATTATGCGGGTCAATCTTACTACCTTTCTTCGATATAGGTTGAACACTAGCCAGTTTCCAAGAATCGGGAAATATGTCGGTTTTGTAAGATAAATAGAATATTTTTGTTAGAATTGGAGCGAGCTGCCTAGAAAAGTTCTTAAGAATGAGGGGTGGAATACCATCGGGGTCAGCGGATTTGTTGATATTGATTGAAAGAAGCATTTTTCGTACAATATTACGTCGAAAAACAATTGGCTTCATTTTTGTTTCAACTGGAGGTAGAAATGTAGGAGGATGGGGCGGTTCAATTATGTTTGATTTTTCTGCGAAAATACGACCCAAAAGATCCGCTTTCTCTTTCGATTCGCTCACAGGAATGTCATTCAGAACTAAGGTTGGAATAGAGGATCTAGTAAAATTGCTCTGCACTGATTTAACTGCTTGAAAGAAACTACGAGAGCCAGAAGGGTGCTCCGCAAATTTTTTCGCTTTCTTCTGGATGAATGCGTCTTTGTCCAAATCTATTTTGTATTTACTAATATTTCTTCCTTTCTGGTAGGCACAATAGGTTTCAGGTGTTTTATTTGAGTTGTACGCCTTAAATGCTATGTTATTTGAGTTGTACGCCCTAAATGCTATGTTGGGCTGCTAAAGTTGTGATATTTTCTGATCAGTTATGTAATTATAATTTCATTTTTTTATGATTATGATATTATTTGAGTTAGTTAAATGATATTTAGTTGATAATGATAAATAGTTTTACTTTGCTGCCTGTCCAAGTGTTCGGAGTTAAAATTCAAAAATTAAATTAAAATTAATTAATAAAAAAGTAGTGAAAGGAAATATTTTTTTAATAGAATTGTGCCTAGTGAAAATTCAAGTAAGTTTCTGTAGGTTTCATTTAGAGTTTACGCACATTTAAAACTTTGTAATAAAATTAATTGTAGATTATAATAGATGGTGTATTATAATATACAACTGTTTTGGCAGAAACATGTTTGACAATTATGATTTGTGTCCATTTCTGTAAAGGTAAAAGGTAAAATATATATTTTTTTGTCTTAGCATGATAATTAGTGAAACAATCTTTTCCAAGTTCACGGACCGGGGCCAACTTCACGGACATTATATTTCGATCTAATGATTTTTCAATTTCAAAACAATTCGATGATAAGAAATTCGGTGGTATGAATTTTCGGTCTACTGATTTTGGGTTCTATGACACGATTCGATGATTTGATTTTTCGATGTTATGATACAGACTGTTGAGTGGATTCGTAAGAACCGATCTTAAAACGTTTACCGTTTTCTGAACATTTCTTTATGATTAACTTTTTAAAACAAAAATGCTTGCAATCGTATATAAATCAACATTAATGAAATAAGAACAAAAATTGGTGATTTTTCAGGGTTGGGTGGTTTATTGTCTACAATACAATTTCGCAATCGTATAGTAAGGTTATCAAAAATTTGATTAGCACCAGTAGTATTTCTATCTTTTACCATCAATAAACTGCGACATTTCGACAACTCTAGTTTCATTGGCAGACTTTCCTCTAAAACTAAACGTTGATCGTTTTTTTCGTTAATAAACTAAAATAAACTAATAAATACATATGGGCTATTATTTTGAAAACGTACATTTTTTTGTTGATTTTTAAATTTTTGATTTTTAAAAAATCTGAAATTTTGATATATTGTTGGCATTGACAAAAGGAAAAAAGTAATTTCTGCTTTTATTTTTTGTGTACTCTGAATCGGAGTTATGCGCGGTTGAATTTTGAGGCTTTTTCACGTAGTTTTTGGTAATGGTGGGAATGTTTTGTGAATAGGTGCCACAAATTTCATCCGACTTACGTATATTTTTGCAAGTAAAAAGGAAAATAATTGAATAATTGAAATAAGTAAGTTTAAAATTAATAACTTTTCTCTTTTCCGCTAGGCGGCGCGTAAAACCTTGGTTTACTTCAAAGCTCATATCTCAAAAAGTAGGCTTTTTTTTGTTTTTCACAAATTTTAAAGTAAACATATGCAGCTATGAAATTGAGAAATAAAAAGTCAGCAATTCAATATGGATTTTTTCTTACGATTTTTTAAAGTTTGGTATATGAAAAATTCACATGTGTTTTTTTATTAAGTTAATAATCCTGTACTAAATGTGGATCTAATAAATTAAACATTTCATATTTTAACACCTGCAATAAATTTGAACCATTTTCTGTGCGGTTAAATGGTTAAAAACTTATTAAAAATTAATTTAAGTTAAGTGGTAAAATAAAGGAATTTAAATTATTAAAAGGGTGTGTAAAATGTATATTCATTTTAAAAAATGTCTATTCAGCCCCTTTTTACTAATTAAAATCTCATTAGAGGCTCATAATTTTAACATTTAAAATTTCTAATGACGCCCACAAACGGTTTTCGACCAAATTATACTTGCATCCAATCAAAATATATTAAATTGTACCTACCTAATTTTACCTGATTCTACCTATGTCAAAACTATTTCAAGGGTAAATATATATTGATTGGATTGCCTTATAATCAATTATATTCCAAAATATTTAGAAGACATAACGTTTAGAAAAGATAATAATAGAAATGCCTTTCAAATTGTGCTGTAACTTGTACGGTCTCAAAAATCATCAGCGGACATCAAAAAATGTGAAACTGGTCACACCAGCTGTTATTCAAAAAGCTGCGACCCTAAATTTTACTTGGCGTGATGACCAGTTTATATGTGAAACATGTCGCACTTATATCTCTAAAAATAAGGTAAATTTAATTATTTTATTAAAATGAATAAAAATTCATATGGAACTAATATTTTCTATACAGCAGCTTTCATGTTCGGAAACTATCGATAGTGAAATTATTTCTATAAATCAGGATGTTGAAAATGTTCCAACGAACGAAAATATTCAAATACCTCTAGCATCTTTAGATCCATCACCAGTTTCGGTTGATACTATATCTCCACCAGTTCCTGAACTACTTAATGACATTTTAGAAGATATTAACAATGTTCTTGGAAGGTTAGGCGAATCTCCTATCAAACAAAATCATATTACAACAGGAAGTTATAAAAAAATTCCAAGTGTCACATCGGCAATAAGTGAAAGAATATTTCAAGTAGATTCAGTTAAAGTGTTATCACCAAACGAGGAATGTGAATATACATCATGGCTTATGAACCTTAAAAAAGAGTTTAAAGATGCCAGCTGTAAATCAAAACAAGTGTTTTTGTTGACAACTCTACCACGTAAATTTTGGTCAAATCAACGTATCCAGGATGAATTTAATGCATCAAGACGACTGGTAGAATTCGCCATGGATCTGTTGGAAACAGTAGGTCCTTACAGTTGGCCTCAAAGCAAACAAGTGCACAGTTTGTCACAAAATATAGTAAAACAAATTCAAACATACTTCTTATCAAAGGAAATTAGTAGAACAATGCCTGGCCTTAAAGATGTTGTTACTATTACAGAAGGATCGACAAAAATTAAGAAATCAAAGCGGTTGGTGTTATGGACCCTCACCGACATCTACGAAATGTTCTTGGAAGAAAACAAAGAACTCAAAGATTCCACTGTTTTTTACTACACCCGATAAAATAATTGCCAAAATGTTTTCTTTTTCTGATGATCATAAATATTTCAATTTAAAGGCAAAAAAAAATATATAAATTAATTTTTTAATGTATTTATAATATAATATAATATTGATTAAATTATAATGTTTATAGGAAAAAAATTTTTTTAATGTTTTTTTCTAATGTTAGTGTTGGTGATGTTGAAATTATAACAAACGATCATTGGGATCTCCAATTCTTATTCTGAATAAAAACCTGTTTCTCAATCAGAAATACACAAAAAATGGTTCAAATTTATTGCAGGTGTTAAAATATGAAATGTTTAATTTATTAGATCCACATTTAGTACAGGATTATTAACTTAATAAAAAAACACATGTGAATTTTTCATATACCACCAAACTTTAAAAAATCGTAAGAAAAAATCCATATTGAATTGCTGACTTTTTATTTCTCAATTTCATAGCTGCATATGTTTACTTTAAAATTTGTGAAAAACAAAACAAAAAAAGCCTACTTTTTGAGATATGAGCTTTGAAGTAAACCAAGGTTTTACGCGCCGCCTAGCGGAAAAGAGAAAAGTTATTAATTTTAAACTTACTTATTTCAATTATTCAATTATTTTCCTTTTTGCTTGCAAAAATATACGTGAGTCGGATGAAATTTGTGGCACCTATTCACAAAACATTGCCACCATTACCAAAAACTACGTGAAAAAGCCTCAAAATTCAACCGCGCATAACTCCGATTCAGAGTACACAAAAAATAAAAGCAGAAATTACTTTTTTCCTTTCGTCAATACCAACAAAATATCAAAATTTCAGATTTTTAAAAAATAGTTGTTTTTTTTTCGATGTACGTTTTCAAAATAATAGCCCATATACTAAAACCAAAATGTATGTACAATATGTTTTAATATTTAATATTTGTGCCTTCCGTCCATTACATTTTTCTAAAACGTTATCGGTATACTATTTGTTATAGGTATTTCCTTTTGGAATTATTTTATTCTCTCAGACTAAGGTTATGCATGAAGAAATGTAAAGCAAACGATGATTTCACTATGAGATAGATAAATATCAAAAGATACGTGCTAATAATATACAATCCAACTATTTTGTTAGATTCGATAATATGCTTTGAGACTATTATAATAATGAGAGTATGTAAAATATTTATACATACTTTCACCATTTTTTATATTAATAAAATAAACTAATCAATAATGCGTGTTTGTTCCAGATTTGGTTCGAGTAGCAGTCAAACATCACAAAATAGTGCAGACATATGTCGAATATGTCATTGTGAAAGTGACCCACTAAATCCACTTCTAACACCATGCTACTGTTCCGGTAGTTTAAAATTCGTACATCAAGCATGTCTACAACAATGGCTTACGGCATCTGAAACAAATTCCTGTGAGCTATGTAAATTTCCTTTTATAATGCACACGAAAATAAAACCATTCAATGAAGTAAGTATTGTTTTTAACTCATCGATGTGTTAGAAATTTTAACATAATTGATTTGTGTTATAGTGGCGAAGTTTAGATATGTCTGGAGTAGAAAGACGCCGTTTATTTTGTGCTGTATTATTTCATTGTGCTGCAGCATTATGTGTTATCTGGTCATTGTGTGTTTTAATAGAAAGGGCAGCTGAAGAAGTGAAACGAGGTCAAATTGGTCTGTATTGGTTGATTAAAATTCAATATTTGGTATGATATTTTATTATATCTATATTTATTATAGGATGGCCATTTTGGACGAAATTAGTAGTTGTAACAGTTGGTTTGACGGGTGGCGTTGTTTTTATGTATATACAATGTAGCAACTATTTACACTTATGTAATAGATGGAGGGCGCGAAATAGGTAATTATATTTAAAATACATTTGTTTTTTTTTAAATATTATTGTAACTTAATACGTTTTATATCTGCTTCGGGTTTCTACTGTACAGTATGTTTGTTTGCCGCAAGGAGGGATCAGTTTTTGTTGATTTTTAATTTTTTTTGTTAATTTTTGATCGACGGGTGTGATAAGTCCGCATTACCCAGTCCTTGCTGTTGACATATGAGTTAAGGTGAGAAATCATATACCACTGTCTATAGCAGTGAGGTAAACTATCCAAGGTGATATCATAAGAGATGAACTCTATTCAATCAACGGTAGTCAACGGTTCAGTCAATCTTAGCTAGGACATATTCCTCGAAGATTGTTTACTCGAAAAAACGAGAGGTTTCATAACTCTAAATATATGACTCTTTCTCTGGCGTTTACATCCCATGGAGGGATTTTGCCGTCTGTGCAATCAGCTTCCAATCGTCTCGTTCGATGACCAGTTAACTCCAGTTTCGACATCCCATATCACTAAGGTCTTGGATGATGTCATCACGCCAGCGTTGTTTAGGTCTTCCTCTCCGACGATCACCAGCTGGTTGTTGTTGGGACGCTTTTTTTATCATTCTATCTAATGGAGCCCTTTCTACATGACCAAACCATCTAATCCGGTTAGATTTAATGAATCCGATTACTTCGCAGCCTCCAACAAGCTGTCTGATTTCATGATTCATTAGTATCGATACTGATTTTCAGCAACTTTACATGGACCATAAATTGTTCGTGTGACCTTCCTCTCGAATGTTGATAAAATTCTACAATCGGAGGAAGTCAGTGTCCAGCTTTCACTTCCAAATGTAAGCACAGGTCAAATTAATGCTTTGTAAAGTGTGAGTTTACACGACCGCGAAAGATGTTTAATTGCAGAAGTTTTGAGTATGCGTAGAAAAATCTGTATGCGGCAGAGACACGGGCTTTGATATCTGCCTGCATGTCATTTGACGATGTTATTACAGACCAGAGGTATTTGAAGTTTTCCACGCGTTCCACTTCATAGTCGCCAGTATCCAGATTTCTGGAAGGTATGTTCCTAGATGTTGTTAACACTCTAGTTTTGCCGGTGTTGATGCATATTCCAAGTCGTTTAGCATTTCATTCAAGCTGAAAGAGACTATCCTTAATATCGCTGGTTCTTCGTCCGAGAAGCACAATATCAAATCAACGTAGCACTTGAAATCAACGTAGAGCTGGTGAATGCTGATGTTGTGCTCCCAACATTTTTCCAGAATCATCCTTAATGTAAAACATTGATCTGTGGTTGAGCGGTTTTGACGAAAACCACACTGAGAGTCACCGATGATAGATTCGGCGAGCGGGATGAGTCGAGCAAGTACGACATTAGCTAGTATTTGTAGTCACCTTTCTCAGTGAAAGCTGTTTTCCATTCAGCAGATAGTTCTTCTTGGTCTGTAACGGTACTAGAAATGGTGTTTTTATTAAGATGATCACGTGGTACTTCGATTAATATTCGCGGGATTGAAGCTCTAGTATCAGAGTTCATTTTTTTGTGATCTTAACCGTCTACAAAATTAAATTTATAAGAGTACCTTTTTGCTTTGTAGAATTAAATCAGAATTGTATATCCAAAAAAAGTATTATACCCAGGATTTGAGAGAGAAAGAGAAGAGAGGGATGATTCACTACACCGTAAACAAAAATCTATCTCATTTTATTTGTCGGTTATCGTTGTCAATTTATTTTTGATTATCATGTTATTAAAAAAAATGTTAATTTTTTATTAAAATAAAATTATCATTCAAAATGGAAAACTAGTGGCAATTATTATATTTGAAATATTTTGAAACTAACTAGCGTTCCATTTTCTATTTAATATATTAAGTATAAGTTTTTGTTATATTCCTTCTATTAATTTTACTCTACTTTCTTTAAGCGCAAATCAATAAAAATATAGACTTTTATAACAAAAAAAGATTTTATAATAATAATTATCTAAAGCAACTCACTCTTACAATGTTGAAACATAGAATCTTGATTGTTGAATAGTAATATCCTATTTTGAAATAATTTAACTCGTCACTCAGGCAAATAATAGTCAGCAATCTCCAAATCAAATATGAAGAATATATTCCTTTTTTCTTGAGGTTCTCAAATCTCCCTTTTCATAGCCAAAAACAAATTTTCACAGCAATGTCGACATAAGGCCGTAAATGCAACACTAATATTATTGCTTAAGTGTATTTTTATTTAGGTATCAACACCAGGTTAACAGTATATCGGTTTTTTAAAAAAAAGTTTATTTTGTATAATAGCAAATTTTAGATATCATGGCATAATTTTCGAAATTCACTTATTTCCTTAACAATGTGTATCGGAATTTTAACTGTTTAATAACACATTTAATATTTGTTTGATAATTTAATTAGAAATTGTCAATCAATTCCACAAATTCATTTAAACTCTATTATTTATTAAAAGTCTTATTTGATTTATTATTGCATTTAAAATTTTTCACTTAACAAACTATAATTTTAGTAGGCCTTGGTGCACATAATACGACTTTAACATCATGAACAATTAATACACTGTTTTTAACAGACTAACATATTAGTTCCATAGAGAATTGGATCCTCTCATGCCACATATGCAATAAATTATACACACAAATTACTAAATAAAAAATATTTTTGTCTTATTTTATTTAACGTTTTACATTTTTCACTACACAAAATAGTATAATTATGTTTAAATAAACTAATTATATAATTTAAAACTCTTTGTATGAGTTTTCTGTCTCAAAGACTTCAAAGTAACCAGCTACTTGCAATACAAAACAATTTAATTTATACCCTGGCGGACCGGAAGTCTTCTGATTAAATCGAAAGTTCCAGAAACAACCGGATTCTCGATAATATCACTCTCGATTTAATCAGAAAGCCTACGGTTTACAATGAATATGGCAATAATATTAATTATACACAGATGCATTCAAATCTCAAATAATAAAATTTTCAATTTAACTTCCCCTCTTTTTCTTCAAAAAAAACTGGAATACCTTCAATATTTACGTTTGACCTATATATCATCTTCTCGTTTGATTATAATAACCTACCTCAATTATCCAAATCCATTTCATTCATTAACGCATTTTAAATGTATATGATTTTGTTTTGTTTATGCTTGGATGATGTCATATTGCTACGATTACTTTAGAATAATAACAATAACAACAACTGAGATTTGTTTTACATTAGATTCAATTATTAAAGGACTTTGAAGTTAAATACCGTCAACTCTAATATATATTTTATGCTTTGGGTTAAGTTAGGAATATTGTTTGCAAGTCATTACCATATCAAATGGTGTAAAGGTGTTGTGCAATAATAAGAAAAGGTGCTATCGGAAGATGGACGAAGGTTTATCTTTCCTTAAGTTTAGGTATTTGAGTATAACTAACAATGAATCGGTAAGCTGCATTAAGTCAAGTGCAACAGGTCCCAGATTGCAAGAATCAGATCGTATATACGTGAGACCAGAGCTGCTACTCCATTTTTCAATAGTTCTGCGGGAATTCCATCGATACCTGGTGATTTGTCATTTTTCAGTTTTTTAATTCAGTAGGTCTTGAAAGTGGGATCGCCACACTGCTAGCACACCACGTTCTTTTGTTGTAAGCTCATTATTTTCATTTTTGATGGCTTGGGTGGAAATCTTTTGTCAGATTCCGTGCATTGGCAAAGCACTCTTTTGAATTTCCGTTGCCCGCATGTTGGTTGATGTTTTCGATGCAGCTCTTCATGTGTTCGCGTTTCTTTTTACGTAGAAATTTTGCTGGGCTTTCCTGGCACATAGATATTCAGCTTGGGATCTTCGGGTGTTCCTTGTTAACCATTTTTTTCGCAGTTTTCGTTTATGCTTAACGGTTTGGCGGCACTCGTCCTCAAACCATTCGTTGTGTGATTTCGGTCGTCGTGTTTCGATTGTAGTTTGTGCTGCGGTTATAATGGTTGATTGAAGCGTTTGCCATTCTTGTATGTTTAATGGCATCTCAGAAGAGATGTCATGATCTTCTATGTTTTGTGTTATTATTTACTGATATCTATTCAGCGTTTCCGGATGTTTAAATGCATCGACATTCCAGCGCACGGCCTTTTTTGCTTGTCTGTTAAATGTAGTTGATAATTTGCACTTGTACTTAAAGATCACAAGCATATGATCGGTGTTCATATCAGCACCTCTGTATGATCGAACGCCAGTTACACTTGTAGAGTGTCTCTTAGAGATCATGACGTGATCGATTTGATTTTCCGTCATTTGATTTCCACATTGCCTTGTGAATTCTCTTGTGAGGGAAAAAAGTGCTGCAAATTACTAGATCATACATCATAGTCAGCTCGGCTGCGCGAAAACCGTGATGCAAGCTGTTAGGGCCGATATGTGTTTTAAGTTCTGCAATCCGACCAATTTGTGCATTAAAGTCACCTACCACGATTTTTATATCGTGCCGTGGGATGTTATTGATGACTTCTTCGAGTTCTAGGATAGCTTTATCTTCAGTAGGTGAATGAACATTGACGATCGTTACATTGAATTTTTGCGTGCGGGTTCTCAGTGTGCATAACCGCATCTTAATCGGGCAGAAGTCGATAACATGCTGATTCACGCGACGGTGTTTAAGCAAGCCAACTCCAAATTCTTCTCCGTTTTGATGACCGCAATAATAGAGAGTGTATCCTTTCGCTGTTTCATGGATTCCACTGCCTGGCCATTTTAGTTCTTGTAATGCCACTATATCGAGTGTGTAGCTCTCGATATGTTGTGAGTTTTAGGAGATCTCCTGGTCTTCCAAGGCTTAGCACGTTCCAGGTTCCCATTTTTAAATCGTAGTTGGTACAGTTTCCGAGGTCGTTCTAATAATGAATCCGAGATATTCCGAGGCCTGTGTACAGAATTCGTGACAAATAATTTATTTACGAAAAGGGGTGTTAGACCTTCGCCCAACCCAAATTTTCGTGAATGGGTTCGTTCTGCATCTTAAGGTCACCAGAAACAACCTTTTTACACGTTTATATCGCGAGCCGCTTGATACAAGACAGACGCCCGCTCCAAGCCGCCCCTAACACGGAGAACATACGCTTTTTACACATTTATATAGCGAGCCGCTTGCTCCAGGACAGACGCCCGTTCCAAGCCTTCCTTAACTTGGAGTACAGACGCTTGAGTTGCATTGGTTTTATGGCGCCAATGACTCGCTATGGTGCAGAATCATTGAGTATAAGCAGTATTTACTCTGCTGCCCCTCTCAACTACACCAACCTAATTCTGTTAGCGTTACCCAGGCAGCACGACGTGGACGTAGAATTTCGGATTTTCGGTACTAAATATATGACACTAGCTTTATTATTGGCAAATCCATTTTGAATTTGTTCAAGCAAATTTTTAATACAAATTTGCTTTTTATCTTGATTGCAATTGACTGCATAGATTGAAGTATGCAAGATTGTCACACCCGTTTGTAGATCAAAAATATTAAAAACAATTACGAATCAACAAAAACTGGTCCCTTTATGAAATTATATAAATTCTATGTCTTTGGTTCTAACTATTTACCAAATATCTAGAAAGCATTTAGAGAAGTGTTGGGCTTTGATATTTGGTAATTCAGCGTAATGGATGAGATGCCATTAGGTCCAATAGGGTTTGTAATCCATCAGTGAATTGTTTTTTCCATTAATCGATCAGAAAAAAAGTGTTTATTGATCAGTCACCAAATCATGTCATTCTTGTTCTCTCTTAGAAAAAAGACAATTTCACAAAAATATCAGTAAATACTAGTATGATTTTAATAACTCAATTTCGTTTTTCTTGTAGAATATTATTGATTCAAAATGCACCAGAAAAATTTCATCCGCCACAATCTCCAATTTTACATACAAGAATAATACCACGATACAGTGGCCGTCCATCTATAACAGGTGTTGTGATGTCTAATAATGTAAATAGTAATCTTATGAATACAAATAATATGCATCAACAGTCAACATCATCATTCGGACGACCACAATCACATGGCCAAATTATTGCAAATATCGAAAGTAATACAATACACTATGAACGTGATTGGACATTAGATGATGTTAGTCAAGTGTCGTTTAAACCATGTCCACAAGGATCCGGCAGTTTAACACCGTTTCATGATTCTGTTCATAATATGTATGAGAATCAAACACGATTTAAAAGTGGAGATACGAGCAATGGAAGTCATGACTCTATAACTGATTCAAATATCTTCAACGAAATAAATTCATCGAGTAAAAATATGTATAACAATAGTAACAGCTCAAACAATTTACTACAACCGAAACCAACCAACGATTTAAATTTATTTAAGCTTGGTTCGGAACAATTGGTTTATCCAACATCAGCTGTTTTCTTAGAAAATCGTGATATATTAAACGATAATAGTATTCCAACATATTCAAAATTATACCATCGACATTCCGCAATTGTCATGACACCAGATATGTCTGATAATCTAGATAAGTTTTTAGGCAAAGATATACGACGTTATTCTGATACAAAACTATTACAAAATTGTAATAAATCAAATAGTAAATTAGTAAGTAATTCTTCCAATCAAATATTTAATGTAACAAATATATTAGGACCAACAATATTACCAATTGAAAATCCAACAAATTTAAATACAAATAAACCACAAATAACGGATATAATATTTGAAAGAAGTGATCAATCTAATTTTGATCAATTGGAATTGAATATTCAAGAAATTCTTGAACTTGATATACAAAAACAAAATGATAGAAAAAATTCCCATTTATCACTGAACAATCATAATTTAACGACATTTTCAACAAATTATATTTTTGGTGGTGTTGATAATTGTTCGGAGAGCTCCGGTTATTATAATTTATCAACATCATCCAGTTTTGTTGAAAAGAATAGTAAAAATATTTTTAAATCTTTGCCTAATTTAAATGCTAGTAATGAGAATTTATTACAATAAATAAAATCCGCATGACATTTTTTTTCGGTTAGTTCTGTCTCTCTTAATTTATATTTTTGTATAATATATAACTAAATCCATGATTTTGTAACTAATGTAATCCATGATTGTACAACTAACCAATTATTCTAGATATGGATATTCGTATTTTGTGCTACCTAGTTTTATACTGTACTTTTTTCTACGTCCAAACTAGATGTCAAAGTAAGTCAAAATTACATATAACTTAACGGTTTATAGTTTATTTAGGTTGACCAGTCATTACTTTTAGTTTGATTGTTGTAATTAGATTTAAGTTGGCTATGATACGTATTGGTAAGTTAATGTTACACCAAACTTGGTTTATGTTTTAATTATTTGAACTTAAAAATAGTTAAAAAAAAAAAAATACTAAGTAGAACTTACTAGAGCGAATTTGAAATATTATTATATTTAATAAAACACCCAAAATTTGTATTTGCTAAATATAATTCGCTTGGAAATTGGGTTGATTATTATTTAGTTGCTTAAATAACTAAAGACTATCATAATTCATAAGTGATACTTTCTAGTCTGGTCGTAGAAAAAGATGTTTATTTATAAATCCACCGAATGTTTTCGTAGAGAGTTTATAAATATATTTATAATTCACTAAAGATAGATTTTGTTGTTTGTGCCAAACTGTATATAATTGCACAATACAAAATTCAAAAGTTTAATAAAAAATTAAAGTTTGGTTATATTTTTTATTAAAAAAAAACAAAATTTAGATAGACAAATTTGAAATAGTATCACTAGTAAATCATCTCACTTATTGTCATTATAACAACATCAGATGATACGTTTAAAGTGTAGTTTACAGTTTTTTTTTTTAGAGAAGTATATTATTCAACGAGCATATAATGATATTTGTAATTCACAAGTGTGTGAAAGTTGACGAGCCGTCAGACGACCGAAGAGCGTTAACCAGTTGAGTAAATAACATTATGTATATGGTTATTCTTCCCTTACAAACCATGCATTTTACTCCGTGTTTCTAGATGATGATAAATTTCTTCTGCTAAATTAAATTACTTAACGTGAAGCTAGAGTTTTGATTGCAGTTGATCCAATTGTACTATAGAAGATTTTCTAGTTTGATTTAAGGAGCAGATATTCTATTTTTTTAATAAAATGTGTTGTAGAGTTACAATGTCAATGTCATGTCACAACAACTCACACAAACCTTTTAAGAGCAAGGTCCCAAAACAACATGTTTTCCAATACCTTGATGGACGCAAATTTTTCTTTTAATTTTTTTGTTAAAGAATTGACAATAAATCCCATGATAGGGAAGAGAAAAAATAAAATTACCTCAAAAACAAACTTATTTTCAAAATTTGCAAAAGTAAAACTAAAATGGGGTTGCCAACAATCCAACTAATGGCTTATTCCTTAACTATGTGACGCACTGTTTTCGTCAATGGTTAAAATCCAGGTATAAAGTTATATAAAAGCTCGATCGTCAGCGCCGGCGTTGATTAAAAACATGAGTCTTGAGTTTACCTCAAAAACTGTAAGGAGATTAACTTGACGATTACCAACGCTACTGACATCATATTGGCGATCGCTTACTCGGTTTTTGGTACGAAATTTGGTATTTCAAACGTTTAGTGGTACTTGCATATCCGTATACCCAATGTGTTTGTATCACCAAAACGCGAATGGTAAAAACGTAGGTCCAAACCTAAAGTGACAAAACCCACTTCACGGTTTTTTCTTGGATCTTGTATGGGATCTATTGTCCTTATATCTTGTAATATAGCGCGGCTGACTGCCAGCAAAACAATAGAGTGAACTTCACTCAGCATTTGCGATTTGAAGTTGTCCATCATGTATTGAAAATTCAGTTGCAGCCGAAAAAATTCCTGACTGAATTGAATTGGGTTCTTGTTTTCTGAAACTGAAAACCTGCTAATGAGTCAATTTTTTCATCAACCTGTCAGCACGTACGGCTAACCGATCTAAAAAAAAGATTATTTTCAAACGAAGATAGTATGAGCTGAATGTTTTCAGGCAATCTGGTTATCCACTATTGCTTCACTACTGCATCCCCAATGTCTTTTAATTGAATTATGGTCACAAATGACGGTTTTTTATTGCCTAGGGATAAATTATGCAGGATGTTGTGTATCTTTGTTTTATCACTTTAACCTAAAGTTTTAATTAGCTCCACTTTGAATATGGTGTAAAGATTTACACCAGGTTCCTTCATGAGGATTTGCATCAAACGATTATGAACCGAAAATCAATAATACCACATGCGTACATATATTTTGAATTTTCAGTCCTCATACCAGCATTCTTAATCTCTTAAACCATGAAAAGTGTTTTTTTCAAAACGAGGAGCTTAAGAGACACGAAAATGCATTTCATGCACTGCACCGGTATTATTTTGTAAGTCCCATGGAGTGAGTGGAAGTTGTTCATGAATTGGTTTTGATGAAAATAAAGTTTGGTTCAGTGCCGAAATTTTGTTGGTTTTCGTGCATAACGTCGTCATGCATAAGCGTTCAGCTCAGCTTATGCCTACGTTAAAAATTGTGTTGATACGCTAAGTTAGACCCTCTGCTGGTGAGAAAGCTATCGCAGGTGATGCCCTTGCGAAATTATGTATATTCAAAAAATCATATCTACATATAATTATCATATATGCATATAAAAAAAATATTATAAATTGTTCTTTTTCTGATTTATTTCCAACAATACCTTTGAATTGGAAAAATTAAAATTACTTCTTTAGTTACTTGAGTTTAATTGCTCACAAAAATCCTGAATTATAAATTATATTAGTTTTATGTTCAGCGTTTGTTCGCGGCAACGATAATATGAAGTTTGCTCGCCACAACACTCCTTTCCTAGTGCCATCGAATATGGAACCATGCAAAAGACAAAAGGAAAGAAGGAGATTTAGTTTGTCAGAGTATTATGAAAACGAACGGAAGTTTTAGTAGTTCGACATGCTCGAGTAGTTGCAGCGGAAGGGTTAAAGGTGAATGTTTGCGGTATAAGCGCATAGAGTATAATAGAGAAGTAACGTATGACACAAAATAATGTATGAGAATTTAAAAAAATGCAAAATTTCTATTTCAGATTTTAACAAATGAATAACATATACATGTTTTAAATGTGTTTCTCTTTTTGGCCTGTTTTGTTTCTATTTAATACACATATTTAGAATAAAAATTTAAAAAAAATGAATAAATATGATTTTTCTCTTTTCTTCTGCTTACAATTTTATTTATTTTATTATTTGTAAATAAACAGAAGAAAAATACACGTAAAGAACTATGATAGAAAATAAAAAGTACAAATAATGGCCTTCAATCAATTATTTTTGATATTTTCTTTAGTTTAAAATAATATGTATTTAGGTTGTGTATTAGGTTGTGTAAAATGTATTTAAGGTTTATGATTTTTTTGTTGTCATAGGTTAGCTCGAATTTTGATTGGAATTGATTTTAATAATTGAGAGATTTTGTTACATTGCAACTACTTTTAAGAAAGAATTTTTATATTCAAATGTTTGAATTAAGACGCTTGGGCCTATGTTTAGGTTAAATTTTGATAAATAAGACAATTGGTTTTGTTGGCGTTGATTAGAAAAGTTTTATGGTTTTCATTGTTATTGATAATGGAGAGATTGCTTGTTACATTGTAACTATTTTTGATTAAAAATGTTTATATTAATATGATTTAGTTAGAGCTTGGGTTTGTGGTTGGATTAAATATTGATAAATGCAACGTGTATGGCTTTGGCACGCGATATGTAGTGCCTTCGGTTTATTACCACTAAAGTGCCTGTTTTTTTAAAGATCTATAACATTTGTACATGATAATCGAATAATTCAATGGAGTATTTTATTCCGGAGCATATCAGTAATCCCCGTCTTACAAAAAACGCTGTCTGCACCTTGTTTATGTCAAAAGTAAGCGGTTTGCAAGATTTTAGCAGCTATCATTTTCTAGTGTAACAAACACCATTTTGCAAGTTTCAAGGGAGTCAGTGTCTGTTGGTACACAATGTGACAAAACTGATGAAGAGGTGGAATTTCTAAATATAATTAACACAATCAATTGGTCACATTGCGAATTCGACAAGAGCCATTTCAGTGATTGTGAAAGTTGTATTAAAAAATCCAAACAACTTAATTTCATTAAACACAGGAAAAAATTGGGTGAATGATAATAATGTTATCAATTATTATTTTGCAATGCTTAACGAAAGAAGCAACATGATCACACATCAAACATATCCCAAAATAATATGTTTCAACACATTTTTCTTTGAAAAATTATCCAAAGCTAGACACGATGGTGTCCGGCAATGGACAAAAAAAATTAACATATTTTCGTTCACGAAAATAATTATTCCAGCTAATCTTAATAACAAACATTAGACACTGGCAGCTATAGATATTGAAAAAAAAGAATAAAATATTATGATTCATTTGGCAATGAAAATAATAAATTATTGCAAACATTACTGACGTATTCAGAATACGAATCAATAGAAAAAAATAAAATTCCATTAAATGTAACACAATGGAAAAAAGAAAATGTTCAAAATATACCAATACAACGTAATTCCTTTGATTGTGGTATATTTTGTTCAATGTTTGCTGAATATATAACCAGGAACTCTCCGTTTACATTTACGGAAGAAAATATGAAATATTTCCGAAAAAAAAAATGATTTATGAAATTGTCACAGATACTTTATGGATGGAATTGAAATAAAATGTATTTTTTTTGAATAAAAAAAAAATAATAAAAAATTATATATTTTTATAATAATTCATTACCTTTAATGAACCCTATTTAAAATTGCTCCACGTATATAGTTTTAATCTAAAAATAATCCAATTTAGAATTTTTTGATTATCTAAAAAAATAAATGATATCATTTTTTTGACACACTTGACAATATTTTTTTGACACACTTGACAATATTTTTTTGACAATATTATAATGCAATAAAATTCTCAATAATAATAATTTCATGTTCATTATGTACATTTCATTTCATACAAATAACTAATTTTATTTTTTCTAAAAAATTAAATGAAAATCATTCTTTTGACACACTTGACATTATTTTTTTGTTTAACTTATAATTCTCAATAATAATAATAAAATTTTATGTCGTACAAATAATTAATTTTATTTTTCAAAAAAATTGGATAAAAAAATAAATAATCTTTCTTTTGACGCACTTGAAAACATTTTTTAGACAAACTTGTAATGCCATAATTCTCAATAATAATAATAAAATTTCATGTCAAACAAATTTTTTTTTTTTTTTTTTTTTTTATTAATTAGTTAGACATGTTTAGCACACTAAATATGAAATATTCATTATTCAGACTCTTTGAATATCCGAAGATACCATGTCAACTAGAAAGGAAGGAGATGGGGAAAGTGAAAGGAATGAGGGTGTGGACTGGACATAACTATACTAATTCTTTTAAATGACGATTGACATTTTTTTTAAATGTCTGAGGGGCAAATTCATCGGGAAATACGGACGCGGGCATGGAATTCCAGAGTTTGGCCACTCTATTAAAATAATCGTTCTGGAAGGACATAGTTCTACATCGAGATATTTTGACAGCAAATGGGTGGGATGACTCTGAAGTTCTTGTTCTTCGATTGTACTGCGCACATGATGGAAGGATGTTTTGAATTTCTTTTGAAGAGAATTCGCTAAAGTTATATTTATAATAGATTGACAATTCAGCTACATTTCTGCGGTGCTGGAGTGTATCAAGCTGATCAGTTAGTTCGGTATTTTCAATCAACCGTATCGCCTTTCTCTGTACAGAGTCTAGACATTTTATTGTTGACTGACAAGCACCACCCCAAACATGACAGCAGTATTCCATACATGGACGAATAAAAGACTTATAGATCAGCAAAATTTGATCCGGTTTGAAAAACTTTTTACATCGACTTAAGAATCCTAATTTTTGCATTGCAGATTTAGCAAGGTTGAACACATGTTTATTCCATTTCAAGTTATTTTCAATATCAACTCCAAGAAGCCTTAGATTCAACCTCATGCAATTCCTCATTTTTTATCTTAATAGGGAAGTTTTTTTGTCTCTCTATTCGTGATAGACGGCATAGTTTGGTTTTCGTTGGATTAAATGAAACAAGATTACGATCGCCCCATTCCATTATACGCTCTAGGTCTGCATTGATAGAATCAATTAACATCTCTCTATCAGTGGTGACTGCAGAATGAGATCGAAATTTAGGAGATGCATGTGATGCATGCAATGTGCTGTCATCAGCAAAACTATGGATTGGGTGCACTGTGGAAATAAGTAAATCATTAATGTATGTCATGTCATGTCAAACAAATGATTAATTTTATTTTTTTCCAAAAAAGTGTGTAAAAAAATAAATAAAAATCCTTCTTTTGACACACTTGACAACATTTTTTTGACAAACTTATAATCCAATAATCTAGTTTTCGATCTCACATACCAATCCCGACCATCCAGATATTTCCATATTCTTTGTTCCTACTCATTATCACTTAAAATAAACGTTTTTTAAGCAAAACATAGCATATTTCCTTGTTTTAACACACTTGACTCAAATCCCTTCAGCCGTATTTCTAGATTTCGTCGGTTGTGATGCACAGCCGGCCAGCCGGCAGACAGACATACATTTTTTTTGCTTTGCTGCATCAGTAGGTCCTAAAACTTCGAGAAATGCCAAAAAAAGTGGGGGTTAGAATTTCTTTTTTAGCTCATGAACGTAATACTTAGGTCTTTCAGATCGAAGTTATTAGTAATATTAGGTACGTATATATTCAAAGAAGGAAAAAATGAAAACCAAAGTTAAAATTGCTACTCAACAACTCTTATTTCTTCATCTTCGTCAGGCTCTACTAGTTAATCGATACATACGAAACCCCAAACCCCAAAAGCTCGTAGATAAGAAACCCCAAAACCGATTTGGTAAGGAAAAATCTGAAAAACTAGTTTTTATTACCAATACTACATTTGTAATACCTATGTAAAACCGACGATGACGATAATTAGTTTTGAGTTTTTTAAATGCAAGTATTATATTTTAAATTGAAATAAAAATATATTACTTTCAAATCAAATTTTTTACCTATTTCCCATAATCTTTTCAAGTTGAGATATTTAAGTAAGTGCATCAGGTCATTCCGGAATCACGACATGCATAGGTCGCAGAGTATCTTATCATTATTCAAATTTCAAAGCAAATAAAGACAAACATGCCATTAGATTAAGGGATACACTACGCTTGGGTATCTTCGACAAGTATTTGTGTAGCTTCTGAGAATATTCAAGAAATCTTGAGAATGTTAAACGAGATTCTTAATAATTGTCACAAAATCTTGAGGATCTGTCAGAATATCTTGAGAATTTTCAAAGAATCTTGAGAATATTTGAACGTACAGAGTATTTTCAGATAATCTTGAGAATGATGGAATCTTTTAAAATTTTTAAATCTCTAGAGAACCTTGGAAATTTTTAGAAAACCTTTAAATAATCTAAAAATATTTAAAACACCTGTTTTCTTTGTGATTTTCTACTCCTTTTTATTTAAACTAAAAAAAAAACGAATGATCGTATTATGTATAAAATATATTACATAAAAGCAAAATTAAACACAAAAAACTGTTTAAAACAAAATAACGTGTTTTAAACAAAAAAATGTAGTTTTAGTTTTTTTTAAAACAGTGTTTTTTTAATTTTGCTCAATTTACATGCATATACATTTAAACCATCTTTGATAGTCATCATATTGCAAAAATTGTCTGGGAATCGAATACATTGTGTATTTTCTTGTGATTGAATTTATCCGTTGTCAATTTTGAGCAATTGTTCGTTGAACGCTAATGCCAATTGATCATTTTGAAGATGAACACGCAAATTTATTATAAGGGATAATTTACAAATACTTCGCCATATGTGTGATACTTTCATCCACATATGTAGCACGTGCAATGATCTGCAATATCTGTCTGACATCATCGGCCAGTAGCAGTCTCAAAAATGTATATTTTAAAAATCTCCGTTGCTACTAAATAAATTAGTAGTATAGTTAAAGTTTAGTTATAGTTCATTAAAGAAATCTGTAATATCACAACAGAGATAAAACCTATTGTACGAATAGACAAAACAAAAAAAAAACATTTTGTAGGAATTGACAAACCGATAGTTGGATTGGAATGCAGAACTGTATCAAATCATACTTCAAAATATATTAGCATATTTAAAAAGTTTACTCAAAATCTAATATCAGAAACTGATGTTATCGAAGTTTGAAATAAATAGGTAATCAAAAGACCTGCCCCACGCAATTTATCCTAATATTACCCTAAAATTAACCAGGTCTTTGTCCTGCCAATACGCTATTGAATTCGATTATCATGTATAAATGTTATCTTTAAAAAAACAGGCACTGTAGTGGTCATAAACCGAAGCCACTACATATCACGTACCAAAGCCATACACGTTGCATTTATCAATATTTAATTCAACCACAAACCCAAGCGTTCTAACTAAATCATATTAATATAAACATTCTTAATTAAAAATAGTTACAATGTAACAAACAATCTCTCCATTATCAATGAAAACCATAAAACTTTCCTAATCAACGCCAACAAAACCAATTGTCTTATTTATCAAAATTTAACCAAACATAGGCCAAACATTTGAATATAAAAATTCTTTCTTAAAAGAGTTGCAATGTAACCCAACCCAATCTCTCAATCATTAACATCAATTCCAATCAAAGTTCGAGCTAACCTATGAAAAAAATCATAAGCCTAAATACATATTAATTTTAAACTAAAGAAAATATCAAAAATAATTGATTGAAGGTCATTATTTGTAAATAGTAAACAAAAAAAGTTTGTCCTTCGATCATAAAACATAAAAATTTATTTCCAGAATATGAAAATATTTTGTACATTTAAAGGGATCATTTGCATTTATGCATAAAAGAACTTTTTATTTTCTATCATTTTTTTTAAATTTTTATTTTAAATATGGGTACTAAATAGATACAAAACAGGCCAAAAAGAGAAATCCATTTAAAACATATTCATATATGTATATGTTATTCATTTGTTAAAATCTCAAATAGAAGTTTTGTATTTATTTTTATTTTTTAATTCTCATACATTATTTTGTGTCATACGTTACTCCTCTATTATACTCTATGGTATAAGATTAAATTTAACCCTTTTAGTCGTATTTTAGCGTAAAAAACCCGATTAGCACTTCTCATATGTCAATGTCGGGATAAGAGATAATAATTGGAAAAATTACTCAATGTAGACAGTTTATAGGGCGTTTTAATTAGATATTTATTATTTTTTTTCTAAAAAACACTAAATTAACTTTTTTATTTTATTTAATTATTAAGTTACATAACTCAAAAGAATAATAACTATCCAACTTCAGCCTCTTAACTCTCTAGTTTTCCTGTTGGATATAGTAAGATTCTATTATCCCTAGCTGCCTGTTGTTGCGGACTGGGTGCATTAGCTTTAAATTACTGCTGTTGATTTTGTGGTTGTTCCTTAATGCTGCTTAAACCTTGTCTGACCCTTTTGTCTTTTAGAAGATCCAATATCTTTCTTCCTGCAACCTGGATAACTGATTTCATATACTTAATTTTGGCAATGTTGTGGGACTTTATCTTTATTGTCGGTAAGTATAGAAGATAATTTTTTTTCTGTTGTTGGTATTAGCTCTACTTTGTAGCGTTTGAATATCTTTTGAAGCTTTGTAGAGACCCGCTTATCAAAACTAACATTTTCTCATTTTCCTTTCCGCGGTTGATGGCAAAATTGTTCTGTCTCGTAGTACCTTTTTCTTTTTGGCTTTTCTTATAAGGGTATTGATGTGAAGGCTATTAAATTCATTAATTTTAGCGATCCGTTTAATGTTTTCTTCCTCTTGAATAATTTATTCTGCTGAGATGAATGTTTTTAAGACAATGTACTATGCTTCTGAATGCTGCCATTTTGTGTTGCCATGGGTGATTTGAATCTATTGTTATGAAGCGATCTGTGATAGTGGGTTTCCTGTAAATGTCAAATTCTTCTCTTCCATTATTTCGGATGAGCAGAAGATCTAAAAAATGAAGTTTTCTCTGTTGTTCCTCCTCATAGGTAAATTTGATTGATTCATATTTGGTATTGATGGCTTTTAAAACTTTCCTTAATTGTTGTTTTTTCATAATCACTAATACATCGTCTGCATCCCCAAAACTTGAAGTTGAATTCTCAATTTACTGACACTTCCAGTTCTAACGTCAACGCTTCAGCTACAAATGGTAATAGTGAGTTTTTATATATTTTGTATATATAACCAAAAGTTTGTTTAAGTTTTATTAAACTGAAAGTGACTGTTAATACGCTCCTTTAATACTTCAATATATACTTCCGTTGTATTCTTTGTTATTTTGTTTCTTATTAGCCACTTTTCGATTATATTAATAGCTTTCCTACGCTAGGAAATAGTGCGCTGACATCAATTGACACAAAGATCTGTTGTTGTTTTTGTAGCGACAGTTTTTGTGCTAATCCTCCGGCTCCATGTCCAGGTTCAGAAACTCTGCTACTGCCCTTGGGCGGTACCACAAATCTTCCTTCCTCAAGTTTGTTTCATTTTCAGGACAATTAAATAGGTGGTCTACATCGTGTGGCGTGCCCTCACATGCGGGACACTTGTCAATAATTTCAGGATCAATTCTACTCATGTAGTTGTTTAGGATGCGTGACCAACCGAATCTGAGTTGAGCAAGGATGGATCTAGTGCTACGGGGCTTTAAAACTCACCGTGACAGACATGACGGAGAATGGACAAATATTTTTGTGGCCTCTACATAACTTCAAAACTATCTGAATTTTCTGAATATTGGTTTATGAGATCTTTTTATGGGATTAGTAATAGACCGGGAGGCAGCGTTGCAAATGAAAAAGTCATTTGATGCCGGTTGATTTTTATTTATTTTAATTAATTAACTCCAGCTGATGATAAATTTGGCGGTCAGCTGCTAAAGTAGTGGGGGGTGTGGTTGTGGGAGACTTTTAAACTGGTAAAAAAAACGAATTCCAAAAGTAATTTGATGCCACTTCAAAATTTGTATGATGCATGTTTACACCATAACAATTGAAAAAAAAGTCGTCAGCTGATTGGCGGATGGGGGATTATACGTCAGCTCCTCGTATACATCAGTATAAAAATGCAATATAGTCAAGACCTTTCTGCATAGGATCTTGATGAAACTTTGGCAAATGATCCAGGTTCACTTGAAAATGGAAAATCTGAATTAATTTTAAATTTGGACAAAATGGCGGGGGGTCTCCCGAACACCTCTAAGTTTAAATCTTCAATAACTTCTAATCCCGACTTATGATCTTATGGAAACTTGGTATATACATTTTTAGTTCTGTTTCCAATGTTTCTGCATACTAACTTCCGGTTTGACACTTCCGGTTAAAAAGTTTTTTTTCCAGGTGTTTATCTCTACTGTAGCCTACAATTACCGATCGATTTTCATGAAACGTTGGTAAACGCTTTCAAGCAACATGAAAAACATTTTGTTAGCTTTTGGAGTACATTGGATAAAGGGTTGAGGGGTCCACCATACAACAGATGGTTTTTTCCACAAAGTTTTTTATGTTTGTTGGGAGCATAAAACATTCGTTCGGGAATGAATTTTGACGACACTTTGCAAAAAGATGCAAATATGTATGGCAAGAAACTGATTAGTTTTTTAGCGATAGTGAACCAAGTTGCGAGGGGTCACCCAAACACCTGTTTTTTTAAAGCTTAATAACATCTGCACCTGATAATCGAATTGGATGAAACTTGTTACATAAACATTTGGTACGGTTCACAAAAGTTCTGCATCCCAACTTATGGTTTTTCATTTCCGGTAAAAATGTTTGGTACTCCCAACAAACATCGCAAAAATGGTGACACAATAAGCAGGTGTTCGGGAGGCCCTCCACCACTTATCTCAATATTGTCCAAAAACTAATCAGTTTACTAATCAGTCAGTCTAATCCAAAACTAATCAGTCATTTAAGTCTCCATATTTTTTCAAAGTGTCACTAAAATTGATTAATGAATGAAGTCTGTATGCTCCCAGAAAACCCCCCCAACCCTTTATCCAATGTACTCCAAAAGCTAACAAAATGTTTTTCATGTTACTTGAAAGCGTTTACCAACGTTTCATGAAAATCGATCGGTAATTGTAGGCTACAGTAGGGATAAATACCTGGAAAAAAAACATTTTAACCGGAACTGTCAAACCGGAAGTTGGTACGCAGAAATATTGGAAACAGTACTAAAAATGTATATACCAAGTTTCCATAAGATCATAAGTCGGGATTAGAAGTTATTGAAGATTTAAACTTAGAGGTGTTCGGGAGACCCCCCGCCATTTTGTCCATATTTAAAATTAATTCAGATTTTCTATTTTCAAGTGAACCTGGATCATTTGCCAAAGTTTCATCAAGATCCTATGCAGAAAGGTCTTGACTATATTGCATTTTTATACTGATGTATACGAGGAGCTGACCTATAATCCCCCATCCGCCAATCAGCTGACGACTTTTTTTTTCAATTGCTATGGTGTAAACATGCAACATACAAATTTTGAAGCGGCATCAAATTACTTTTGGAATTCGTTTTCTTTACCAGTTTAAAACTCCCCCACAACCACACCCCCCGCAAGTCTGACGACTGACTCTTATTTTCTACATCACAAATAATTAATCTATCTATAAAAATTAAATTCAATCGGCGTCAAATCACTAACCAAAACGCAACGCTGCCTCCCGGTCTATAAGGGTTTCATCTATTGCCATGTATTTTTATATAAGAATTGAAAAGTAAGTTTTTTGTGTGTAATTTTTTTATCGTGTGACAGACATTACAGACAATTTGTGACGGACATGACATGACAGCTTTGAATATTCTATTCAAAAATCGAAGAAAATATATCAATCATTTATTGAAATTTAAACATATATACATGTATTATAATTTATAACAACCCCGTGAATTTAACAATGTAGGTACAACGTCAATATTCTGAACAAAATTATCTGTAGTGTTCCATACAGCATCATTTTCAAATTTGTACTGTCCTTGAGTTGATGTAGGAATTAAGTATTTTATGAGATGCTGGCCGCTGCAACTGTCTAATATTATTTCATGAAATTTTTCACCTTCATAGACTTCTTGGACCCATTGCCCAATGCTAACATTTCTAACACTTGATGTGAAAATATTAAAGAAAACACTATTTTTAAAAAATATGAACCTTTGCCAATAAGCTAAAACCAAAATAAATACATTTTTATAACATTTTAAAATTAGTCCATAGGTTGACATTTACGTGAAATTAGCCTTATCTCATTATAAACTAGAAACTGTTTAGAAAAACAAATTACACTTTAAACGTATCATATCATTTGTCAGTATACAAAACGAATATTTTTAGCATATTTTCGTTTCGTCACTTCCAGTACTTAATTTACATTTAATAATATAATAATAATAGTACTGATACCGTCTACAAGTAAAATTTTCATATAAGAAAATATACGTAAATTAACAATAAACAATTTTTAAATAAAAAAAAATTCAGAAAAAAATTCAACTGATATATTAATTAAAAACTAACAATTTGCAATTATTTTGTGTTGTTTAACTTGTGATTTGAATGTAGTTTGCTAAGTTTGTTTGAATAAGATATAAACATTTTCGGGAGCTTAACGTTTACATACCTAAAACATATAATTAAAAGTTAAATTTAGGAAAAAAATAATAAGAAAAACTTAAGAATACAAACATAAAATTTTAAAAATTAATGCGCCTCCATATTATAAATTAAAATCTGCCATTTTGTTTTTTTAATCTCAGAGAGTAAATGCAAATTATAAATTGCAATTTTTTTTTATATCAATTTTTTGTTAATTATAATAACCCATAAATGCAACTACAAGTAAATTTTTAAATAATAATAACAATAACAATAAATTTAAAATTATAAAAACAATAATTACGTTCTTAATTTTTGTGTTAAAAACAAAAATTTAATACTTGCTACATTAATATTTATTTATTAAATTGTTTAATTAAAACATTTAAAAAGTCAAATAAAAAATAAAAGTTAATCTATTATTAATAATTTAAAAATAATATGTATCTTTTACAAAGTGGGTAATAAACAATCTCATGTCTTTCACTGTTAACATT
>OY856186.1:361374174-361586101 GCA_963693315.1 Diogma glabrata | reverse complement strand
TTTTTAAATACAATTTTTATGTTTTATGAATAAAAAATTAGCTATGTAATTTGAGAGTGTAAAAAATAAATCTAGTACTTATTTGAAATAAAGAAAAAAGTCAAATGTTTATTAATATATTTATTCTTACATTTAAAATACATTAATAATGGTTCCAATGCGAGCAAATTTGTTTTCACGTCAATCATAACCATGCTATATCAATTATAATGTTACGATTCTAAATAATCGCAACGAAATACGAATCAAAATTGTATTCAACCTGAATTTCTCCTATACAATATTTCACTAACAAAACTCAAATCTACATGTGATACTGTTTCTAAGAAAAAGAATCGAAAAACTGCGAAAATGTCTCCGAATTTTTGGGGCTTTCTTTGTAAAGAAATTGACCTGGAGAAATTAATAAAAAAAATGTGTTTAAGGAATTCCTTTGCAAAATAAGATAAATGTAGTTCAAATTAGACTGCGAAAGTGTAAACATTTTCAAATTCTGATAAGCGAGATTTAATTGTAAACGAAACGCTGTATCGTGAACATGAATTGTGACTAAGATTTTAAGTGTCATTTATTAAAAATATTTTGTGTATTATTTTAGACGCAGTTGTTAGACTCCATGTTCCTCAAATTCCATTTTCCAATCATTAATTCAATCCAAAAACCTTATTACTAAATTTATCGAAATGCAATCGAAACATACAACTTAAAATAATTTTATTATCACACCTTTTCTTTTGATTTCCCCAAATATAAATGAAAAATCAATATAAACTAACTCTCCTTTCCAAAATTAAATAACAGTTTGTAAAAAATATGAACTATATTACGTTATAACTGATTCTAACGTTTCTATCGTTTGGGAAATCTTTTATTTTATAAACGACTTTTATTCCACTTGAACCAAATTCTTGATTTAGAATATTTTAAAACGAATATTTTAACAAAAACCTACTGCCAACAATCGTAAACTTCTGATAGCTGCCCGTAGAAGTGCTAAAAAAGCCATAAATAATGCCAAACGATTAGACGACCTGAAAACCCGTGACAAAATTAGACAAATCCTGAACGGTAACAACAACCCCAAATCTTTGCTGACTTGGTCCAAAGAAATTTTATGGATAAAAAAACATCACAAGTTCCTCCTCTCAAATCACGCAATATAATTTACTCCACATCTAAACAAAAAGCTGATTTATAATTGTTAAAAGCTGATTATCAGCTCTAAACAAAAGCTGATCTTGTAGCTTCTCACTTTGCAGCCGCCTCACAACTGCCAGCTTCTAATCAGCTGCCGCATTTTCTTTCAATAGGCAAATACTCTATGAAACAGGTCTATTTCCACAGCCGAGTTGTATCAAAGATTCTTAAAGAACTAAATGTGAATAAATCAGCGGGTCCAGACGGTATACCAGCTATCGTACTTAGAAACTGTCCTAAATCTTTAGCTAAACCTTTATCTAGAATATTCCACCTTTCTCTGATAACTTTCACTTTTGCACCCCATCCTCTTCATCCTGGAAAACCGCCATTATCCACCCAAAAAAAGGAAATAAAACCGATCCTTCCAACTATAGGCCGATTGCTATAGTTTCCATACTCTCTAAAGTAATGGTGTCAATAACAAATTTTCATCTAACGAACTTCTTGGAGGATTGCAATTTACTGTCAGATCACCCATATGGATTTCGAAGAGGCAGATCTGCTAGTGATTTAATGGTGTATTTCACTGACTTATGGAACCGTAATATTGTTAATAAAGTTGAAACGCAAATAGTCGCTTTAGATATTTCTAAAGCCTTTGACCGTGTTTGGCATAAGTCAATGTTTGTTAAACTAACTGCACTGGGCATTGCTAGCTCCCTAGTCTCCTTATAACGCTCGTAATCCTCTTCGAAGTTATGAGTTAAATCCATTAATGGCTTGCACTAAAGAATATATCTTTCAGTGAGGAGAAATAATTTTTGTTCAAAAAAGTCCGTAGGTCAGTACAGTCCAATTTTCATATAGCAATGCTTTGCGCAAATCAAATGATTGCTATACTCCAACTGTTAGAAGTCACTTAAGCTCAAGCGAAATGGACTTCTTCAGACTTATATATATGAATAAAACACTTGTTTTTCGTTTAGACAAATATACAAATCTGAATTTTATTGTCAATAATTCCTTCTATTTATACAAATCGATATTACTGAAAATTACATATTTAGCAAAATATTCTTAAAATTAATTGTTTCATAATGTCAAAATGTGTTACATATTTTTTATATTTTCTTTGTAAATTTAATAGACCGACATATTCAGTTTTACTTTAAATTTATTACATCATAAAAATAAACGAAAATTATATTATTTACATTTGCATGGT
This sequence comes from Diogma glabrata, assembly GCA_963693315.1. NCBI lineage: Eukaryota > Metazoa > Arthropoda > Insecta > Diptera > Cylindrotomidae > Diogma > Diogma glabrata. Next base: position 361,583,736 of record OY856186.1, on the reverse strand, counting down.
AATTATATTTATAATTATAGTTTTTTGTTTGAAATATGATTTTCATAAACTTTCTTTCGGTTTGTAATAATTTATATTTATTTTCACATATGTTTTTTGTTATCGTGTGAAAATGATTTTTGCGGTTTGTTTACTTTAAAATATAATAGAGATTTGTTGTTTATTTTATGTGCGGTCATTGTAAGATTTTGTAGGAGTTAAGGGATGATGTGTAGATACATTACACCCTTATTCCTTAAAAAAAAATTTTTTGCTTTTAATAAAAAAAAAGTAAAAATTTTTGTTGATTTACTTTAATATTTTTAATTTAATATATCTTAAATCGACTCTGATTTTCATTGTTTATAATAGATGTCAATTATTATTATTTTCAATCCTCAATGGGTTTATATTTCTTTAATCTATTTTTGTGTATTTTCTTAATTATATTGCCCTTTCTTATTTCTACATTTGTTTCCTTAATATCTATGACCTCATAGGGTCCTGAATAGGGTGCATCGAGTTTCTTTCGATCACCAGCTTTTAACCAGACTAATTCTCCAATTTTCAACTCTATGGGATTTGCGTTTAGATCGTAAGATTCTTTACGTTTGATCTTTGCTAAGTGTAGGAGTTCATTTGCTTTAGCGTGTGCTTGTTGTAAGCGATATCTTAATTCTTGAACATAGTCGTCAAGATTGTATACTGGTGCACTAGTTGTAAATTTTTCGTCAGTTGGTAATGTAGCTAATCTACCGAAAATTAGCTCAAAAGGAGAATGGTTTGTATCCGTATGAGGAGTTATATTGTAACAAAATACAAAGTAGGGGATCCATTCTTCCCAGTTATAGTCGTTTGTGAATGCAAGTAAGTATTCGTTCAAAACTCTATGATTTCTTTCAATGGAACCAAGGGTTTCGTGGTGATAAGGTGTTGAAGTTACGTGCGAGATTGAAAAGAATGAACATACGTGTTTCATAATCTCATTCACAAATTCAGTGCCCATGTCTGTTTTTAAAATTTTGAAATTTCCATATTTCAGAATGAACTTCTCTACTAAGGCTTTCGCTATTGTTCTCGCTTCTTTATTTTCTAAGGGGATAGCTTCTACAAATTTAGTTAATTCACACTGAATGGTTAGTATATACCTGTTCGTGTTTGTTAGCCTTAATGGACCTACTGTGTCCATTGAAATGATCTCAAAACTAGTCTTTGGAGTCTCAGTTATGGTTAATTTTTCTTTTACATGTCTAATTTGCTTATTCTTAGTACATAATTCGCATCTACTTATATAATTTTTAACCAGTTTATTTAAATTTTTGAAAATATAACGTTGCTTTATTTTAGCTATTGTTCTTCTAATACCAGCATGACCACCATAATGTTTGCTGTCATGGAATTCTTTTATTATTTCGAGCATTTTATCTTTGTTTTCAATTCTTAACGGCGCGTCATATATTATAATTTTTAAATTCGTTTGCTTATTTATTTTATTTAATTCCGACTGCAGTTCGGTAAATTTTCTTTTAAATTCATTCATTTCAATATGAGTAAATATTACATCATTACTTTTGAGCACTAATTTTTCTATATTCTCTGCATGCATGCTAAATATCAGCTTCTCCAACATAAAATCTAAATTCATACGTGGATTATCACTGTATTGTACTAAAACTTCTTCATCATTAATTGATATATAATTATTTTTATCTTTATGCGCTAATTTATATTTTGATTTACATCCCAGTTTCTCCTTCATAGAACCTAAGTTCTTAAGTGGATTATCGCTGTATGTCTTAAATTCATCATTCTGCAAACTTTCATATATAATAAATTTTAAATTCTTTAGATTCCTCACTTCAGATATCGAGGTGCAGTTCCATGCATAAAGTTGGCCATCCTTATCCATCTCTGCGTTGTTGTTTCTCTCGACGTCTTTTGTTTCCTCCTTCTTCTGCATTGCTCTCGTGACGATATTTACCGTTGTAGGTATCATGGCTTTTAATGTTTCAGAATCAATTTTTATCCTCGATAATGCATCAGCATTAGTGTTGCTTTTTTCTTGTTTATATATAATTTCGAAATCATAGTCTGACATCTAACCATATTCTAGTTAATTTCGATGAAAGATTCTTGTGTGTAAACAGACTGATCTGGTAAGGTCTGTGATCCGTGACTACTTTAAATTTTCTAGCGTAAACATATGGTCTGAAAAAATTGATTGCCCAATGTATAGCAAGCAATTCTTTCTCAATGACCGGTTTATTAATCTCATGTTTGTTCAGTGATCTACTTGCGTATGAAATAGGTAGATCCTTTCCGATCTCACCCTGTGAGAGTACTGCTCCTAGAGCGTAATTCGAAGCGTCGGTTGTTATTACGAATGTTTCATTGAAATCTGGATATTTTAATATAGGCGGGTTGATCAATTTTTCTTTAAGCATTTTGAATGCTTTATTGCATTTATCTGTCCAATCGAATGTTGCATTTTTCTTCGTTAGGTTATTCAGTGGTTTGGCTATTTCCGCGAAGCTAGGAATGAATCTTCTGTAGTAATTACAGAATGCTGTAAATCTCTTTGTTTCATCTGCACTAATCGGTGTTGGATAATTTTTAATGACTTCATGCTTCTTTGGGTCCGTTTTAATTCCCTCGTTAGTTATAAGATGTCCCAAATATGTTACTTCAGTTTTAAGGAAATTACATTTCTTTGCGTTTAATTTTAGATTATATTCCCTTAATCTTTCGAATGTTTTGATTAAGTTCATGTTGTGATGTTTCAAACTACATCCAAATATAATAATGTCATCAACGTATAAGAACGCCTCAGCCTCTAGACCTGCTAGTGCAATTGTTAGCATACGTTGAAAACTATTAGTAGAAATTTTTAAACCAAATGGTAATCGTTTAAATTGGAATTGACATTTATTTGTCGAAAATGATGTTAAGTGTCGAGATTCTTTCTCAAGTTTTATTTGATGGAATGATTTAAATGATGGAAGATTTAACGGAATGAAGATTTGATGGAATGATTTAACGTTAAATCTAGCGTCGAAAAATATTTAGCTCTGCCCAGATTGTCGAGGATGTCATCCAATCTTGTTAGCGGGAACTTATCATCCATGATCTTCTTATTTAGTTGTCTAAAGTCGACCACTAACCTGTAGCTTGCTTGATCGTTTGCACTCTTCTTCGGCACTTTTAGTAAAGGTGAATTGTAGTTGCTACGTGATACCTCTATCACGTCTTCTCTAATAAGCTTGTTTACTTGCTTATCAATTTCTTCTAAATGCGCTTGCGGTAGCCTATAATTCTTAATATATACTGGACTATTGTCCACAACTGGAATTGTTTGTTTATAGAAGTTGTTTGTTGATAACTTTTCATCCGAAACGTAAAAAATGTCAGCGTATTGCTTACAAATCTCTAAAATCGATTGTTTTGCTTCGTTTTCCAATTCTTCTAAATTTAATTCATCTGAAATCTTGTTAAATCTTTGCTCTAATGTCATACTGCTCTTGATTTTATCCATTCGTAATACATGATAGTTTGTAATTGGTACTATCTTTGCGGCTATATCTTTTATTATGACGTCATGTTCCTTTGTGTTTAAAATTTTGACGTTTGCAGTGCCTTTCGCTGGTACTATGACATTCGCTATAAATACTCCTTCTTGTATTTCCTGATTGAGTATAACGCTGTCCTCTTTTAAATCTATGTTGACTGCTTTAATAACTTCACACCTTGCTGGTACGATAAATCCGCTCCCATCTGGTAGTCGTGTATTCATTGGTAATACGACTTCTGCTTCATTAATATATATTGAGATTGTATATGTTTCATAATCAATTTTGCAACAATTTCTATGCAGAAAACCTCTGCCTAATATGCTATCCGTCACTATTGGAAATTCCTCGTTAATTAAGTGGAATTCCTGCTCCACATTATTATTATTAATATTTAAAATCGCATTCACTGTTCCTAGTGAATAAGTTTCATTGCTAGTAACGCCCGTAATCTTACATCTTTTATCATTAATAGTTATATGCTCTGTTATTTACTTTGAGCAGAGAAATATCTGCTCCGGTATCAATTAAAAAATTTTTATATCCTTGCGTTATATTCGTGCGAATTTTTATGTAATTAGAATTTGTACTAAGATTTAGCTTAAATATTTTCATTGGGGTTTTACAATCATGGAGTCTGCCGTTAACTGGACTTCGGACACTCCTTCCCAGTTTTCCGCCTGAGTTATATTAACTTTATTACTATTTCTTCTAACATTATTATTATTATTATTATTGAATTGCTTATAGTTTCCATTCTGTTGGAAACTATTTTTATTAAAATTATTAAAATTCCTATGATTATTTTGAGCAATATTTCTATTTCTATACCCATTTTTATTAAAATTATTATTATTAAAATATCTATTTTGATTATTGTAATTATTAACATTTCTATTATTTTGGTTATTGTAACCATTAAAATTTTTGTTGTTTTGATAGTTTGCATTTCCTGACCTAAAATTTCTACCCATCTGATTTCTAAAATCATTCCTAAAACGTCGCGAATTGAAATCTAGCATGTGCGCGGTTTTAGTTTGCTCTTCTACTTCTGAAGCGTATTGGATCGTTTCCTGTAATGAGCCTAACCTTGCAGTATATACCGTATTCTTTAGCGGTTCATTTAACCCGGTTTTATAAGCATTGAGACCCGCTTGCTCATTTAATTTGGTTATAATATCGGTGTGTGCTTCACCCTGCTCTGATACCTGCAGTGAATTCAGTTCCGTAATTAATTGCTCTATTTTATTTCCAAAACTTTCGGCTGACTGATTACCTTGCCTTGATTGAGCTATCTGTGTTTGTAAATTCAGAGATGTGGATCGTTTCTTAAAAATTTTATTAAATAGGTCTTTTAGTTCTTGGATTGTCTTCGGTGTTTTAGCAGCTATAAGTTTGGTCTTGGCGTTTGCTGTCAACCTAGTATCTAAGCTGAATTTTATCAATTTTTCTTTTTCCTGATTATTATTTAGTGTGTCACTAAAGTGTTGTATCAGGTTCAGAAATATTGGCAATTCATTAGATTTGCCATCGAAAATTGGCACAATTTTCAATGTTTTTTCTATATCGAAAGACATGTTGTCCAAGTTATCACTCTGTAGAGAAAATTCTAAAAGATTTTCAGAATACTCTCTAAAAATGAAATAGTGGATTTTCACTGATTCACAGTACATATACACTGTTTCAAGTATACCACTTGGAATCAGTGAATATTTACTGTTCTAATCAGTGAAATATCACTATTCCTCAGTGAAAATATCACTATTACTCACTATTAATCAGTAAAATACAGTAAAACTCGTTTATAAAGTACGGTCAAGGGACCGACGTAAGCGTACGTTATACACCATGGTACGTTATATCCATAAAAATTAAAAAAGTATAAGCAAATTTGACGGTTATTCTAATTATATCATTGTATTGCATATTAAATTATTTACTACATGTTAATTGATATAAAAACGATCACAAAAATTAAGAATATATAGTTTAAAAACAATTTATTAATAAAATAATTATGTTAAAGCTAATCAAACCGATGCTACATAAACATATGTATATGTAAATATTTTCGAATGAGAATATCTGAATATGTCTACTCAGATTAAGCTGCGATGGACAATTTTTTTGCTGAAACATAATCAATAATTTTCTGTTGTTTAAGGCAAAGTTGAATAATATTTTCCACTTTAATTACAATTTGGTCGTCAATTTGCATTTGATAAAAATCCGGGCCGCAAACCTGATCAGCAAGCGCGTAGCGTACGGATTTAATCCCGCAGTTGTGTAATTTATTCAAAACTTTCTCACCGACCCATACATTTCGGTATCCATCGATGGCTTTTCTTCTGCGTCTAAATTAATTAACACTGATGTACCCAAGGCTTAGTTTTGTCACCACTTTACTTTTAATTTAAATCAAATGAAAATCACCAGTAACCCAATAAATAATTTTGCAGATGATAGTACACTGCAAAAATCGCTCGTTTTCCTATCTTTAAAAGGGAAAATGCATGAACGAATAAAGCCGGAGAGATACCATAAATGTAAATGATAACCTGGCAAAAGTTAACAGTTGGGGTAACTGAAATATGTTCAATTTTAACTCACCAAAACATGGCTATTGATAGTTGCCAGATCAACGACCGAGTTTGCCAAAGATATTTCGATTAGTGTGTATGACAACCAAATAGACGAATGTGAAAAATTTTATTGGTTATCAAAATTTCTATCGATTTACTCTAGAATGATCGTATAATGGCGATGGCAAAGAGCGTGCCAAGAAAACTCAGTCCTCATTAGATGTAAAAAATATTTCACTCCATATTAATAACTCCACATTTGTAAGTCCTACATTCGTCCTTGTATGGAGTATTGTTGTCAAGCTTGGGGTGCTGCATCTGTTTCCATCCTGACTCTTTTGAACTCTGTTCAAAAACGTGCTACACGAGTTGTGATTGAAGCTTAACTTCAAATCTTAATTCTCTGATCTCGTTGTTTTTGAAAAATATCGTCACCAGCAGTGGTCGGATGGAATCGGATCCATCATGCGTCAACCATAATTTTTACCCTGTTTTACTTATCAATGGTCAATTGTGTTTTACTGGTCATTCACTGTCATAGTGATAAAATGAAGATAGATTTCTTTGCACATCGTACAAATTTAATGCTTTGCCCGAATCAATAGTTACGAGTGCCTTCGATCCTCACGAGTGCCTTCGATCCACTAAGGTTTGAAAAAAACGTTCATCAACACCTCAGAACGCATATTTTTGTGCTAATTAGATCTTACCAGGTATCTATGTGCTTTTGTGACACATATTGTAGCTCTTATAACATAACACTTTTTATTTCAAAACAAAATAGAGTACCACCATCGAGATATATTCCATAACAATAGAGTTCATCTGGCAGCACCCTTAAGATAACACCTTGGCTAGTAGTATCTCACTGCTATTGTCAGTGGTATGTGATATCTCACGTTAGCTCATATATATGTCAATAGCAGGGACTGGAGTAGGCATTATCGTCACTCCCGTACACTAAAAATAAAAATTTGTTCGAATTTTTATAAATCATCGTACTCAGATTCTATTTAGTTTGAGGAGTCTAATAAATGCCCTGTGATCAGTTACTGTCGAAGTATACGATCGTAGTTATCCCAGGTTATTTGAAACAATAGCTTATTGTAGTTGCTTTAACTTTTTATCACGACTTCGAAATGAAATGCAAGACATCTAAAGCCGGGCATTCACATACAACAGAAACAGAAACAGAATTTCATACAAATTTAACAGAAAAAAATTCTGTTTCTGTAAAATTTGTATGAAATTCTGTGTCTGTTGTATGTGGCTTCAAGCCTTAAGAGTGTTTTCGTTCTATCTTTAAGGTTCGATACACTAGACTTTACAAAATTCTAAATTTGAACTTTATAGTTTAGAGCAATATTTTTAAAAGAATTACCCTAATTTGAGAAAGACTTCTTTTGATCGACTTCCACCAAATATTTTAATATATTGGCCAAAGTGATCACTAGCATTTTAATTTGATTTGGGACCGTGTCGTACCTTTAGCTTTTTTTTAAACATGAAAGCATTAAAGAAATCGAACTGATAAATTAGCAAATATTTTCACACTTACTTGCGAATTAACCCATGAACCACAGCAAATTAATGAACGGAAGCCGAGACATTTCGTAGAAAAATAATAAATATCGTAAGGCACCGAATACTTACGACTTTTAAATTTTTATGTTTATTTTGTATTCTTATTTTCTATTCGTACTTTATAAATTGGGCAAATTACACAGAAAAATAGTTCACGGGACTAAACGTGCGTACGTTATAACCTTATAAGCCGAGGTACCTTATAAGAAGGATAATTTGTTCGTAAAATTTTTATAGATGTAAGAAAAAAATTTGCTGTACTCTATAGACCAAGTGTACTTTATATATGGTGTACGCTAAAAGCGAGTTTTACTGTATCACTAATATCACTATTTTTACAGTCAAAAAATTTTCACTAATTTAATCAGTGAAAATTCCACTAATTCAAGTTTAGAGAGTAGTCTTTTAGTTTTTCTTTGAGTTCTTCGTAAACCTCCGTGAATCTACTCTTTAATTTATTAGTTATCTCATCATCTGTATCTAAATTTAGCTTTGTGAATAGGGTTCTAAACTCTCCTTAAATTTTTTAATTGAGTAGAACAGTTTAAGATGTGTTCATGCGAAAATTCCCTGTTTGGATTCTTTTTTAGATTCGTGAGTGTTCTTTGCAACTCTTTTATTATTTCGTTACCCCTTTTCACTAATTCCATATATCAAGGTGAACTATCAAAACAAACTATAAAGGTGAACTATCAAAACCACACTATAAAAATATTTTATAGCAAGAGAAAATTTAAAACAACATAAAATTTATTTTTAAAATATATATTTTTTCATTAATTGGATAATAGAAAATTTTTATTTTGTTCATTTTTTATTTAAACTGTGTTTCTTATAATTTCAGTTCTGACATTTTTCCTAATATTAGTTTTTATCTTATAGAGTAAAAATAATATGGCTAATACAATAACTATCACTATTACTATAATTTCATATTTATTAATTTCGTTAACGCCCGATTGAATGTTGGTTGCGGAACCAGCTCCATTGGATATAAAGACCTCCTCAGTACGGTCTGGTTTTCTCGCGGAATTTCCCATTTATAAAGTGTTATTAGCTATATTATTTTTAATTATTAGTTTTGTTTTTATTATTAAAAAAAAATTTTTTAGAAATTAAATTGTACATAAATATATAAAATTGTAATTTAGTGTAATTTTTCAATTAAAATTATTATTAATCAATTTTGTTTTTTATTGAAAAAAAAATTTTTAGGAATTAATATTTAATTGTAACATAAAATCGTATTTAAAATTATTCTTAATTAATTTTATTGAAAAGTTTTTGAAATTAATATTTAAGATATAAAATTTTAGTTTAGTTTAATTTTGCTGACTTCTTCGTGTCCTTTTTTTTCTTTATTATTTTATTTTTTTCTATTTTCAGTTCAACGGCTTTCTTCAAGAATATTACTTTTTGTTCTTCGCTTGAAATCACCACCAATCGATGTAAACTGGCAATTTCTTGGTTTAATTTTGCTAGCTGACCTCCCTTTTTTGGTTTATTAGAAATAAAGTTTGTTTTTTGTTTTTCAATTACAACAGGTTTCCTCAATTTATACTCCTCAATTGAAATCGGTTGCCTCTTGATGAGCTTAAAAAGTTCCTTCTCGCTCGGTTTGGCATAGGTCGCCCATGACGGGGCTGAGTTTGGTTCGTTGTTTAATATTGGCAGCTCCTACCCGGGAAGGTATTATTACTTTTAACGAGAATTGCGTCCTGTCATCACAAGACGTGCATTTAAATATGTGGCTGGAGCATATACATAATAAACTGATTGTTAAATAGCCGAATCCAAGTTTAAGCTACGAAAAGAAAATAATAAATTTAACCGAATATATCCATACCGGGTTTCGTGAGAATTTAAACATTACATTTTTTTTGTGGAGATTTCCTGATTAATTGTCCCAAACCAATATTTTAAGAACAGAATTCACAACAATAATATCATATAAAATATTGCGATGTTGATGCATTGACTAACTTCACCACTACTTTGGAAACAAAATGTTCTGGAGGTGTAATAAGCTTATATCCATCAAATACTTCAATTAATAGCTAACCGATGTTATAGATTTCGTGTAGTTCTAATTATGAAAATCGATAAAGAAAGCTGTAGTATCCCAACAGACACATATCCTGTTGTACGAAAAGAAAAAGGAAAATGTTATAAATTGTAATAAGGTTGAACACCTCTGTAAATAAAACTTATAATTAATAAAGATAGAGGGACACATGTCCCGCTCTTCAATCATCGTATTTGATACATAAAACATTGTGTCAGCCTGATACCATGTTTTATGACACTGTCAGACATTGGTCTTCAAAAATAAATATACAATAATAAATAAAACAAACGAAAAATTTAAGTGTAATCGAAAGAAAACATACAATAGAAGATACGGATAATATTTCAACAAACCGTAATAGACCAGGGTAGAAGCCTTTACAAATAATAAAAAGTAAAAAAAAATAATAGTAGGATGAAACCCATTAGAAAAGGAAGAGAATATTATACAAATGAAAGGAAAAATAATTTACGGGCGATCTGAGGTCGGGAAGGGGAAGGGGTGAGTTTTTAAGGGTAAAAAACGGTTTATCTCGATTTCCGGCAAAACTAAAAGTCTTATGGAAAAAATTTATATGGCAAAGTTGTAGGTAATAAAAAGATCTAAAACTTTTGTATCGACACTTTTTTCACATAACCTCAAAATTTATGTGAAAAATTCAAAAAACCAAGTTTTTGGTTTTTTATTTTTATCTTTTACAAAAAAGTTTTTTTTTTCACGAAATTTGGTGAAAACTTACCTTTTTATGTCCCAAATACGCTGTAATTTATTTGATTGGAAATTTTTATTTGTTCACCTTATTTTGAATTAATATCGAAAAAGCACCCTAATTTTCAATCGAAAATTCACCCGTCAAAATATCAGCTTTTTTCAAAAAGTTGGTATGCTTTCTGTTCGTTAAAATCTCTACTTTGAGATGGTGAAAAAAAAAATATATTACTATAGTAAATCTTCTCAGAAAATGCAAAAAATGAATTGAATTTTCGATTCAAAAAACCATAGTTTTTGGTTTTTCATTTTTATCTTTTACAAAAAAATTATTTTTTTTTCACAAAATTTGGTGAAAACTTACCTTTTGATGTCCCAAATACGCTGTAATTTATTTGATTTGAAATATTTATTTTTTCACCTTATTTTGAATTAATATCGAAAAAGCACCCTAATTTTCAATCGAAAATTCAATTCATTTTTTGCATTTTCTGAGAAGATTTACTATAGTAATATATTTTTTTTTTCACCATCGGAAAGTAGAGATTTCAACGAACAGAAAGCATACCAACTTTTTGAAAAAAGCTGATATTTTGACGGGTGAATTTTCGATTGAAAATTAGGGTGCTTTTTCGATATTAATTCAAAATAAGGTGAAAAAATAAATATTTCAAATCAAATAAATTACAGCGTATTTGGGACATAAAAAGGTAAGTTTTAACCAAATTTCGTGAAAAAAAAAATTTTTTTGTAAAAGATAAAAATAAAAAACCAAAAACTTGGTTTTTTGAATTTTTCACATAAATTTTGAGGTTATGTAAAAAAAGTGTCGATACAAAAGTTTTAGAAAATTTTATTACCTACAACTTTGCCATATAAATTTTTTCCATAGGACTTTTAGTTTTGCCGGAAATCGAGATAAACCGTTTTTTACCCTTAAAAACTCACCCCTTCCCCTTCCCGACCTCAGATCGCCCGTAAATTATTTTTCCTTTCATTTTTATAATATTCTCCTCCTTTTCTAATGGGTTTCATCCTACTATTATTTTTTTTGTTTTCAAAAATTATCGACCCTGGTCTATAAGTCAATAAATCAAATAAAAGTGATATTGAAAAAAAAATATTGGTAAAAAAATATAGCAGCCATTTTGGTGCGTACCACATAAAATTGAAATAAAATTTATTTATTTTTTCTATTTATACAACTTTTAAAATAAAATAATATAAAAAGTGGAAGCTAAAGTAGCCGAATTAGAAAAACAAATAAAAACGCTACTAGCATCGAACAATGAAATGCAAAAAAATTTAAAGGAAAATAGAAAACATTACAATTCTTCAGTACACATACCATTACCCAAACCCATAGATATCAGAAATGGCGACATAAAACAAAACATTGAATTTTTCAAAAACGCATGGAAAAATTACCTAACTGCAAGTTCGCTAAAACATGCAGAAGAAGAAGAAAAAATATGTATACTATGAGGTGCCATTGGTGACGATTGTGCGAAAAAATATTACACAAATAGAAAGAAAAACGAAGTAATTAATGATTGCAATATATTAATGAAACTTATAGAAGAAATCGTATTGCCAAAAATAAATAAAAGATGCGAAAGAGCAGTATTTAATACAACCTTTCAAAAATCTGAAGAAAATATAACAGATTACATTGACAGATTGCGATCCTCGATTAAAAACTGTCAATTCGGAATAATAGAGGAAGAATTATTGCTAGATAGATTAATAATATCCATAAAAAACGTAGAACTAAGATCAAGCTTATGGGACATGGAAGATATCACATAACAAAAGCGGAACAAATATGTAAATCAAAAGAGCAAACTGAAAACCAATTAAAAAACCAGAAGAACCGGATGCAGTAAGTAAAATAACAAAATTTAATAGAAAAAATAATTACAACAATGGAGTTAGATTTCGATCACATTCAAGATCAAAAATTTATAACAAAAATAAAAAGGAAAATAATGATATTATAAGGTATTGTAATAGGTGCGGGACAAGCCATAAAATAAAAGAATGTCCAGCATGGAGTCCGAGTCATATTTGTAATAAATGTGGTAAAAGAAATCACTTTGAAATAAAATGTCGTACAAGAAGCAAACATATTAAAACAATACAAAAGTATGGAGGGGCTGAAATCTCACAGCTCTGAGATATCAAGACTTCGGTCTGGGTTAAGGATTTTGATATAGTTTTCGACAAAAAACTTTTATGAGGACATGGTTTTTAGTTTTGGGCAGCGATGTACATCAAACATAACTCTTTGTTAAAGTACAAGTATTTTTTATCTCTGTTTAAAAATTTATTAGAAAACTAACACAAAACATCAATACGTTGCCGGAAAATTATAATCAAAATTCCAAAAATATTGCTAAATTAAATAAAATCAAACTTTTTCAAAATTCCAAAAATATTCCAAATATTAGAATAAAATCAAATATTTAAATTTTTTCTAAATTCCAATAATATTTCAAAAATTCTTAAAAAAACAAACTTTTTCCAAAATTCTAAAAATATTGCAAAAATTATTACAAAATCAAAAATTGAAATTTTTTTCAAAATTCCAAAAATTATAATAATATCAAAAATTAAAAAATTTTTCAAAATTCTAAATATATTTCAAAAATTCTTACAAAATCAAAAATTAAAACTTTTGCCGAAATTCTAAAAATATTGCAAAAATTATTACAAAATCAAAAATACAAACTTTTTCAAAATTCCAAAAATATTTCAAAAACTATAACAAATTCAAAAATTTCCATGTCCAATTTTTACTTCGGTCTGAAATTACTTCGGTCTGAAAGACCTAAGTATTACATTCATGAGCTCAAAGTGAAATTCTTACCCCCACTTTTTTTGACATTTCTCGACGTTTTAGGACCTCCTGATTCTAAAAAAGCAAAAAAAAAAAAATGTATGTCTGTCTGCCGGTCGGCCGTCATTACCTACGCTGCAGGGAAAACCGCTGGAGGGATTTCAAAATTTTTTTTTTCTAAAAATAGGTATACTCAAGGGACAGGTCCGAAAGGACGCTGTGTTCGATAACTGTACCGGAAGTGTGTCAAAAAAATCATTATGTGTGTCAAAAATAGCAAATTTTCATATTTTTGGCTTAAAAAACGTTCATTTTAAGTGATTACGAGTAGGAACATTAAATTTGGAGAAATCTTGATGGTCGGGATTGGTATGTGAGATCAAAAACTAGATTATTGCATTATAAGTTTGTCAAAAAAAATGTTGTCAAGTGTGTCAAAAGAAAGATTTTTATTTATTTTTTTACCTAATTTTTTGGAAAAAAAATAAAATTAATTGTTTTTTGAAATGAATTTTTATGATTATTATTGAGAATTATGGCATTATAAGTTTGTCAAAAAAGTGTTGTCAAGTGTGTCAAAAGAAAGATTTTTATTTATTTTTTTACCCAATTTTTTGGAAAAAATAAAATTGTTTGTTTGAAATGAAATTTAATTATTATTATTGAGAATTATGGCATTATAAGTTTGTCAAAAAAATGTTGTCAAGTGTGTCAAAAGTTTTTTATTTAGTTTTTTACCTAATTTTTTGCAAAAAATAATAAAATTGTTTGTTTGAAATGAAATTTTATTATTATTATTGAGAATTATGGCATTATAAGTTTGTCAAAAAATGGTGTCAAGTGTGTCAAGAGAAAGGTTTTTATTTATTTTTTACCCAAATTTTTTAGAAAAAAATAAAATCAATAGTTCGTATGACATGATATTTTATTATTATTATAGAGAATTATGTGTAGAGATACTACTACATCTACCTATCCAAATCAAAACACATATAATAAGTTATAAAGGAATTCCCGTGACGTAATTTCTTTTTATCAAAACAAAATAATAATAATTTAGTAAACAACATTTCATATGTTTACAATTATAAGTAAGCGAAATTTTATGAACTTTATGAATTATACATTACTCAAAGTGTGTCATCATATATCATGTTTCAAAACATTGAAACTAATTTTAAATAATTTTAAATAAAACAAAAGGTAAATAATTATGATGATACAGATTTTATTAAGGGGAAAATAATAAGTAATTAAATTGACATATATATTATATGTACATTTTGCTAGAATTGCATTTTCTATATAATTAATTTGAAATAAATATATTGATTGATTTAAGTGGGGATTAGGAAAATGAAAATGCAAATCCAAAAAATTGTATAAAAGAAAGTTTTCGAACAAATAAAAACTAGAATCAGTTTGAATTTAAATAGTGTTTTACTTTCTCTGATCCTCCCGACGACCTCAGTTGACGCACGTCAAACGGGTCTAACGGTTTCTTCCTTGGTGCAAAGTTGTTTCGGCAAACTGTATCATTGAAAAACCGGACAGTTCAGGACTTACGGACGTATAGACGGGCAGTGTTTAAATATCTCCTGTGGTATATTTTACCACCAATAAAAGTTAAAGTTAAAGTTAGTCAACAAAAGTTTAAAGTATAATAATTAATAAATACGCAGTCAGATCAAGGTAGTGTACAAATGTCGTTTACTCATGATATAGAAAACGATCATATGGTGTACACCCACCACATGGCGAACTTGCCATTCACGAATTAAAACTGGAATCTTGCCCAAAGAATCGCAACAATAGATGACAATTATTGAAGTTATAATTTGATGAAGAAGTAAATACCGATTATTAAATTTATTTTGAATTAAATCAAGTACGAACAATCAACTATACAAATTGGAATTGACAATAACAGAAGGAGTGAAATTATACAAGTTTAAATCAACAAACTCAACACATTACTTGAAAAATGGGAAACTCAGCTCAAAAGCAAAAGGAAGAAGAAGTGTTCATTACAAATGGACCTAATTCGTCAACGAACATATCAGAAAACACGTCACCAATAAACAAATACGAGATTATCATATTTGTAATGATAGTAGTCTTGATAATTATATATATAATCTTTAGATTAAAGGGTTATTTTAAAAAAACCGTGCGTAAAGAAATAACCAAAACAACAGTTTAAACAAAAAAATTTTTATTATACTTTTGTAATAGTTAAGATATCTTTTGAGTAAATAAAGAAAATTTTATTTTTTTTTTATCAATTAAGACAATATATATAAGATATTTTTTAAAAAAAAAAAACGAATAGATAAATTTTAAATAATAATAAATATAACTTATTTATGTATGGGTAATTTAAAAAAAATAATAATAATAATAAATGAAACTTTCAGTTTAAATAAATGAATTACATTTAAGTAAATTTTTCTCTTTTTTATGTACTATAGTAAATTAATAAAATTTTTTTTTGAATAAAAATAAAAATTAACATATGATATTTTTTTTTAATATAATAAAGAATGGTAAACAAAAATTTTTTATGATAATAAAAATTTAAACAAAAAATCTCCGTTTGACTAAAATTTTTTTTTAATTATTATAAAATTTTAAAAAGTCAAATTATCTAAATAAAAATGGAACTAATAATTTTTATAAAAACTATTATAATGGTATGCTTAAAAATAATGAATGTAATTGTAGCCATGAGAGTAGATACAACAATTATAATAATAATAATAATTGTAATAATAATAATAAACATAATAGAAATTTTAATAGAAGTGTTTACCAAAATAAAAAAAAATTTTTTTTGTAAGAAAGAATTTCCAGAATGGAATATTGTACAATCGGAAAACTGGGAAGGTGTCTCCGAAAACCAGTTATCAAGAGACTCCCAAATTTTAGAAACCCAATAAAAATATTTTATGTAAATCCTAGCACACAAACACATTGACGTGGAGTTAGTGTTGGTGTCTAGCTTATGAAAATAAGTCTAGGGATCAATTGCTGGCGATCGATCACACAAACACATTTTTTTTTAGAATTAAAATTAGCACATTGTCACGAGAGCTATGAAACGAAAAGAAGAAATAGAAAAGATTGAGACGAATGATACTACAGAATTGGATAAGGCTGGCCAACCTTATGCATGGCTCTGTACATCGATTTCAGAAATAAAAAATTTAAGAAAGTTAAAGTTTAAAAATAACAAAAGTTTGCAAAATGAGGAAGAAGTTTTGATGACATCCAGCGATAATCCGCCCATGCACTTAGGTTTTAAGCAGGAGAAACTGAGATGGAAAACAGACGATAGGATAATTAAAAGTTCA
This sequence comes from Diogma glabrata, assembly GCA_963693315.1. Lineage (NCBI taxonomy): Eukaryota > Metazoa > Arthropoda > Insecta > Diptera > Cylindrotomidae > Diogma > Diogma glabrata. Next base: position 361,567,057 of record OY856186.1, on the reverse strand, counting down.
GCGCATAAGAATAAATATAATATTGATATCAATGACGCAGAAGTCGTAGTAGAAATCAGCGATAATCCACATATGAACTTAGGTTTTATGCTGGAGAAACTGGTATGGGAAATGAAAAATGAGAATATTGAAAAGTTAGCGCTTGAAATTAACGATATAATATTTACACGTGTTAAGATAAATGAATTCAAGAAAATATTCACCGAACTGCAGTCGGGATTAAATAAAGATATTAAGCAAACTAATCTAAAAATAATAATTTATGAAGCTCCATTAAGAATAATTGACAATGATAGAATGTTAGAAATAATTAAACAATTTCATGACAGTCCACACTCTGGAGGACACTCAGGTGTGAGAAGGACAGCTAACAAAATTAAGCAACGTTACATCTTCAAAAATTTAAGTAAACTGGTAAAAAGTTATGTAAGTAAGTGTGAATTGTGCGCTAGGAATAAACAAAATAAGAATATAAAAGAACAATTAACCATAACTGAAACTCCTAAAACAAGTTTCGAGATAATTTCAATGGATACAGTAGGTCCATTGCGACCAACGAACAAGTACAGATACATTCTTACAATTCAATGTGAATTAACAAAGTACATTGAAGCTATACCGGTAGAGAATAAGGAAGCAAAGACCATAGCGAGAGCCTTGGTAGAAAATTTTATCCTGAAATACGGAAACTTTAAAATCTTAAAAACTGACATGGGCACTGAATTTGTGAATGAAATTATGAAGCATATATGCTCATTCTTTGGAATACTTCACGTAACATCCACTCCGTATCATCACGAAACCCTTGGTTCTATAGAAAGGAACCACAGAGTTTTGAATGAATACTTACTTTCTTTCACAAATGACTACAGCTGGGAAGAATGGATTCCGTACTTTGTGTTCTGTTATAACATAACTCCACACACTGATACAGGTCATTCTCCCTATGAGTTAATTTTTGGTAACCTGGCAATGCTACCAACTGATGAGAAACTTATCACAAGTGCACCAGTATATAATCTTGAGGACTATGCTCAAGAACTAAGATTTCGTTTGCAACACGCAAACAACAAAGCAAGTGAGCTTCTACATATAGCAAAGCTGAAACGCAAGAGCATCTATGATCAAAAGACTAATCCATTAAAAATTAATATAGGGGAATCAGTATGGTTAAAAGCAGGTGATCGTAAAAAATTAGATCCACCTTATACAGGACCCTATGAGGTCATAGGTATAAATAAAACAAATGTTAGAATAAGAAACGGTAACTTAATTAAGGAAGTACATAAAAATAGACTAAAAAATTATGTTCCCAAATAAAATCCCAATAAAAATTTGCTAAATATTAAACGTTATGGATACTAAACATTTTTAAAATCGAAATTTATTTCATAAATTACGCAAAAATTTGTTTTCTTACCTTTAAAAACAAATTTTTGTTAAAAAAGGAAGGGAAGTGTAGAGATACTACTACATCTACCTATCCAAATCAAAACACATATAATAAGTTATAAAGGAATTCCCGTGACGTAATTTCTTTTTATCAAAACAAAATAATAATAATTTAGTAAACAACATTTCATATGTTTACAATTATAAGTAAGCGAAATTTTATGAACTTTATGAATTATACATTACTCAAAGTGTGTCATCATATATCATGTTTCAAAACATTGAAACTAATTTTAAATAATTTTAAATAAAACAAAAGGTAAATAATTATGATGATACAGATTTTATTAAGGGGAAAATAATAAGTAATTAAATTGACATATATATTATATGTACATTTTGCTAGAATTGCATTTTCTATATAATTAATTTGAAATAAATATATTGATTGATTTAAGTGGGGATTAGGAAAATGAAAATGCAAATCCAAAAAATTGTATAAAAGAAAGTTTTCGAACAAATAAAAACTAGAATCAGTTTGAATTTAAATAGTGTTTTACTTTCTCTGATCCTCCCGACGACCTCAGTTGACGCACGTCAAACGGGTCTAACGGTTTCTTCCTTGGTGCAAAGTTGTTTCGGCAAGCTGTATCATTGAAAAACCGGACAGTTCAGGACTTACGGACGTATAGACGGGCAGTGTTTAAATATCTCCTGTGGTATATTTTACCACCAATAAAAGTTAAAGTTAAAGTTAGTCAATATAAGTTTAAAGTAAAAAAAAGTTATAATACGCAGTCAGATCAGGGTAGTGCACAAATGTCGTTTACTCACGATATAGAGAACGATCATATGGTGTACACTCACCACATATGGCATTATAAGTTTGTCAAAAAATAATGTCAAGTGTGTCAAAAAATGATTTCATTTAATTTTTTAGCCAATTTTTTGGGAAAAAAAATGTAGCTGTTTTTATGACGTAAATGTAATTGAAAATGAAATTGGACATGGAAATTTTTGAATTTGTTATAGTTTTTGAAATATTTTTGGAATTTTGAAAAAGTTTGTATTTTTGATTTTGTAATAATTTTTGCAATATTTTTAGAATATCGGCAAAAGTTTTAATTTTTGATTTTGTAAGAATTTTTGAAAAAATTTTCAATTTTTGATTTTGTAATAATTTTTGCAATATTTTTAGAATTTTGGAAAAAGTTTGAATTTTTAAGAATTTTTGAAATATTATTGGAATTTTGAAAAAATTTAAATATTTGATTTTATTCTAATAATTGGAATATTTTTGGAATTTCGAAAAAGTTTGATTTTATTTAATTTAACAATATTTTTGGAATTTTGATTATAATTTTCCGGCAACGTATTGATGTTTTGTGTTAGTTTTGTAATCAATTTTTAAACAGAGATAAAAAATACTTGTACTTTAACAAAGAGTTATGTTTGATGTACATCGCTGCCCAAAACTAAAAACCATGTCCTCATAAAAGTTTTTTGCCGAAAACTATATCAAAATCCTTAACCCAGACCGAAGTCTTGATATCTCAGAGCTGTGAGATTTCAGCCCCTCCATATTTTTAAATTACATTTACGTCATAAAAACAGCTACATTTTTTTCCCCAAAAAATTGGCTAAAAAATTAAATGAAATCATTTTTTGACACACTTGACATTATTTTTTGACAAACTTATAATGCCATAATTCTCTATAATAATAATAAAAACTAGGAGGGCCCGGCGTGCTTCGCTACGCTTATAAATAAAGTTTTTGCGAAGACATTTTGTTGACGTAGAAGCAATGATCTCAAAAAGTGGTAATGAGAAATGCAAGCATATAATTTTTAATTTTTCTTTTTAAATATATGAATGAAAAATAATCAGAACTCTAGCTGATCAGTTCGGATATATGAAAAATTAGCGATCAAATACGTTTTCAAGAAAGCTAATTTGATCACTAACTTATTTGATCGCTAATTTTTCATATATCCGAACTGATCAGCTAGAGTTCTGATTATTTTTCATTCATATATTTAAAAAGAAAAATTAAAAATTATATGCTTGCATTTCTCATTACCACTTTTTGAGATCATTGCTTCTACGTCAACAAAATGTCTTCGCAAAAACTTTATTTATAAGCGTAGCGAAGCACGCCGGGCCCTCCTAGTCAACATTATTACGCATAAATCTGTTTTATTCCGACGACTCGAAAACCATCCTTTGTTCAAAGACAAAAGACGACTGATCACTGAAATGAATGAGAAAAAAAAGTTTCGTTTTTGTTGTTCGTTGTTCGCTAATATATAAAAAAGAAAATATAAAAAAATAAAATAAATTTTAAATTTCGTTTTTATATGTATGTAAACTTATAATGCATATGTATAGAAAAAGTTTTCCGTATATAATAACTTTTTTATTTATGATCCGATTTGTTTGAATCCGGATCCGACTATAGGTTACACTAATATCAGTTAGCTGTGAAAATTTCAAATGAATCCATCTGCGAATAAAAAAGCCTAATGCTCCACAAAGTTTTAATCTAGCGTATTAATATATAAGAAGATTCATGTCATACAAATAATAAATTTTATTTTTTTCAAAAAATTGGGTAAAAAATAAATAAAAACCTTTCTTTTGACACACTTGACACCAGTTTTTGACAAACTTATAATGCCATAATTCTCAATAATAATAATAAAATTTTATTTCAAACAAACAATTTTATTTTTTTTGCAAAAAATTAGGTAAAAAACTAAATAAAAATCTTTTGACACACTTGACAACATTTTTTTGACAAACTTATAATGCCATAATTCTCAATAATAATAATTAAATTTCATTTCAAACAAACAATTTTATTTTTTCCAAAAAATTGGGTAAACAAATAAATAAAAATCTTTCTTTTGACACACTTGACAACACTTTTTTGACAAACTTATAATGCAATAATCTAGGTTTTGATCTCACATACCAATCCCGACCATCAAGATTTCTCCAAATTTAATGTTCCTACTCGTAATCACTTAAAATGAACGTCTTTTAAGCCAAAAATATGAAAATTTGCTATTTTTGACACACATAATGATTTTTTTGACACACTTCCGGTACAGTTATCGAACACAGCGTCCTTTCGGACCTGTCCCTTGAGTATACCTATTTCTAGAAAAAAAAATTTTTGAAATCCCTCCAGCGGTTTTCCCTGCAGCGTAGGTAATGACGGCCGGACGGCCAGACGGCCGGCCGGCCGGCAGACAGACATACATTTTTTTTTTTGCTTTTTTAGAATCAGGAGGTCCTAAAACGTGGAGAAATGTCAAAAAAAGTGGGGGTAAGAATTTCACTTTGAGCTCATGAATGTAATACTTAGGTCTTTCAGACCGAAGTAATAATAAGGATCAAAAAGAAAATGATTCAGAATTATTAGACATATGAGTTATGACGAAGCTCAAATGGAGAACTTAATATAAATATATATTTCACATCTACTAAATCGAATGAATATATGAATGTACGTTGTTTAATAGACACAGGTGCATCTTGTAATATAATGAATATAGAAAAATATAAAGAAATTGCAGTTGTACTTGGAATAATTTATTTTCATATGGATACAAAACGAGCAATAAAGCTCACAAACATGCATCTCGGTTAAAATACAAAAGATTTAAAACGTTCTTAATCTCTAGTTACAAAAAAAAAAAATTACTAATAATTAAAATACAAAAAATGAACAAATAGGACAAAAAATTTAAAAAGAAAATTAAAAGAAGAAAAATAAAAGCTAATATTTAAATCAGAAAAATTAAGTATTAATTATTTATATAATATCATTTATTCCCATTCAAAAAACAAATATTCAGAAGGAATGTTCTTTAAATTTATCAAGAATATTATAGAATTGGTTGATGGATGAGCTATTAAGATCAAAATCTTGTCCAAAATTGATGATGAATTGATTCCAGCTGACCATAATCCGGTTAGAAGGCTGATGTAAACCAACATTACTACGACAACGAGATATTTTAAAGGTGTGACTACTTCTAGACATAAAAGAAGGAACATAAAAATTGAGACTCTCAATACATGATGATGAATCAATAAGACCATTACAGCATTTATATACAAACTTCAGCTCACTTATGTTCCTACGAAGATTGAGTGAATTAAGATTTACCATCTGACAAGAAAGTTCATAATTAAATATACTATTTTCACAGTTTAACAGTCTCCTATAACACAGATACCTCATAAATTTCCTCTGAACTCTTTCAATACTAGTAGAAAAAGTAGTGTACACAGGGGACCACACAACAGATGAGTACTCCAAAACAGGTCGTACAAGTGATTTATATAAACTCAGTATAGCCTGTATATTATTAAACGCTTTACATGTTCTTATGAGAAATCCGAGCATTTTTAAAGCCTTTGCCGTAACCATATCTATATGATCAGAAACGGATAGATTAGAACTAAAGATTACACCTAAGTCACTGACAGATTCAAACTTGGCCAATTTTTCATTATTAATAGAATAACTGTGGTTTATTCTATTAACTTTTTTTTTAGTGAAAGTAACAGCCTTACATTTATCAGGGTTAATGATGAGTTTGGAGTCAACACAGTAATTATAAAAATTATTCAAATCATTTTGTAACATCAAGGCATCATTATTTGAGTTAATGCTTTTAGTAACCTTTATATCATCAGCATACACTAAGATATCAGAATTAGAAAAGCACAAATTAACATCATTTATAAATAAAATGAATAGAAAAGGCCCTAGGATGGAACCTTGTGGAACACCAGACGTTACAATTATATTGTTAGATACCGCCTCACCAATTTTTATGAATTGAGAGCGGTTCGAAATGTAGCTGCTAATCCATCTGAACAAATCACCATGAATCCCAAAGGCATCAAGCTTTTCAATTAATATGGTATGGTCAACCTTATCGAAGGCCTTTGAGAAATCAGTGTATATCACGTCCACTTGTTCACCCTTATCAACTGACTCACTAATTTTATTAGCAAAAGTATAGAGATTAGTCTCAGTAGATCGGCACTTAATGAAACCATGCTGTTCCGGTATAATTTTATGCTTCAGATATTTGGACATATGATCAACGACTAATCTCTCAAAGACCTTAGATGGACAAGAAGTTATAGATATAGGCCTATAATTACTAACAATAGACCTATTACCATTTTTAAAAATCGGCACCACATTAGAAACCTTCCAAACACTAGGAAAACAGGCTTGCCTTAAAGACTCATTATAAATTACGGATAATGGATAACAAATAAATTCAGCACACTGTTTATAAAAAATAGGAGGAATTCCATCCGGCCCCTTACCCTTATTCGTGTTCAATGCAATTAATTCATTTAGGAAAACAAGGAAAAAGGAAAAGGAAAAAGGAAAACAAACGTAATACTAAAATCATTCTGTGGTAATAAATTAAATCCTCTTGGTGAAGTAACATTAAAATGTAAGGTAAAGAAAAAAGTTATATTAGTAAATTTCATTATAGTTGACATTAAAATTAAACCGATAACATCATATGAAATAAGCATGCAACTAAATTTAATAAAAATATTCAACCAAATTTCAAACAAAAATAATCCATAAATACGGAAATATAAAGATGTATTTACCGGAATCGGAAAACTGGAAGGTGGAATTAATTTAAAAATCGATCCAGAACACCAACATAGTATACAACAACCAAGAAGAATTCCAATTAAATTAAGAGCTGAACTCTTACGAAAAATTGAGGAAATGGAAAAAGAACAAAAGAACAAAGAAAACAACCACACAGATTGGGTCAGTAATATTCTAATAGTTAAAAGAAAAGATAAACTACGGATATGTCTAGAATCTAGATCCATCCGAACTAAACAAAGCATTAAAAAGTGTTAACTACGTAATGCCAACGGTAGAAGAAATTTTACCAGAAATAAATGGTGCAAAAGTGTTTTCAACGCTAGATTAAAAAAATGTATTCTGGCAATTAATATTAAACGAGAAAAGTAGCAAAGCAACTACTTTTTGGACGCCATTTGGAAGATATAGATGGTTAAGGCTACTATTCGGAATTAGTCCAGCCATGAAGATATACGAAAAGCGTCAACATGAAATAATATTTAACGGAGTTGAGGTAATCGCAGACGATATTTTAGTATATGGTAAAGGAAAAATAATGGAAGAAGCTAAAATTGATCACGATACGAATTTAGAAAACCTACTACTAAGACTACGTAAGGTTAATATGAAAATAAACTTACAAAAAACGAAAATATGCCAAACAGAAGTACAATACTTTGGACATATAATAACAAATGAGGGATTGAAACCAGATCCATCCAAAATATCGTGTATTCAAAATATGGAAGTTCCAAAAAGCAAAGAGGAATTACTAAGATTTCTTGGAATGTGTACATATCTATCCAAATTTATAAAAATTTTTACAGAAAAATGTCAATCATTAAGAAACATTATAAAAGATGATAATGAATTTGAGTGGACAGAACAACATCAAAGAAGTTTTATGTGCTAAAAGCTTCTAGAGTGCTAAAAGGTGCAGAATTGAATTACGCAGCACTAGAAAAGGAATCATTAGCAGTCTTATTTGCAATAAAAAGGTTTGATCAATATGTATGTGGAAAATCAGATATAACCATACAAACGGATCATCAACCATTCATTACTATCTTCAAAAAATCGATATTAAAAGCTCTAAAGAGAATGCAGAAAGTAATGTTATACTTCCAGAGATACAACTTTACTCTGAAGTATACCAAAGGAAAAGAAATGCTTATAGCAGACTGTATATCAAGAGCTATATTCAACAATGACTTGTTAAAAGATTATGATATATATAAAATAGAAAAAATGCTGATTCGCAAAAGCATCGATTCAGATTTAGACTTTTACCTAAGTCTACAACACTGGAGAAATACACCAAATAAAATAAATATTAGTCCTGCTAGAAGACTATTTAATAGAACCCTAAAATGCAACTTACCATTCACCAATTAATTCCAAAAGTAAATGATGTGGATGAAGTAAAACAATCAATCGAAGCAAACAAAAGTAGAATAAAATTTGAACAACTCGTCGTATATAATAAAAATAGATGGAAGGCAATATAGAAAAAATAGAGTATTCATGAGACCAACCAATAGCAATGAGTCAAATGAAGCTAGAGAAGAGTCAAATCAAGCAAGTCTTACTTATAATGATAATCAAGGAATTATTGACATAGAAGAAGATAAACCTCAAGCGCCAAACGCTCAAGAAATGAATTCCAGGCCAAAACGAACAACGAAAAAACCTGAAAAATTGAAAGATTATTATACTTAATTAAATGAAATGAGATGTATTTTAATATTTAATATTCAATTTAATATAAAAACAAAAATTAAATATAAATTACAATTTAAAATAAGTTACAAATAGAATGAAATGAAATATATTTTAAATATTTGATATTCAATTTAATGTAAGAACAAAAATTAAATATAAATTACAATTAAAATTAGTTAAAAAATAATAAATAGAATATTTAACAATATGATATGTATATTATAACATGTATATTTAATATAATATGTATATTTAACATAACAATAATGAATTAATAATCTATAAATTCACAAAATTTAAATATGAAATAAAAATTAAACTCAACTGTAAAGAAAACAAAAATGAAATGTAATATGATTAGAACTAAATTATAATCTATAAAAAAAGGGGATGTTATATATTGTAATAAGGTTGAACACCTATGTAAATAAAACTGATAATTAATAAAGATAGAGGGACACATGTCCCGCTCTTCAATCATCATATTTGATACATAAAACAGAAAAAATTTTTTTTACAGAAGGTGACAAACCGGAAGTTGCACTGCAGAACTGTTACAAATGACGATTTTGAAAATTATTTACACAAAAACACAATGAGATAAAAAAATTTGCAAATTGATTTTTACTTGTATAATTATGGACAATGATTTCTGTAAGTTTCATAAAAATCTGAAATGGTCGGGCTGAGTGACTATTTGGTTTGACTCAGAATAAGAAAATGGCTTCGTCACAAATCGCAGGGATGTTCCACACCCTGAGAAAGTCTCAAGCCGGGCTTATAATTAAATCTTTAATCTTATTAAATCTTTAAGTAGATTTAACAAGGTGCCTTTAACTGACTGATTAAAGTAGATGCTTTAACTGAATGAAAACGTTAAATACTACACAATAGTATAAAAGTTCCAGCAACATTGCGTTCTGTAAATATGGTGAGCTAATAACCAACAAATACTTATAGCTGATAATCATCGATATAATGGCTAGCTGTTAAGAGAGATTTTTCTTAGTTATGATTTTAGAAATGTTATTACAATAAAAGTAACCGAATTTAACAAAAAGTCGCAAACCGTAAGGATTCAAAATTATTATTTGAATTACTATTTTTAAAATTGTTTTTTTAAAATGCTATTGGCCTTTAAAAAACACAGGTGCTCGCTTAAAACTAATCAGCTCCTTGCCATACATATTTGCATCATTTGTCAAAATGTCATCAAAATTTCAAATTCACAAACGAATGTTAAATGCTCCCAACAAACATAAAAAACCGTGAAAAAATCACCTGCTGTATGGTCCTGTCAACTTTAACCTGCCCTCAAACTGAATAAAATCTGATTTAATCCAATTCTTGAGGAGTATTCAGTATACCAATATCAGTTCTCTATTATAACAAGGAACACAATTCGTACAGTAATTAAAAACAACTTCATTTCATAAAAAAACTAAACCCTAATCCGTTAAAACCTTGGTGTTTTAATACAAACGACATAATTGCTCGGGCCATTATGTTGGTCCATCGGGAAGGAAATTATAAATAAGAACCGAAGAACATCTTGCGGCTATTAAACAAATTCAACCTTGGCGAACCATGTCACTGACTTAAATCATAATGTCTCGATAAATATCCTATCAGTTGCTCATGATTGACACAGGGTCTACCTCCAGCAAGTATTACTACTAAATGAAAATTAAATGCTAAAGAAAACCACCAACAATTTTGAAATGAAAAAATTGGCATGATTCCCATAACTAATTAAGTTTAATTACTCACAAAAACTACACATATAGCATAATTTCCATTCTTTACAAACAACAAACTGCAGTTGCATTATGTTAACACTAAATATCTTACCTTCATAAGAGAAACTAATCATTACTCCTTAGTCTTTACTCATATCGTAAAAAAACTAAATAATATTCACCATGACATTTTATATTTTTAAATTACATTTTAAAATATCTAAATAATTTGATGATTTAATTTAAACTGCTTCATTTTTATTGCTGTATAGTATACCCATTATGTAATTTCTTTTATAAATTTCTAGGTGATGATTATCATAAATTTTGAATTTTTTCGATTTGAAAATCCATAGTTTTTTGTTACGGTCAAGATCAGGTTAATGTTTACATTACATGAAAACAAAAAATTATCTTAAATGTATTGGATGAGTAGGTTGAATCGGTTTGCATATTTTATCTTAACATTGATATATTATTTTTCTACGACCGCTTCATAAAATGTCTATTATAATACAGTTTTTAATGACAAGCGCAACCATTATTTTGAAAAAGCAACCCAATTTCAACAAATACTAAATTTATGTTCTAACAAATAAATTGTTTCATCAACTTTTATTGATTATTTCCCAGGAAAAGGTCTGCCACTACAATTTTTCTCAATTTTTTTTTAATGTTTCTCTCTCCTTAGTATTTTAATAAATCATCGTATGTATCGAGGGTTAAACCTTTACAATCAAAATAACATTTACGTTCAGATACATATATGTATACGACAAGCAAAATAAAAGTCATAGCAGAGTTGTTTTATTGTAGGCAGTGTACAGTGTGAAACTTGTTGATAATACTAACTAACTACCATAACTAGCTCTCGAATGTTAATACTCATGTGATATTTGTAGAGTTTTATGCTCGTTATGCAATATGCTACTGAGTACTGTGATACTCTGTGGTAATAAATCGGGAAAGAATAAATAAAATAAATAAATAAAGGGATACTGCCTTTAAACCATTTTTACAAAACATTTCATGTTTTCAAAAGTGATTATTTTGAAATTAGTTGCCACGAATGAAATGCATTTTCAAAATCGTTTAGAAATTTAATTATCTGATTACTCAAAAGCTCCGATATAGAAGCCTAACTCATTTTTAAGCACAAAAAAAATCGTGAACTTGTAGCGCCATTTTGAAATTAAAACTCAATATAAAAAAAATTCAAAAAATCGCCATACCGCCCATAACGCCATCTGGAAAAATAAAACTCCATATAAAAAAAATTCAAAAAAATTTTATCAAAAATACTCCAATTTTTTGCATATGGCAATATTCATTGTTTATTGCAAATGGCGTGAATCAGTAGGGCTATGAATTATGATTACGGAGGTTTTGACTTACTGCCCATAAAATATTTTTTTGTGGTACTGAACATATTTCTGTGCTATTTAAATAAATGAAAGATTGGTTTATTCATTTTAAACCATATATGTTTTCTAATGTATAATGACAATGTGTCGTTTTTCATATTATTGCCCACTTTCGATCACTTCAAACCCAACATCGAAGTTATTTGCCGTGTGATTCTCTAGAAACGGTTAAATGATTAGATGACGCTATCTATCTATTCATATACAACTTCATCTACTAATTACCTCTATTTATTCAATTATTATATTATTATTTTGTTTCTTGACATCAAAAAACTATTATATAGTGATTATTACTTTCCTATGGGTATTTAATGTATCAGTTTTGTGTCAATCATTCGATTTTATTTGATTGCAGAGTTTCTTGAAACATTCAAAAATAGTTGATGTTTATCAACATTATAAATGTATCCAAACAATGCAAATGTTTCTCATATCTGGGTTTCAAAAACATTGTGGCAATTGTAATTTTAAAGTAATTTCCTTAAAGTGTAATGACCTTTTTCTAAAGTGTTGTACTCTTAGATGCTAACAATTCATTCGATTTTAGTTCAAGTTGCACAACAATTTCACTACGTTTGCTTAAGTGTAATTGTTACACTAAAAATTATAAAATAATTATAACCGTTTTGCTCTCACATTTTCCTGGGACGATTACAATTTTATAACAAACTGCCTGATTTCATGTTTGAGTTTCAAAACGTTTTAAATGTTAATGTTTCGTTGTATTTCATAAAAAATAAAAACTTTAGAGTGATTAAACGTAATATGAGTATTAGTAGTTTTTGACATACAGTCAGCGTCAAAAATAAGTGTACAGCAAATAGTTCAACATTTACGGACTAATATATCTTAAAAGAAGAATGGAAAAATAAAATACATTTCATTTTTAAAAAGTGTATTAAGTATTAGTTTATTTTAGCAAAAACAAAAATTCAATTATTTGTTGTTATCCTTGTAATTTTAAAGAATTGCAAAATGCTCTGATTTTACGCGTCAAAAAAAAGTGTACATTCTTACATTGTTTGATTGTTTTTTTTTATAACGGGATTTCCGATTTTTTCAACTAATTTTATTTTGTTTTGTTGCATTGTCGATACCTTCGTGTCAAAGATCTGTGGAGTTATTATTATCCCAATAATAATAATTTAATATTATTCAACATGGCCAAACAAACTACTATAGAAACACGTAATTCAGTTGTAAAATTAGCATCTCAAGGCAAATCTCTGAGGGAAATTGCTAGTATTATCGACAGAAGTCATAATATTGTGAAAAAAATACTATTCAAATTCAAACATTTGAGAAGTGTAGAAGATCTTCTCCGTTCTGGCAGGCCGCCAATTTTGTCAGTTGTGGACAAAAGAGCGATAGCGCGAAGGGCTAGGACTAATCCCGCTGAAAGTGCAGTCAGAATAGCTGAGAAACTCACCGAAACATTAGCAGCAGGAATAAGTGCCAGTACTGTTTGCAGTGCTCTGCATGAAAATGGGTTACATGGTAGAACTCCGAGAAAAATATCAGTTAATTCTAAGAAAAACCAAAAAAAGGGTCTCGAATATGCAAAAAAGCATATATTTGAAGACATTACTATTTGGAATAAGTGCTTATTCAGTGACGAGTGTAAAATAGACATTTTGTAAAATAAAAATATGCTTTTTTGCATATTCGAGACGCTTTTTTCGGTTTTTCTTAGAATTAACTGATTCTTTTCTCGGAGTTCTACCATGTAACCCATTTTCATGCAGAGCACGGCAAACGGTACTGGCACTTATTTCTGCTCCTAATGTTTCTGTGAGTTTCTCAGCTATTCTGACTGTACTTTCAGAGGGATTAGTCCTAGCCCTTCGCGCTATCGCTCTTTTGTTCACAACTGACAAAATTGGCGGCCTGCCAGAACGGGGAAGATCTTCTACACTTCTCAAATGTTTGAATTTGAATAGTATTTTTTTCACAATATTATGACTTCTGTCGATAATACTAGCAATTTCCCTCAGAGATTTGCCTTGAGATGCTAATTTTACAACTGAATTACGTGTTTCTATAGTAGTTTGTTTGACCATGTTGAATAATATTAAATTATTATTATTAGGGTAATAATAACTGCACGGATCTTTGACACGAAGGTATCGACAATGCAACAAAATAAAATAAAATTAGTTGAAAAAATCGGAAATCCCGTTATAACAAAAAACAATCAAACAATGTGAGAGTGTATACTTTTTTTTGACGCGTAAAATCAGAGCATTTTGCAATTTTTTTAAAATTACAAGGATAACAACAAATAATTGAATTTTTGTTTTTGTTAAAATAAACTAATACTTAATACACTTTTTAAAAATGAAATGTATTTTATTTTTCCATTCTTCTTTTAAGATATATTAGTCCGTAAATGTTGAACTATTTGCTGTACACTTTTTTTTGACGCTGACTGTAGGTCATTGCCATAACAGAAACATTAAATCTTACATAACTGTGTGAATAAAATTTAATGAAATCATTGAGTCATTTGTTTTACTAACCAGTCATTAAATATTGACATCTAAGGTTAGATATATGTAGTATGTTACTAAAAGTAAAAGTTACTACTTTTTATATCTTCTCAAATCATGGTTTCCATGTAAATTATGTAAATATTTATTGTTTGTTTTAATTATTGTTTTGAATTTATAAAAATTTAATAAATTAATTTTAATTACAACCTTAACAGTGAAATTTTATAGATAATAAATTATGTGTGAATTCGAATTAAAATTATGCGATGGATGTTTCTTTTTGAGAAGAATAAAATCTGTTAATAATTTAAAATTATCTATAAAAGACAACTGGATCTTTTTTTTCATTGGTAGGCTTTTGGCATAAGAGTTATCATCACTAACCTGTGATGAACGGGATTTTTTTTCAGTCAAGTTGTTTCGGATACCTGTTTAAGGACACATTTTATCTTTATTAAAATCATACCATGCCTTTGCCTTTTCTATTACTCTATAGAGGAACATGCGCATCAGTTTGAGTTGATTGTTTTTATGCAATTTTAAATGAGATTGTTGTTGATTTTGAAAAGGTATTCGACTCGAACTGAACGAGGTGGTTCCAAAATAAAAATGTGTTATATCATAATTTACTAACGTTGCAATATAATTTATATATGCAATAATAACTTTATTTGTGTACTTCAAGTTACAATAAAAGTAAAATCTATTAAAATAATCACAATTAAAAAAAAATTAAATAATAAAAGCATTACAAATCGCTATAATGATAAAACAAACCGAACGATTGAAAAAACTTAAAAGTTCAAAGTTTAAACGATGGCTTCAATGTATTTGGAGGGTTCAATATTTCGTTGAACCTCTCTTAGCATTTTTCGCAGCTTGGAGTCTATAAGCCATTCTGTTCTCAAGCTTTGCGGTCATCTCTATACCAATTGGCATCCCATGTCTCCTTAATTAAGTTAAACAACTCCTGTTTGTTCGACCTCAGATATCAGATTCTAAATCAGATTGCAAATTTTCACAATGGGGTTGAGGTCTTGAATTTGTGGAGGCCATTCGAGCAACTTTATTTTATTTCTTCAGAAAAATTCAGAAGCAACTTTTTTTCCTGTTGAAAGGTATAACGATGCTCAAGATGCAATGTTTGCAAGATGCAATAATTTCTTTAAATTATTTTCAAACATCTGTACGTAATTTATCGCCTTCATAATTCCATCGATAATCACTGCTCACCGACAACACATCCCCACACCATAATGGAGTCACTACCATGCTCCTACCAAATCTGTTTTTAAAATCTCTCAACCACGCCACGCTCTTTTCTTTTTTTTGGGTCAGTTATTTCAAATTTAGACTCATAAAACCATAACGCTGAGTGCCAAAATATTTTTTCCATCAACTGATATTTTTCGGCAATTTCCAATCGATTGCGTTTGTTTATCTTGCTTATAAAAGGTTTGCGCCGTTGGTAATCATTAAGTAATCCCGTTTTCTCTAATCTTCGTTAAATTGTTCGGGTGGATACGTCATGATTAAATTCTCCTACAATTTCCGAGGAATCACCACTCAAACGATCAACACGTCCTCTGCAGCGGTTGTTTCACGGTTTACCCCCACATTCAGGACAACAATTACCAACGATCCGGCATTTTAAACTTATTACGAAGTTCATTAGCGGTAGATTTACTTATCGTATATTTGTCTGATATCATTTGATAGAATAAGCTAGTTTGCCTGTCATCCATTGCGTTGCTCCAAAGATAACACTAGTTTACAAATTTTGAACTTTTTTTGTCTCCCTGAATAAAACCCAACTTTTCTAATGGATTTGGACCTCCTGAATACGAATATCATATTCATTTTTTTGGTTAGCTCTTAGACACGAATGTTGGTGCAGTTTGCACCAAGTTATTCAAGATTTTCCTACGAAAGTCAAAAGTAAAAATTTGGAGAAAAAAATTTAACTATAAGAATAATTAAAATTCTGCAACATAATTAATTTATATATAAGTTGTTTTCGTAGTAGATCTAGCTCCTCCCACCTCGGACTTATTTTAGGAGCTGGAAAATATCAGTTAGTTGATTATGAAATGTCTTTTTTTGACAAAAGTTGTGTTTTATTTGTATATGATTTTTCTCGAAATTTAGATTTTTTTGTGAAGTTTTTTGACATAATCTAGCTCCTCCCACCTTGGGGACTTATTTTAAGAGTTGGAAAATATCAGTTAATTGATTATGAAATGTCTTTTTTTGACAATAGTTGTATTTTATTTGTATATGATTTTTCTCGAAATTGAGATCTTTTTGTGAAGTTTTTTGACATGATCTAGCTCCTTCCACCTCGGACTTATTTTAGGAGTTGGAAAATAATAGTTAGTTGATTATGAAATGTCTGTTTTTGACAAAAGTTGTATTTTATTTGTATATGATTTTTCTCGAAATCGAGATTTTTTTTGTGAAGTTTTTTGACATGATCTAGCTCCTCTCACCCCGGATTTATTTTTGGAATTGGAAAATATCAGTAAGTAATGAAGATAGGCAGTTCTTATAAATGGGGTGATGCTTTCAGCAGTATGTATTATGTAACTTCCACAAATAAAACAAAATGAATTTGTGCTATTTTTACACTTGAAACTTCTTGACGACGCCATTTAAATAAACTTGACTTTACACTTTACTAACAATTTCTGTTGCTTTACAAGGCAGCTATCACTATTGATTTATTGATTTTTAAAAACAATACACTATTTAAAATTTATATTTGTAAAAGTTTTTCTTTTTTAATTAATATTTTCTGTAGAATGTTTGGAATTAAATTTATCCTCAGAGAGATTAGATTTGCAACTAACCATACGACAATTATCTACTTGAAAAGAAACCTCATTAAACTAATTAAACAAAAGTTAGGAAAACCGAAAAACTATTACAAAGGAGAAGTAATTGCTTTCTTAAATTAAACTTAAAATGATCATAAACGTGAGGAGTAACACAAGGTGGGCGGTGATAGAAAAAAATTTAAAGAGAAAAAAGAAAAGAAACAAACCTTACAGGTATTAATAGACATAAATAGGGGCTTAACTTTATGGTGCTTGACTAACTTAAACAGTTCTGATGTTATGATGTTTTGCCTCTCCTCACAATTCATTATCTTATGTTTATATTTTTCTATATACGTCTCATATCGATCCAATTCCCAACTTCGAAAACAAATATGGAAATTATGCTTTACTTTTTTAAAATAATTCTTTACTGATGTTTGAGAACGACTATACTTTTAAAATTATTATTTATGGCACAATAAATTAAGCAAAAAATTATTTTTTCCATATTTTGAGTTTTGACTTTCTTTGAGAAAACTTGAATAACTTGGTGCAAACTGCACCAATACTCGTGTCTTTTAGCTTAAAAGAAAGAAAATTGAAGTTACTATAGGCTCCAAGAAATTAAAAAAAATTAGTGTCTCTATTTGTTCAAAATTTATGGTGTTGAAAATGGAAAAATTAAAAAAATACGTGAATTTTTCGTACTTTTTCAAATTTTTTCGACTGTAACTTGCAGAATCCTTAATGGATTTTTACAAAATATAGCTCAAAATGTTTGTTAGCATATTTACTATGCATATGATCCCTTAATATTTTTAATTTGTTTGTTTTGTAAAATATAAGAACCAAAAACCGAAACAATATTTTTGATCACCAAAAAAATTGGTTTTTCGTGAATATCTCAAAAACAAGAGCTAACAAAAAAAATGAAAATGGTATTCGTGTTCAGGAGGTCCAAACCCATTAGAAAAGTTGGGTTTTATTTCGGGAGATTTTTCTTGTAAACTAGTGTAATTGGAGCATTTCTATCACTAATACTTACAAAAGGCCAAACAGCTTTAATTTTATTCTGTTGCGCATTTTGTTGGTATTTTATAAAACAAATCAACAAAAACATTTTTGCTAACATTTAAAAAGACATAAAAACAAAAAATCAAACTAGTGCGCATGTTCCTCTTTCAAATCAAAAATTCAAATTTCTGTGATTTATTTTGAATTTCCAATGTGAAACTGTAGTATTTTTATGATTGTTATTCGTTTTCTCATTCGATGTAAAATTTGATGTCTCTGATGTAGGTCTTTTCATTTTAAACTTACCAAACAACCAATTCAATAAAATTTATTTAACTGTATGGGATTAGTTGTTCAAAAAAATATAAAAATGTTCAATATTTTTACTTCACCACAATTTTAAATTGTGTGAAGTAATGCAATCTATCGTGAAAAAAAAAAATCTTACATACCCCAAATTTTATTTTATCTTTTGTTTTGGACCATCCTCTATCTAAATAGCCAAAAAAAATTTTGGTGTACGTCTGTGTGTGGGTGGGTGGGTGGGTGGGTGGGTGGGTGGGTGAGTTTTCTGCATAGGATCTTGATGAAACTTTGGCAAATGATACAGGTTCACTTGAAAATGGAAGATCTGGATTCATTTCAAATTTGGACAAAATGGCGGGGGGTCTCCCGAGCACCTCTAAGTTTAAATCTTGAATAACTTCTGATCCCGGGTTATGATCTTATTGAAACTTAGTATATAAGGTTTTAGTACTGTTTCCAATATTTCTGCATACCAACTTCCGGTTTGTCACTTCCGGTTAAAAAGTTTTTTTTTCAGGTGTTTATCCCTACTGTAGCCTACAATTACCGATCGATTCTCATGAAACGTTGCGAAAAGCTTTTAAATAATATGATAAAGATTTTATCAGCTTTTGGAGCACATTGGATAAAGGGTTGGGGGGTCCACCATACAACAGGTGGTTTTTTCCACAAAGTTTTTAAGTTTGTTGGGAGCATAAAACATTCATTCGTGAATAAATTTTGATGACACTTTGGAAAAAGACGCAAACATGTATGACAAAGAACTGATTAGTTTTTGAGCGATAGTGAACAAAGTGGTGGGGGGTCCCTGGAGCACCTGTTTTTTTGAAAGCTCTATAACTTCTGTACCTGATAAGCGAATTGGATGAAACTTGGTACATGAGTATGTAGTACGGTTTACAATAGTTCTGCATCCCAACTTCCGGTTTTTCACTTCCGGTAAAAAAAATTTTTTTGTACTTTTTTGAAGTTTTTTCAGTGTCTTTATGCACACTATAGCCCACAATAATGAAGTGATTATGATGAAACTTATGAAATAGGGATCCAATTAGTGTGAAAAGATAATTATCATGTTTTGGGACACATTGATCAAAGTGGTGGGGGGTCTACCATACAAATGCTGACTTATCACTCTTTGTTTTTAAAGTTCGTTGGGAGCATACAGACTTCATTCATTAATTTATTTTAATGAAACTTTAGAAAAAGATGGAGACTTAAGTAACAAAGAACTGATTAGTTTTTGGATAATATTGGAATAAGTGATGGGGGTCCTCCCGAACACCTGTTTAATGTGTCACACTTTTTTCAATGTTTGTTGGGAGCACACAGCATTCGTCCGTGAACGAATTTTGATGACACTTTGGAAAAAGATGCAAGCATGTATGACAAAGAACTGATTAGTTTTTGAGCGATAGTGAACAAAGTGGTGGGGGGTCCCTGGAGCACCTGTTTTTTGAAAGCTCTATAACTTCTGTACCTGATAAGCGAATTGGATGAAACTTGGTACATGAGTATGTAGTACGGTTTACAATAGTTCTGCATCCCAACTTCCGGTTTTTCACTTCCGGTAAAAAAATTTTTTTTGTACTTTTTTGAAGTTTTTTCAGTGTCTTTATGCACACTACAGCCTACAATAATGAAGTGATTATGATGAAACTTATGGAATAGGGTTCCAATAAGTGTGAAAAGATAATTATCATGTTTTGGGACACATTGATCAAAGTGGTGGGGGGTCTACCATACAAATGCTGACTTTTCACACTTTATTTTTTAAGTTTGTTGGGAGCATACAGACTTCGTTCATTAATTTATTTTAATGACACTTTAGAAAAAGATGGAGACTTAAGTAACAAAGAACTGATTAGTTTTTGGATAATATTGGAATAAGTGGTGGGGGTCCTCCCGAACACCTGTTTAATGTGTCACACTTTTTTCAATGTTTGTTGGGAGCACACAGCATTCGTTCGTTATCGAATTTTGATGACACTTTGGAAAAAAATGCAAACATGTATGGCAAAGAACTGATTAGTTTTTGAGCGATAGTGAACAAAGTGGTGGGGGGTCCCTGGAGCATCTGTTTTTTTGAAAGATCTATAGCTTCTGTACCTGATAAGCGAATTGGATGAAACTTGGTACCTGAGTATATAGTACGGTTTAAAATAGTTCTGCATCCCAACTTCCGGTTTTTTACTTCCGGTAAAAAATTTGTTTTGTACTTTTTTGAAGTTTTTTCAGTGTCTTTATGCACACTATAGCCTACAATAATGAAGTGATTATGATGAAACTTATGGAATAGGGTTCCAATTAGTGTAAGAAGATAATTATCATCTTTTAGGACACATTGATCAAAGTGGCGGGGGTCTACCATACAACTGCTGACTTATCACACTTTGTTTTTAAAGTTTGTTGGGAGCATACAGACTTCATTCATTAATCAATTTTATTGGCACTTTGAAAAAAGATAAAGACTTTATTGACAAAGAATTGACTAGTTTTTGGACAATATTGGGATAAGTGGTGGGGTCCTCCCGAACACCTGTTTATTGTTTCAATGTTTGTTGGAAGCATACAACATTCGTTCTTTAAGTAATTTTGATTACACTTTGCAAAAAGATGCAAATATGTATGGCAAGGAACTGATTAGTTTTTTTAGCGATAGTGAACAAAGTGGTAGGGGGTCCTCCAAGCACCTATTATTTTGGAAGCTCAATAACTTCTGTACCTGATAATCGAGTTGGATGAAATTTGGTACATACACATTTAGTACGGTTTACAACAGTTCTGCATCCTTACTTCTGCTTTTTCACTTCTGATAAAATTTTTTTTACTTTTTCTCGTACAACAGAATTTATGTTTGTTGGGATACTACTGCCTGCTTTAATATTTTTATTATTAGAACTACGAAGTCCATAATATTGGTTAGCTTTTAATTAAAGTATTTTATAGATATTAGCTCATTATATATCCAGAACACTATGTTTCCAGAGCTGTGGTGAAGTCAGCCTATGCATCAGCGTCGCAATATTTTTTATTGGTTTTATTTTTTTGATCTATAAGTTCTAACATAATTAAATAAAAATTAATAAATGTTACTCCGTCGATAGGATCAAATGTAGTATTGGTTTAGTGTTGCATGAATTTTATTTTCTCATAAATTTGCAATGCTCGCTCATGTATTTTTCATAATTTACGCACGTGTACCCACCTTGTAAACGTTTGCTCTAAAAATAAATATATCATTATGCAGTATCATCCGGTTTTTCATTTATAAAATTGTCCTAAACTGGATGGATAAACAATTGATAATATTATTTTATTGTATTATGTTATTGTTTTATTTTATTAATGATATATTTGATTCTCGAAAAAAGTTTGCAATGCGAGCGAGCATTTCAAATTTGAGAATGAAAAAATTTCATTAAACACGAACCCAATTCTACATTTTATCCTGCCGAGATAATAACATGTATTAATTTAAATTGAATTATTTTAGAATCAATAGATGAAAAAATAAAACGAATAGATAAAAAGACAACAAATTTTTTATTTTTTAAACCAAAGTTACTCATTTAATAAATTGTATTCAATTTTTATCGGATACCAATCCAATAGAAATTGAACACAATGAAATCCATTGAAACTCATACATTGAAATTGAAATGATCTACTTCAAAAACATTACATTTTCCACTAATGGAAATAAAAAACAATCATATTACAGATTAAAGTTTTTTACATTGGAAATTTGATTGAAATTGAATCATATAATGCCGTTGGCTTATTATTATTCGAGAGAGGAATATGCGCATTATTTTAAATTTATTGTTTTCTTTATATAAATTTAAATGAGAGCGAAAATGTTTTTGTTGATTTTTTTTTATAAAATACAATCCAAATAAATTTATTTGGATTGTATTTTATAGGTCGGCGTTGTAGTAGGAGGTCTTTCTGGTGGTCCGTGAAGGTCCATCAGTTGGTCGGTGCACGCAAAATTCACCCTGCCGCTAGCTCACTTGAGCGAAGGTTCTACCGACCAACCTTTTTACAAGAACTTTAGAATACATAAGAGTAAGATTCGCGTGCCTAAAACAACACCTAGGATTTCTTTTAGGAGGGTGCACTACCGGGCCACTCTCCCTTAACTATTAAATTTTAGCAAATCATTAAATTGACTTGTGATAGTTCATAAATAAAATCCATAATATAATAGCCGTAAGTCTATTCCTCTATACTGCCGTTATGCTTAAAGTGCGTTATGGACAGAGCTATGGCCTTGCGGTGCTATAGGTTGAGAGTTCAATTCCTGGGGTGGAACATTTTTTTATTGTTTTTTAAAATTGTTGACATTAAAATTATTGGTTTTTTTCCATAAATTCATAAAAATCATTTACGACAATTAAATTTATTGAAAATGCAGTTTTTTAATGTTATTGCTAATGTATGCTCCCGTTTTGTTCAAATTATTATCATTTCGATATTAACAAGAAAATTAATTATTTTTTTGACAGGCAGTGCTGAAAATCATAAAATATTGGTTTTCCTATCATTATTTTCCATAATTTGATTTCCATGAAATAAATTAAGGAAAATAAAAACTACTATTTGAGTATGTATTTCTCTTTCAATATGAGTTGACATCTTCATCACAAAAGATTGATTTAAGCACAGTTTAAGGCTGTGGACAATTAACGGTATTTAAATTTACCGATAGCGTAGTTTTTTAAGGTCATTGTTATATTGTCTTTTAGCACAGTGTGGCGTCAATACAAAATAAAATTTAAAATGCATTCATAGGATTTTAACGACATCTCATTATTTTCTTCAGTTTTTTATAAGAAATATTTAGTAGCTATTCTGTTTTTTTATACTTTTTATTGTTGTTTTCTTTTTTCATTTTTTTCTATTTTCTGTTGGTGATTGTTGTATTTCTTTTAATTTTTTTTAAGAAGGAATAAATATCTTTTTTCTCAATATTTTTGTTTGTTTTTGAATGGAATAAAAGTTTTTCAATAAAATATTGAATGGTAATTTAAAATTTTTATTCTAATTTTTTTTTTGATTATTAGTCACAAGATATGTAATATATGTAATGAAAAAATGTTAGAATTTTGAAAGCTTAATAGAACATTCTATTTCTTTAGGAATAATTTATACATTAAATAGTAAAGTTGGTAAATGGTATTTATAATAAGGTTATTAATTGCAAGATTAAATCTTCATTACAATTAATTGGAATTGAAACGGATTAGATTTAATTTTACTTAAACCAAGCTAAATTAATGAAATAACATATTGCGGCATGAATCAGAACCAGAAAATTGTTCTATAGAAGAAACATATAAACACGAAACAGAAAAATATAAATTTTTGACATTTGCTTAAAAGGAATGCACGTTGAAAACTTTAAATTTTTATAAAGTTAATAATTTAAATAGATTTATTAAAATGAAGTTCAAAATACTCAGTACAAAATTTAGTTGTCATTATCGACGTAGAAGGTTGTGAGAAAGGCCCGGGGTTCAACGCTGATCCTATATTTATTTTCATTTATTTTTTCATGTATCATAAAAATTATTCCTTTTCATTCATAAAATTCCATTTACAATTCCGTTTCAATTTTAAATTTATCGATAATGTAGTTTTTTTAAAGTTTATTGTATGTTAGCCGTTACGTTCAAATTTATATAATTTCCATATTGATAAGAAAATTAATTATTCATTTGACAGGTAGTGCTAAAAATCATGTAATATTTGATTTCCATCATTATTTTTGCATAGTTTCATTTTCTGTAAATAAAATAAGGAAAAATAAAAGCTGCTATTTCAGTATTTTCTTTTTATTATAATTTCCATCCATTTGTGATTGATCTTGCCTAGCGAAAAAATTCGAAATATACATCGTATAAAAATTTATAGTATACCTCACGATCTAATACCTCACGATGTATTTTTGTAAAATTAGTTAAGCAGAAGGTGAATACAAAATAGATTAGAAGAGGTTGGATTATGATGGATGTTGTATCAAAGCCGGATGAAAAGCGGAAGAGGGTGTTGGCGTGCGGGGGAACGGAGAGGGACGGAGCCCGCAAGACACCCCCTAGTAAAAAATAATATGAAAACAAAATAACTTCCCTGTAGTGGTTGATATCCTTCTACGGCTTGGAGTAGCATCCAGTATCCATTTCTCAATAATCTTAAATAGTTTAACAAACTGCGCACATAATTGTTTCTGTATAAATTACTTATACATACATCCTTTATTTCAATTCTTATATTTTAGCCATTTTACACAATAAAATTTTCGTTTTCTTTTACACCCTTATGTTATTCACAACAATGCTGGAATATTATAACTTTTAAAAGTTTGGTGTTCTCACAATAAACTTAATATAATAATTTTTAATTGGCTTTTCAGAACTTAGTATTTTTCACAATAAAACCTTGATGTATTAGATCTTCTCTTTTGTTTGCAAAATTTTGGCTTATCGCCGTTCAGAATTTGGAGTTGTCTCCCCGAATGAAAGATTTCAATCTCCTCAGATAAAAGCACAGAAAAACTTATTAGTTGCAACCATTCCAGAATTATCTTATTTTCGAATCAAAAACTTTAGTGACTGCGCATATATAATTACAAATATAATTTTAAAATAAAAGCCCCCGACATATTTCAACTACGTTATTAGTGACGTCATATCATCACTACCCAAAACCTCAATTCTCCAACTCAAAATTCAAAAACTGACCCACTCAATATTCCAAAGCTAACTGTTTGACTAAAAAACAAATTAAATTCATTTCTTGGCACGAGCCAAAAGAAAATTCTCAGCATAAATTTTTATCTGTATAAAATGATTTGTTTAATTTTTTGCTAATTCTTTTGAGTTGTTTCCTAATTAAGCGAAAAAAAATAGAAAATAAATAAAAGTTTAATAGATGTTTCCGGTAAGGTTCAGATGCATTTGAACGGAATGTTTTAAATAATACACAAATAATACACACGTGGGTTGAGAAGTTGGTTGAAAATAATTTACATTTATTTTCGAATAAGTCTATAGTATATTACTATAGAACGGAAGATGAAAGTACACCTGATAAAGAATATGTTGCCCATTACAGTGTTATTAGTATTAATAGAATAAAATAAGAGGCTGTTAATTTTGTCTGTTAATTAATGTTGCGGAACACAACAAAACATTTGCATGTATTTGATTTGTAACTCTGAAACAAATTTTTTGATTGTGTTTTATAAATAATTTTATTGTGTTTTATAAAACGATCGACATAAACATTTTCGGTGTAATTATATAAAAAACAATATATTCAAACTAATGCGCATGTTCTATCTCAAATATTGAAAAAGACAAAGGCTACTATGATTAAATTAAACTAAATTATTGTTTTTTTTGTGATTGTTTTTTGGTTTCTTAATTCTCATTAGCATAAAATTTAATGACTCGCATTTTAGACCATTTCATTTTCAAAATACCAAACAATTAAATAATTGAAATTAAATAAAATTTATTTAATTGTTTGGAGTTAATGGTACAGAAAAATAAAATAAAATTCACTGTCTTTATTATTCGTTTTACTTATTTTATCAATGAATTTAAAAATAATTCAATTTAAATTAATACATGTTATCGGAAGGATAAAACGTTGTATTGGGGTCGTGTTTAATGAATTTTATTCAATCGCAAATAAATGGTCGTTCGTATTGTAAACTTTTGCTCGAAAAATAAAATATCATTAAATACTGACTCAATAACATACTATTTTTGTGTTGCGTTGATTCACATATCTTTGTGCAGCAGTATAAAATTAACAGCTGTTTCTGTTATTCTATTAAGCATAATAACGCATACAATTTTGGTTGAAAAAAAAAAACATAAATCAATTATTATTGTTGTCCGGAGGATAAATATATTAGGAATAAAAAAAAATGAAGTGCGTAATCTTTACACGCTGTTGAAGTAAAACTTCTTTGGCCACTGCAGCAGGTATTACTAAAAATATTAAATATAAAATAAAATAGATATGTCAAATTGAAATTTAGAGTTTCTTTCTAATATTCTTGATAATTTAATTTACAACAATGTGTAATAAAAAGCCATATTTACATGTTTTACAAAGTCTTACAACGTATTACAAATTTCACGATGAATACATGTCCACTTAATTTAACAATTGGTACAACAATTGATACATTTTTCAATAAATCTAGCATATTTGTCATAAACCTCTAATCTCATATTCCAGTTATGCTAATAATTGAATTGACTTTGTAATACATTATATAAATATTGCTTTTTATTACACAGTAAATTATATTATCAAGAAATGCAACTCTAAATTGCAATATGACATATTTATTTTATATATTTCATCTTTTTATTAATACCTGCCACAGTAGCCAAAGTAATTTATTTCAACCGCATGCAAAGATTACACGCACTCATTTTTCTATTTAACAAAACAAATTTAATCAACAGAAATATTTTTAGCCGGGGATGCAAACTCTAAACACCATGACCACCGTGACACAACCATGACCATCATGACCATAATGACCACCGTGAACACCATGACCACCATGACCACCGTGACCACCATTACCACCATGACTACCATGACCACCTTGATCACCATGACCACCATGACCGCCATGACCAACATGACCAACATGACCATCATGACCACCGTGAACACCATGACCATTATGACCACCGTGAACACCATGACCACCATGACCACCGTGACCACCATGACCACCGTGACCACCATAACCACCATGAACACCATGACTACCATGACCACCATGACCACCATAACCACCATGACCCCATGACAACCGTGACCACCATAACCACCATGACCACTATGACCACCATGACCACCATGACCACCGTGACCACCATGACCACACCATGACCACCGTGAACATCATGACCAACATTACCACCATGACCACCATAATCACTATGACCACCATGGCCACCATGACCACCATGACCACCTTGACCACCATGACCACCATGACCTCCATGACCAACATGACCATCATGACCACCGTGAACACCATGACTACCGTGACCACCATGACCACCATGACCACCATAACCACCATTACCACTATGACCACCATGACCACCGTGAACACCATGACTACCATGACCACCATGACCACAATGAACACTATGACCACCGTGACCACCATTACCACCATGACCACCTTGACCACCATGACCACCATGACCGCCATGACCAACATGACCATCATGACCACCATGAACACAGTGACCACCATGACCACCATAACCACCATTACCACTATGACCACCACGACCACCATGACCACCATGACCACCATGACCACCATGACCACAATGAACACTATGACCACCGTGACCACCATGACCACCATGACCATCATGACCACCGTGATCACCATTACCTAGAGTTTCTGATTTCTCGACCTTTTATGAATCTTGAGACTCGAGAATCCCGAGTTTATCAACGATTGTGTTTCTCGAGAAATTGGGAATAATTATTTGAATTTCTCGAGATTCTCGAGAATTATTCAAAATTAATTTTATCAAGAAAAGTAACTCTCCGTTTACTGTCAAAACTTCCAGATACAGAAACATTTCTCTCGTTTCCAGTGTATGTAGGTTTTACCAAAATTAGAGTGTTTCTTAGAACTTCTAAATTGAAAGTGATCTTACCAGTAGCTTCAAATGCATTCATTTCCTTAGATAGTGCACCCAAAAAAAAGTCGTATGTAATATTGATAAAAATTGATTATGCTATTTTTATAACTAGTAAATTATCATTGTGAAAAAATATTATCAAAGCAAACATTATTTCTTCAAAAATTCAAAAAAAATATTTCGTATTTGTCATTCCGATAATAATTTATCATATTGATATTTAATTATTATAGTGTTGTTGCAAAACGTTTATTTTGGTAAGTTAAATTATAATTCAAAGTAATTCATAATGAATTATCAATCTGAAAACGATTTATAGAGATTAAATTTTTTTTTTTTTTTTTTTTTTTAATAAAATGTGTTGTGTAATAGGGTTTAGAATATGTGTCACAACAACACATAAATACCTTTTAAGACCTAGATCTAGACCTGGGTCCCACAACAACTGGCGTTCTGAGGTGTAGATTAACGCTTTTTTTAAACATCTGTGGGTTGAAGCCACCTGAGACTAAGTGTTCCGGCAAACTATTCCATTTGTACGCAGTTCGGACAAAGAAGTCTCTCTGCGATCTGCCAGTATGACAGCGCGGGATTTTTACCGTTTCACTGGTTGCGGCAGCCGATTGCCGAGTTGAACGGGGGTAAGAATAAGTTTGAGGCATGATGCCGCTGATTTCATCTGAGCACTGCTGATGACGATATTTGTAAAAAACAACGAGGTCAGCAACAGTGCGACGATGTTGTAGGGAATCAAGTTTTGATGTCAAAGTTCGATCACCCACAATTCGTATAGCTCGCTTTTGAACAGAGTCCAAGAGGGCCAAGATGGAAACAGAGGCAGCACCCCAAACTTGACAGCAGTACTCCATACAGGGACGAATATAGGACTTATAAACATGGAGCAATTGGTATGGAGTGAAAAAATTTTTGCATCTATTTAGGAGGCCGAGTTTTTTAGACGCGCTTTTTGCCATCGCCAATACATGATCGTTCCAGAGTAGGTCATTTAAAACTGTGACACCCAATAAACGAATATTTTTTACATTCACCTATTGGTTCATCCCACATACTGAATAAAATATCTTTGAGCAACTCGGTCTTTGATCTGGAAACAATCAACAGCTGTGTTTTGGTAGAGTTGAAATTGACCAACACAACAACTGGCGTTCTAAGGTGTTGATGAACGCTTTTTTTAAACCTCTGCGGGTTGAAGCCACCTGAGACTAAGGGTTCCGGCAAACTATTTCATTTGCATGCAGTTCGGACATAGAAGTCTTTCTGCGATCTACCAGTATGACAGCGCGGGATCTCGACCGTGAAATGTGTGTCACGTGTTATAATATAATAAAAAAATAAATTAAAATATTGATAAATGTTTATGGTTTTAAGAAATCGTTTTAAAATATTTATTTGGTTTTTGTCTTTTGATTTCTCACAGCTAAATTGATTTTTTATAATTCACTAAAGTATTGACTTAATGTGGTGTATGTATATGCAATACAAATCGACAAAATTTATCTATATGGTAATAACAGTGCCATCATTGTAATATTTTGTATTACAACATAGTTCTTTTAAGAACTTTTTTTCTATGAGTTTTCAAAAATACCTTTTATAAATGAAAGAAAATTTATTTATAAAAAGTATTTTTAAAAATCTAAAACTTATAGAAATTATTATCATATCTATAAATATTATAAATATGATAATAATTTCTATAATTCAAAATTATATTTCGCCGGTAGGTGCAAGTGCAATTACGGTCTCCATTAAAAAAATGATGTAGATTTGATAAAATACTACATCAAACTTATATTTTTTTATTAATATACGGCCAACAGCCTTCGTTTATAATTATGATAAAATATTATTCAACAAATAATTATGTATATCATAACAAATTATCATATTGATAACTTAACATTTTTTATATCAATTTTTTAAAAACAATTATAAATATGATATACTATTTTCAAATCAACAATCGTGACAATGATTGTTGATTTGAAAATAGTTTATCATATTTATAATTGTTCTTAAATTTTTAAAAAATTAAGAAATGATGTTAAGTTATTAATATGATAATTTGTTATGATATCCATAATTATTTGTTGACCAAAAAAAATTTTAATTTTTTTTTATGTTTTGATAATATTTTATCATAATTATATACGTACGTTGTTGACCGTATATTAATAAAAAATTATAAATTTGATGTAGTATTTTATCAAATCTACATCGTTTTTTTTTTGAGTGTGAGCGGTAGTTGTCATTTATTGTTGACTGCATTCTCAAACTCTCACGAATGCTGCTCAATTTATTTCAACGCAACCTTTTCCTCTAATTCTGAGTCAAATGGCTATATAAGCTCCTCACTTTCGTTGATATCATTCGTCGATACATGTAATGCTTTCATTGTAATTAGAAGAATCAACTTTTGGTTCTTTAAATAATCTTCAAGAGAATTTTTTTGCAGTTTTTATAATTTCGCTTTTAGAGCAAATAGAAAAAAATCGTTTTCCTCGGGTTGACTAACTAACTGACTTTGGATTGTGAAGGAATTTCAATAACGAATTTATTGAGTTATCTCCTTTAAAAATTTGAGATTGTATTTCAAATAAAAATACAAAAGATTGTATTTCAAATAAAAATTTGTTTCTAGACTTATAAGAGCATCAGGAGCGCCCAGGCTACGCACGTTCCACGTTCCGATTCGGTAGTCTGGTCCTCTTTCACGTCCAGGTACAATTCTATTTTGAAATCCGGATCTGTTATTCTCTTTCTGATTTCCAAATTTAACAAATTTTTTTCCCCAGGGTTAGGGGTTAACCTTAGGCCCAACCCAAATTGTCGTGAATGTGTTCGTTCTGCATGCTAAGGTTACCAGAAACAACCTTTTAACACGTTTATATAGCGAGCCGCTTGATCCAAGAGAGAAGCCCGCTCAAAGCCGCCCCTGACATGGAGAACAGACGCTTGAGTCACATTAGTTTTAAGGCGCCAATTCGCCGTGATGTGGCGTCATTGACAGTTTTTACTCTGCTTGTCTCCAATACACCAACTTAATTCTGTCAGCATTACCCAGGCAGCACGGCGTGGACGTCGAATTTCAGATTTCACTACCTCTTCGGATATTCAGAGACGTTAGTTTATAACTCGTTATAAACTCGTCCGCATGGAGGGATCAGTTTTTATTGTTTTGTAAATTTTTGGTCACAAGTTCGTTATGTGGGGGCCGCCCCCTGGGGGTGGGGTGGGTTTGATTGAAAGCTTAGTTGGTGGGGGTTATAAATATGTAGGTACCTTAGGCCGGAGGGTGGGATTTAGGAGTTACGGGGGGGTTAGGTTCTCCATAGACTTAACATAGGAAATTTCCAGAAATGTTCTAAAACTTAAAAAGAATTTCAAAATTTTGAAATTTTGACAATTTGACTTTTGTATTACTTCCGTCTGAAAGACCTTAGTATTACATTCATGAGCCAAAAGTGAAATTCTTACCCCCACTTTTTTT
The DNA here is from genome assembly GCA_963693315.1 of Diogma glabrata. Lineage (NCBI taxonomy): Eukaryota > Metazoa > Arthropoda > Insecta > Diptera > Cylindrotomidae > Diogma > Diogma glabrata. The sequence continues at coordinate 361,535,279 of OY856186.1, read as the reverse complement.
GGCATTTCTCGACGTTTTAGGACCTACTGATTCCAAAAAAGCAAAAAAAAAAAAGTGTATGTCTGTCTGCCGGCCGTCATTCCCTACGCTGCAGGGAAAACCGCTGGAGGTATTTCAAAATTTGTTTTTTCTAAAAATAGGTATACTCAAGGGACGGGTCCGAAAGGACGCTGTGTTCGATAACTGTACCGGAAGTGTGTCAAAAAATCATTACGTGTGTCAAAAATAGCAAATTTTCATATTTTTGGCTTAAAAAACGTTCATTTTAAGTGATTACGAGTAGGAACATTAAATTTGGAGAAATCTTGATGGTTGGGATCGGTATGTGAGATCAAAAACTAGATTATTGCATCATAAGTTTGTCAAAAAAATGTTGTCAAGTGTGTCAAAAGAAACATTTTTATTTATTTTTTTACCCAATTTTTTGGAAAAAAAATAAAATTGTTTGTTTGAAATGAAATTTGATTATTATAATTGAGAATTATGGCATTATAAGTTTGTCAAAAAAATGTTGTCAATTGTGTCAAAAGATTTTTATTTAGTTTTTTACCCAATTTTTTGGAAAAAAATAAAATTGTTTGTTTGAAATGAAATTTTATTATTGTTATTGAGAATTATGGCATTATAAGTTTGTGAAAAAATGTTGTCAAGTGTGTCAAAAGAAAGGTTTTTATTTATTTTTTACCCAATTTTTTTAGAAAAAAATAAAATTAATAACCTGTATGAATGATATTTTATTATTATTATAGAGAATTATGACATTATAAGTTTTTTTTTTTTTTTTTTTTAATAAAATGTGTTGTGTAATAGGGTTTAGAATATGTGTCACAACAACACATAAATACCTTTTAAGACCTAGGTCTAGACCTGGGTCCCACAACAACTGGCGTTCTGAGGTGTAGATTAACGCTTTTTTTAAACATCTGTGGGTTGAAGCCACCTGAGACTAAGTGTTCCGGCAAACTATTCCATTTGTACGCAGTTCGGACAAAGAAGTCTCTCTGCGATCTGCCAGTATGACAGCGCGGGATCTTTACCGTTTCACTGGTTGCGGCAGCCGATTGCCGAGTGGAACGGGGGTAAGAATAAGTTTGAGGCATGATGCCGCTGATTTCATCTGAGCACTGCTGATGACGATATTTGTAAAAAACAACGAGGTCAGCAACAGTGCGACGATGTTGTAGGGAATCAAGTTGTGATGTCAAAGTTCGATCACCTACAATTCGTATAGCTCGCTTTTGAACAGAGTCCAAGAGGGCCAAGATGGAAACAGAGGCAGCACCCCAAACTTGACAGCAGTACTCCATACAGGGACGAATATAGGACTTATAAACATGGAGCAATTGGTATGGAGTGAAAAATTTGTCCAAAAATAAAGTTTGTCAAAAAATAATGTCAAGTGTGTCCAAAAAATGATTTCATTTATTTTTTAGCCAATTTTTTGGAAAAAAAATGTAGCTGTTTTTATGACGTAAATGTAATTGAAAATAAAATTGGACATGGAAATTTTTGAATTTGTTACAGTTTTTGAAATATTTTTGGAATTTTGAAAAAGTTTGTATTTCTGATTTTGTAATAATTTTTGCAATATTTTTAGAATATCGGCAAAAGTTTTAATTTTTGATTTTGTAAGAATTTTTTGAATATTTTTAGAATTTTGAAAAATTTTTAATTTTTGATTTTATTATAATTTTTGGAATTTTGGAAAAAGTTTCAATTTTTGATTTTTTAATGATTTTTGCAATATTTTTAGAATTTTTGAAAATTTTGAATTTTTGGAATAATATTGGAATTTAGAAAAAGTTTAAATATTTAATTTAATTTTGCAACCGATGAGAGGATGGAGATCGGTTTATAAGATTCTCCCATTTCTTCATGCTTTTCAGGCTTCAAGATGGGACTTATTCTTGCCTCTTTCCAAATATTTGGTAGTTGGAGCGTATTTAGAGATGTTTTGAGTGTGGTAGTGAGATAGTTCAATCCTTTGGGTCGAATATGTTTTAGAATGATGACTGAGATGCCGTCGGGTCCAATAATTTTAGATGGCTCATAGTTTTCCGTATTGCATGGAGCGACAGAGTAGGACATTTCGTCGAAATTTTTGTGATCGTGCTTGGTCGGAATTGGGTTCCGATTACTTTCGTGGCGTAGATCCGTCCATCACCCAAGAAAAGCCACATTGTTCGCGGAACGCTTCGCTTTAAACTCGACCGTTTTAGAAACTCCTAAAGAAATACCCCGAATCCAGTCTTCAGGAGCTAATATGAAAGATCTATATTTTAAACTCAAATTCGTCGAAAAACTCTTAAGGGGATAAATATCAGCACAGCCTTCGGTCTGGACAACATTTCTCCTATTCTAAAAACATTTTCAAAAGAAGTTGCACCTACTATCCCAAAAATTTTCTACAAATCCTATAAATCTGGTATTTTACCTTCGTGCTGGAAATTGGCCAATGTCCAGTCCGTCCCCAAAAAAGGAACAAAATGTGATATTTCAAATTATAGACCAATAGCCTTACTACCAGTCCTGAATAAAATAAACGAGCACTATATTAATTCAAATGTATCCAAATTTTTGGAAGACAACCATTTAATAGCTGACAGTCAATACGGTTTTAGAAACAAAAGATCAATAACCGATCGGTTAAACTATGTAGCCCATCTTTGGAACAGCATAATTGAAAAAGGTGGTGAAACGTACGTAATCGCATTAGACATCTCAAAAGCATTTGATCGAATCTGGCATGCCAATTGATCAACAAGTTGTAGGACTGATACAGAATTTTCACACCTACCGATACATTTCGGTATTCATCGAAAGCTTTTCTTCTGAGTCTAAATTAATTAACGCTGGTATACCCCAAGGCTCAGATTTATCCCCACATTATTTTTAATTTATATCAACAAACTGTTGAAAATCACCAGTAATCCGATAAATAGTTTTGCTGATGATAGTACACTGCATAAGTCATTCGTTCCCCTATCTTCAAAGGGTAGAATGCACAAACGAATAAATCCCGCCCGGAGAGGCGCTGCCATAAACGTGAATAAAGGCCTAAAAAAAGTCGCCGAAACCTGGTCAATTTCAACTCTACCAAAACACAGCTGTTGATTGTTTCACATCAAAGACCGAGTTTCCCAAAGATATTTTATTCAGTATGTGTGATGAACCAATGGGTGAATGTAAAAACATTAGTTAATTGGGTGTCACAGTTTCAAATGACCTACTCTGGAACGATCATATAACTGCGATGGCAAAAAGCGCGTCAAAGAAACTCGGCCTCCTCAATAGATGTAAAAAATATTCCACTCCGTAACAATTACTCTATATTTATAAGTCCTATATATTCGTCCTTGTATGGAGTATTGTTGTCAAGTTTGGGGCGCTGCTTCTGTTTTCATCCTAAAAGCGTGCTATGCAAAATGTGGGTGATCGAAATTTAACATCAAATCTCGATCCCTACAACATCGCCGTACTGTTCCTGGTCTCGTTGGTTTTATATAAATAACGTCACCAGCAGTGCTCGTATGAAATCGGATCTTCATGCCTCAACCATATTTTTTCCCCGTTTTACACATCAATAAAAAAAACAAAGTCAAAAGTAAAAAAAAAGCATTGCACAGCAATGTATGAAAGAGGTTGTTGAAGAAGTAACGCAGTTTGCTATAGAGACGTCCTGAATAAATTTTATATAACATAGTGTCGAAGCGCAGATGGCAAAAGCCGCGGTCACCAACAAAAACTTTTCTGATTCCTCAACTTTAATGGAATCCCACATCATCTTAGAACGATTCAAGATGGGCGAGGAATTATACGGTGTCCGCTATAAGAGCTTATCTGCTGATGGCGATAGCAGCATTTGTAGTAAGCTGGTTCAAAGCCAAGTGTATGAGAATACCCCTATTACTAAAATTGAATAGAATTCCTTCGAATTTTCTAGCGATTTCTGGTGAAGTTGTTAAAATAAAATATGAAGGGGCTGAAATCTCACAGCGATGAGATATCAAGACTTCGGTCTGGGTTAAGGATTTTGATATAGTTTTCGGCAAAAATCTTTTATGAGGACATGGATTTTAGTTTTGGGCAGCGATTCATATCTTACATAATTTTTTGTTAAAGTACTTGTATTTTTTATCTCTGTTTAGGTATGTTTTACAAAACTAACACGAAACATCAATACTTTGTCGGAAAACTATAAAAGATCATAAATTAACATAATTTAGTGAAAAGATTATACAATCAGCAAACTATTCAAAACCTCTCCATTTAGCGTTTCGAGAAAATATTTCAAAATCACAAATTCATATTTCTTTCAAAATTCCAAATATATTGTAAAAATTAAAACAAATCAAAAATTCAAAGTTTTTTCAAACAATATTCTAAAAATATTGCAAAAATTATTACAAAACAGAGATTAAAACTTTTTTCAAAAACTCTAAAAATATTGCATAAATTATAACAAAAGCAAAAATTGTAAATTTTTCCAAAATTATAAAAATTTTAATAAAACAAATATTTAAAATTTTTCAAAATTCTGAAAATATTCCAAAAATTCTTACAAAATCAAAAATTGAAACTTTTTTCAAAATTCTAAAAATATATGTAAAATTCAAAATTTTTTTTCCAAATTCTAAAAATATTCCAAAAATTAGAATAAAATCCAAACTTTTTCTAAATTTTAATAATATTCCAAAATTCTTAAAAATTCAAAAATTTAAACTTTTTCCAAAATTCTAAAAATATTGCAAAAGTTATAACAATATCAAAAATAGAAACTTTTTCTAAAATTATAATAAAATGAAAAATTTAAAATTTTTAAAAATTCTAAAAATATTCCAAAAATTCTTACAAAATCAAAAATTGAAACTTTTTTCAAAATTCTAAAATTATATATAAAATTCAAAAATTTTTCTTTCAAAATTCTAAAAATATTCCAAAAATTAGAATAAAATCAAATATTTAAACTTTTTCTAAATTTTAATAATATTCCAAAAATTCTTAAAAATTCAAACTTTTTCCAAAACTCTAAAAATATTGGAAAAATTATAACAAAAATTACATCAATACACAAAACTTGAAACTTTTTCCAAACTTATAATAAAATGAAAAATTTTTAATTTTTTAAAATTCTAAAAATATTCCAAAAGTTCTTACAAAATCAAAAATTGAAACTTTTTCCAAAATTCTAAAAATATATGTAAAATTCAAAAAAATTTTTTTCAAAATTCTAAAAATATTCCAAAAATTAGAATAAAATCAAAAATTTAAACTTTTTCTAGATTTTAATAATATTCCAAAATTCTTAAGAATTCAAAAATTTAAACTTTTTCCGAAATTCTAAAAATATTGCAAAAGTTATAACAATATCAAAAATTGAAACTTTTTCTAAAATTATAATAAAATAAAAAATTTAAAATTTTTCAAAATTCTAAAAATATTCCAAAAATTCTTACAAAATCAAAAATTGAAACTTTTTTCAAAATTCTAAAATTATACATAAAATTCAAAAATTTTTCTTTCAAAATTCTAAAAATATTCCAAAAATTAGAATAAAATCAAATATTTAAACTTTTTCTAAATTCTAATAATATTCCAAAAATTCTTAAAAATTCAAAAATTCAAACTTTTTCCAAAACTCTAAAAATATTGCAAAAATTTTAACAATATCAAAAATTGAAACTTTTTCCATAATTATAAAAATTATAATAAAATCAAAAATTTAAAATTTCCAAAATTCCAAAAATATTTCAAAAACTATAACAAATTCAAACGTAAACAAACAGCTAAATTTATTTTTCCAAGAAATTATCTAAAAAAATAAATGATATCATTTTTTGACACACTTGACATTATTTTTTTGACTAACTTATAATTCTCAATAATAATAATAAAATTTCATGTCGTACAAACAATTAATTTTAGTTTTCCAAAAAATTGGGTAAAAAATAAATAAAAATCTTCTTTTGACACACTTGACAACATTTTTTTGACAAACTTATAATGTAATAATCTAGTTTTTGATCTCACATACCAATCGCGACCATCCAGATTTCTCCACATTCTTTGTTCCTACTCGTAATCACTTAAAATAACGGTTTTTAAGCAAAAAATATGCACATTTCCTTGTGTTGACACACTTGACGATTTTTGGACACACTTCCGGTACAGTTATCGAACACATCGTCCTTTTGGCTCTTACCATTGAGTGTTCCTATTTTAGTAACCAAAATTTTTAAAATCCCTTCAGCCGTTTTCTAGATTCAGACAGACATACATTTTTTTTTTTAGAATCAGTAGGTCCTAAAACGTCGAGAAATGCCAAAAAAAGTGGGGGTAAGAATTTCACTTTTGGCTCATGAATGTAATACTTAGGTCTTGCAGACCGAAGTAATAAGCTATATGCTTCCTTATTTTGTCGTTTCCATCCCACGTGGACTTTAACCTCTTCCTCATTATCACTATCAACATCTGGTTCATCCATCAAAATTATTTCTTCATACAAATTTTTTAGCATCTAACAATGCTTCCATTTGCATTTCCCAAACGCCGGCATACGAACGTATAAGAAATATAAAAAAATTCGTTCGAAATTTTTCGAAAAAATTAAAAACGAAAACAATATCATTTTTTTTTTATGGTGTTGAAATAAGAATTTTATTGAACTAAATCCGTAAATGGCATTTTCCCAGTTTCTTTCAAAGATTCTCCAGAAATATCTTACTGAAATCCAGTTTTCAGACCTTAGCTAGTAGCTTTTTATATAATCCGAAACGAAACTGAAATTTCATTCAAATCGGATAATAAATGGCAGAATTTCAAAAAGTTTACGAAGCTATCATCTTATTATTTATGTCACATCATATTAATTTTTTATTCTTATATCCATATCACCAATTTCCATTCAAAAAGTCAAGAATATACATAAACGACAATAAAATTTAAATCATATTTTTATTTTACTATTATTTGTTTTTGCTAAAATTTAAAAGGACACGATGTTATGGTCGGTAATGATTCGTATTTTAGTTTTTTTTTATATTTTAATTTGTACAAATTGACTTATAAAAAATATAAATTTTCAAGGTCAATCAATGTCAAATAATTAGAAACATTCAAAATAAAAATTCAAATATATCTTTATTAAAGTAATGATTTATATTTTACAGACTTTTAACAAAGATATTATTCATAACAGTATGAAAAAATATCATCTAATAACATAAAAAAAGAAATATTATATTTTTGTTTATTTCACAAATTCCTTTTTCAGTTCATTTTTAAATAACAAAAATTCCAATGAAGCTTTCAGTAGAAAAATACAGATGGGGCTAATTTTTATTTTTTGTTTCTTCAAAACTAAACAAGGGGTGCGTTCCACTAAGCGTTCACAACGCTCAAAATGACCCTCCATCCGTTCCACTTGAGGACGACGGTTGTTGTGGTCGCGGTTAAAACGTCACTAATGACGTCATAATTTTCGCTCACATCAAGCTCACAACGACCCATGTCAAAAGGTGGGTTGTAGTGAGTGTTGATAAATTTGCGGCATTTTTAAAAATTCAAAATGGAGAAAACAAGTATAAATTTGTACGATTCCGAAAATGATTATTTAATTGAAGTGGATGTTTCTAAGGAAGATGCTGAGCGTGCGACCAAAGGTAAATATATGTTTAACAAGTTTAGTGAAATTAATGGAGGTTAAAATCAATAGCCATTTAAAAATTTTTCTTCATTTTACTATAATATCGTCGCTTTAATAATGAAATAACGTATGCCATGTATACGTTGTTATTATATAATGGGTGCGCTGCATTCCCCATAAGGATGTCTATAAAGTGGCATTTTAATATTTTCCAATTTTTTTATAACTGGGGGTGAAAATTAATATATTGTTAATTAACGTACATGCAAATTTGAATTTGGTTAAATATTGAAACAGCGTAAATGCATGTACAATATTTCAATTCTTACAGAATAATAACTTGGGTAAAATCAGCGTCGTATACTTTACATACATTACGATCGCCACACGAAATGGTAAATCTAAAATATTGTAGAAGCATCATTCATTACTACATGATATGCCGGTTCATATAAATAAAAAATTGTAAGAATATTATGCGTTAATTCAATAACGATTAGTTTTAGGTTAATCGTACTTCCATGCAAAATGAAATAACGTATATGAAATATGAAATAACGTATAAGGTACCTGATTGACTTTTCACCTCTTTTTAAGGTAGAAAAGCCAGCAGGTACCAATGTGAAATTTTAATATGCTATGGGGAAATTAGTCAAGATTAATTGGCAGAAATTTTTTTTTCAATATCTTTATTCATTCAATAGTGCTGCCGAGTTTACGAAAATCAGAAAATCGAAAAATCTTTAAACCCAATTATCTCGAAACTACACTTTTGCGAATACGTTGTTTCATTATTAAAGCGACGATATAAACTTAGGTTATGTTATTATAAATAAAAAAATGTTTATTATCATCGCAAATTATTTTTTTTTATAGACTCAGGATTTGCTGCAATGTTATTCAAACAAGCAATTGATAAGGCTACATTTGATAATACTAATAGTGATAATAATAATACTGCGGATACTGTTGATTTGACAGTATCCGATTTTGTGGATTCTGAAATGCAAGAATCTGAAGGTAATAGTTAATATTAATAAATAAATAAAATAATTCATGTGTGTATTTCAGTTTCTTTATACAGGTGGAGTCCACCGTGTGTATTGTTTCTGTTAGAAACATTCAAATCATTAGAGAAACAATTCAGCAATGGGAAGTTGTCACAATAAAAAGTATGGGAAAGGGTATCGGAAGAACTATGCCTTAACGGGTATAATGTTACAGGACCCCAATGTTCTGCTAAACTAAGAGCTTGAAAAAGTCTTACAAGTCAGTGAAAGACCACAATAACAAGTCGGGAAATGATAGGAGGACCTGGCAGTATTACGAAGTGAGTACAAATTTCTTATTACGATAAGATAATTCAATTTTGTATAACAAATAATAATAATAAATTTCTAATATGCATATTTTTTTAAATTATTGTAATGTTAATACTTTTGCTAGATAATGGATGAAATATTTTCCAAAAAGGCGTGGTGCGAACCAGTTGCAGTAGCATCTTCATCTGGTTTATCAACTACCAGGACAGAAGGATCTGATAGTGGATGCACAATGAGTAAGTTGATTACATTAGATAGTTTCATTTGTAATGTAAAAATTTATTTTAATTCCAGAATCCAGAATAAAACACAAATCTCCTCGCTATTAGAAAAACGTCTTCAACAAAAAGAAAATCATGAAAAAAACAAAATGCAACGGCACAAGGAGCGTATGGAGATGGACGAAACATTTTTAACGGTCCTAGAAAAAATTTCAAATAAGTAATTTAATAATAAGTAACTTAAAATAAAATAAACTTTTTATATTTGAAATAACTGAAGAATAAATAAGAAATGAAATTAAATTTCAGAAATAGTTATTTGTTTAACTAGGCAGCAAAGTAGTAGATTGACTGCCGCGGCTGATAGTTCATAGCCGAGCGAGCGAGGCTAGGAATTCAGCCAAGGCAGTCAATCTACCTTGCTGCCGAGTTGAACATATAATTTTTTCTCCGATTAATTACAATGATATGTAATTTAATAATTATTACTTTAAAAATAAAGCAAAATTTTAAAAATGAAAAAAAAAATCGATTAAAAAAATTTTTTTTTTAATCGCAATATCTGTTTATTTCTATGAAGTCTAATTATTTTGCTGCCTAGGCAGCAAAGTACTTGCTTTGCTGCCTAGGCAGGAAAAGTGCCACTTTGCTGACTGAAATAAGTCTGCAAAATTTACATTTGCTGTCTATCGGAGAAAAAAGTATTTGTGTGATTTTTTAAATATTTTTATTAATAAAATACAAGGAAGCGAACAAAAAAAATATCAAAATAAAAAATGAAATTTTTTTAGAATTTTTATTACAATTCTTTAATATACACAAATTACTTTGGTCTGAAAGACCTATGTATTACATTCATGAGCTCAAAGTGAAATTCTTAGTTGAGGTCCTAGGAAGCTATTCTGATTACAGTTGATAAAGTTTGTAATGAATTTGTATCATCTTTACAAGGAATTCATAATAGCATCTTTTTTAAGAACTCCTGCATCACGTCTTCCTTCACGCGAATAGATTCTATTATTTTCTGAATTAGGTTCTGGTATAGTGATAACAATTATTTCATCTTCTCTTAATATACATATATTATGAATTAGACAGCATGCAACAATGTACTCTGCCATTAAATCTACCCTTGTCATTGGTAGACTATGTAATAAACTTCTCATTCGTCCTTTTAATAACCCGATGCATCTTTCAACAGTCACTCGAGCAGCTGATTGTAGATAATTATATTTATTTTGTTTCTCAGTTAAATGTCCATTATCTCGATAAGGAGTAAGTAAATGCTGATGTATTTCATATGCAGAATCGCCTAGAATATGACTGTTTTCAGGGAATGCATCATTGTCATTTAAGTAATCTGCAACTTCTGACAAACGAAAAACTCTTTGATCGTGAACAGAGCCAGGATGTCCGGCATAACAATGGGTTATTAGACCCTTGTGGTCACATACGAGCTGCAAGAAAATAGAAAATGTATGTAAATCAGTATTTATTAATTACAACAATTAATAGTTACTTAAAAATATTATTACTAGTTACTTAAAAATAATGCTTCTCAAGATGGACTGGTCAACGCCCCAGAACTACTCGGAACACAGTTCCGACCAAGAACCATCGCAACAATTTCGACGAAAGATGCAACTCCGTCGTATTAGATGATATATTTAACTAACTCCAACTATTAGATGATATATTTAACACCAATCTGCCAGGTCAATAAAGCGCTGGTTGTGCAACTACCTAACAGGCCGACAAACATACGTTGAGTTCCGTAACTCCAAATCTAATATGAGAGTACTCAAACAAAGAGTTCCACAAGGTGGAGTTCTCTCACCTTCGCTATTCAATCTCTACCCAAGCAGCTTACCTACACCACCAGAAGGAATAACCATCACGTCATATGCAGACGACTGCACGGTGCTTGCAATAGGGAACCACCTGGAACAACTCACTAATGCTCTCAACACCTACCTTAACAGCCTAAACGAATGGTTTAAAACCAAAACTCTAACGCTGTCTACCGAAAAGTTCAGCTTCTTAAGATGGACGGGTCTACGGCCCAGAAGCACTCGGAACCCAGTTCCGACCAAGGACCATTACAAAAATTTCGACGAAAGGTACTACTCCGACGCTCCATTTTTCTCCATCCATTTTTTTGGATAGAGAAGCAACTGGCACTGGCCTCACTGCTTCAAATCCTCCTCGTCATGGCCAGCATTGAAAGAAATCCTGGACCAAATAAAATATGGCATTGTGCAATATGCAAAAACATTTTAAATGCAAACACTACATCAGTCCAGTGTTATAGCTGTAAAGAATGGTGTCATCTTAAGAACTGCTCAGGCCTTGCAACACATAAGCAATGGACCAAAAACTACATAGCGCCATGTTGCTATGCATCAAGTCAACATACAAATACGAGCTTGCAACATAACACAATGCGAATGAACACACATCCGGAAAATCCAAGTGATGTGAAAATTATGCAGTTAACTTGTAATGGTCTCTTAAACAAAATCGATGACATCATCAACTTTATGTATAAAAACAATATTCTAGTCGCGGTTTTACAAGAAACCAAATTAAATGTTAAATCTAAAATTAGTGATAGTATCTGTGATTATAGAATTATAAGACTGGATAGAAGGAAGGACAAGGGTGGTGGCCTTGCCTTTATCATACACAAAACCATTATCTACCGTACAACCACATTACCAGCAGTACCGGGAACTGATAAACAACTGGGTATTACAATAAAATCCGGGTATACGGAGATAAATCTAGGCAATATTTATATTCCACCAGTAAGCAGCTGTGATATAGGTTATGAACCGTCCATAGGACATTTATTTTATACCAAAGACTGTCTAATTCTCTGTGATATGAATGCTCACCACGATCTATGGCACTCACACTTGAACACTGATTCCAGAGGTGAAAACATTGCTGATCAAATTGACGGCTCCAACTTTGGAGTACTCAATGAACCACAACCAACAAGAGTAACAAGTAACTCATACTCTTCTCCAGATGTCACACTTGCCAGCATGTCATTAATGCCAATTGCTGAATGGAGAACTGAAATTGCATTGGGATCAGACCATGTGCCGATCATAATCAACTTAAGCCGTTCCTTAAACAAAATGAAATCCGAGAAGAAGATATACATTAATTTTAACAAAGCAGACTGCGATAATTTTACCGATTTTACTGAATTGGAATTCAGTAAGCAAGTTTTACCAATTGACGCCCTCTCTGGGGAAAGAAAATTCAGGGAAAATTTTAACAAAGTTAGATCTCGCTTCATTCCAGCTGGCAGAATACAAAATATTAAACCAAACTTCCCACAAGAAGCTTGTGTACTGTCCTCGCAAAGAGATGACATCCGTAAGGCAGATCCAACTGATTCTAGAATTCCGGGCCTGAACAACCAGATAAATAAACTAGTAATGGAACACAAATGTAACAAAACGCAGCTTTACGTACTGCAACCGGATGTCACTTGATGGCGCACCGAGATCACCTACACGAGGAATTTAACATATTGCCGGTTCGTGAACACAACGAAATGCTTACCAAACAATATCTTTGGTCCTGTCATAGAGAGCAGCGTCCCTGCAATGACACCTTATCCATGACAACACCACCTAGAGACATAAGGACTGCGAAATGCTTCCTACAAGATGTTCAAAACAACCAAAACATCGGTAACATCGACGAGCCTACTTATCAGAGAGGGTTGAAAAATCTATATAGAAAAGCCGTTGAAGACACAATAAAGAACTACGCCCCGACTCGAGTTCTTAATAGCAAGCCACCACAAGTCGCTGCCGAAGAGGTAAAACTGCCACGCAGCACCAGTACCATCCTAGCGCAGTTAAGATCCGGCTGGTCTCGCATCTTAAATAACTACATGAGTAGAATTGACCAAGAAATTGTTGACAAGTGTCCCATATGTGAGGGCACGCCACATGATGCAGAACACCTATTTAATTGTCCAGGAAAACCAACCAACTTGACGAAGGAAGATTTATGGTACCGCCCAAGAGCAGTAACAGAGTTCCTGAATCTGGACTTGGAGCCGAAGGAGTAGCACCACACCGTCGCTACAACAACAACAACTTAGAAATAATAATTTTTAAATACCTGTAACTGAATCGAATGGAATCCTTTCCGATTGATATAATCTACCGCATTTTGTTTTGGTGCATTTATACGAATGTGAGTACCATCAATAGCTCCTATTGTTTTAGGAAAACCACTTCCTCTTTCAAACCCATGCATAACTTCCATGGCACGATCGCCTGTAGGCCATTGTATAAATCTTGAGGCTCTTATAAATAGAGCATGACAAACTCTACGTACAGCTCTTACTGCAGTAGCTCGTCCTACGTTAAATCTATCACAAACTGACCTATAATAAGAATTAAAAATATATAAAGTTTAGTTTCATACTTCTGAATTATAGTATGTAGTTTTATGAAAATTTTACCTATAAGAATCCGTCGTAGCCATTTTCCAAAGAGCTACCATCAATTGAAGGCGGGAAGGAATTGTTGGACATCCTGGGACACGCCGAACTAAATCTGGTTGTATTAGTTCATGTAAATAATTGAATGTATTCCTTGAAAGTCTAAAAAAACAATGAGGTTATGTAAAAATTTTTAATATCTATGACAGAAAATTATTTACCTGAAATGACTTTTGAATTCTTCATCTGAATAAAGATTAATGACGTTCGCATAATTAGTTATACGAGGCCTTAGTTTTCGCTTTTCACGATAATAGTTAAGGGAAATTGTATTCCACTCTTCATCTGAAGATGAACTACTTTCTGACACATTATTGCGACGCCTCATCATATATTCTACTGCCGCCGTAAAAGACATTTTGATCGTATTTAAATATACTAAATGAAATATAAATTTGTTTTTTTTTAAATATAAATGAAGGAAAAAACACGTTCACGCACAATGAAAAAATTTTACTCATTAGATTTGTGCAACTTTTTGTTATTATTTAAATGTCAAATTCGCCATTTGTAATTTTGACATCAACACCCAAACGATCACATTATCCATTCCGCTTGCGTTTACAATTACAACGCTCAGAAGCAAGTGGAACATTAAAAACAGCGGTCGTGGGCGTGATCGTTTTGAGTGCTTAGTGGAACGCACCCCGAGGCTAATTAGTTACACATTTAGTCACCAGACTGCTCTAGTCCCAAAAACGAAGTTGTCAAAACCGATAAACCCCTCTTAAGCCAATACGAGCTCGTTTCGGTTCTTTTAATTGAACCATTGTCAAGGACGATCTACAAAACATTTGTTATGTTAACTTAAACATTAATTAATTAAACGGATGTTACTTACAATTTTCTAAAAATTCTTTCTTAACATTTGTTTCGTGGTATACTCTCACGTGGACTGTAATTAATTAATAAAACACCTTTTTTAACGTTTAAACTATTCACCAAAGTAATTTCTATTTAATTCCAAAATTTTCCTTTATGCGATCTGTTCTCTAGCTTCGTGTTTTTGTTTCTACTACATACATATAAATTTTTTACTTTATTTAAAAACCAATCGACAAACTTTAAATGTTTTGATTTTAACAAACCTATAAACCAATTTTATAATATTGACTTGAACATTTTCCCTCTCGTTGAAAGATTCAATCCTTTCAACAACCTATAATTACATTTTCTTAACTTATATCATCATATACAATGAATGATAAATACAATAACATACATATAAAAATATTATAAAGAAAGAAAAAAAATTTAAAACTAAATTATAATTACATGTCATTGATAAACAATTTTATTTTTCAGTTGTATCCAGTCTTGCATAACTTGGGTTGTTGTCTTCAATAGGCAATGGACCAAGTTTTGTAATAGCTCGTTTTATTATACCCGCCTTCGTTTTCAAGGATACAACCCTGACTCTATCGTCACCTCCGGGATGTACAGCTACCACTCTTCCAAGCATCCACATATTTGGTGGAAGTTGATCATCTTGTATGACAACTATTGTATTAAGATTAATATTTTGTTTGTTATGTTGCCATTTAAACCTTTGTTGTAAATGTGTTATGTAATCAGCTGACCATCTTTTCCATAATGATTGAACTATGTGTTGTAATTTTTTCCATTTAGACACTCGACCAATGTTGGAATCAATAACTGTTGGTTCAGGTATTGCATTGAGCGCAGTTCCAATCAAAAAATGACCCGGCGATAGTGGTTGAATATCGTTTGGATCATTCGACAAAATAGTTAATGGTCTTGAGTTCATAAACAATTCTATTTGCGCTGCCATGGTATTTAATTCTTCGAAATTAAAATTTTGATTATGCGTTATTCTTCTAAAGTGATGTTTGAGGCTTTTGACACCTGCCTCCCATAAACCCCCGAAATGCGGTGAGCGTGGTGGGATAAATTTCCACTTTATACCCCTCAGGGTACAAAATCCTTGTATTTGATCATAAATATCTTGAGATTTTAGAAACCTTACCATTCGTAATAACTCGTTATGTGCACCTAAGAAATTTGTGCCATTATCTGAATGGATTGCAGTTGGCATACCTCTTCTACCAATAAACCTTTTTAAAGTAGCTATGAAAGCTTCACTTGTCATATCTGAAACAACCTCCAGATGAACAGCCTTTGTTGAGAAATAAATGAAAACTGCGATGTATGATTTAAACAGCGATGTACTTCTAACACCTTGATGTTTTGTCATAAAAGGACCACAGTAATCGACTCCAACTGTGGAAAATGGTCGCGATGGTGTTATTCTCTCTGCTGGATAGTTACCCATGAGTTGAAATTGTAGTTTGGGCCTATATTTAAAACAAATTACACATTATCGTGTAACTAATTTAGATAGTGATTTGCCGTGTACCGGCCAAAACTGTTGACGTATTTTCGACAATAATGCTTGTGTTCCACAATGAAAATTATTAATGTGCTCATATCGCAATAATAGCATTGTAAAATGGTGTTTATATGGTATTATGATCTGATGTTTTTCATTGTATGTTAGTTGTGAATTCTTGATTCTACCATCGACTCTGATGATATCTTCATTATCAAGTATTGGATGTAATGTTTTAAGTTTACTGCTATTATGAACAGGTTTATTTGTCTTTAATTTGTTGAACTCATCTTGAAATGATGGTGCCTGTATTAATTTTATAAGAACTTTTTGTGCTCTGTTAATTTCTTCTAATGATAACAATATATCACTTGGTTTTTCATTTTTGGGTAATTTTAGTCTTAAAATATATGCTGTGACCTTAATTAGTTTAATATAAGAACTAAAATTGTTTATATAATCTGTTAATTCATCAAATTGCGATATTAATGTAATTGGTTTCAATTCAGGTACTTCCCTTTCAATTTTATAATTTACATCTGGAAATTCAGTTTGTGAATTTAAAATATCTGGACCGTGCCACCACATATTGCAATTTTTAAGATCATGCGATTTCATACCCCTTGTTATAATATCAGCAGGATTTTGACTGGAGCTAATATGACGCCAATTCATTGAAGATGTGATTTCCTGTATTTCTGAAACTCGACTGCTTACAAACGTTTTCAATTGATTTGCTGGTGTTCTGATCCACGATAAAACTATCGTTGAATCCGACCATAAGAAGATTGATTGTGGGTTTAATTTCATAGCGGTTGTAACCTTTTCTATTAACTGTGCAAGCAATTGTGCCGCACATAATTCAAGTCGCGGTATAGTTAATCTTTTTATTGGTGCAACTCTGCTTTTGCTGCATACCAAATGTGTTGTAACATCGTTGTTCTTATTTGTGCATGTGACATAAACACATGTCCCATATGCAATTTCACTCGCATCAGCAAAACCATGGAAATTAATGTGAGTAGTTTCAGCTGATATAATACATCGAGTTAATTCAATTGAATGAACTGATTTAAATTCGGTTTGAAATCTTTTCCATATTAGTTGATCATTTTCTGAAACTGGATCATCCCAATCAAGTTGTGTTTGCCATAGTCTTTGTAGCAGGGTTTTTATTTGGATCAATATTGGTGAAATAAAACCCAAAGGATCGAATATCTTCGATATTTCAGATAGAATGTATCGCTTTGTAATGAATTTTGCATCCTTAAAATCATGTGGTTTGAATATAAAAATATCTAGTTCAGGATTCCAAATTATTCCAAGTGTTTTTATCAATTCATGGCAACTGTTTCCATCATTTTTTAATTCCCGATTTTCGATTGGAATATTATTTAATAGTTTTGTTGAATTTGATGCATATTTTCTTAAAACCATTTTGCTTCTAAGTAACATTTCAATTAGTTCATCTTTTAATTTTATTGCGTTCTCTTCATTATTTGCACCTGTAAGACCGTCATCAATATAGAAATCTGCCAAAGCTTCTTTTGCTGCTGGTAAATCGTTTCCCTCATCATGAGCAATTTGTTGGAGTACTCGTGTTGCTAAAAACGGAGCTGAGGCCGTACCATATGTAACAGTACTCAGTTCGTATGTTTGTAGTGGCATATTTGTGTTTTCTCGCCATAAAATTCTTTGCAGTTTATGCTGATCTTGCACCACATTGATTTGTCTATACATCTGTTTAATATCTGCCGTAAATGCAATGCGATATTTTCGAAACCTCAATACCAAAGAAAATAATTCCTCTTGGCTCATTGCACCAATCATTTAAACATCATTAAATGATATGCCACTTTCAGATTTTGATGAAGCGTCAAAAACGACTCTTAAACGTGTTGTAGTACTTGAAGGTTTTATGACACTGTGGTGTAGTAAGTAGTAAGCGATTTCTGAGTTTGACTTTGTAGTGTTTTCATCAACTAATTTCATGTGATTTTGTGATTTATAATCATTGATGAATTCTACATATTGTGTTTTTAATTCCTCATTTGTTTCGAATTTGCGTTCTAAATATAAAAATCTTTTATATTCGATATTTTTTGAATCACCTAAATCCTTTAAATTTGATTTAAGTGGTATTTCAACGGTATATCTGCCTGTGTTGTCCCTTGAATGCGTTTTAACAAAATGTGATTCGCAGAACTTTTCTTCTTCAGACATGATTTTTGTATTACTAAAAGATTCTATTTTCCAAAATTTTTCTAATTGTTCTCATTGTTAGTCAACATAAAATTTGTTGTATTAGAGTTAACAGTGTGATTGACTTTTCCGCTTATTATATAGCCTAATTCTGTGTTTTGTAGTATTAGATCTTGATTACTTAATTTGACACGTCCATCTTTAAGAATTTCTAAAAACAATTCAGCTCCAACTAATGCATTGGTCCGCTTATTGGTCCGCCCCGGGTGTCACCCGATTTGAGGTGACACCCGACCGTAAAAAACTTCAACAAACCATCACAATGTTTTCAACGATAAATCACTTAGAAACCATTTTAACCAGTTATCCATATAATTTTAATTTTTAAGTTGTGATAACTTATAAATGTGTCCTATAAATGTGTTATTGGTTCAAAAAGAATCTATTCTACTTTTTAAAATTTTTGAGTTATTACGTGAAATAAAATTTTAACAATATTAATCGAATCAACATGTTGAGCATTGAATACCATCACCACAATTACTCAATAGCTTCGAATATTCCTATAGATACCATATTGACTTTTTTTACGGTATATTATTTAGTATGCAAGAATGATTCTTTAACGACCAGTTCTGCAAACACATATGCTGAATAATGTATAGGAAAAGTGGTTTCCGTCGATAATGTGGCACCCTTTGTCGATAGGGTGGCACCCTTGAGTTACAATGTCTCTATTCCAAAATTATTTCTAAAATATTAGCTTAACTTTACTATCTAATATACGTTTTACATTTCAAACAAATTAATTGCAAACACCTAATAAGCAATCAAATTACCGTGTTTATAAATGATCTCAAAATAATTTTTTTTCCTTTATTTTAAAACTCAAGGAATAAATTGGAATAGATCGTTTTTCAATGGACACAAAAATAATTACTGTGGAATAAAATTGCAGTTGTGCAATTACTGCAGTTTTGCAAATTTTTATAGGTAGATACATACTCATACTGTTTATTTTCAGTTTTATATATTTATATATTTGAATTAAATGAAAGTTTATCATTTAAAATTACATTTTGATGGGTTTTACATCCCTTGTAAATCTCAAACTCATCAAGTGATTCTTTTAGAGATCCTTGGCTACTAAATGTAAAGCCTTCAAATTTTTTTAAAAAGTGGTGTAGCTATTGTTATTAACTATGTAAATGGTTTGCAAAAATAAACTTTAAATTTTGTTTATTTTTCTTCTTAGGAAGGTATTCCTTAAATCAGTCTTTAAAACATTTTCCGGTTTTCCCGATGTAAAATTTTTCACAAAAATCACATTTAATTTTGTAAATTATTGAGCATGATTCTAATTGGATATTTAATTTTGGTTTCAATTCTGTATATAAAATATCTTTTAGGATTTTATACTTATATTTTTTTAAACAGTTCCTTATAATATTAGGCTTATGGTTCGTATAATCCATTTTATCAAATATTATTTAATATAAGTTGTTGCAAGGAATTTTAAATAAATTAATTCTCTTGGCGGTGTATTTACTCGTTAACACAGTGCACTTATTATGAAATAGACATATATGTATCCTACAAATATATTTAGAATTAATGCTTTGCTGATACCTACTATAATTAAAAATATTTTTTAGATTTCGTTTAGCAAATATCGCAAAAAATAAATATGCCACGAGGAGTTCATACTTCTTAAAGAAAAAGTGGGTTCCAGCAGAGAAAGACCAAACAGGCTAAAATATATGCAGTTCATAGTATATCTGAATCCCTCAATAAATATGTTACAAAACCCGATGATATCCAAGGTTCATCATAAGAAACTGATTCTCACGTTGATGCCACGAATGTTTCAGAGAATATTGGCTCATCTTCGGAAAGTAACAGCGACAATACAGAATTAATAATGATAACCTATGATGAAGACGAATCAGAAAAAATTACTGAAAATGACAGTGATATTGCTATTAGTGCTTCTACTATCGAAGACAGCATTTGCATGGGTGGATCACTTCAGGACTTAAGAGATGTATCACTATCACATTGGAATATACTCGTCTCTGATAATGTTCGCATTGAAATCATAAAAAAAGGAAGTGAACATTTTCAAACTAGAGAAAGGTCGTTTGCTACTGTATCTAGACACGGGTTGGACATAAAAGGTGATGTTCGCCATCTTTCTAAAGAATGGTATTATAAAGTGATGCCTTATGGTGAAAAAATTCTGCGGTCATGGATGGTTTATTCTCCTATAAATAATAACCTGTACTGCTTCTGCTGTCGTATATTAGCTGCCACCAATAGTAATAATACAAAATCTACGACTGGATTTCAGAAGTGGAAACTAAATCCCAAAGTAACCGACCATGAAACTTCAAATGAACATCTTGAGAACTTTTAAAAGTGGCGAACTTTGGAAATGAGGTTAAAATTTCATAAAGCAATAGAAGACGCAGCCTTGCAATTAATTTATAATGAAAAACAAAAGTGGAAACATCTTTTATCCAGATTATTGGATATAAATTTGTTTTTATCTAAACAAAACCTAGCATTTTGTGGACATGATGAAGGACAAAGTTCTTCAAATAAGGGCAAGTTTTTAGAACTACTCAATCTATTGTCAAAGTATGATGTAGTGTTAAAAGAACACATTTTGAATTTGGAGCATGGTAAATCACCAAAAGTATCATATTTGTCACCAGATATACAAAATGAGTTCATAAATGTTTTAGCTAACCACGCAAAGTTTAAGCTTGTCAACGAAATTAAACCGGTTAAATATTTTGGAATTATGTTTGATAGCACACTTGACATTTCACATATTGATCAAATGTCAGAAGCGATTCGTTATGTGAAAATTGATGGTAGAAAAGTGGAAATCAAGGAAGTATTCCTTGGATTTTTTTCTTTACATGGAAAAAAGCCGCTGATTTAAGCGATGAAATTCTTACACTGAAAAAAAAATGAAGTAACGACAACCTCATCTCGAAGTTGGCAGTTTATTATTCACGCAAAGAAAAGATATTTACAAACAATTTCACCGTGATTGGGACAACTACTTAGTACTCAGTAACATTGTCCTGACAGCAGAATGAGGTTTATTTAAGATATAAAGTGTTATATCCAATACAACAGTAGTTGAATAAAGTTAATAACTATTTCCATGAAAACATATTTCTTTGGTCTTATGTCATGAATTTTTCATTTTAAAATTTAAGTATTTGAGATTAATTGAACTATATTTTATTTTCCCATAAATATTTCATGTGAGGGTCGGCTTATAATTGTACAGTTGTTGAATCAATCTCGTAGTTCGATTCGCCATATCTGCCCGCACGGTGAGGCTGAGACAACTGCATTTCAATTGGAAATAGGACATGTTTTTTCAGTGTAAAAATCTTGAAAATGACGGTAAAGATGTTATGAATTGTCGTTCCCAAGGTTATGATAATGCAGCTGTTATGAGTGGTATACATGGAGGAGTGCAAGTTATTATTAAAGCAAAAAATAAGAAAGCAATTTTTGTCGGCTGCAAAGATCATCCAATTAATTTATATGGCCAACACTCATTTGCACAAAATGTAGCTTAAGTAACGTTTTTTGGAACAGTGGAAGCCATTTTTACATGTTTTTCTACTTCGACTAGCCGCTGGGAAGTGCTTTTTAAACACAACAATGCAACTGTTAAAAGACTCTTAACAACGCATTGGAGTGCTCATTATGCTGCAGTAAAAGTATTGGCCGAAAATTTTGATGGGATTGTGGATGCAATTGAGAAGTTAAGTGATCAACAAGAAGAGGCGCTGCACAGAACCTTATTCATGAAGCATGTGATTTTACGTTTCTTTGTTATCTTTTGTTTTGGAATGATATTCTAAGAGAAATAATATCTGTGCTCAAATTGGATTGCAAAGCAAGGGCTTGAACATTGATCAATTAGTTACAAAAATAGAGTCAATTCGTAATTAAGTCACATTGTAGAAGAGGCAATAATTCTTGCTGCGAAAAAATCGGAGTACTATGACATTACAATGGAAAGCTGAATTCGTCGTAAAAAACCAATGGCTGATGAGTGATGAGTTTTCCCCTGATGTTGGACTGACACTGAGAGCTTAACTTAAAAAGGACATGTTGGAATGTCTTGACCGATTCAGTGTTGAACTCCGAACTAGACTTAAGTCAGTTCAAGATTTAGCTTCATTGTTCAAGGTTGTGCAGACAAACACTTAGCTTTTGGGGAACAGTGAAGAGTTGATATTGTCTGTATCAAAATTTGCCAGTTTTTATGATAAGGTATCGGCAACAGAACTCCTCATAGAAATACCAACCCAGCTAACACAATAGGTGGATTTTAGCTTAAATATAGGTTGATATTATCTGTACAAAATTTTAGTGAACATTCTCATTTAACCTAAATTTATGTATAATAAAAGGTTAAATTTAACCTAAGTGTCGTACTTTTTCCATAAAAATATTGGTTAAATTTTCATGTAATTTTTATGTAATATGCTAGCTAATATGTGATTAAGTTTAACTATAATTTAACCAAATTTTAAGTTAACTAAGTGCAAATGTTATGTTAAGGAGCCTGTAAACGAGCAACTTTTTACGGCAATGTGTGGCCGGGCAATATTGCCGGGCAATATTGCCCAAATTCAAAAACATTCCCGGCAATTTTTTCGTATTGCCCGGCAATATATTTGTATAGCTCGGCAATATTGCCGGTATTGCAACTAATGGCTGTTGATTTTTTTCATCGATCGAAAATATTAAACATTGCCCGGCAACTATTTCGATTTTTGTTGTTGTTTTTTTATTGAATTTGAGAATGTAGTACGTTTTGAAGATTTGTTAATGTGAAAACAAAATTATTTCATATAAAAATTTGTTTGAATTAAATTAAATGGTTGGTAAAAAAAGGGATACTGAATTCGGAAATTGTTTTGGTTGTTGTAAAATAAGAAAAAAGGTAATTTCTTTCTATTCAGATGTTATGGTTAATTAATGATTGATGAAAGGTGGGTTAATAATATTTTTTGTTGTTTTTATAATGATTGTGATTCTGTTTTGAGAATGAGTGCACTTATTTTTGTTTATAAATCGTTTAGTATTTTGAATGAAGAATAAATATGATGGTTTTTTAGTAAAAATTTGTAAGACTACTGCAATGGAAAGCATTTCGGCTTGATGAATTAATTATTAAAGTAATTAAATTATTATTCTTTTAATGTTTAAAACTCCCAAGGTTTTATAAATATTTTTTTATAAATAATTTCGTTTGAGGGATAATGAGTTGATAAACGAGCATGCTGAAAGTTTCCATATAAGTGAAAAGACAAGAAGTTTTTTTTTTAAATTGGCTTGTAGGATAAACATGGAGCAATTGGTATGGAGTGAAAATTTTTTTGCATCTATTTAGGAGGCCAAGTTTTTTATACGCGATTTTTGCCATTGCCATTACATGATCGTTCCAGAGTAAGTCATTTGAAACTGTGACACCCAATGTTTTTACATTCACCTATAGCAGACATGTCAAAGTCGCGGCCCGCTGCACGGATTGTTGTGGCCCGCAACAATTTTTCTCGTTTCGTGTTTTAATTAAAAAATTCAAAAAAATGAATTTATTAAAAATACAAACAAAATACAGACAGTTCAAAAAATAAATACAGTTTTAAGAACGTTCGTTGTATTATTATGTGAGTTCCATTTATCATATTTTCCCTTACTTTTGTACTAAATTTTGTTTTTAAGTTAAGCATATCGAATGATGGTAAAGCTACATGGCAAACATACGCCTCCATTCACCACCATAGTTTTTGTCAGTTAAGAGAATCATGTCTAATATGTTGGCACACAATTTAAATTTTTGGAATTCTTTTGATATTGAATTCATTTTCTTAAATGTAACAAATTTCAAAATAATATTTATGTGTAAAATTTTACCTCACTAATTATTTTCTTATAAATTTTTAACAATATTCTGGAACCGCTAAATTGTGCCATTTTTTTGACCATCCAGTGAACGAACGTAAAAAAGAAATTGAGTTGTAAGTAGTAGAAAAAAAATCTAGGATGCCTCACATTTTTGTCGTTCTTTTTAAAATGTTAATTTAAATAGATTTAATTTACCTAAGAGGGACACCGGTATTATTCAAAACAAAAATTTCTTAATTCTGAAAATCTTAACGAAGAAAATTAATATATTCTCAGTAACATGTTTTGAATTCAAACGGATTTGTGCCGTGAATTTCTCTTAAACGCTTTTTTTTTTATTTGTTTCTTATAGCAAGTCGCAACTATTATTAGTTTCTATTCAGCAAAATCTTCTAACAAAAACTTCTGCGACTATATTTTGATGAAATTTTATTTTCCCGTAAAAAAATGGCAGAAACTATTCCGATTTTACTAAATAAATCTCATTATATAGTTAACATTAGCGAGCGCTAGTCTAATTCCGTTGTAATTTTATTTTTGAATATTGGTGTGTTTGGTTTTCTCGATTGTTTGCATTCTTTTTATGAAAAAGTGCGGTATTCCGGTAAGTTTTATTCATAGGAGAGAATAAACAGTTTTATTTAGTATTACATTATTAAAGACTTGGCATTTGTAGATGAATCCAAACACGAGTACAAAACGATCGGTTGAAAGTGAACATCTTTTGTTTCAAGAAAAATGGGAGCTTCAATATTTTTTTGTTCAAGAAAAAACTAAAATATTCTGTTTAATATGTCGTCAAACTATTGTGGTGTGCAAGGAATACAATATAAAAAGACATTACGATACTTTGGCAACTGATGGGCCCCTTCTATGAAAGGAGCTACACGTGGTGTCGTCGGCAGACTAAAAGATTATGTTAAAACCCAACATAATACATCTTTCAACACTTCCATTGCATTATCCACCAGCAAGTTTTATGTTCAAAAGTAATCAAAATTGATCATGTATTTAAAAAAGTTACTAAAATCGTTAATTTTATTCGAGCACGTGGCTTAAATCATCGGGAATTCACGTCATTTCTAAAAGATGTAGAATGTGATTACGAAGATTTGTCATATTATACTGAAGTCCGTTGGCTTTCGAGTCATAAGGTTTTAAGAAGATTTTGACAGCTGTTGGACGAAATCGTGCTCTTTTTAGAAATTAAAGATTGTGACTTCACTGAATTGAAAAAAGTTGATTGGATACAAGATTTGGCTTTTTCAGTTGATATTACTGGCCATCTCAGTCAACTCAATCTTAATCTTCAGGGTGAAAACATGCTCATAACCTCGTTGTATGACCAAATAAATTCATTCAAACAAAAGATACACTTGTGGAAAGCACAATTGAAAAAAGAAAATTTGTACAATTTTTCTAGTTGTAAGACTCTTTTGCTTAAACATCCAGAGTTGAAATTTGAAAAATATGAAAAACAACTGAAAATTTTGGCAGACGATTTCGAAAAGAGGTTTTCAGATTTTCAAAATAGTCATTTCAATAGTTTTTGCTTTCCGATGTCTGTTGACATTGACAATATTGAGGAAAATTTGCAAATGGAGTTTATAGAACTACGATGCGACACGTTATTGAACCAAAAATATAAGGAAATTGGTATTCCAGGGTTTTATGAGTATTTACCTGCAGGCCGTTTCCCTGGTTTTCGAAATTTTGTTATACGCATATTATCCATGTTTGGTAGCACGTATATTTGTGAACAACTTTTTTCAAAAATGAAGATAAATCAAACTTCGCAGCGAATCAGCAGCAAAATGTTGGGTTATCACTACCTCTTCACATCACCTTCACCATCGAATCGAAAAATAATTCCTTTGAAATTTTACTTTTTTTAACTGTCCAACATACCAAATCATCGATTTTTATGATAAATTATCGAAGATCGAAAATTCGATGATTTCAAACATTTTGCTGCTGATTGACTGAAGAACATTTAGCATCAATATTAAAAATTACATGAAGCCAAAAACTAATACCAGATTTTAATGAATTGAAAAATGAAAAGCTGTGCTTTCTATCAACCAAAAAAACCTGAATTAAAAGAATTAATAAATATATTTCTATAAGAATTAATGAATTTCTATATAAAATTTTTGTTTTGTTTTCTTTATGGTCGATTATATTCAATCAACCCACAAATTTAAAATTTTTAAAAAACCAAATTCAGTGTCCGCTTAAGGATTTGGAAGACAATTTTCAAAAAATTTGGCCCGAGTACCGAAATGAGTTTGACATGCCTGATCTATAGGTTCATCACACATGCTGAATAAAATATCTTTGGGGAACTCGGTCTTTGATCTGGAAATAATCAATAGCTGTGTTTTGGCAGAGTTGAGAGTGATCAGGTTTTGATCACCCCGATCGGCGACTTTTTTAGGTCGTTATTGACGTTTATGGCAGCGTCTCTCCGGGCGGGATTAATTCGTTCGTGCATTTTAATTTTTAAGGGAAGGACTCGAATGAGTTGTGCAGAGTACTATCATTTGCAAAACTATTTATTGGGTTGCTGGTGATTTTCAACAATTCGTTGATATAAATCAAAAATAGTGTTGGGGACGATACTGAGCCTTGAGGCTCATTAACCAGCCTTAATTAGTTTAGACTCAGATGATAAGCCGTCTAAGGAGACTGAATTGTATCGGTTGGAAAATTTTGAATCAGCTTCACAAAAGTGGGAAGAAACCCATACGCAACGAGCTTGTTGATTAAGTTGGCATGCCAGACTCGATCGAATGCCTTGGAGATTTCTAAAGCGATAACGTATGT
The DNA here is from genome assembly GCA_963693315.1 of Diogma glabrata. Classification (NCBI taxonomy): domain Eukaryota; kingdom Metazoa; phylum Arthropoda; class Insecta; order Diptera; family Cylindrotomidae; genus Diogma; species Diogma glabrata. The sequence continues at coordinate 361,508,230 of OY856186.1, read as the reverse complement.
TTCACAACCTTTATCAAGCCTTTATCATAACAGATCGGTAGTTGATCTTTTGTTTCGAAAACCGTATTGGCTGTCGGCTATTAAATGATTTACTTCCAAAAATTTTGAAATGCTATAGGCCTATAATTTCAGATATCGGATTTTGGTCCCTTTTTGGGGACGGGCTGGACATTTGCCAACTTTCAGCACGAGGGAAATATACCAGATTTGTAGGATTGGTAGAATATTTTAGTCAAAGTTGGTGCAAGGTCTTTAGAAAAGGTTTTTAAAATAATGCGTGGAATGTTTTACCATTCCTAAGGCTTTGTTGGTGTTTAACCCCCTTAGAAGTTTAGCGACTATTTTGGGTTTGAAGTGGAGTTCGTTCATATTAACTCCTGAAGACTGTATTTGGTGTATTTCTTTAGAAGTTTCCAAAACAGTGGAGTTCAGAGCAAAGCGTTCAGCGAACAAGTTAAATTTTTTTGCGGGATCATTGACGATTGAATCACCATCAATAATAGGAAGATTTTGTACCAAAATCTAAGGAATTAATGGCACTGTAGAAACTCTTGTCAGAAATAGACATAGACGGAAGTTTTGAAGCTTTCGCTCTGTCAATTTCAGACTTTTCGTTTGAGATTATCTGGTTAGATATTTTGTTGGCCTTTAGATATTGGGATCGATTAGTGGGAGTTTTGTTATAAATCCAAATATTAAATGATCTACGTTTGTTTCTAAGTGCCGTTTTGGCAGCTTTTGAATGCAAGTATGTATTTATGTTTGGGTTTTACTATGGAAAAAGGGGTAAATCAGTTTTGATAACTGATGACATTAAATAATGATCAGAATTTCCAATGCTACCTTTCGCGACATTGACACTCGTAATATCTTGCATTGTGGTAAGATAGAGATCTAAAAGAAAACTATTATCACCGCCATTACGGGGAGTGAAATTTGGGTTTTTAACAATTTGGGATAGACGCAGCAAAATGTTTGCCTGTTTTCCACTATTGTCAATATCGTCGGTCGATTTGAAGAATTCCAACCATGATTTGTTGTGAAAGTTGAAGTCACCGGTAATGATAACCTCACAATTAGAGGACTTTGCTCTAATCTCGTTTTCAATGTTTACAGAAACTTGTGTTTCTGTAAGGAAAAGAAAGTTCAGTATGTCGTGCTCATAATGATGTTGCACGTGGTCATGGTTAGCGTTTAATCCGCAGATGTTTTGAACATGTATTCTAAATTTTTTTTCATTCATATATGTGTTGTCCCTGCAAATACCGTGGACATGCCGCTTTATGGGCGGGCGGATTGCGCATATTTACTTTACTACTTGCAGACGTATATCATTTCTGTTGTATCAAAAGTTTTATTTTTTTATGTTTTATTAAAGAATGGATAACTAATCAAAAAACCTTATCATGCAATAAAATACGACATATGCCAATATTTCATGATAAGATGAAGAAATAATAACAAAACTATAAGTGAAAAGCAAATTGTTAGAAATTTGCAGAAAAAATAACGAAACTAATTGCCAATAATCCAGCTGATACAGCGCACCCTAGATGCACCTTTCACCACCCCAATCGAGGCACAAAGCCCACATAACTTTATTTTGGTCTGATTCCTCGGAAGAGCTAATGAGCCATACTACTACGGAACGCTGCCTAGCTAAGACTGGGAGTGGTGCCGTTGACTAATTAAAGTTCGTCCGCCAGTACCGTAAGATATCATCTTGGCTAATGATATCTCCTGCCATTGCCAGTGGTATGTGATATCTCACGCTAACTCAAATTTCAATGGCAGGGACAGAAGTACGCGGGGTAGTCAGACCCGTAGATCAACATTGATCATAATCGATCCAAATCGACCCTTCCCGCTAGAGGAAGCCTGGCATCAATAAGGTTTTCCTTACTTCCGGTTCGGTTACAGTGCTTGTATTTTACCTGCCATCGAAGTTTCGACTATGCGTCAACATTTCCATGAGCACTTCAAAATCATAAGCCTGCAAGCGTTTAATCCATCGTACCAATCACCTTAATGCTCCATGATCAGTTCTCAAATGGAAATTTTTAGCTGTACAAGTATTTGTGGAAATATGTTTCACACATTCCATTATAGCCAACAATTTTTTACAGGTTAAACAATAATTCCTTTCTGGCTTGGACAGTTTCTTCTATTAATATGGGCCATTACTCTTTTCCCCATCCATTTCTTGAAATAACACTCCTCCTGTAACATCAGTGCTAGCTTTAGTTTCAAATATGAATTTAAAATCTGGTAAGCCAGATCTGGTGCAGAGCACAATCTTTTTTAAATTTCCACTAACGCATCTTCTTGCTTTTTTGTTCATTTAAATGCTTTATCCGTCCTTGTTAGCTTACGTAGAGCCTTTTTATTCCTGTTAACTAATGTTGGTACAAAACATTGGTAGTAAGTGCAAAATCCTAGACAACTACAAAGCTCTGGGTGGGCATTTGGGTGTTCACCATTTGTTGTCACTTTGCGCCCCAAGTATTGTACTTTCTATCTAAACAGTGTATATTTCTTTGGACTTATTACGAGTCCTGCTGCTTGAATTCTTTCGAAGGTTTCTCTATTTTTTTTTTTTCAAATGATCTTTCAAGTCTATGACCGTTACAATAATATCGTTCAATAACGCAAGACACGTTCCATTAAACTTTCAAATGCTGCTGGGGCATTACACAACCCTGGGAAATTACGCAGCCCTCCCCTCACACATTCCTATTACACAACCCACTACCCATACTAAACGCTGTCAATTATCGGTCCTCTTCCTGGATTTCTACGTGCCATGAAGCACTTTGCAGATCTATTGTTGAGAACAATTTGGCACCTGCAAATTTATCCAGGGTATCATCAGTTTGAGGTAATGGGTAGCTATTTTTTATTACTGCATTCAGTTTTCTGTAATCAATGCAGAAATTAATAATTTCATCCTTCTTACCGACTAAAACTACAGGGACTCTATGAACTATCCGATTTTGTTTTTTATATAAAGTGTTTTGTTATAGGAATAACAATGTGTGTCAGAATAACACATACATAGATACCTTTTAAGACCTAGGTCCCACAACAACATGCGTTCTGAAGATTTAGTGGACGCAATTTTATTTTTGTGTGGATTGAACGCCCCCGAAACTATTGATTCGAGCAAAGCATTCCATTGTACGATGTACGAACAAAGAGGTCCCTTTGCATTTTTTTACTATGACGGTGAGTGATCTCAACAGTTTGACTGTTTGTACAAATCAATTGAAATAATAAAGTTAATTCAATTACGTTCAATTCTTACCGACAAAAATACATCATTTTGCAAAATATCGTTTTCTATAATATAAGCTCTCGAGCGATAATCATCAATCAATTTGTGCATATTATTATTAAATTATTTTCAAATTATATTACGAGATTATTGAATTTTATTTAAGCAACGTTTATAAACCTTAATATATTGAATCAAATAAAAATATTTGTTGATTCACATTCCACTACTTAATCCAGCTGATACGGATATTGAAACAATTTTGTTTATTTAATCAAACAATAAATTGATAATCTCCAAGTAACATTTTATTTTTAAATTAAATTATCAAATCCAATCAACAATCTAAAATAATATACACACTATATAATAATATACGTACATATATAATATGTTTGATTTGATTTTTCGTCATCGTTTATCATAAAAAGATAGTAGCTCATAAACTGACAAGAAAATTTTTGGGAATTCCCGTGATGACGCATGTTAATTACAAAAAGTAAATTTTTATATGAAATCTAGCTCAAATACAATACCCAATGAAGGTTACTGACCATTTTTCCAAACATCTTTTTAAATAGAAACAACAGATAATAAAATAGGTAGATCTTTATATGAAATCTACCTAAAAAGAATAGCAATTATCAATAGTAACACTTTGAAACAATAAAAATATAAAAGGATTTAATTTAGGCGCCAAAATTATTATTTTGCTAAAAATATTTTTTATTAGGTTAATCCTCTTTTAATTTTTTTCTAGTTTTTGCATCCTTTATAAAAAAATAAAAACAATAGTAATATAATAAATACATGTATGTAGTAAGAAAATCGAAGATACATATGAAGAAAAAGATTTTAGCTGGGACCTTTTTAAAAACACATTATTCGGTCAGTTATGGTTGATCGTTATTACTGTTTCAATTTAATTAGTCATCGGGTGTCATTGAATAAAAATTTAAATGTTGTTTTTGTGAATATTGAGTATTTTTTTGTGTGAATCTCTTTTAGACTACGCAAATTTATAAATTGTTTGTGATTTTAAAGTAAGAAAAAATTAATTTTATTTTTAAATAAATATAAAATACAAAACAATATTTTTAAAGTTTAGTTAAATAAAAAAGTGTGAGCTTGGCCATTTCAGCTAGATCAAGGACAAAAAAGATTGGCAAATTTTTAAAACAGCTGATTTTACAGGAACCTGGAACGTCAAAGTTGTCATTTGGATAAAAATGATAGAAATATGTTCAAATATTCAATATTTATAAATTTTATTAAAATATTATGATATAAACGGAAGTTATAGCGCCCTAGATTATTCGACATTTTAGGCTCTAGCCGCTTAACTGGTACCCGGATATGGCCAGTTCACGAACTTGTCCAAGACATTATTTGCCGGAACACACACAAAAATTATTTTGGTGTAGGTCGAAAAATACGACCGTGAGAGTGCCGCCAAATTCCGTTATATCTCATATCGTTATATATATATATATATATATATATATATATATATATATATATATATATATATATATATATATATATATATATATATATATATATATATATATATATATATATATATATATATAATTTTTTTTTCATTTTGATTTTCCGTCTCCGCTTATCATATATTGGCACCAAAATTTTTCCGAAATTCCGAGATGAAGCACATACCAATAGGTAGATTTTTATATGAAATCTACCTAAAAATGAAGTGCGTAATCTTTACACGCTGTTGAAGTAAAACTTCTTTGGCAACTGCAGCAGGTATTACTAAAAATATTAAATATGGGCTATTATTTTGAAAACGTACATTTTTTTGTTGATTTTTAAATTTTTGATTTTTAAAAAATCTAAAATTTTGATATATTGTTGGCATTGACAAAAGGAAAAAAGTAATTTCTGCTTTTATTTTTTGAGTACTCTGAATCGGAGTTATGCGCGGTTGAATTTTGAGGCTTTTTCACGTAGTTTTTGGTAATGGTGGCAATGTTTTGTGAATAGGTGCCACAAATTTCATCCGACTTACGTATATTTTTGCAAGTAAAAAGGAAAATAATTGAATAATTGATATAAGTAAGTTTAAAATTAATAGCTGTTCTCTTTTCCGCTAGGCGGCGCGTAAAACCTTGGTTTACTTCAAAGCTCATATCTCAAAAAGTAGGCTTTTTTTTTTTTTGTTTTTCACAAATTTTAAAGTAAACATATGCAGTTATGAAATTGAGAAATAAAAAGTCAGCAATTCAATATGGATTTTTTCTTACGATTTTTTAAAGTTTGGTATATGAAAAATTCACATGTGTTTTTTTATTAAGTTAATAATCCTGTACTAAATGTGGATCTAATAAATTATACATTTCATATTTTAACACCTGCAATAAATTTGAACCATTTTTTGTGAATTTCTGATTGAGAAACAGGTTTTTATTCAGAATAAGAATTGGAGATCCCAATGATCGAAGATTTTGTTATAATTTCAACATCACCAACACTAACATTAGAAAAAAACATTAAAAAAATATTTTTCCTATAAACATTATAATTTAATCAATATTATAAATAAATACATTAAAAAATTAATTTAAATATATTTTTTTTTGCCTTTAAATTGTAATATTTATGATCATCAGAAAAAGAAAACATTTTGGCAATTATTTTATCGGGTGTAGTGTTATCCGGTAAAAAAACAGTGGAATCCTTGAGTTCTTTGTTTTCTTCCAAGAACATTTCGTAGATGTCGGTGAGGGTCCATAACACCAACCGCTTTGATTTCTTAATTTTTGTCGATCCTTCTGTAATAGTAACAACATCTTTAAGGCCAGGCATTGTTCTACTAATTTCCTCTGATAAGAAGTATGTTTGAATTTGTTTTACTATATTTTGTGAAAAACTGTGCACTTGTTTGCTTTGAGGCCAACTGTAAGGACCTACTGTTTCCATCAGATCCATGGCGAATTCTACCAGTCGTCTTGATGCATTAAATTCATCCTGGATACGTTGATTTGACCACAATTTACGTGGTAGAGTTGTCAACAAAAACACTTGTTTTGATTTACAGCTGGCATCTTTAAACTCTTTTTTAAGGTTCATAAGCCATGATGTATATTCACATTCCTCGTTTGGTGATAACACTTTAACTGAATCTACTTGAAATATTCTTTGACTTATTGTCGATGTGACACTTGCAATTTTTTTATAACTTCCTGTTGTAATATGATTTTGTTTGATAGGAGATTCGGCTAACCTTCCAAGAACATTGTTAATATCTTCTAAAATGTCATTAAGTAGTTCAGGAACTGGTGGAGATATAGTATCAACCGAAACTGGTGATGGATCTAAAGATGCTGGAGGTATTTGAATATTTTCGTTCGTTGGAACATTTTCAACATCCTGATTTATAGAAATAATTTCATTATCGATAGTTTCCGAACATGAAAGCTGCTGTATAGAAAATATTAGTTGCATATGAATTTTTATTCATTTTAATAAAATAATTAAATTTACCTTATTTTTATAGATATAAGTGCGACATGTTTCACATATAAACTGGTCATCACGCAAAGTAAAATTTAGGGTCGCAGCTTTTTGAATAACAGCTGGTGTGACCAGTTTCACATTTTTTGATGTCCGCTGATGATTTTTGAGACCGTACAAGTTACAGCACAATTTGAAAGGCATTTCTATTATTATCTTTTCTAAACGTTATGTCTTCTAAATATTTTGGAATATAATTGATTATAAGGCAATCCAATCAATATATATATACCCTTGAAATAGTTTTGACATAGGTAGAATCAGGTAAAATTAGGTAGGTACAATTTAATATATTTTGATTGGATGCAAGTATAATTTGGTCAAAAACCGTTTGTGGGCGTCATTAGAAATTTTAAATGTTAAAATTATGAGCCTCTAATGAGATTTTAATTAGTAAAAAGGGGCTGAATAGACATTTCTTAAAATGAATAAACATTTTACACACCCTTTTAATAATTTACATTCCTTTATTTTACCATTTAACTTAAATTAATTTTTAATAAGTTTTTAACCATTTAACCGCACAGAAAATGGTTCAAATTTATTGCAGGTGTTAAAATATGAAATGTTTAATTTATTAGATCCACATTTAGTACATGATTATTAACTTAATAAAAAAACACATGTGAATTTTTCATATACCAAACTTCAAAAAATCGTAAGAAAAAATCCATATTGAATTGCTGACTTTTTATTTCTCAATTTCATAGCTGCATATGTTTACTTTAAAATTTGTGAAAAACAAAAAAAAAAAAAGCCTACTTTTTGAGATATGAGCTTTGAAGTAAACCAAGGTTTTACGTGCCGCCTAGCGGAAAAGAGAAAAGTTATTAATTTTAAACTTACTTATTTCAATTATTCAATTATTTTCCTTTTTACTTGCAAAAATATACGTAAGTCGGATGAAATTTGTGGCACCTATTCACAAAACATTGCCACCATTACCAAAAACTACGTGAAAAAGCCTCAAAATTCAACCGCGCATAACTCCGATTCAGAGTACACAAAAAATAAAAGCAGAAATTACTTTTTTCCTTTCGTCAATACCAACAAAATATCAAAATTTCAGATTTTTAAAAAATAGTTGTTTTTTTTTCGATGTACGTTTTCAAAATAATAGCCCATATAAAATAAAATAGATATCTTATATTGAAATTTAGAGTTTCTTTTGTAATATTCTTGACAACTCAACTCACTAAATAAAGTTTCAATAAGGTCCAATAAAAACGCTTCATTTACTATTTTTTAGCAAATCAAAACGATTTGTTTCGATTATTTTTTTCTGGTAGGAAGGAACAGCGAATATTTTCGAATATTTTCCGCCTACTTAATATATTAATTTAAAACAAAAATTCACATACAAAATTATGTGAAAATGCAATTTGCAAATAGTAAAAATGTCCGTTTTCATTCATAAATGATTGCATGTTTATGTTTATTTGTCAAAAATAAATTACAAATTTATAACATTTATGCGCCTACTAAGATGAAATAATATTTTACTATGTATGATTATGTTGTATGAAATAATGTTACTATTTCTGTTCGTTAAACTGTCTGCTAAATACAACTCGTCACCAAATTATTAGTCGATTATTTTTCAACATTACCACTCATGCCATTTGAGGTTAAATATTTTCCTCGTGCGCTACGCGCACTCGGGACCTCAAATGACATTCGTAATAATGATTATGAAAAATAATCGACTATTATTTGACGACTCGTGATATTATATATGATAATATAGTTTATAACAATGTGTAATAAAAGCCATATTTACATGTTTTATAAAGTCTTACAACGTATTACAAATTAAATTTCACGATGAATACATGTCCACTTAATTTAACAATTGGTACAACAATTGATGCATTTTTCAATAAATTTAGCAAATTTGTCATAAACCTCTAATTTCATATTTCAATTATGCTAATAAATTGAATTGACTTTGTAATACATTATGTAAATGTTACATTTTATTACACAGTAAATTATATTATCAAGAAATGCAACTCTAAATTGCAATATGACATATTTATTTTATATTTCATCTTTTTATTAATACCTGCCACAGTAGCCAAAGAAATTTATTTCAACCGCGTGCAAAGATTACACGCACTCATTTTCTATTTAACAAAACAAATTTAATCAACACAAATATTTTTTCCCGCACGAGAAAGCCCTGGATGCAAACTCTCAACACCATGATCCCCGTGACACCACCATGACCATCATGACCACGGTGAACACCATGACCACCATGACCACCGTGACCACCATTACCACCATGACTACCATGACCACTTTGATCACCATGACCGCTATGACCGCCATGACCAACATGACCATCATGACCACCGTGAACACTATGACCATCATGAACCCCGTGAACACCATGACCACCGTGACCACCATAACCACCATTACCACTATGACTACCATGACCACCATGACCACCATGACCACGATGACCCCCATGACCACCATGACCACCATAACCACCTAACCACCATGACCACCCTGACCACCATGACCACCGTGAACACCATGACCATCATGACCACCATTACCACCATGACCACCATAACCACTATGACAACCTTGACCACCGTGACCATCATGACCACCGTGAACACCATGACCACCGTGACCACCATGACCACCATAACCATCATCACCACTATGACCACCGTGACCACCATGACCACTATGACCACCATGACTACTATGACCACCATGACCACAATGAACACCATGACCACTACGATCACCGTGACCACCGTCACCACCATAACTACCATGACCACCGTGAACACCGTGATCACCATTACCACTATGACCACCATGACCACCATGACCACAATTACCACAATGACTACCATGACCACCATCTACAATCGACACATTCAACTCATATAACATTTAGGACAAGACTGCATAAGTGAATAAAAAATATAATAACAAATGAACAAATGAATAACTTTACCATACAAACCAAAAAGATCCACCAAACATGCTCCAACCAGTTATTCGATTTTGCTCAAATTTCAAAACGGAGCTTTTTGTCATCTTATATTTCATTATATATGCCTGCTATTTACCAAGATTTGCGACAACTTATTTTTCTGCCTTTAAAAAAGCCAAATATGCTGCCATTTTTATTAATTTACGAGTCTAAGCATCCATTGTAAACAAAACTGGAACAGACATATAATATTTTGAAAACTGATATTAAATTAAATGAAAATACTCCAAAAATTCGGATTGAAAATCATTAAATTTAATTCAAAATTATGTTTTTTGAATTGAATTTCTGTTAAATTTTTAAGCATCGAAAAATACAATAAACTATTTCTATAATGCACCAAAAACCAGTGAATATTTAAAATATGTGTGTCATAATCGAATTGTATCGTATATTTGCCGAATATTATATTCGTTTTTTATACTTCCGTTGCACAATTCTTAAAACACTAAAGAAGTTTTACTTCAAAAAATATTTATAAAACCTTGGGTGTTTTATACATTAAAAGAATAATAATTTAATTACTTTAATAATTAATTCATCAAGCCGAAATGCTTTCCATTGCAGTAGTCTTACAAATTTTTACTAAAAAACCATCATATTTATTCTCCATTCAAAATACTAAACGATTTATAAACAAAAATAAGTGCACTCATTCTCAAAACAGAATCACAATCATTAAAAACAACAAAAAATATTATTAACCCACCTTTCATCAATCATTAATTAACCATAACATCTGAATAGAAAGAAATTACCTTTTTTCTTATTTTACAACAACCAAAACAATTTCCGAATTCAGTATCCCTTTTTTTACCAACCATTTAATTTAATTCAAACAAATTTTTATATGAAATAATTTTGTTTTCACATTAACAAATCTTCAAAACAAACTACATTCTCAATTTCAATAAAAACATCAACAAAAATCGAAATAGTTGCCGGGCAATGTTTAATATTTTCGCTCGATGAGCGAAATCAACAGCAACATGCCAGCCATTAGTTGCAATACTGGCCATATTGCCGAAATATACAGATATATTGCCGGGCAATACGAAAATATTGCCGAGAATGTTTTTGAATTTGGGCAATATTGCCCGGCAATGATTGCCAGCCACACATTGCCGTAAAAAGTTGCTCGTTTACATGCTATTTTACAAGAGTTTTGTTAAAACATTGCCGGGCAATATTGCTGAAAATATTGCCGGGCAATATTTTCAGCAATATTGCCCGGCAATAGTTGCTCGTTTACAGGCTCCTTTATATTTTAGCTAATTATTAGTTAAATTTAACTGGTTTGTTACACATGCAAACCACAAAATGTATGCTCCGAAATGCCGAAATGTATGCCCCTCATGATCGATCATAAGCTTACTTTATAGTATACTACAAACTATTATTATATTTTCAATAATTAATGTTTTTTTATCGAATACCGAAAGGAAAATTAAAAATTAAAGTATTCAGTTTATAAAAAAATAAACATTTAATTGTATTTTTAAGGGTTGTTCTCATTATTTTTTCCTGTTTTTTTTTATGCATAAAAAAGATCGAACCTTTCTTTATATATGAACATTTAAATCCATTTAAAAAATTCCAAAGTATGTATAAAAATGTTTATTTGAAGTCGGTTTAGAAATTGTCATAAAAACCTATTTTGTCCTTAAATGCATTGGTTTGGAAAATAGATAATATTGTATCCATAATTCCTAGCCATAAAAATATTTACCTGTTATTTAAGTTAAATTTTGTCAGGTGTTTCATGAAATAACTTAAATTTAACCTAAATTTTTTCACGTATTTTATTTAATACATGTAAATTATCTAGCTATTAAGTGGAAAATTGATAATATAATTCTTATCTAGAATACATTTAATAGCTACAATATCTGACTTTTGCAGAGTAGATTCATGTATATTTCATGTAACAGCTGAATACAAAACTAAGCAAGTGCAAATTATATGTAATTTTACTGTACCAAAGTCAGATATGGTAGTTATTACATGTTTTTTTCATGAGAATTACATGTAATTGCACCATCCATTTTTCTTTAACCTTACTTTATTAACGGGCTGTCATTCTACCATAAAAAAGCTTAAAAATAATATTATAATAAACAAAATTTTTTAAAAAATGAATGACAAAGCCTTATTCTTAACCTTATTCTTGTTTACTGAGTTTTATTATTTTTTACTATATTCGCATTTCGAAAGCTAAATTTTAAAGTAAAATACATTCCATATTTGCATTATATACCGGTGGTTTAATAAAAACCCATTTTTAAAAATTAATAATCTAACTACAGAAAATTATAAAATATAAAGCAAAATGAATCAATCTAATAAAACAATAAAACAATATCGTTTAGTCATAAATATAGTTTAGGTGATTCATTTATTATATGTTGTTCGGCGGTCTTTTAATTATTAGGTTAAATAAATTAGATTTTATGTTTCCTTCTTTATTGTTCATCAGGTTCAACAGTTCATTGTTCATCCAATGGTAGACTTTCAATGCCAGCCTTGTTCAACAATTTCAGTGGTTGCGACAACGCTGTTAATGAAATTTTGTTTTGCATTGCCTCAGTTCGTTCAACAGATCTATTTTAGTTTGAGGGTTATGCTCATATTTCAGGTGTTCGCTCATCAATTCTTCAGCAATATCTGCTTCTGATAATAAAAATTCAGCATTTTCACCAACTTGGGATGTACAATCTGGCATATCATCGTCACACTCTACATTTGCATCACAAGTAACACTAACGGGGATGGTATTTTCGATCATAGCATTTTCTGCTGGCAAATTATTTTCAAAAATAGCATTCTGTTGTTGTGGCGGTGGCCGATCCATTTCTTCATCCGTTGACACATTTGATGCATCAAATCTTGCTTCGAATTCGACCGCTCTCTTCCGCCGCATTATGTAGTATCGACCATTTTTCAGAGCCATTTTTTACTATTTAAAACAACGTTAGTGAGAGAAATATATAATAAAGACTGTATCCGAGCGATTTGATCAATATACTGCGCACTAATAATAAATGTCATCGGAAAACGAGATTTGCTATAAATCTTTATGGATACTTATAAACACATATACTTATTATATGTATTATATGAAAAAGACAGCAAAAATTTAGTTAACATTCGTTCACTAAACCAAATAATATGCAATATTACATGTAAAACTCGACCTATTTAACTTAACAGCAGTCTGACAATTTTTTTTAAGTTTCAATGTTCCGTAGTTATGTTAATTTTAGGCTATTTAACTTATTTCATGAAATAACTGTTGCAATGTCAGCTAAATTACCGCTAGCTAAACAACAGGTAATAAGTTAAATACATGTATTAGATACACTTTTGTAACTTAAATTTTCACTTAATACATGAAATACATGTATTATCTGTATTACATGATTTTTTTACTTAAATTTGTATACTTAATATGTTAAATTTACTTATTAACTTATTTTTTTACACCAAAAACATATTAACTATAATTTTCGACTAGAAATACATATACACTAATTAGCTGAAACAGTTATCTATTACCTTTTTCCACATGTTTAACCAAACTTTGACTTAAATTTAACCAAATCACAAAATGGTTCACCTAAATTTCACTAAGTGTGCTGGCTGGGAAGGTTGAGGAGGCATTTAAAAGCGGCCAATGTTACAGTTTCTAACTGGGTGTACCTTGACTTTTTGAAATTCATCGTAGAATGGGATTTTTCAGAATTTCTTCCGAATCTTACGGTCGCACTAAAGTTATTTTTGACTATTTGCGCATTAGTGGCTTCGTGTGAGAGGAGTTTCATCAAATTAAAATTAATTAAAAATTACTTGCGGGCAACAATGACCCAATGTAGCTTATTAATAATAATCTTCATATGTGTCACTTAAAAAAAATTATAAATTACGTTTATCAGCTTTTTATTATTATTGACAGTTTTTATTTTTGGGGTGACACCACAATATCCGCCCCGGGTGTCACCCATGCTAGCTACGCCACTGATTGTATTTGTCAAAATATGCTGGATTATGTAACAGCTGTATGGTGTCTGTTATGACAAATTTTACATTTATTTGCTCGACAATCAAACATTTTGTGTCCAATTCTTAAACAATTAACACATAATTTTAGATTCCTTACTTTATTAAATCTTTCATCTAAGCTGAGTTCTAAAAATAATTTACATTGCGATGTATAATGCGAGTTGCTTTTACATATGTTACAACTCATGTTTGAAATTACCGGTTGACTGTGGAATGTTTTGCTTGCATTCAATTTTATACCAGAAAATGCATTTTTTGGTTTATAGTTGTTTCGATTTTCAGATGATATAGGTGTCTGCCCTTTGATTTCAATACAACTTAATGTTCTAGCTTTATTGTTTAAGAATTCTACCATTTTAATCCAAGTTGGAAATTCATTAGACGAAATTGACATTTCCCACTGTTTTCGTGTTTCTTTATCAAGTTTTGTTGAAATTACATTTATCAAAATCATATCCCAATACTCAATTGGTTGATCAAGCGCTTTTAAACCTCTGAGATGATTATTCATATCATCGACAAGACGACGAATTTCTGACGCAGTTTCTGAATTCATTGGTTTCAAATTAAAAACTTCCGTTATATGTTGCTCTACAATTATTCTAGTGTTATTGTATCTCTCATTAAGACAATCCCAAGCTTGTTTATAACCATCATTAGAAATTTCTATTTTTTCAATTAAATTTTTTGCAACACCTTCTAAACATCCTAACAAATAATGCAAACGTTGAATATCACTTAAAAACGCATGATTATGAATCATTGATATAAACGTATCTCGAAAGTTAACCCATTTTTCGAATTGTCCTTCAAACTTTTGTAGCTTAATTTCTGGTAATTTAACAGTGTTTTTAATTACCTCGAAATTATTATCACTACATGTATTTTTTAAGCGTTTTTTATTGAAAATAGTTTTAATTGAAATATATATTTCTTCAAACCTGTCACGATCAACTACAAAATTTTCACAATAATCAGTTAAATCCAATAATTCATTGTGTATTTGACAATATTGCGAATACAATTCTTCACATATGGATATTCTTGTCTCCAATTCGTCATAATCTAAATCGCCATTAAAAATTGTTTGAATTTTTGTTAATTGAGTTTCAATATATGCGCATCTTTTTAGTATATTGTCAATTTTAACTTGCGATTTGTTTGGCGGCATAGTTGATTTTTATATAATTATATAATTTATCGTAATATAAATTCGTAAAATACTACGTTTTGTTTGAGAATATTCTAGACACTTTTGAGGTTATGTAAAAACCCCTTTTTTACTTACAGTATGCGTGATATATTTTTGATATAAATATATAAATATCCGGATCGATACGACCAAATGTTTCGTGGTATACTCTCAAGTGGACTGTAATTAATTAATAAAACACCTTTTTTAACGTTTAAACTATTCACCAAAGTAATTTCTATTTAATTCCAAAATTTTCCTTTATGCGATCTGTTCTCTAGCTTCGTGTTTTTGTTTCTACTACATACATATAAATTTTTTACTTTATTTAAAAACCAATCGACAAACTTTAAATGTTTTGATTTTAACAACCCTATAAACCAATTTTATAATATTGACTTAAACAACATTTAACATTTAAAAATTTTTTAAAATTTTTTTTAAAAAACCAACTATAAATTTGTTTATATACTAAATATACTAAATATAATATATAACTTAAGAAGAAAACATTTTACAAACAAAATAAAAAACACTTTAAAAAAATAAATTAACATTACAATGAACACAGTTTTAAAAAAAACGACTAAGCACAAGAAAAATTTTTCTAGAGAAAATATATATGTAATTATAAAATTATTTAATTGTAGGTACGGATGGAACTAGATAAGAGAGACTGTTTGTTAATGTGTGTAATGTGTATGTGATGAAAAACGTGATCTACGCAGGTGAAAAAGTCAAAGTTTGAACTTGACCATTTTTGATTTGCCTGAAACTTGGCATATAAGTAGTATGGACAAAATACAAAATACAACTTATTTTAAAAAATTTTTAAAGTGCATAGTTTGAGCACAGGGGGCACCTCAACATGCATGAAAAATGAAAATTCTGCCAATCCGATGTAACTTTGAAATTAAATTGCTCAAGAACGGCTATACCGATTTCATCAAACTTTTTTTTGTTTGATAGATGATTAGTTAGCCCTTTGAAAAAAAAATAATTTATTGTTTTTAAAAATATTAAAAAAACTTTTTTAAAGATGGCGCTAGGGTCGAAGATCAATTGGATTTAAATTAATTTTTTTTTCTGAAAATAGTTCTATCTTTATTCTAAAATATATTATATTAACTCAGAGGCGTTAATTTTTGTTCTTGAGATATTCAATTTTAAAGATTTTTAGTACGACTGAAATTCGAGTTTTTCTTCATTTTTTCAAACAACTTCCATTAACAAAAAATTTTAAAATTAATTAAATTTTAACTTTTTTTTTTAAATATAGCTCTAACCTTACTTTAAAATATATCAAATTTACAAAGAGGCGTTAATTCGTGTTCTTGCGATATTTAATTTTAAAGATTTTTAGTCCGTCTCAAATTGTAATTGTTCATTATTTTTTCGAACAATTTATATCAGCAAAAAATTTTAACCACTGAAGTTGGAGAAAATAATGAACAATTAGAATTTTAATCGGACTAAAAATCTTTAAAATTAAATATCTCAAGAACAAGAATTTTAGCCTCTTTGTAAATTTGATATATTTTAGAGTAAGGATAGAACTATTTTCAGAAAAAAAATTAATTAAATTCCAATTGATCTTTGACCCTAGCGCCATCTTTAAAAAAGTTTTTTAATATTTTTATTTAAAAATTAATTATAAAAACAATAAATTATTTTTTTTTCAAAGGGCTAACTAATCATCTGTCAAACAAAAAAAAGTTTGATGAGATCGGTATAGCCGTTCTTGAGCAATTTAATTTCAAAGTTACATCGGATTGGCAAATTTTCATTTTTCATGCATGTTGGGGTGCCCCCTGTGCTCAAACTATGCACTTTAAAAAATTTTTGAAATAAGTTGTATTTTTTATTTTGTCCATACTACTTATATGCCAAGTTTCAGGAAAATCAAAAATGGTCAAGTTTTCACAACTCTGTCTAGAGCACGTTTTTCATCATGTATAATCTATTTTGTTTCCTCTTCTTTTTATATATATTTAAGTATTGTCTTAGATTGTAATGTTGTCATATGTAGATTGTAGATAATCTGTGTCAGTTTGGATGTTGAATTTGTTGTTATGTTTTGGTTTGTTTTGCTTAACATCAAAAACAATTAGATTTATATTAAATTTATTGCGTTTTTGGACAAATAAAATTTTAAATCACATAGTTATATATAACCCAAAACTAGCCTAAAAATTGGTGAAATTGAATTAAAGGAGCAATAAGAATAGTTTTTAATAAAAAAAAAGAAAAAAAAAACAAGCCTAATAGTTAAATTGGTTGAAATTGTAGTAGAAATTGCATTAGTGAATTAACCTAATAGTTAAATTGTAAATAAGAATAATTGTTTAACTGATAAACCAAAACTACATTTAGTGCAATATTATTAGTGAATAAAGTCTAGTAACCATTTAAATGATTTAATGTATCGAATTAAAAATAATAAATCGTAAACACTACAAATTTGAAACAACAAAAAGTGAAAGTCTCGTGTTTTTCTTATTTTATATCTGGGAATACAAAGGAAGACAACACCACATCTACTAAAGAAACGGGAATAAGATTATAGTGTAAGTCAAACAATTTTTTTTAAAATGTAACTCTAAATGTCTATAGCCGAACAGAATAGTTTTAAAGAACCAAAAGAAAAAAGTATATACGTAAAATTATGACTAAATAAAAAGAGTTGTGTTGTGTGTGTGTGTGTGTGTGTGTGTGTGTGTGTGTGCGTGTGTGTGTGTGTGTGAATCGGGCATGGGCAAGTCCAGGAAATCCCAAAGATGACTAGAGCCGGTAGAGGCACTTAAACTCTTTATTTCCAATGTAAATGCTGCTCCCTTCCCATATTTCCTCTCGTCCAAAAATGGGATTATCAAACTCATAGTTTGAGTTCTGTACTGGCGGTGAATTACTGTACCGCATCTGTTCTGCCATTGCTTGTATCGCCTGAAAAAAAGATAATCAAATATTTGTCAGTTAAACTTTTTATAGATTGAGTATAACAATAGAGGAGGTCCACACCAAAACGCTACATTTCCATTATTACATTTTTTCAACGCAGTTCAAGAAAATTTGTTTACGTCATTACCCTGATTACATTATGTCTAAAGCAAGCTCTATTGTACAAAGGGGAAAAACAGTTCTAATTTAAGCATAGATAAATAAATTAAATTTTTGGGTTTTCAATCGAATTCAGAAATTGGAGCCGATCTAAGTACACAGTTTATTTTTTTAAGAAAATGGAAATGTAGCGTTTTGGTGTGGACCTCCACAATAGGAAACCCTATAAAAATATGTTAGTCAATTTTTTAACTTCAACAAGTGAAAAGTTCACAGAATCCGTTGAAAGTGATTTCTTTTAACAATATAGAACTAAACAACAAATTAAAACGTAAAATAAACAATTGCAGGACTACCTAGCCAGACATATTTAAATAAAATCAGGTATAAAATATCCAGTGTTCACGAAAAATATTACATTTTGCTACAAGAGATGAAAACACTGCTTTTTCGTGGGTGAAAATTAATTTAGCATTAGCGTCCAGTGAGACAACTTCATGAAGTATCGGTAATAAAGTATTGGTATAAAGCTATAGCTGATCTATAATTTGAAGTATCACATTTCGTTCCTTTTTTGGAACGGGCGAGACATTTCCCAACTTCCATTTGTAGAAAATTTTATAAATTGGATGCAAGTTCTTTTGAGAATAGTAGAAGGAATTTTGTCCAGACTGAAGTCTTTGTTGATGTTAAAACCCCTTAAAAGCTATGTGACAATTTTCGGTTTGAAATGAAATTCTTCCATATTGTTCAGGAATCATAATCTGTCTGGAATTCAATATTTCGTATAGGAGCTTCCAAAGCTTGTTAAAGTGGATTAAAAATAAATATTTACATTAAATTTTCTTTGTAATACAGTAAACATTTTCAATAATAATTAAACTATGTATGTACTTACATTTGGATTATTTCGACGATTGACATCACTACTATTTTGTTGGGCTTCATAATCAAAATTTGGTCGTTTAGTTATCGCTTTTGCAGCTTTTGGTATGCGCTTAGCATTTTCTTTTCCAAATTTAAGAACTAATACAACCAGTGCGATATTTATTGCCCATAGTATAAAACCACGTGATGATGTTAACATTAATAATATTGATGGCACATATGTCATAAATGGTGGGTCATCCCCCATAGCAGTTATTATTTCTTGCACGTTTTTAACTTGTAGATATGTCAATAAATTTTCAAGTCCCTATAAAAGATTAGATTGCGTTAATAACTTTCTCATTAACTAATTTTAAATTAAAAAGAATAAACGTTTTTATTGTAAAATAATTCCAAGAAATCGAAGAAATTCCTACCAACGTTTGCGTTACATCGTATACGAACAAGCCGCTAGCAATAGCATCAAATATTATGGTTACAAAGCCGACCACTATCCATGGAATAAATAAAACGTAGTATCCGCAACGTCCAAGACAATAAATAAAAATTCCAGCTAAAATTAAACTGTTAAAATATTTACTTAAAAGTAGATGTCATTATTTGTTCATACCGAGTAATCCAACTGATGTAGCAATCCACGTTAAACTAAGAATTAAATAAATAATTGCAAATATATTTGTTCTATATGCAATATCAGTAATCGTTGGCATTGTTGGTTGTATTGAATTATCAATTCCAATTCCTAAATGTCCCCATTGTATATCACCACAATCACCATCTTTAATTAGTAAAGTTGGTAATAATAAATAAATAATTATACTAAATACTATTATACTAACTTCTGAAGTATATTAAATACATCAAGTAGGAAAGAGTAGTATCCATCATCGCTAAGTCACATTTATGAACTAAAATAGCTAGTATAGACATCGTTGTAAATCCAACACTTTGGATCTGAAATTTTAGAAATATAAAAAACTGTATCTTAACTTAATTATCGGTCAGACTGGAATGATATCGAGAAAACCTTAATAATACATTCTAACGACACAATCGTAAAAACTGGCCGTATCATGATTAACAAGCTGAAAACTCTATTTCGAAGCGTCAGAGATAATTATCCTAATGCAAATGAAAACGAAAAGATTGACTTTATTTAGATAAATAGATAGATTATTTTAAATAACATGCAAAAGTTGTGGTTTAACTAATAATATATGAATGTCTAAATATGAACAAATATACCAAAAGGAAAATGATTCAAAACGTCAGGTTTGTCTGCACCTGATAAAGCCTCATATATAGAAATTTATCAATAGAAGTATATTTTCATTTAACAATTTTTTGTATCAGAGTTCTGGTTCTGGTAAATCGATCATCTCATCTTTTTTTTCAATAAAATATGTTGTGGAGCTTCAATATGTGCCACAACACCACATAGAAACCTATTAAGACCTAGTTCCCACAACAACATGAAAGAAATAAAGAATGGATATACTAATATTAAAACAATTATATTATTATGACGTATAGGTGAATATTTAATTATTAGATAGAGGAAATAAAATAAAAAAGTCTAAGCGGCACGTATATCCGCTAGAAATAGGTAGATTTCGAGATCAGACAGTTTTGTGTGCCAGTAGAATCTGATGTATCAGATTAGTTTAAACAAAACAAACTAATTTCAAACAGATATCGAACAAATTTAAAAAAAAATAGCTACATATAAGCAAAACTATATCTATTCAATTTTGCAACAAACAAATATCAAATCTACCACAGAACATATGTGTGACAATTTATGACACTACATGAAAAACACACGGCAGACCTACTCTATATTATATGTCGTGCAATTACTGCGAAATATCAAAATAGTTTATTTCTAAGAAAAAAAAATTAATTTCTTCTATTTAAATCTTTTTAATTTTTTTTCATTGACTATTATAAGGTTTTTGGAAATTGTAGTTATGGATTGTTGCAAACTTTTTTGTTGAAGCCAACAAGTCAAAAACCTCTAACTGCAGAGGTTTTTATTTATAAGAAACGGATTGAAATGTTACCACTTCTAAATTTATGAAATTTTTAAAAATATTAGTATTCAAACGGCCGTTATAACGGATTTAAAAAACAATTTTTTTTCTAGTACAAAGCCTATAGTTCCTTAAAAATGTGTCAGATTTTTCTGATTTACGAACTTGTCCAAGATATTAATAAAACACACATTTTTAAGAAAGGTTCTTTGATCTGGCTCCGCAAATGCGACCGTGAGAGTGCCGGTTGATTCAAACGCATTTTGTGTTTTTCAAGCTTTTTTGTTGGAGCCGCTCATTCGAAAACCTCCAACTGCAGAGGTCCATTTTAGGTAGATTTCATATAAAAATCTACCTATTGTAATGGGCTTCATCTCGGAATTTCGGAAAAATTTTGATGCCAAACGACTATATGTGATAAGCGGAGACGGAAAAACAAAAAAAAAAAAATTATATATATATATATATATATATATATATGTATATATATATATATATATATATATATATATATATATATATATATATATATATATATATATATATATATATATATATATATATATATATATATATATATATATATATATATAAGTATATATATATATGAGCAATTTCACGAAGATTCAACATCGTTTTGACTTGACCCCTTTTAATTTTGATTATTTTTTGTTTATAGATAGTCTTTGATAAATAAAAATTACAAGTTCTTTTAGAATTTTTTTTTTCGACCAGGGGTCTTCACAGGGTGCCCCTCAATTTTTGTTATTTTGTGATGTGAGTGCATTTTGACGAGCGATTGTAGAAAAACTACTCAATCGATTTTCATAAATGATATGTCGTTGAATAGGTATTAGAACAAAGTTTTTAAAAATGTACACTGTTAATTTTTTGAAATAATTTTTAACGGTGTAACATAAGAAAAAAATGGTGTAATTGAAAAAAAGATGGCATTAACTTTTTTTTTTTTTTTTTTTTTAAACTAAATTGAAGCTTATTTTATATCTAACAACTTGTGAAAGTTAAGGACTAGCATCATTTTTTGTTTTAGAGATAAAATTCGTTGTGCATATGACTGCCGGGAATCAGTTTTTTTTGTTCTGAAGAAAAAATATAAAAATGGCGATTTTTAGATTCAGATTTTTTTTTTATGTTAAATATCAAATATTTTATTATTAAATGAACTTTTTAAAAAGCAATTTCAGTCAAGTTCAGCAAAATTTTGCGACATTTTGACTCGACCCTTTTTAATTTGGTCTATTTTGGTCTATATTCGGTTTGTAGATAGCCTTTGATAAATGAAAAATACGGCTTCAAGTAGAATTTTTTTAAATGTGGGCGAGATGGAGAAGTGGATAAGTCAACAACATCTCTTACAAGGAAGTTAAGCAACATTGGGAAGGGTTCCAACTTAAACGGGTGACCGCTTGGGAACTTCATCAGAAAAAATATGGAAATATGATTGTAGCACATTGAAGCAGGAATATCTCGCCCACGGTATGCCAGTATACCTTATCCAGCAGCCCTGGAAACTGGCTAGGATTCGATGGCCCAATCACCCGTTAATCCGAAAGGTGAATCCGAAATTCAAATGATTAAAGAAACGTACGCTAGAAAGAAACAAAACCAAACAAACCGGAATAATCAAATATCGACCCTTAGCTATCGTACCCGGACACGAGTAGGGAACTGGAATGTCAGAACTCTGATAGAAACATCGCGGTTAGCACAAGTTGAGAAAGTAATGAAAGAATATAACATCGAGATACTAGGACTCAGTGAAGTAAGATGGGAAAACAGCGGAGAGCTAACAACAAGCGAAGGAAATTATATAATGTTCTCTGGTAAATCCAACACACACGAACAAGGCGTAGCAATATTAACAACACCAAACGCAAAGAAAGCACTTCTCGAACGGAAACCAATCAGTAGCAGAATAATAACAGCAAGATTCCAATCGAAAATTAGAAATACAACGATCATACAGTGCTATGCACCTACCGAAGAAGCTGATGATGCGACAAAAGATGAATTCTATGAACAGCTCCAAGCAACACTGGCTAGTGCACACCGAAATGACATCAAAATAATACAAGGTGATTTCAATGCCAAAATTGGAACCGACAACACCGGAATGGAATCAGTCATGGGCAAGAATGCACTAGAATCAACACGAAACAATAATGGAGATAGGCTCATCGATTGTTGTGTCACAAATCAACTATTCATAGGAGGCAGCAAGTTCCCACACAAGAACATACATAAATACACTTGGACATCACCAAATGGAAGAACCAAGAATCAAATTGATCACGTACTGGTGAATAAGAAGTTTCTATCCTCACTACAAGACGTCAGAGCAAAGCGAGGAGCAGACATACACAGCGACCATCAACTGGTAATTGCAACATTCAAAATTAAACCAGCCGCTGTAAAACACAACAAGTCATGTCAGAGGAAATTCAACATCAACAGATTGAGCGACAAAAATACAAATAACATCTTCAAAGAATCGCTCCAGCTCAATCTACCAAACAACGAAACCACCAGCATTGATGAAAAATGGGAACAAAATAAAGAAGCTTACGTCAAAACTGCTACAGATGTGCTTGGATACCAAGACAAATCACGGAAACCATGGATTAGCGATGATACCTGGAAGAAAATTGAAGAGCGTCGTCAGCTCAAGTTGCAATTGTGTCACCAGAACACAACCGAGATCCGCAACAAATATGAAAGTACAGCAAAACAAGTTAAAAAGATGGCAAGGAATGATCGCAGAAGATATACAGAAAGCATTCTCAAGACTGCAGAAACAGCAGCAGCTAATAGAAATATGCGCACACTACACAAATGCGTGAGAAAGGTCACCAACAAGTATACAAACACTCCACCAATAAAGAATGAATCTGGTCAAACCCTCACAACACATGAACAGCAGCTAAATAGATGGAAAGAATACTTCGAAGACAACTGCCACCAATATGAAGATAACTTGCAGTCTCCGGATGACAACTATAACGAAACTATCAGCACCCATCCACCAACGGAACGGGAAGTTAGAGATGCCATACAGAAACTCAAGAATAACAAATCTGCTGGTACAGATAATATGTCAGCAGAATTACTCAAAGCAGATGTAAACACAACAGCAGAAGCTCTAACACCACTATTAGCTGATGTATGGAACGAAGGTAAAATACCAACCAAATGGAAAGAAGGTTTAACCATAACAATCCCAAAGAAAGGTGATCTAAGAGAATGCAAAAATTGGAGAGGTATATCTCTGCTCAACACAATAATGAAAATACTAGCGATGATCATTCTCGAAAGAATATCTCCATCAATTAACATGAAACTAAGAAACGAACAAGCCGGCTTTAGACCAGGAAGAAGCTGTACCGATCATATCAACACAATCCGTATCATCATAGAGCAATCAAACGAATGGCACTCTCACGGTCGCATTTTTCGACCTACACCAAAATAATTTCGGCAAACAATGTCTTGCACAAGTTCGTGAACTGGCCATATCCGGGTACCGGTTAAGCGGCTAGAGCCTAAAAAGTCGAATAATCTAGGACGCTATAACTTCCGTTTGAATAATAATATTTTAATAAAATTTAAAAATATTGAATATTTGAACCTTTTTTTATCATTTTTATCCAGATGACAACCTTGGCGTTTCAGGTTCCTCAAAAATCAGCTGTTTTAAAAATTTACTAAACTTTGCTGTCCTTGATCTAGCTGAAATGGCCAAGCTCATATTTGAAAACTTTTTCTCACGTACATAAAATATAAATCTTTCCAAAATTTTCCAAAAAATAGTTCAAGTTTAACGGTTTAGACCCTAGGACTGTTGAAATGAAAACAAACGCAAAAGGCAATGCTTTCATCATGTTTCAGTTTATGTTATTCATCTTAACTTTTAAACATACTTTTAAACTATAACCTCAAAAAATTTCAGCTTTCTAACCCAAAAGGTTCCATTTTTATAAGCGTTATAATGAACCTCTTGCAAAAAAATATCCAGCCATTTAATACCATAGAAAAATTATCAATATCTCTTTTGTTTTTATTTTTTTTATTTTTACTTAGTAACCGTTTGAAAAAAGATTAAATAAGAACAAAAAAACTCAACAACAAAAGATGATTTTGAAATAAAATTGTTTGATAATGTTTGATTATAAATTATGTGTGATGGTATAATTGTAGTTGTGACGTAGTTCATTTGATCTTTGAAAAGTTTCGTTTAATAGCCAAAAAAATTCAAACCAAACTATGCAGCCACTATTATTAATCTGAATGAATTGGAAGTAGAATGTCGATTAGGATTGACAATCGCTGATCAAAAGTTTCTACAAATAAATTATAGGTGGTACGAAGTTCTCCGGGCCTGCTGGTATATAAATATAAATATATATATATATATATATATATATATATATATATATATATATATATATATATATATATATATATATATATATATATATATATATATATATATATATATATATATATATATATATATATATATATATATATATATATATATATATATATGTATATATATATATATATATATATATATATATATATATATATATATATATATATATATTAAGCTTGCCAGATCGCCCGGCTAAAGCCGGACTCGCCCGGCTTTTGTTGGTAAAACTTGGCTGAAAAATCGCCCGGTTCGGACGCCCGGATTTCTAAACAAAAACCGGAAATCGCCCGGATTTTTCCAACATTTGTTCATTGAAAAAAAAATATATATATAATATTAATTCGTTTTATAGTCAAAATTTCAATAATCTGTATCTTTCTTATTCAAATATGTTTCACATGTTACATCGTGTTATTTTCAATGTTTCATATGAAAATATATAAACAATTGACATCATTTCAATGTTTTATAATTTATATATTGTGCTCTCGTTCGTTCAATCGTATGCTGCAAATTGTGGAGTTTGGTTTAGTTATCCCAGCGGCCAATACGACAACTGAGCGCGTATTTTCTCACATCAGTGACATTTGGACAAAAGAAAAAGGCAAATTGACACTGGAAAACGTTCGGGCACAATTGATGGTAAAATTCAAATGGAAGGAGACATGTTCAGAGTTTTATACAAAAATAAAAGAAGATGCTGGTTTTCTCCAAAAAGTTGCTGGAAGTGAAAAATACAAAATGAGAGCTGATAGTTTGTTTGGTACTCAAGAGAGTGGACAGTCATCGACTTCGATGGAGATTGATTGAATACAATGTTGACAATTTAAGCATAGAACTCTTTCTGTAATAAACAGAATTAAAAATATTATTAACAAAATATATTTCAACATTTCAAAGCAATAAAGAGTTTTCAAAGGTTATTTATGAAAAAACATAGTCTTTTTGTTTTCTTCTTTTCGGTGCGATTTTTAAAAATTTTGTATTTTTCCCGGATTTCGCCCGGCTTTTCAAATGGAAATTTTGACACTTGTCGCCCGGATTTTGCCCGGATTTATAAAAAAGCCGCCCGGATTTTCCGGCCCGGAATACCTTCAAAAAAAATCTGGCAAGCTTAATATATATATATATATATATATATATATATATATATATATATATATATATATATATATATATATATATGTATATAATTATAGGTTGTGGTTACACATAAACCAAAAAAAACTATTTTATTTTTAATTAATTTTTATTTAATGATATTTAAACAACCTTATACATTGAGTTGATCTTAATAACTAACTTTTAAATATAATTTTCCTTAAGAAGTAAATTATTTCTTAATATTAGATTTCAGTAACAATGCAAAGCTAATCATTTTATTTTATTTAAATTTTATAATAATAATTTGACACCTCACAAACCATGGGAATGGAATGTTGTATGATAAATGATTAATGTGATTAATCAGCTTATCTCATTGTGAGACTGGTAATATAACTCCTCCGGGGGGTAAAGAATGGGCGTCCTCGACCATTGGTTTTATTCCCAAAGCTGCTAAATGGCTTGAAATTTTTTCAATGTCTGATGTTTCCTTTTCTGAATTTTTTGATTTTTCAAATTTTATTGTTGTTTTAGATGAATAGCGCTGAATACCAATATAGATGCATAATAATACTATCCCAATTGTCGAAATAGATATACTTCCTGATAATGACCAAATCCAGTTCTGGTGATCAATCTGTCTTAGAAAAACATGTTTTAGTTGTTTTCGATTTTCAATGTTTCCTTGGACAATATCGTCAATATTGATACTTGAAATTAATTGACGAGTAGCTTGAATATTGTGAAATGCTCCTTGAATCTCTTTTATTTCACTTCTTATCTCGTATGACTGAAATTTCTTATTATTGAATGAAATTGAACAGTTTGAGAATGTAATTAGGAAGTTTCCATTCAATTTTCGATTACTTGGTCCACAGTCTGAAGACAGTGTTTCATTTTTAGCGTTGTTAATTAAAAGTTTATCTTCTGCGATGAATTGCATTGTTGTATCTTTTTCTGAAGTCACATTACAATGACTCTCGGTACCCATTATCAACGGTTTAACACAGCTATCTTCAAATTCTTGTATATCAGCATGCTTTTGTACAAAACTTTTGTAGTTGGTAGTTGTGAATAATATCTGATTAGATTTGATAAGATGATGTGGATATTCTTTGATTAACGTATTATTAATATTTAATGGAATAATCATCATTGCTGTAGAGGTTTGCTTTTCTAGTTTTGGAATCTGTAATATGTAAAGCAGTGTCTCATCGTTTATTGCTATTTTAGGTGTGACGTATTGTAATGCTTCATCAGGTAATGAAATGTTTACGCCTTGGTTAACTAATAAATCTTTTATCAGAAGTATTTCCTTTATTGTTAAAATTTTATTACTTGTTAGCTCTGCTTTTGTCCTTATTATTGCTTCTTGAATATCTTCCAAGATGCCATTTATGGTATCGATGTTTATAATGGTAGCGATGATTTCAATTTCAGTTAGCACTATCTTGTTGACCATAGTTGTATTTGCTAGCGCCCTATTTACCGTTTCAGTGATCAATTGTATTCGATGGTTTATTTTATCATTCATCTGGAACTGCTGATTATTTTGACTTATTAACTCATTCATTGTGCTGTTGATAATTTCTAAATCTTGAGCGTCCGGATTACCGGCTAACCATTTCCAAGCTGGCCCTAAAGCATCCCATCGTTTGTGTCTAGTACTTTTAATAGGCTTAATTTGATAAAAGTTATCATTTAATTTTCTAGATTTTTGTTCTACAATTATATTTAGTTCTAATCTATCATCAATTTTATTTATTATAAATTTATTTATAGTCTTTACAGTAATTTCTAAATTAGTAAGATTTATTGGGTGTATTAGTTTGATATTACCCACTTGTAATTTGAAATCATTATTTTTAATCAAAAGAATTGGATCATTATATAAATTTCTTATTTCTAATTTTTGAAATTTGTAACATTGAATTAGAACAACGAAAATTAATAATTTTGAAATCATTTTTCTGAAATGAAAATAAAATTTAATTTATTGTATTTTTGACTCTTTTAATTTTGTTTTTATTTCTTTTTATATTTCTATTATTTTTAAATGTTTTAAATGTTACATCTTTAATTTTTGTTTCGATTCCTCTAGGAAGAGCTTTCGTTCTTATATTAGGTTTTATAAAAATTACTTGATTTTCTTTTAGAACTGGGGGTTCTTCTTTTCTACAATTTTGTTTTAACATTTTATTCTTTGCTGATTCTAAATTATCGATTACATTTTTAAAAATTATGTTTGCCTGTGCATAAATTTCTTGTGGGTTAATTAAGTTAGTTTGGTTGAAGATTACCTCATTTGGCGTGAAGCCAGTAGATGAATGCACAGAATTGTTATATAGTGCCACTGATAGTTCTATGGCCTGTGGAGTATTAGAATTAGAAATTTTGTTTTTATTCGTGTTGAATATTTCGATTAAAGTGGCGTGAGTCTTTTCGATTTGATCGTTCGACTCAGAGGAAGAGGCGTATTCCAATCGAATATTTAGTCTATTCAAATACTCTTTAAACTGTATTGATTGAAATGTTGTTTCATGATCTGAAACTATGGTATTGGGAATACCGAAAAGAGTAAAATACCTTGTGAGTGCACCAGTAACATCTACTAGGTTTTTAGTATTTATGGGCAACATTTGAAGGTGCTTAGAAAATGAATCAATAATTGACAAAAAACTGACTTTATTAATACTGAAAATGTCTATATGAACTCTTTCCAGTGGTTTTTTTGTAGTTGGTCTTGGAGAAATTTTTATATTGTAGGGCTTTCGATCATATTTATGAGCGTTGCAAATAGTACAGGTGTTGACATGGCTCTTAATCTTGCTTAGTAAGTTTGGGAAAAAATATGATCTCTTGATTTGATTTTCCACTTCTTTTATACCTCTGTGTGCCCTTTCATGTTCTTTAACAATGATTGCATTTTGGCGATCTATGTTTGTAACATCTTCGACCATTCTAGTGACGAAAACTAAATGACCATGTTCTGAAAAGTTTTCTCTGAAAGATTGTTGGATTTTGCCATACAATTCTTCAGGAGCAAGAATTGCTGATTGTTTGCCATTATGGAAATTTTTAATGAAATTAGTTATATCATCTAGCTGAAATGATTTTTTTGATATGATTATTCTTTTGAAATTAGTGAAAATATCTTTTGTGATGATTGTGTCGACATTTGAAATTTTAAAAATCAACTGATTTCTGTAATAATTTATAGGTCTTTCGGAAAAATGGATAAAATAATCTTCAGAAGTCTCTGCAGAGTGAACTGTTTCTAAATCGCTACTATCACTTGCGGGATTTGCTACAACTTCTGGCTGCTCTTGAATAGGATTAACCAAAATTTCATTAACGTTGAGTTCGTTGGTTTTAGATGTAGAAGGCATTCTGCTAAGTGCATCTGCTACGACGTTGGCTTTTCCTTCTTTGTATACGACATCGTATTCGTAATTTTCCAATTCAAGTCTCCATCTTAAAATTTTAGAGTTTTTTTCGGATGACTTTATGAATGTTAAAGGCTTGTGGTCAGTTATCAACGTGAATTTGTTACCGTAAAGGTATGGCTGATATTTTTTTACTGCCCATATTATTGCTAATGCCTCTTTTTCATTGACGGCATAATTTGTTTCAGTTTTATTAAGTGTTCTAGATGCAAAAGCTACCGGTCTTTCAACATTGTTCTGAATTTGTGAGAGAACTGCACCTAAAGCAAATTCGGATGCGTCTGTTGTCAAAATAAATGGTTTGTTAAAGTCAGGGTAGGCAAGTACCTGATCGGTTGCTATTGTATTTTTCAATGTTTCAAATGATTTGATATACTCTTGATCTGTTCGATCCAATGGTATATCCTTTTTCAAATATTTCGTCATGTGCTTAGCAATTTTCGAATAATCTTTAATGAATCGTCTATAATACCCAGAAAGACCGAGAAATTGTTTAATTTCTTTCTGGTTTTTTGGTAATGGCCAATCTAAAATTTTCCTAATTTTATCTTTGTTAGGTTTTACACCGTCTTGAGTTATAACGTGTCCTAAAAATTCAGTTTCGCGTTTTAAAAACTCGCATTTGTCTAGTTGGATTTTTAAATTGAATTGTGATAATCTTTTCAAAACTATGTTTAGATTATTTATGTGATTTTCAAGATTTGTTCCTACTACGATTATATCGTCTAGGTAAACATGGCAAATATTACCTAGGAGACCATTTAATACGCCGTTCATCGCTCTTTGGAATGTAGCTGGTCCGTTTTTTAAATCAAAAGGCATTCGACAAAATTCGAAATGTCCTTTATTCGTGGAAAAAGCTGTTTTTTCTTGCGACTTGGCATCCATTGGTATCTGATGGAATCCCGATTTCAGATCTAATGTTGTAAAATATTCTGCTTTTCCTAAATTGTCTAGAATTTCTTCAATTTGAGGTATGGGAAACTTATCGTCTATTGTTTTCTCGTTTAACTTACGGTAGTCTATGACAACTCGTATCTTTCGTGTGCCAGACGCGTCTTCTTTTTTTGGGACCACCCAAATAGGTGACGAGTAAGGGCTACTGGAATTTTTTATAATACCGCTGTCAAGCACCTCTTGTACTTGATTCTCGACGTCTTGTTTAAAAGCGTGAGGATATCTATACGTTTTAGTATAGACTGGCATTTCGTCTTTTGTTTGAATTCTATGTTTAATTATGTTAGTAGTAGACAGTTTTTCGTTTTGCCGTAACAACACTGCTCAGTGGCGAAGCGTGGTTCTGAAACTAGGGTAGACATATTCAAAAGTTTTATTGATTTGCCTGTAGAAACTAATTATAGTACATTAAGATGAGAGGATAGAAAGCTAAGGTTTTTGGACGTATGTGAAGTTTGTGAGTCGAAGCGCCAACCGAGATTTGCACCCACATTTAAAATGACTTACGTCCGTGCATCATATACTATATTTTTTATTCGCCGCAAGCAAAATATTTAAAAAAAGATTGTTCAATCTAAATCAAAATTAAAAATTTTGAAATAAAAATATTTTGTACAAAAGATAAAGGATATTGTAAATTAACAAAAACATTGTTTTAAGTTTTGGGGAGCGATGAATATTAAACATAAAATTCTTTGTAAAAGTACAAATAGAAGTACACGTACAACTTTCTCAAAATTCTAAAAATATTCCAAAAATTATAACAAAATCCAAAATTTAAACTTTTTCATCAACATTCCAAAAAGTTTCTAAAAATTATTAAATAATCAAAAGTTGAAACTATTTTCAAAATTCCAAAATTAATGCAAGAACTATAACAAAATCAAAAATTCAAACTTTTCCTAGAACTCTTAAAATATTGCAATAATTACAACAAAATTAAAAATTCAAACTTTTCCCGAAATGCCAAAAATATTGCAAAAATTATAACATAATCAAAGATTGAAACTTTTTTCAAAATTCTAAAAATATTCCAAAAATTAATCCAAAATCAAAGATTCAAAATTATTTTCCAACTGTTCCTGTTTTTCAGAAGTCGTAGAATCGAATTCACAATCTCACAATCACACAAAAAATTGCTCAAGAAACATCTAACTAATAATTACAATTTTTGTCAAAAATGCTTCCCATAATATGTTTCTCAAAAAATTTGAAAACAAAATATATAAACAGAAATAGACATAAACAAAACTGTCTATCCAAGAAGGAACAAAAGTTGAAAATTTGTTGTTGTTGCTATTGCTTATTTTGGTAGTCATAATTTGAAACGTCTACTGATGTTTCTCAACAAATTTGGAAACAAAAATAGACAGAAACAAAACTGTCTATCCAAGAAGGAACAAAAGTTGAAAATTTGTTGTTGTTGCTATTGCTTATTTTGGTAGTCATAATTTGAAACGTCTACTGATGTTTCTCAACAAATTTGGAAACAAAAATAGACAGAAACAAAACTGTCTATCCAAGAAGGAACAAAAGTTGAAAATTTGTTGTTGTTGCTATTGCTTATTTTGGTAGTCATAATTTGAAACGTCTACTGCACTGAGAAAAACATTTTTGTTTGTTTGTACATGAAACTGGGAAACGTTTGTATTAAAGTTTCGGGAACATAGCTGTTCTAATTATTGTATTAAAACTTAATGATTTTCTTAGAACGTTTGACAAAATAGTATTAAGTCGACATTATGCGAACAATATGAAAATAAAGTTTCATATTTATATTATGTTTGGGTAGACACTGTCTAGTGTGTCTATACCGACGCTTCGCCACTGACACTGCTTGATTTTTGTAAATAATTTTAACAAGTGCTTCTAGCTCATGTTTGTTTAGGTGATCGGTTCGAATTAAACCTTTGATCGTTTCTATACTAATAATGGAATTGTTAAAGATAGGTATAGGATTTAATGTTTCGAAATTATTTATTTTTAGTTCTAATTTGGGTAAACAATCGTTACAATCGTTTGTAAGAATTTTAACTACTGTTTTATTGTTTTTCGCTTTATACAGACCTGGTTGGATTGTTATATCTTTATTTAAATGACCGAATTCTGGTACAAACCAATCACCAGTTTCTTCTGTATTAAATATTACAATGTGGTTGTAAAAGTTTTCGGTTGGGTAATACCGGAAAAATTTGAATTCTATATTATTTAGTGTAATGGTGTTAGACTGGTAGTCTATTTTTGCTTTAGTTTCAGCCATATAATGCGATCCTAGTATTCCATCGAAAAATCGGTGGAAGTCTAGCTCGTGATATGTTTGTATAGGCAAATTTTTACATAATAAATTTATTTTGCTCTTTTTAATTGAGTTGTGAACTCCTAGTATGTTTTTTACGGATATAGTTTGTAATTCAAGTAAATCAATTGGAATTATACCAGGTTTAATAATGTTTTTATTAGCACCTGTATCTATTAAAATTTTAATTTGTTTATTTAAGTACGTGTTATTTAAGATTAGAAATGGTAAAAAGTTTAGCCTTCCGAATCTGAATCCTGAAGTTCCCGAAAATTTATCTCTGTTGGGATTAATTCTTCCAAGTTTTCATTCTCTAAACTATTTTCTTCATATTCTACGTTATCTGAGTTTGGATATATTTCGTGATTGTTTATAATTTTTTTATTAAAGGGCTGCCTAGACCTTAAAGAAGGATCTACCTCCATTGGTATTGGTTCATTGTTTGATTTCCAATGCTGTTTTGAATTAACGAGACTGTTAAACTGTTTGGGTTTGTTTTGTATTTCGAAAACGTTTGGTTTTTTTACATTAGATGCG
Source organism: Diogma glabrata (assembly GCA_963693315.1). Classification (NCBI taxonomy): domain Eukaryota; kingdom Metazoa; phylum Arthropoda; class Insecta; order Diptera; family Cylindrotomidae; genus Diogma; species Diogma glabrata. Next base: position 361,474,372 of record OY856186.1, on the reverse strand, counting down.
TACATCTGTTGGTTAGTATTTGGTTTTCTTGAATTATTTGAAATAATTTCATTTGAATTAAATTTACAAAGGAACGCGTATGCTTCTTCTATGTTTTTCGGTCTCGCTGCCTGAGCGTATCCAAAGTATGGCCTTCTTAAGCCAGATAAAAATGCGGCTAATGCGTCTTCATCTATAAACGTGTTTATAGCTTGCCATGAAGCATTATATAAATGATTTTGCTTCGATAAAGTTTTAATATTTTGAATTATTTCTTTTACTTTATTATAGTAAAAATGAACGGATGTTGCGTCACCTTGTTTGGTAGACCACAACTGGGATTTGTAATAGGAAAGTTCTTGTCTATCCCCTAAAGCTTCTATAAGAATTGTTTTAATATCTTCAAAATTTTGAGGATTACCGGCCAGACATAGGATGTCTTTGGCTTTCCCTTCGATTTTATTACTAATTGCTTGCAAATATAAAACAAATTGCTGCTTAGTAACAATTGGTAAGAAGACATTCAATGTGTCTTCAACTGTTTTCAACCATGCATTTAACTGCTTCCTGTTGCCGTCAAATGCAGGTATAGATTTTATTGGGTCTGGAATGCGGAATAAATCTCTTACTCCTTCATTCCATTTTTTAATTTCACTTTCTTGTAAATTTTTATCAAGATGAGTATTGATCGTTGACATTTGTCTGTCTTGATCCTCTTGTTTTGCCGACAACATATTGAGTTGTTGGACAATTTGTGCTAGTTGGTTATTAACTTCTTCCATATCGTATGGATTTTATCAACTAAGTCACAAAAATTTATTTATATTTTTAGCTTTTCGAGCCTATCTAGTAGTACTCGATGGATACTAACGCCGTATAAACTAAACTAATGTTTCTGAACTTTTATCTGGTTCGTACCTATCTGGTAGTATACGAAAAAAATTAACCCAAACTATTTTCAAAAGACAAAGCTTTGTTTATTTAATTTTTAGCTTTTCGAGCCTATCTAGTAGTACTCGATGGATACTAACGCCGTATAAACGAAACTGATGTTTCCAAACTATTATTTGGTTCGTACCTATCTGGTAGTATACGAAAAAATTGACCCAAACTATATTTAGAACCAAAGTTTTTTGTTTATTTCACTATTAGTTTTTCAAGCCTATCTTGTAGTACTTGATGGATACTAAAACCGTATAAATTTAGGTAATAATTTTAAATTTTAAATTTTGTGTTCGTACCTATCTTGTAGTATACGAGAGAAAAAATTTTATTTCCACAAAACACAACAAAAATTGTTAAATTAAACTTAAAATTCTTACCTCTGCTGTCGTTGAGAGCTAGTTCGGAGTAGCTAGTAATGTGAAGCGGCGTGAACACAAATCCTCTAGGCGGTTAAAACCTTCAGCCCGAGATGTCACGGTCTTTTGTTAATCAGAATTTAATCGACTTAATTTTTAGATTCACTCTAAAATAGTCTAGAGTGAGTATATTCTACTCTCTTTAAAAAAGGATTCTCTATTTATCAATCAAGAAAAAGTATAGAGCGAGTATATTGTACTCCCTTAAAAAGGATTCTCTATCTTTCAATTAATTAAATAACGTAGAGCGAGTGTATTCCACTCCCTTTTAATTAAAGATTTCCAAACTAAAACTTTGTGAATCACAAATCAATCAAAAAAACACTTATAACAAAAAACACTTGGACGGAATCACTATTAATTAATTTTTTTTTATTAATTATTGCACTGTTTTAACAACACACTACTTAGAAACTCCACTGTGCGGCTGCGCCAATTATAGGTTGTGGTTACATATAAACCAAAAAAAACTATTTTATTTTTAATTAATTTTTATTTAATGATATTTAAACAACCTTATACATTGAGTTGATCTTAATAACTAACTTTTAAATATAATTTTCCTTAAGAAGTAAATTATTTCTTAATATTAGATTTCAGTAACAATGCAAAGCTAATCATTTTATTTTATTTAAATTTTATAATAATAATTTGACACCTCACAAACCATGGGAATGGAATGTTGTATGATAAATGATTAATGTGATTAATCAGCTTATCTCATTGTGAGACTGGTAATATAACTATATATATATATATATATATATATATATATATATATATATATATATATATATATATATATATATATATATATATATATATATATATATATATATATATATATATATATATATATATATATATATATATATATATATATATATATATATATATATATATATATATATACGCGATTCGCAATCAATGTGTGTTAACGTGAAGTCGCATTTTTGTCTAAGAGGGAAATAATTAATTTTGTTATAAATAAATAAAAATAATTAATGAAATGAAATTACGATTAATTTAAACGATAGTTTAATGGTTATATGAGGTAAAAAAAAAATATTAGTGATTATAGTAAAGTGAATTAAAATAACAATAAGAACTGTTTATTGAAAACAAAAATTTACAGTACAATAAACATGTATTTTGAGTTTTATAAACCATAACTCCAGTGTAAATGTATTTTGAGAATTGTTGTATAAAAACTGTAATATATGAACTTGAAATATCGTAAATAATTTGTAATGCAAAAATTATAATAATAGTGATTAAGTATACGAAATACTTTACAATTATAAAAAAGTGCTCCATTTCATTATTATTTAAAACATTTCACTGTACATATATAGCTTTGTGTCGGGATTGTATATATAATAAGTGGGCCACTAGGCACTACCGAATATTATTTCAAATACATTATATTAAATTGCAATTAAGTGACAGTTATTTGAATTGGTTGATAAATACGTAATTTCTATTTATTTTTATTCAACAAAAATAGGTTAGAAATTCAAAACGTTGTTTATAAAAACGACTCAAAATTATTTTCACTCTGAAAAATACTTTTGATGTGAAAACTCAAAAACATCTGCTAATATTCATTTAGCAACGGTACAAACAACAATATCAACTTTTAATAATAATACAGCCGCAAAAATAGCTTACAACAAGTGTTCTATGAGTGATAAAAGAAAAAATTCAGAACTATCGCCTAATTCACCACAACTTACAATAAAGAGAAGAACAATGCTATTAGAACAATTAGAAGTTGGAAAAATGTCTTTTGGCGAGCTTATACAGGCGTTAGGCCAAATGATGAATGAAAAACTAGTAAATGTTGCCACTAAGGAGGACATAAAACAAGAACTAGCTGGAATAAAGGAAGAATGTGCGCAACTAAAGCTACAAGTAGCATCGTTGACAGCAAACGAAAAGAATTTGAACAAACGTATCGATATAATGGAAAGCTATTCAAAGAGAAACAATTTAGTTTTTAGAGGAATTCAAGTCATCCAAAGTCGCAACAACGAGGAAATTATTCAACAATTCTGTCGAAATGTACTGGAAGTTGAACCAACAATTATGCGGGCAAAAAATATTGGAAAAGCTGCACCTATATTTCTTGTGGAATTTGCTTCGCAAAATGACATTGCGTTAATTCTAAACAATTGTAAAAAACTGAAGGGTACAAAATTCGCTGTAGATAAGGATTATACAAAAGCTACGCAAAGAAAGAGAAACCTGCTTTTTGCGATTCGGAAACAAATTCTTACTACAAAACCGGAACTTAAGGTTTTTGTTCGAAATATTCATATCACAATTGAAAGTTTTACATGGACAGATGATGATAGATTGGTTTCAAAAGGAGAAGAAGAAGACGGAATGTATTGTATTACAGAATTGTGTTGTCAAGACGTATCCAAATTTGTAGAAAATTTGTTAAATGGTAATAAGAAATCAGAGCGAAAGTAGCAATTACTAACTTATAAGCATAACACACACAAAGAAAATAGGATAATTAAGTATAATGAATTTAATATACTATCATATAATATTTCTGGGCTAGCAAATAAAATCATTTTACCTAATTTCTTCTCATTTATAAAAAGTTTTGAAATTTTCTTTCTTTTAGAAACCTATGTAACTGCAGAAAAGACAGACTCATACAACAAATATTTTAAAGACTTTGAATTATGTTGGGTGCCTGCTACAAAAACACACAACTTTGGCAGAGCAAGTGGGGGAGGTCTTTATGGTTATAACAAACATTCACCAATTGCAAAAGGACTAAAATTTGATAAGTATAATAATATAAGTTATCTTAAAGCACATATCGAAAACAAAAATGCAATATTTGTCCCAACTTATTTAAATTGTGAAAAAAATAAATGGGATGCTGAGTTAAATTGTTTAAAAGATATGTTTCTGAGGATTAATCCAGAAAATTTTATTTTAATTAATATTGAAATTATATTTGAGAAAAAACACACTAATTTTTGATATCTATATAATATTTTTATTTGCCAATCGATTTCGAAAGCTAAGCTTTCATTGTCAAGGCCTGTTCTTAAACTTAAGTTTAAGAACAGGCCTTGACAATGAAAGCTTAGCTTTCGAAATCGATTGGCAAATAAAAATATTATATAGATATCAAAAATTAGTGTGTTTTTTCTCAAATATAATTTCAATATTATTTTGGTGATATCTAGTGCTCAAAAAACAATATTAGTTATTTATTTTAATTGGTGATTTAAACGTAAGAATAGGGAAGGAACAAGTATTACCCAATGTTTTATCTCGAGTAAGCCCTTTACTTTCAATAGAACGCAAATCAAAGGATATTAAAGTAAATTCAAAAGGAACCAAACTGTTGGATTTTGTCCAAGATCTGGGTGGAATAGTTGTTAACGGTCGTACTAAAGCAGATGCAGAAGGTGAATACACGTTTGTTGGTGTAATGGGTAATTCAGTAAACGATATATATTGTGTATCTATAAATTTAATAAATCATGTAACTAACTTCGAGGTAATGACTCAAACCTATTCTGGTCATATGCCTATCTCTCTAAAAATGACATGTAAGGAAATAAGAACCGAGAAAATACTTAATCTTTTGCCAAAATTACATTGGAAATATCAAAACACAAAGCAATACAAAGCAAATCTAGATTTATGGTCTCAAGAACAGGGTGCAAGTTTAATCATAAGAAATGAAGCATATAATAGCATTAAATGTATTGCAGATGCTATTTATGCTTCCGTAAATTATAAGCAAAATCCACAAAGTAGAAATCCAAACTTTAAATGTGTCTGGTTTGAATATCATTGCAAAAAAGCAAGAGATAAATCTTTCCATTATTTAAAACTTTTTAGAAAATTTAATAAACCGTATTTTAAAACATTATATTTGGAGGCTAATTCAAATTTTAAGAAGATTTGTAAACAAAAATTTGTTGAATGGGAAGAATCTCTCGGCAGTAGACTGGAAAATATTAATAGCACAAAAAACTGGTGGAAAATAGTTAATGAAATTAGGAATGAAAAGTATTCAATAAGCAATGACATACAAATATCTGATTTTATGAACTATTTCAAAAAGCTATTAAATCCACCCTTAACTGCCAATAATATCCTGCATGCGGAACCAGAAATATTTGATATGCACTTGGATAGAGATATCGAAATAAATGAGATTTTATTTGTATTGAATAAAGCAAAGGATGAAAAAGCACCAGGCGAAGATAGAATCCCTTTTGAGCATTACAAAAATGCACCCACATCATTCCTGAACGTAATAGTCGGCATTTTTAACAATATTTATAATAGTGGTATCGTACCTGAGAATTTTGTAAGCGCAATAATTTTTCCATTGCACAAAAAAGGTAATGTAAATATAGTCGAAAATTATAGAGGAATATCTTTTATGGATACTATTGCCAAAATGTTTACAGGTGTTATGTTACAAAGATTAGTAGAATGGATCAATATGAATAAGAGTCTGAATGAATGTCAAGCAGGTTTTCGTAAGGGTTACTCGACGGTTGACTGCATATTTTCTCTGTACAGTATAATTAAGTTGAAAATTAGGAAAAAAAGGAAAAAATATATGCATTTTTTGTTGATTTCAAGGGTGCATTCGACGGTATAGACCGCAACTCTCTATTTTATAAATTATCTACTGTTGGTATCTCAACTAAATTTCTCAACATAATAAAAGCCATGTATCACAAAACAAAAGCAGCCGTTTGGAATGGGAGGGAACAATCGGAATACTTCGAAACGACTACGGGAGTAAAACAGGGATGTCTTTTAAGCCCCGTGCTTTTTTCAATATTTGTGAATGATCTAAATGATGAAATTGATGGTGGAGTTTTTATAGAAAATGCTAACATAAAGCTATTGATGTATGCCGATGATATCGTACTATTATCGGATAACTATATGGTTATGCAAAACATGATAACGCAATTAGAAAAATATAGTCAACTATGGAACCTTTCGGTAAATCTGGCGAAATCGAAAATGATGATATTTGGCAGCGGGGGAAGAAGATCTAGAAATGAAAAATGGTATTTTCAAGGAAACCAGATTGAAATTGTAAAAAGTTACAAGTATTTAGGAGTTTTAGTGACTTCAAAATGTTCTATGCATTATCATCTAAAAGAACGACTTGCTACGGCGAAATCGGCTTTAAATATAACTTGGAATACATTTATAAGAAAAAATTCAGTCTCTTTATCACACAAACATAAACTATTTGAAGCGGTTTCTAGATCTATCTTATGCTACGGAGCGCAAGCTTGGGGCTATGAAAACTTTGAGGAAGTTGAAAAATTGCAAAGATTTTGCCTAAAAAAATTAATTGGCCTCGCAAGTACTACACCAAACTATATGCTGTCCTTAGAGTCAGGTCAACCGAATATTTTTCTCTTTACGCTTAAACTTCAAATGGAATATATTGTTAAAGTTTTGAGTTATTCGGATGATAGGCTGCCTAAATTTTTAGCCTTAGAGTCAAGAAAAGAAAACACTTTCTGGGTCCCAGAATGGTATAATTTAATGGAAAAAACAGGAATAAATATATGTCACCTAACTTAGCCCCGCCATTTTTTAAGAAAATTAAAAACAAAGATTGTGCTGTATTGTGCTACAGTTGTGCTGGATGTGCTACTCAGAAAGAATGCTACATCACCAATGGAAAAAAGTTGGCACGCTGAAATAATTTTTCGAGCAGAAGTTAGCCCCGCCATTTTCAAAAATTAGAAAAACAAAGGTTGTCCTGTATTGTCCTCGAGTTGTGCTGGTTGTGCTATTTAGAAAAAAAATTTCATATCCCTAGTGGAAAAATTTTATAACACTAAAATAATTTTTTCGAGTAAAAGTTAGCCCCGCTATTTTGGAAAAAAAGAAAAACAAAGGATCTGCTGTACGGTGTTAGAGTTGTGCTAGTTGTGCTATTCAAGAACAAATTTGTACCACCAACAGAATAATTTAAACACGCTAAAACGATTTTTCGAGTTGAAGTTAGCCCCGCCATTTTGAAAAAAATTAAAAGCAAAAGTTGGGCTGTATTGTGCTAGGGTTGTGCTGGTTGTGCTACTCAGAAATAGTTCCATATTATCAATGAAAAAAAGTTGGCACGCTAAAATGACTTTTCGAGCAGAAGTTAGCCCCGCCATTTTGAAAAAAATGAAAACTAAAGGTTGTGCTGTATTGTACTCAAGGTGTGCTGGTTGTGCTACTTAGACAAAAATTTCGTAACCCTAACAGAATTTTTTTACAAAGCTAGCATCATTTTTTTCGAATAGAAGTTAGCCCCGCCATTTTGGAAGAAATCAAAAACAAAAGAAGTGCTGTATTGTGTTATAGTTGTGATAGTTGTGCTACTGAAAAAATATCGTATCACCAACAGAATAATTTAAACCACGCTAAAACCATTTTTCGAATGAAAGTTAGCCCCGCCATTTTGTAAAAATCAAAGAAGAAAGGTTGTGCTGTATTGTGCTACAGTTGTGCTGGATGTGCCTCTCAAAAAGAATCCCATATCAACAATGAATAAAAGTTGGCACGCTAAAACGATTTTTCGAGCAGAAGGATATTTTCGAGCAGAAAGCACTCGAGCAGAAGATTGAGCAGAAGATTAAGCAGAAGTTAGCCCCGCCGTTTTGAAAAAAAAATGAAAAACAAAGGTTGTTATGTATTGTACTCTAGTTGTGCTGGTTGTGCTACTCAGAAAGAATTGCATATAAGCAATGAATAAAAGTTGGCAGACTAAACCGATTTTTCGAGCAGAAGTTAGCCTCGCCACTTTGAAAAAAATAAAAAACAAAGGTTGTTCTGTATTGTGCTTGAGTTGTGCTGGTTGTGCTACTCAGACAAAAATTTCGTATTCCTAACAGAAAAATTTTATAACGCTAACATCATATCTTCAAATAGAAGTTAACCCCGCCATTTTCGAAAAACAAACTAAATTGAGTGCTGTATTGTGTTAAAGTTGTGCGAGTTGTGCTACTTCAAAACAAATTCGTACCCACCGACGGAAAAATTTAAATTTTTTTTAATATCATATATTTTTGGGAATCATATATACAAAACAGGCAAGATTCATTTATGCTATCGGACACCAGGTGTCACTTACATTATTAGTACTTATAAATTAATGATTACACTAATTCCTACAAGAATAAATGATGCTAGCGTAAAAATATTTTTCATTGGGTATATATAATCTATCTCTAAGCAGCCAGCTCAAACAAAATTTCATACCACTACATATACAAAATTTTTGTTTTTCATTTTTTCGAAAACGACGGGGCTAACTTCTAATCAAAAAATTGTTCTTGCGTACCAAATTTTTGCATTGGTAGTATGGAATTTTTTTTGAGTAGCACAACTAGCACAACAATAGAACAATACACCACAGCCTTTGTTTTTGTTTTTTTGGCAAATGGCGGAGCTAACTTCTGCTTAGCCTTCTGCTCGAATAATCGTTTTAGCCTGTCATCATTTATTCATTGGTGATATGGAATTTTCCTTGAGTAGCACATCCAGCACAACTATGGTACAATACAGCACAACATCCTTTTTTATGTTTTGTTAAATGGCGGGGCTAACTTCTGCTAGAAAAATCCTTTTAGCGTGTTTAAATTTTTCCGTTGGTGGGTACGAATTTGTTTTGGAGTAGCACAACTCGCACAACTTTAGCACAATACAGCACTCAATCTAGTTTTTTTTCCAAAATGGCGGGGCTAACTTCTATTTGAAGAAATGATGTTAGCGTTATAAAATTTTTCTTTTAGGAATACGAAATTATTGTCTGAGTAGCACAACCAGCACAGCTCAAGCACAATACAGTACAACCTTTGTTTTTTAATTTTTTATAAGTGGCGGGGCTAACTTCTGCTCCAAAAATCGGTTTAGTCTGCTAACTTTTATTCATTGCTTATATGCAATTCTTTCTGAGTAGCACAACCAGCACAACTAGAGTACAATACATAACAACCTTTGTTTTTCATTTTTTTCAACATGGCGGGGTTAACTTCTGCTTAATCTTCTGCTCAATCTTCTGCTCGAGTGCTTTCTGCTCGAAAATATCCTTCTGCTCGAAAAATCGTTTTAGCGTGCCAACTTTTATTCATTGTTGATATGGGATTCTTTTTGAGAGGCACATCCAGCACAACTGTAGCACAATACAGCACAACCTTTCTTCTTTGATTTTTACAAAATGGTGGGGCTAACTTTCATTCGAAAAATGGTTTTAGCGTGGTTTAAATTATTCTGTTGGTGATACGATATTTTTTCAGTAGCACAACCAGCACAACTATAACACAATACGGCACTTCTTTTGTTTTTGATTTCTTCCAAAATGGCGGGGCTAACTTCTATTCGAAAAAAATGATGCTAACTTTGTAAAAAAATTCTGTTAGGGCTACGAAGTTTTTGTCTAAGTAGCACAACCAGCACAACTTGAGTACAATACAGCACAACCTTTGGTTTTCATTTTTTTCAAAATGGCGGGGCTAACTTCTGCTCGAAAAGTCATTTTAGCGTGCCAACTTTTTTTCATTGATAATATGGAACTATTTCTGAGTAGCACAACCTGCACAACCCTAGCACAATACAGCCCAACTTTTGCTTTTAATTTTTTTCAAAATGGTGGGGCTAACTTCAACTCGAAAATCGTTTTAGCGTGTTTTTTAAATTATTCTGCTGGTGGTACAAATTTGTTCTTGAATAGCACAACTAGCACAACTCTAACACCGTACAGCAGACCCTTTGTTTTTCTTTTTTTCCAAAATAGCGGGGCTAACTTTTACTCGAAAAAATTATTTTAGTGTTATAAAATTTTTCCACTAGGGATATGACATTTTTTTCTAAATAGCACAACCAGCACAACTCGAGGACAATACAGAACAACCTTTGTTTTTCTGATTTTTCAAAATGGCGGGGCTAACTTCTGCTCGAAAAATTATTTCAGCGTGCCAACTTTTTTCCATTGGTGATGTGGCATTCTTTCTGAGTAGCACATCCAGCACAACTGTAGCACAATACAGCACAATCTTTGTTTTTAATATTCTTAAAAATGGCGGGGCTAAGTTAGGTGACTGAATAAATATGGAGTTAAACGAATTTGACAAGCCTGTATGGCTTCTTAGAATTTCAAAACGAAGTGTCTATTGACACCCACCACGGAAAAATCCGTAACTCTAATTTCAACCATAGAGACACGGACATTTTTAAAGAAATGAGCCGAATGAAGCTTTATCCGTTTGGCACCCACCACGGAAAAATCCGTAACTCTAATTTCAACCATAGAGACACGGACATTTTAAAAGAAATGAGCCGCATGAAGCTTTATCCGTTTGGCACCCACCACGGAAAAATCCGTAACTCTAATTGCAACCATAGAGACACGGACATTTTTAAAGGAATGAGCCGAATGAAGCTTTATCCGTTTGGCACCCACCACGGAAAAATCCGTAACTCAACCATAGAGACACGGACATTTTTAAAGAAATGAGCCGAATGAAGCTTTATCCGTTTGACACCCACAACGGGAAAATCCGTAACTCTAATTTCAACCGTAGAGACACGGTTATTTTAAAAGAAAGGAACCGAATGAAGCTTTATCCGTGTCTCTAATATCAGCCGTCAATATTACAATAATAAGCCTTAACTCACGGATGAATACTGTCCACGGATAAATACCATCCACGGACAAATATCATCCACGGACAAATACCACCTACAGTTAAAATCTGACATATATGCCATTTCTAATCCCATATATTTTTTTCATTCATTTAGAACGAATTATACAAAAAATTTATTAATCAATAATTTGATTGTACGAATAACCTTAGTAATAAAGAATTGATGATACTGCTATGAGTATATCTCGTAATTTATTCTCTGACTCTTATTTTAAGCTTGCTGATAGTGCACCACGTTACACGAGTGACTAATATCCGTGGCAATTGGACACGGATGATTAAAAATTCAAAATTTGAATTGAAAAATTCAAAATTTGAATTGAAAAGTTCAAAATTTGAATTGAAAAATTCAAAATTTGAATTGAAAAGTTCAAAATTTGAATTGAAAAATTCAAATATATGTTTACTATCAATAATAATTTAGCAACAACATTATATTTTTCCTAAAAATAAAATAAAATAAAATAGATAAAAAAAATTGTTCATAAATGATTCAGGTAAAAAATTAAGTTTTAACGCTATTATGAAGCACAAGCATAAAAACAAGTAAAATGATAAATAAATTCTTTTTTATTCGCCTACATATTAAAGTGTTACTTTATTACTGTGATTTGCGGCTTTAAAGTATCACTTTTCAACTATTTATTTTATTGTCATAGCTACGTCCAAAAAAGTAAAAAGCATTTGTATTTGTTTATATTCTATGAAAAATAAAAATTTTTCTCAAAGCAACCCTTAAATTCAAAATTTCATTATCCAATTAAAATAGTTGTTATCATTTGTTGTCATAGTTACACAATAATTTGGAAAAAATAATAAATATTTTGTCAAAGGTTACTTGTTCCACATATTTTTATTTTAAAATTTATGAAAATTTATAATTTTAATTTAGAATAAACAAATTTTCTTAAAATATTTTGCTTGCGGCGAATAAAAAATAGTATATGGTGCACGGACGTAAGCTATTTTGGACTTAATGTGGGTGCAAATCTCGGCTAGCGCCTCGATTTGCAAACTCCACATCCGTCCAAAATCTTTAGCTTTGCGTCCTAGCATCATAATGTACTATTAAGAAAACAATTTTATCATTTTGACACTTACGTTACTTTAGAATGTTTTTAACGGTTATTTAAAATTGTTTACAATTAAAAAGTAATGTAAGATAAAATATCTTTTCAGTATCATAAATTTCGATAGAAATTGGCGAGTTTTTTAATACAACAAAAAAATTACTCAAAAAAATAAAACTCAAACTAAAATTTTGACGAGCACTTATCTTACAGCTAACCATGAAAAAATCCAATTTCGAATTCCTTTATTTCACCATTGTAATAATATTATAGTCATTATATGGCTCAAAGCATATAAATATTCTTTAAATCTGAAATTGTAACATATTTTAAAACTAAAAAACTGAAAAAAACAACGAAAAACAGAAATAATTTAATATTTATGGAATGCGATTTTATTTTCACTTAAAATTCGCCGTAGTTACATAATTTTTAATAGAGATGGCGTTGATTTCCTTTTTTCGAAATACATTTTACATTCCTACTTTCCGAAACTACCTTTCCTATTTGAAAATTTTGACAGCTAATTTGTATTTTGAAAACATTCATAAATATTATTTCTTCCAAATCAAGGTTGCTTTTGTTATTTTTAATATAATTATTATCTTAAATTACTACAGTTAACTGAAAAGAAAAAGTTAAGTTAAACTTAAATGATTAATAATTATTAATTATTAAACTTATTTGATTAATAATTGTATCGTATCGTATAATTGTATAGTATCAAGTATGTGTGGAATTATGTTTTATTTTCTAGTTTGTAACAAATGCGACGTATTTCTTCAAATTAATAGTGAATCAGCAAACTCTAATAAGCTACCATCTGTTAAAAATTATATTTTGTGACTGGAATTCCAACTTTAGCTTTGTTAGAACGTTTGCTTAAGTTTTGTTTATTTATAAGATCAGTAGATCTATAATATCACGGTCTGTACAACATCTACTCTCCGAAACACACATACTAGATATTAGATAACAATAATAAGTGTGTAACTTGTTAATTATATTTAATATCACTTTTTCTTTTTAGTTATTTTAATTATGACCGTTGAACCCGGTTTTGGAGGTCAAAAATTTATGAGTGAAACTCATATGATGGTATCGAACCCAGATCAGTGGATAGAACCAATGGCCGATGCTGGTGTTGATCAATATACTTTTCATGTTGAACTGGTTCAAACAATTGTTGCAGAAGTTTCAAGGAAAGTTAAAGACGCTGGAATGAAGGTTTTAGCTTTAAAACCATGCACTCCGGTTGAGCTTGTGAAAGAGTACATTCCCTTAGCTGATATGATTTTAATTATGACCGTTGAACCCGGTTTCGGGGGTCAAAATTTATGAGTGATATTATGCCAAAAGTGGAATGGCCACGTTAAAACTACCCCAACATCAGATATAGAGGTTGATGGAGGAGTTGGACCAGAAACAATTAATGAGTGTGCTAAAGCTGGAGCAAATATGATTGTTGCTGGTACAGCAATTATTCGGGCTACTAATCAAAAAGATGTAATATCACTTTTAAAAATTCTTCAGTAGTTTACACTGGTAGTCTCATAAATATGTTATTGTTCCTAATTTTAAGATGATTTGTTAACTTGGGCTGGATATGGATTTAGATATGGATATGGATGTGGATATGGATATGGATATAAATATGGATGTGGATGTGGATATAGATGAAGATATAGATATGGATATGGATGAGGATATGGATTGGACTTCGTATGGATATGACATGGACATGAATTGGATATGGATTGGATATGTATTAAATACAGATTGGATATTGATTTGATATGGGTTGAATATGGGATTGTATATGGATTGGATATGGATTGGCTATAGATTAGGTATGAATTGGATATGGATTGGATATGAATTGAGTATGGATTGAATATGGATTGGAGATCTATTGGATATGGATTGGATATGAATTGGATATGGATTAGATATGGATTGGATATAGATTGGGTATGAATTGGATATGGATTGGATATGGATTGGATATGGATTGGAAATGGATTGGATATGAATTGAATATGGATTGGATATAGATTGGATATGAATTGGATATGGATTAGATATGGAATGGATGTGGATTGGATAATAATTGAAAAGGGATTAGTAATGGATTAAAAATTGGATATTGATGTTATATTTTTTTTATATAGACCAACAAAAACAAATGTTATCAACGGAAAAAACATTAAAAATGTAAATTCAGCAGTTTTTTTTAAGATGTTTAATACATAATGTACGAAAACAAAACAAACAAAAAGAAATGATACCTTAGCGGAAAAAAACATCAAAAATGTTAATACAGCAGTTTTTTAGAGAGATTAGGTACACAACGTAAAAAAACAAATAAAAAGCAATGACATCTTATCACACGCACATTTCAGCGGTAAGAACGTCAAAGGAACCAAATCAGGAGTTTGTTTTTAGGGTTTAAAACACAACATAAAAGTACCAAACCAAAGAAATGATACATTTTGATAAGCAAATTGGATACTGCGACAATAAAAACATTTCATGTAACTATTCAAGCTAAAATTTTCAATAAACATACCAAGCTACAAAAATGTATGTACATTTTATGAACTAAAACTTAAAAATAAAAAATATATAAACAAATAGTCCCGATGGTCGACACAATTAAGTTTACAAAGTATAAATTTATTTTTCTTCGAATTCTAAATGCACAATGCATTATTTGAAACTTAATCTGAAACGAGAGAAGTACAAGCCAAACGCAATAACTCTTTGAAATGTAAGGGATCTTTTGTCATTAAACGCCCAAAATTAGGAGTTTTAAAAATAAGATACTGTGTACCTTCAAAGAGTTTTCGCGTTTGGCTTGTACTTCTCTCGTTTCAGATTAAGTTTCAAATAATGCATTGTGCATTTAGAATTCGAAGAAAAATAAATTTATACTTTGTAAACTTAATTGTGTCGCCCATCGGGACTATTTGTTTACATATTTTTTATTTTTAAGTTTTAGTTCATAAAATGTACATACATTTTTGTAGCTTGGTATGTTTATTGAAAATTTTAGCTTGAATAGTTACATGAAATGTTTTTACTGTCGCAGTATCCAATTTGTTTATCAAAATGTATCATTTCTTTGGTTTGGTACTTTTATGTTGTGTATTTAACCCTAAAAACAAACTCCTGATTTGGTTCCTTTGACGTTCTTACCGCTGAAATGTGCGTGTGATAAGATATCATTGCTTTTTATTTGTTTTTTTACGTTGTGTTTTAATTTAGCGCCAATTGTATCTTTTAGTATTCGTATTTATCGCTGTAAAAAAAAAATTTTGTTTAAATATTTTAATTATTCTCAGGTTGTTTTATAAAATCAATTTCGATTAATCTTCTATATAAGGCTCTTTAATAACAACTTTAAGCACATTATAGACAAAAAAAATTTTTATTGGTAAATTTTATAAGTCTAGAGTTATGCTGCGCGTGCAAGCGCGCGCGTTGCATGTCTGTCCAAAAAAATAAATTTATTTAGTGTACAGCATATGTTGGTGATAGTAAGAAATAGTAGATTGTATTACTAGTGCAAATGCGTTTTCCAAACAAGAGTTAGTTTGCCGCACGACCGCTGGGAGTGTGGCAAATAACTCGCGTTTGGAAAACGCATTCGCACTAGTAATACACATTTTTTTGTAACAAGTGCGTAAAATTTATAAATATTTATTTAATTGTTCATTTAATCATTTATTTAACAAAGTTATAAACAAATTTAAGCTTTTTAAATAATTAAAGTGCGCCATTTTCGTTGTAATAGTTGTAAATTATACTAGCTCGAAAATATATACATAAGAATCCAACTAAAACAACACATAGGAATCCAATAAGAGCTGTCAAAATTGTAAACTTTGAAAACCTAAATAAATTGTTTTTTCTTGTAATTCAAATGATGCAATGTGTTTAAGTTGTTTTTACTATATGGTAAGTTATTTAAATTATTATTTTGATATTTTAGTGCTATAAAAATATTATATATAGATAGATATATGGATAGATTTAACTACAAATCTCACATGCAGGCGGCGTTACGGTTCAGGCTTACAAAATATTTGGTGGTCATATATGCGGAAAAGTAGTTTTTTCTTGTATTTTATTCTAGTACAAAATTGAAAATTTTTTACGCATGTGTCACAAAAAGGTATACTGTTGTTTAAATTAGATATATTTTTATGTTTTCGACCAATCACGTTACGAATAGTTTGCTCCACATATATTTTCATATTTTTCATACAAATTATACTTGAGGATTTTAAAAAAAAATTCTAAATTTTGATTATTTTTCGAATTCACTAATTAATTTTACTATAATCTATGGAAATTCTTGAATATAAAAATAATCCACGGAAATATGTATCTGTAAAAAATGTATATCCGTAACTGGAAGAATCAGAAATTCTTGAACGTAAATACAAGCCACGCATTACCGTAGCTAGAAAGGATAGATATTTGTAACTTTGAGCAATAGATTTCCTTAACTGTAAACACCAGTCATAGGTTTCTTTAGTTGTTATTTTTGCAATGAAATTTAATATTATAATAATAATAACAACCGCGTAGTATCTGAAGGTCTGTTTTATGGCCAAGGATATCTGACAACTTAGTTTATTTAAACAACATTAACAGACCAAGTGTCTTGTTGCACTGAACATAGGTAGTTTAATGCGTATTTATACAGAATGGGTTTGATAAACAGTCATATTATAAGTACTGTTAGTTCACGATGCTGAGAATACTTTTTTAAGTGCCAGTGTTAGACAGTAGGGAGATCGAAGGCTTTTAATTTCTTTGATGACCCGCTGACAGTGGATAATATCATAACCGGAATGCTAAACTCCAAAGAGAAGTAGAACTACTAGCTGAAAAAGTCATAACTAAAAGACGTGACTAGGGCCAAAAAATGAGTAAAAGGCGCTGGACATACAACTTATGCAAATTGGAGATCGATGAAGAAATCAGCAGTATAATATGTGATGCATGCTGATGGTTCTACTTTGAATGCATAAAAGTTTGTCACCTACCAAAAAAATGAAGAAATGGCTGTATTACGAATGCAAATAATTACGTCAGTTTTTTAAAATATTTATAATTTTATTTATAATTAATAATAATTATAATTATAATAATAATAAACATTTTTAATTTTAGGATTATTATAATATTATTAATTATAGAATTAATAATTTATTGTATTTATTGTAATTTATAATTTTATATTATATAATTATTTTTTTTTCTTTATCTCCATTTAGGAGCATAGGACGTCTACTAGACTGGACCATCTGACTATGTTGGGGGCAATCGCTTTCAGTTCACCCCATGTCTTGCCAATTTGTTTTGCTTCAGCTAGCACCGTTTTCTTCCACGTCATGGGTGGTCTTCCAACTCCCCTTTTACCTTGTGGATTCCACTCTAGGGACATCCTTGTTATGTCTTCAGGTGATTTCCTCAGTTTATGTCCTATCCATCTCCATCTCCTTTGTTTTATCTTGATCTCAATGTCTAACTGCTCTGTCTGCCGTAGAAGTTCCTGGTTACTGATGGTGTTCGGCCAGAAGCATTTGATCAGTCTTCTCAGGCATTTGTTCACAAACACCTGTAGTTGATTTGTGATCTTTCTTGTATTTTTCCACGTTTCACACCCATACAGAAGTACTGACTTGACACATGCATTGAACATTCGTAGCTTTGTCTTTCTTGACAGGACGGATGCATTCCAGATCTTGTGAAGCATATTGAACGTATTTCTAGCTTTGTTAATACGCTGACTGATATCTTCTTCAGTCCCGCCTGTTTTTGCTACAGTACAACCAAGGTACACAAATTTGTCGACTTCATCCACTTGTGTTTTGTTGATGGTAATTGGTGTTATCGTTTTGGTGTTCAATCTCATAGTCTTTGTTTTTCTGATATTAATGTGGAGATCAACTTCATGTGCAAGGGTTGATAGTTTCTGTATTTTCTGCTGCATGTCCGAATGTGTGTGTGTAAGTAGACAGATGTCATCTGCGTAGTCTAAATTATTGAGCCGTTTTGTTGTGTTCCATTGGATTCCATTTGGACTTGCATCATCGAGTTTTCGCATGATACTATCTAGTACTATTAGGAACAGTAGCGGGGATAGTACACAGCCTTGTCTCACTCCTCGGTGGTTGTAGTATTTATCACTTTGCTGTCCTTTGTATTGTATTCTGTTTCCAGCATCCCGATACATTTTTTTGATTAGATCAACTATTTTCTTCGGGACGCCCATTTCACAAAGTGTCTTCCATATTGCGCTTCAGTTGATTGAATCGAAGGCGCGTTCGAAATCCAGGAAGAGGAGATACAGTGGTGAGTTCCATTCGTTTGATTGTTCTATGATGATACGGGTTGTGTTGGTATGATCAGCACAGCTTCTTCCTGTTCTAAAGCCGGCTTGTTCATTTCTTAGTTTCATGTTGATTGATGGAGATATTCTTTCGAGAATAATCATCGCTAGTATTTTCATTATTGTGTTGAGCAGAGCTATACCTCTCCAATTTTGCATTCTCTAAGAGCACCTTTCTTTGGAATTGTTATGGTTAAACCTCCTTTCCATTTGGTTGGTATTTTACCTTTGTTCCATACATCAGCTAGTAGTGGTGTTAGAGCTTCTGCTGTTGTGTTTACATCTGCTTTGAGTAGTTCTGCTGATATATTATCTGTACCAGCAGATTTGTTATTCTTGAGTTTTTGTATGGCATCTCTAACTTCCTGTTCCGTTGGTGGATGGGTGCTGATAGTTTCGTTATAGTTGTCATTCGGAGACTGCAAATTATCTTCATGTTGTCTGTGTGCGCATATTTCTATTGGCTGCTGCTGTTTCTGCAGTCTTGAGGATGCTTTCTGTATATCTTCGGCGTTCATTCCTTGCCATCTCTTTAACTTGTTTTGTTGTACTTTCATATTTGCTGCGGATCTCGGTTGTGTTCTGATGACACAATTGAAACTTGAGCTGTTGACGCTCTTCGATTTTCTTCCAGGTATCATCACTAATCCATGGTTTCCGTGATTTGTCTTGGTATCAAAGCACATCTGTAGCAGTTTTGACGTAAACTTCTTTAACTTGTTCCCATTTTTCATCAATGCTGGTGGTTTCGTTGTTTGTTAGATTGAGCTGGAGCGATTCTTTGAAGATGTTATTTGTGTATTTTTCGCTCAATCTGCTGATGTTAAATTTCCTCTGACATGAGTTGTTGTGTTTTACAGCGGCTGGTTTAATTTTGAATGTTGCAATTACCAGTTGATGGTCGCTGTGTATGTCTTTCTTTGCGTTAGGTGTTGTTAATATTCCTACGCCTTGTTCATGTGTGTTGGATTTACCAGAGAACCATCATGTAATATCCTTCACTTGTTGTTAGTTCTCCGCTGTTTTTCCATCTTACTTCACTGAGTGGCGTATCTCGATGTTATATTCTTCCATTACTTTCTCAACTTGCGCTAACCTCGATGTTTCTATCAGAGTTCTGATATTCCAGTTTCCTACTCGTGTCCGGGTACGGTAGCCAAGGGTCGATATTTGATTTTTTCCGGTTTGGTTTATTTTGTTTTTCTTTCTAGTGTACGTTTCTTTAATCATTTGAATTTTTGATTCACCTTTCGGATTAACGGGTGATTAGACCATCGAATCCTAGCCAGTTTCCAGGGCTGCTGGATAAGGTATACTGGCATACCGTGGGCGAGATATTCCGGCTTCAATGTGCTACAATCATATTTTCATATTTTTTCTGATGAAGTGTCCAAGCGGTCACCCGTTTAAGTTGTGATACTTGCCAGTGTTGCTTAACTTCCTTGTAAGTGATGTTGTTGACTTATCCACTTCTCCATCTCGCCCACCAATATATAATTATATTATAATAAAAATATAGTTATAATTAATATTTAAATAAAAGTTCATCCCTGGCCTCCAAACCAAACGGGCTTGGCAGATCAAGTGGTGGTCTTCTGTTTCTTGCTTAAGATAGAACTCTCGTAACATAGAACTTTTAACCTTGCTCTCATAATATGAAAATTCATCACGTCCAAACTTACTATCATCGTAGCCTCAGTATATCTTTCCCCAACTCTTGACGACGAACCTGCTCCTGAAACCCTGCAAGCTGCCGTACACAACATTCAATCAACTCAACAATTCGACGTATTCATTGTGGCTGGTGACTTTAATTCTCGCCTGGGATCCCTGGGTTCCCTATATCCCAATGCCTTACTCTCAACTATACTTTTAGATATTAGTTCAGCTGTAGATTAGTGTTTCAATAAAAGAGGCAAGTGGGCTGGTAGGCACTGGTAGATTTTACGGATTCAAATACTTTCGTACGTACTTTCGGATTCAAATACTTTCGTAATACGATGTACTGGAAGTTCTGTAGCTTATAGTTAGGATATCCATTCCTTACAGCTACAGAAATCCGTAGCTGGTGTTTACATAAAAAATTTCTGTTGTTTAAATCTACGGATATTTATTTCTTACAACTACGGAAATCCGTGGCTTGTGATACATTCAAGTCCGTTTCTTTTAAAATTTCCGTGTTCTCAAGATTAAAATTACGCCACGGTCTTATCCGTGGTAGATGGTTATTTTGGATCATATGGTAAAATTTAGAGACACGGAAAAAGCTTCATTCTGATCCGTTTCTATAAAAATTTCCGGGTCTATAAGGATAAAATGATGACCACGGATTTTTCCGTGGATGGTGGCAATTTCGAATCAGGCGGTAAGACTTAGATATACGGAAAAAGCTTCATTCTGATCCGTTTCTAAACAAATTTCCGTGTCTCTAAGAGCCACGGAAATTTCCGTGGTGGGTGTCAATAGCAGCACCGATTTCAAAAATACTTCGAAAATTGAACGAAATTTCTTGGGAAAATAACATTAGATTAGCTGTCGTCTCATCGCATGATGAATATAAATGTTTAAACTACAACGGGCCAGAAAAATACTTCAATGACCAAAATTCTATTGACAAAATTAGATGGATATTCAGAGCAAGAGGCGGTATGCTTAATATTAAGAATAAGCTATGGTTAACGGACTCTGAAAAAATTTGCTCTTTGTGTAATATAGATGAACCAGAAGATACACTCCATTTTATAGCTAAATGCCCAGCTCTTAGAGAGTTTAGGGTAACGTCGTTCGGCAAACCTATTCTAACAAGAGACGAGATGAAAAAAATATTAAATGGGGTAAACTTGGGAAAACTTTGTGTGTTTTTGAGGCAGGCAACTAGCTATAGAGAGATATTAATACATGAGTATGATTCTTAACAAGTAAGAAGAAATTATGTAACACCAAAAACTTTCGTATGCTTATTCTTTATGATAGTTTAATTGAAATGTTTAAAATAATGCAGTAATTTGTGGGCTTATATTTTATTTTATTTTGTTATATTTAAATGTTATTTTTTGTTATATCTTAAACTATGAACTCTTTGTTAAAATATTATAAAGTTAAAGTTTCAAATATGTTTTTCTTCACTTAATTTAATTTATACCAAATAATCAAATATCAAATTGTTAAAATTATTATTATTTATTATTGCAATCCACCAGACGACCGACAGGTCATGGTGTATAATGTTTTCTGTATGCTTTTCAAAAATGAAATTATTGTATCTTTAAATATTGTTAAAATAAACATTTTCAATAATAAAAAAAAAGTAAATAATAATATATATATATATATAAACGATATGAGATATAACGAAAACGACTGGCACTCTCACGGTCGCATTTGTTTAGGTAAATCAAAAAAAAATTCTGTACTTGTTTGTTTCAATAATATCCTGGACAATTTCGTGAATCAGCAAAATCCGACACGTGGTTAAGAAATTAGAGGCTTTTTTCTAAAATAAAATTGATTTTAAAACCGTTATAACGGCCGTTTGGATACTAATATTTTAAATAAATTAACAAATTTAGAATTTTTGGAATCTTTTTATCATTTTCGTTAAATAGACCTATGCAGTTAGAGGCTCCTGAGTGAGCGGCTCCAACAAAAGGGTTTGCAAAAAAAGAATTTTTTTGGAATAGCCAGCTTTGGAATCTCACAGTCGCATTTGTAAAGTCAGATCAAAAATCCTTTTTTAAAAACGTGTGTTTTATTAATATCTTAGACGAGTTCGTAAATCAGCCAAATCCGACATACGGTTAAGAAACTAGAGGCTTTATTCTAGAAAAAAGTCTGTTTTTAGATCCGTTATAACGGCCGTTTGGATATTAATATTTTTAAAAATTTCATAAATTTAGAATCTTTGAAACTTTTTTAATCAGTTTCTTCAAAAAAAGACGTCTGCAGTTGGAGGTTTCTGAGTGAGTGGCTTCAACAAAAAAGCTTGTAAAACACAAAATGCGTTTGAATCAACCGGCAGTCTCACGGTCGCTTTTGTTGGAGCCAGATCAAAAATCCTTTCTTAAAAATGTGTGTTTTATTAATATCTTGGATAGGTTCGTAAACCAGAAAAATCTGACACATGGTTAAGGAACTAGAGGCTTTATACAAGAAAAAAAAATTTTTTTTTCAATCCGTTATAACGGCCGTTTGGATAATTATATTTTTGAAAACTTCATAAATTTAGAATTTGTGATTACATTTTAATCCGTTTCTTATAAATATAACCCTCTGCAGTTAGAGGTTTTTGACTTGTTGGCTTCAACAAAAAAGTTTGCAACAATCCCCAACTACAATTTTCAAAAACCTTATAGTCAATGAAAAAAAAAATTAAAAAAATTTTAATAGAAGAAATTAATTTTTTTTTCTTAGAAATAAACTATTTTGATATTTTGCAGTAATTGCACGACATATGATATAGAGTAGGTCTGCCGTGTGTTTTTCATGTAGTGTCATAAATTGTCACACATATGTTCTGTGGTAGATTTGATATTTGCTTGTTGCAAAATTGGATAGATATAGTTTTGCTTACAGCTAATTTTCTTTTTAAAATTTGTTCGATATCTGTTTGAAATTAGTTTGGTTTGTTTAAACTAATCTCATACATCAGATTCTACTGGCACACAAAACTGTCGGATCTCGAAATCTACCTATTTCTAGCGGATATACGTGCCGCTTGGACTTTTTTTCAGTTGTTTTTTCTTTGATCTTGGTCAGATTTACAGTAAGGGAAATATATTTTTTAACGACTGTAATAGAAAATAATGTTTTTCTACTTCAAGCTACAAAAATGTCATTTTAATATATAGTAAAACCTATGTGAAAGGCAAACTTTTTCTAAGTAGTGACTGAAAATGTTTTCATGAAGGTAAAAACACAAGTAAAACCAAAGACATAATGGACAAAGACATAATATTAAAATTTATTAATTTCTTCTCCCCAAAACACTTTTGATTTTTTGGCTCTATAACCCGAGGGCTTCTTTTTTAAAAAAGGCATAAATGTTTTATATTTACTAATATCCAAATTTTCTTCAACGATGAATGTTGATTTTAACATTGAATAATTTGACCACATTGTTGAAGACTTTTTGTTCAGTAGTTCACCAAAATATACCAAAAACACATCTTCAGAATAAAAATTTCCTGTTCTTTTGTTCTTACACCAATTGATAAATAATAGGCAAGCTTCTTCATACCGGACTTTAGATTTTTCAGGGAACAGATCTAAAGTTAAATTGTTGGCTGCTTCTTTTATATGAGGTGAAGTGTTAATTATATCACTTTCATCACTACTGCTCATTTTAAATTATTTTTATTTAAAAATAGATATAAACAAACTCTGTATAAATTTTAAATTTATTAATTTAAAATTTTAACTTGACGTCCGATACCTTTTTTAAACAACAAATAAATGCCTCCTTGGTTACTTTGATCGCATTTGTTGGCAGTCGTTAAAAAATAGTATGCATACCTTGAGCAGAAAGTAACATTGCTACCCTGGCATGATTGCAATTTTAATGCACGAGCAGCAATGTAGTACTTTCTGCTCTTAATATACAATCTACTATTTAATTATACTAAACAAATTTGATCTTTAGAATAGTTATTAAATTTGAAATTTAGAATAGTAATAGTAATAGTAATTTTAAATTTAGAATAAATCAATAACTTACGATTGCCCATAATGCTATTACTCCAATAAAACAGCGATTTTTACAACTATAACACATTTTATATACTTTTAATGTACATATATACAATAAAT
The DNA here is from genome assembly GCA_963693315.1 of Diogma glabrata. Lineage (NCBI taxonomy): Eukaryota > Metazoa > Arthropoda > Insecta > Diptera > Cylindrotomidae > Diogma > Diogma glabrata. The sequence goes on along the minus strand of OY856186.1, from coordinate 361,450,032 downwards.
TATGTAAATTTTAAAACGTTTTTTATAAATGACGGTTTATTTAAAAATTGTTTGTGATTTTAAATTTCATGTATTATTTCATAGGCATTACACAATTAGGAACGATTCGATTTTAAAATTAATATTTTGTCTATATAATCCTATAAAAATAATTAGCCAAAAATTTTTATGATAAAATCGTTTATTATTTCTAACATTTATTATTTATACTTCATATATGATGAGTGCATAAATGAAATTACACAGACTGCTTCAAAGTTTTGTCTATAAAAATTCTTTTAGTATATCACTTTATGGTAATAAATAAGGGCATTTAAAATAATTTCAACTAATTTTGCTTAATATTACAGTTTTTTAATACAATTATTTACAAAATACATGTAGGACTGAAAATTTATATAAATTACAAAAACAGAATCGCGATTTACTTAATTTCAGATAAGATAACTTTTTTTTTTCTAAACATACAGGAAGTTGTATCAAACAATATTTGATACCATATTATGATAAAATTTTCTTAGTCATTACAAAATTATTTGTAAAGAGTGACGTTTAGTATAAAATAGATTTGGAGCAGAAAATTTGGAAGACAACCTGGTGCTATAGCTTGGCTTGGCTCGAAGCTTTTATGGTTACACCCAGCATGTTAGTTGAGACTATAATGACGAAAACTTAGATTGCTTGGTTCAATTTTATTTTAAAATGAAAAGGACTAAATATACGTATTTCATTTATGTATATGATACGATTATAATATTGAAAGGCCCAAATGAAGCGCTTAAACGGTGATCTATTTGCATGGCCCACATTTATAAACAATACCACTGAGAAATTTTCAAATCTATTTCAAACGTAACAATCCAACATAAAGATTTGCTATATTACCCATAAATTCTGATTTAATACTTTTTCGTCTTTGTCGTCTTTGTCGTCTTATATCGGGGCTTTATCCATATATCTGCGACTATTATTAAAATATTAGAACTCAGATATAGCATTATTTTCTTGATTTCGCATTACTACAAACATTTTCGATTATTTTTCTATGAACTTCGATTATTTTTCTATGTACTTTGATTAATAGCTTGGACTAGCTAGTTAATTGAAATAAATGTGCAGGATAATAATAAAATAAGCAAAAAATTCAATTTAATAGTACGAAAGCGAATCTTTTTTTTTTAAATAAAATGTTTTGAGTAATAGGAATCATAAATTTCGATAGAAATTGGCGAGTTTCTTATTATAACAAAAAAATTACTCAAAAAAAACAACTCAAACTAAAATTTTGACGAGCTTAGAATAACTGTCATAACACAAATAAACCTTTTAAGTTCTGGTAGTTGCTGGCCGCGCTTTCTTATGAATATGACAAATAGCCACTATTTCATGATAAGATAGAGAAAATACAAATAAAATAAGAAATAAAAAGCAAATATTTTTTTTTAAATTTATAGGAATAAACATATATGTCAATAAAAATGTGTAGTATTTGACACTAGCCTTCTCAGGGATAACACTTTCTTCCACATTTTCTTGATTTATTCCATTCATGTTTTTTTGGAATAAACTGTGAAATTTTTATTTATTATTATAATAAAAGAGATTGGATTTGATTACTTAATGTTGTTTATAATCACTGTAGTACACCTCAACGTTGACAGAATCTAATTTGATAAATTCACTGTCATGTTTCTTATGTTCCTGTCATAATCAATTAATGGACAAAAGCCAACATATTGACGATGTTAAAATAACTGGTTCAATTGTACTTAATATAAATTTCATAAGATAAACTTTTGTAAAAGCCAAAACTATTTATCATATCTACCATTAACCTATGAGCAATTTCACGAAGATTCAACATCGTTTTGACTTGACCCCTTTTAATTTTGATTATTTTTTGTTTATAGATAGTCTTTGATAAATAAAAAATACAAGTTCTCTTAGAATTTTTTTTTTCGACCAGGGGTCTTCACAGGGTGCCCCTCAATTTTTGTTATTTTGTGATGTGAGTGCATTTTGACGAGCGTTTGTAGAAAAACTACTCAATCGATTTTCATAAATGATATGTCGTTGAATAGGTATTAGAACAAAGTTTTTAAAAATGTACACTGTTAATTTTTTGAAATAATTTTTAACGGTGTAACTGTAACGAAATTCTGATTTATCAATATTCATGGCGCTGGTTTTTTTTGTCGGTTACTATCTCGGTCGCTACTATTTAGTGAAAAATGTAAAAAGTTTTTTTATTATTGATACCCTTCTTATTACCAAACACGTGAAAGTTCGATCCTTTAAAAATTTGGTTGGGAGAGACACTGAGTGGAGTCGACGGTCTACGACTATCTGGGGTCAGCTTGATCGTGCTGATCTGCTCCTGTTATTCTGCTCTTTTGCTGGTTTTATTCGCATTAAATGTTTTAAAACTTTTCTGTTAAACAAAAATTAAATTTTTTATTGATCACCCTTTGTTGATATATGCAATACTTATAAACAACAAAAAAAAAAAGAATTAAAACAAGGTGTGTGAGCAGGATGACAGGAGCTGAGAGGTCCGATCAAGGAAGTTTGTTTGTTTTAAAAAAAATTGAGAAGTAGAAAAATTTTGAGAGAATATTTTTTTTCTGTTTTGAGACTAGAAAAACAAAGCGGTATAAAAAAAAGATAAAATAATACGAAATGAGAAGATCATAATGCATTCTGTACTTAAGGCTAGTATAACTAAGTTGATTAACGTGTGAGTTAATTATTATAATTATTATTTTGTTAAATTATAAAATTAAAAATGTGTTTGATGGAAACAAAATAAATAGTGTGAGGATAATCTGTAGATTATTCGTACAACAAATTGAGTACATTTCTTTGGTGATTACGAACACGTTTTTTTATTCTGTTCTTGGTGATAACGGAGTCCAAGGTTAAACGTCGTTACATGTATGGCGTTGGATATAAACCACACAAATTGTAAAACTACAAACGTTCAAGCCCAAAACGAGGTACGATCAGAATCAAGCACTGGTACGGTGTCGGATAATTTTGGGGTGATCTTCTTAAAACCGGATCTGGACAAACACAGGTAAGTCAAATCATTGTTTCATTGTTTGGTGTTGCATTCATTAAATTCATACTAGTTTTTTCTAAACAATTTTAAATATAAAGTGGTTGTACAATATATAAAAAGCGTTTACAGTTTGCGAATACTAAAAGACAAAAAGTTATTTATTGTGAATGGAACCGGAAATAAAATGTATGCAATTTGATTTTTTTTGTGGTTCGTATTTCGGGTTTTATTTTTTTTTGATTAAACGGTAAATTCATAATGGATTCAAGGGCGAAATCAAATTTAGAACATCACCAATTAATGCCGGGGGACTCAGTACCATCAATGAAACCGGCTCAAATAGCTTCAATTATATTTGATGTATTTTATACTTCTGAAAAGTTAAGTTTATTTTCCGGAAGAATTGGTTTTGATTCACAGACGGCCTGTACCGACCTTAGTACTTTGTTTTGGAAAATTTTTGATCCAAATCGAAACTCCTCTATTACGGCTTCAGAATTAAAACGAAAATTTCTAAATCGGTGCTATACATCTACCTTTGAAGGAATAATTTGTGAGCATTTTCAGTCATCAAGCGAATCCCATCGCTGTATATCCAGATTACGGTTCGAACCCATGGTTAAATCAATGACAAACATATTCATTTATTTAGATGAAATGGATATATATGTAATAATTATATGTATATGTATATATTTGTGTATATGTATATATATATGTATGCATATATATATATATATGTATGTATGTATATATATGTCTATATGTATGTATAAATAACAATCCCACTGTTTCAAACCTAGTTAAACGCACTTTTGAACAGTCACCGGGAACCGTTGGGGTAGATGTTTATCAATTTAATTGTTTATGGAAAAATTCTCAAAATGATTTTGGTCAGTACTCGAATGGTATCAATATATCGCGACGCATAAATGCATCACAAAATGTTTTTCACGTGAACGTGAAATGCATAAAATGTCAAATGTTGCCAATTCAGGGATTGAGATTTAACTGTCAACGATGTAGGAATCATTCTTTATGTTCGAATTGTTTTTCGACGGGTTTCACTTCTAAAATTCATGACACCTCCCATAGAATGTACGAGATGTCAACAATTGAGGCAAAACCAAATCGCTTTATAGTTTTACTATCCAAAATGTGTGACCTATATACTTTTCATCGTCTGCTGGACCATTTCAATCTCCAGTTGACCTTGCCGAATATGAAAACGAAATGTAACTGTCAATAACCAAAACACTAGTTTTATGTCCATTTTGTTGTAATATTAATTAAGTGTTTTAGATAATTATGTGTTTTAGACAAATATACCATAGTAGCCTACGTTACCTTGTTATATCAAAGAAAATCAATAGTTTTAAATTAGTTACAACCGTATTTAGTTCATGAATGATAATAAATTAATACAGCTAGAGGCAAATTTTAATCCTAAAGATATACGGCCGACATAATCCAAAATCTTTTCATGTCACCACCTCTGCTATAGATCGCTCTTTCCCCTTAATTACTTCAATTATTTCAGTCTGTTTTTTTTTGGTACCGGTCTGCAATATTTAATGTAACAGTATGATGGTCAGCGCATATTACAGTTCGTACCTCCCCATCCGACCAGAGCTAGCGGAAAAAAAACACAGTTCAGACCACAATATTTTGCGCGTAAACTTTAAAAACGTTTACAGGGTCCTTCGATATGGAAGTACCCTGGCCAGAGCTGCTACATAACATAAAAAAAAATGGTGTAATTGAAAAAAAGATGGCATTAACTTTTTAATTTTTTTTTTTTAACTAAATTGAAGCTTATTTTATATCTAACAACTTGTGAAAGTTTAGGACTAGCATGCTTTTTTGTTTTAGAGATAAAATTCGTTGTGCATATGACTGTCGGGAATCAGTTTTTTTTGTTCTGAAGAAAAAATATAAAAATGGCGATTTTTAGATTCAGATTTTTTTTTTATGTTAAATATCAAATATTTTATTATTAAATGAACTTTTTAAAAAGCAATTTCAGTCAAGTTCAGCAAAATTTTGCGACATTTTGACTCGACCCTTTTTAATTTGGTCTATTTTGGTCTATATTCGGTTTATAGATAGCCTTTGATAAATGAAAAATACGGCTTCAAGTAGAATTTTTTTAAATATAGACCAAAATAGACCAAATTAAAAAGGGTCGAGTCAAAATGTCGCAAAGTTTTGCTGAACTTGACTGAAATTGCTTTTTAAAAAGTTCATTTAATAATAAAATATTTGATATTTAACATAAAAAAAAAATCTGAATCTAAAACTCGCCATTTTTATAATTTTTCTTCAGAACAAAAAAAACTGATTCCCGACAGTCATATGCACAACGAATTTTATCTCTAAAACAAAAAATGATGCTAGTCCTAAACTTTCACAAGTTGTTAGATATAAAATAAGCTTCAATTTAGTTTTAAAAAAAAAAAAAAAAAAGTTAATGCCATCTTTTTTTCAATTACACCATTTTTTTTTTATGTTACACCGTTAAAAATTATTTCAAAAAATTAACAGTGTACATTTTTAAAAACTTTGTTCTAATACCTATTCAACGACATATCATTTATGAAAATCGATTGAGTAGTTTTTCTACAAACGCTCGTCAAAATGCACTCACATCACAAAATAACAAAAATTGAGGGGCACCCTGTGAAGTCCCCTGGTCGAAAAAAAAAATTCTAAGAGAACTTGTATTTTTTATTTATCAAAGACTATCTATAAACAAAAAATAATCAAAATTAAAAGGGGTCAAGTCAAAACGGTGTTGAATCTTCGTGAAATTGCTCCTATGAATGTGATGCAATAGTTGACAGTTTTCCAAATTAAATGCTGTGTCATCTCCAGAGCGAAATGTCATTTTCCGAAAGCAACAGAATATTTTATTTGTCAGATATCCAATGTAAACTAAATTTGTACTATTGTTCATAGAAATCAAGAGGGATCGGGTACATCGATGTTGCGCTAACGAGGAATTGCTGAAAGCTCTATAACATCTGTACTTGATAATCAAATTGGAAGCATTTAGTACGGTTCACAACAGTTCTGCTTCCCAACTTCCAGTTTTCCACTTCCGGTAAAAAAAGTTTTTTTGTACTTTTTTGAAGTTTTTTCAGTCTCTTTATGTACACTACATCCTACAATAATGAAGTGATTATGATGAAACTGAAAAAGGTTCCAATTAGTGTGGGAACTGAGAAGATAGTTATCATCTTTTTGGACACATTGATCAAAGTGGCGGGGGTCTTCCATACAAATGCCTACTTTTCACACTGTGTTTTTAAATTTTGTTGGGAGCATACAGACTTCATTCATTAATTTATTTTAATGAGGCTTTGAAAAAAGATGAAGAATAAAATATCAAGGAAACTGATTAGTTTTTGGACAATATAGGAATAGGTGGTGGGTGTCCTCCCGAACACCTGTTTACTGTGTCACAATTTTTTCAATGTTTGTTGGGAGCACACAGCATTCGTTCGTGAACGAATTTTGATGACACTTTGGAAAAAGATGCAAACATTTATGGCAAGAAACTGATTAGTTTTTGAGCGATAGTCAACAAAGTGGTGGGGGGTGTACACCTCTTTTTTGAAAGCTTAATAACATCTGTACCTGATAATCGAATTTGATGAAACTTGGTACATGAGCATTTAGTTCTGCATCCCAATTGCCGGTTTTTCACTTCCGGTAAAATTTTATTTTTAAATTTTCATTTTTTTTCAGTGTGTTGTAATAATGGTGACTCGGTCTATTGGAAAACCAATAGAAGCGTGATGGCAGACCGCGCACCTAGGGAGATTTAAGAGCCCTAAACTAGCTTCAGCCTGTGGGAACGAGGGATTATGCCTGCCGCCCAGTACAAATTACCTGAATTGTACGCGTGTTTCGTTTATCAAACAGATCGGAAATCAAAAGGAAGGGTGAAGAAAGAGACTCCAGGGGCCCTGCAGGTCGTAGAAGCCATGACCGACACGAACACCCATTAACCTTATGTATTCAACACAGAAAGCATAAAAAAACAGTTTACATTAGGTAAACTCATCCCGTTTATATAATTTATTCAAAAAAAAAAAAATAAAAATATAAGTAGAGATAAGTATATGCAAACTCACCCCATCCACATTATGTATTAAATACTGAAAGTAAAAAAAAAACCATTTACATTAGGTAAACTCATCCCGTTTATATAATTCATTCAAAAAAAGCAATAAAAATATAAGTAGAAATAAGTATAGGTAAACTCACCCCATGCTAGTAGTAGATCCCACTCCTTAGTCCTATTATTCAATCATTTTAAATTTAGTGTTATAACATTAATGAATCACGCTGCATCCTGATCCCACTCTTTAGTAAACGTTGAAGGATTATAGCGGTTGAATCAATTGCATGTAGATGAACGTTGATTAAATTTATGAAATATATGTATGTAATTGTCGAATCGAGCGCGGTAAATAATTCTACATGAATATGTATAGCTGTGAAATCAAACGAATGTGTCACTATATGTGTTATTATGGTTTTCCATATTATTCACTGTTTGTCTGCTTTTGCCACTTTTGAATTAAAATGCAATATTTAAAAATATACTTTTTTAATATGTTTATTTTTAATTTTTTATTTTATTAATAATAATACACAGATAGAAGTCTAGGATTTTTTATGCTTAACAGGGTATATTCCATGCTTAAAGTACGTTAATTCTCAACCGTGAATAAGCTAGGTGTATTATATACTTATAAGAAATACTTATTCAAAAAATCCGTAAGGAGCTAATTATGAATTTTAATATTCAATGAATGAATAATTCAATGAATTTTATAAATATAGGGCATGTAGAATGACTAATTAGGAACAGAGAAATAACTTTGTTGAAAAAATATTTATACTTATTAGATAGCAAAATATGACTATAAGGAATGATATTTTTTGTAAAATACCATGCCTCTAATTTATAAAATGATGTCGCTTAGGAATAATAAATCATAGAACCAGGCATTTATATTCCTAGCATTTGACGAAGTGTCCAGGTACCGAATAAACCTCATAGTCATGATATGCCATAAGTTTTAATCATATCTTATGTTCATATTTCTTATGTTTATATTTATCTATCATTCGAATTGTAAACACAAAGTTTGTATATATACAACTCACATTCCACAAAAAGGTCTAGTAAATTATAAAAATAGTTTTTTTTTCTATTATTTTTTAAATTATTTTTACTGTCGAAAAATTCTATGACTTCTAAATCTATTCCATGCACATTTTGAAATATAAAATGATTATTAGACATGAAAATTATCACTTTGTTATTCCTTTGTTTGTGACTACATAGTAATCACAGTATGGTTTCTTTCAATATTTTATGCCAATATTTTATATTCCATGACTAAGTATTCATAAAAATGTATGCCTTAAAGTTATGGATATTGCACCAATATTATAGAAAGTGCTTTTCAGGAATAAACATTGATAATTATCTTATACAAAACTTATGATGACCTGCAATCATAGTTTTATTTTTATCCGTGTATAAACTTCCTTATAGTAACAATTTGAATTTTCAAATTGTTACTATAAGGAAGTTTATATTATTATTAATAAAATAAAAAATTAAAAATAAACATTAAAAATGTATATTTTTAAATATTGCATTTTAAAACGAATGTGGTTGAAGGTTGAATAGATGCAGACAATATATAACGGCTGAATCAAGCGTACGTGGTTGAGTATCGAATAACTATACGTAATAACTTATAACTGTTGAATCAAGAGCAGGTGGTTGAACGTTGATTAAATTTATGAAATGTATGTATGTAACTGTCGAATCAAGCGACGGTAATTAAATGTTGAATAATTCTAGATGAATATGTATAGCTGTGAAATCAAACGAATGTGGTTGAACGTTGATCAGTTATACGTAGAAATATAACGGTTGAATCAAGTGCATGAGGTTAAATGTTGATTAAATATGTTAAATATATAACGGTTAAATCAAATACATGTGGGTAACTGTAAATCAAATATATGCAAAAAAAACCACCCAACCTACTGCACCAATCAACCGTGATTGAAGGCTGCACAACTTGTTGCACGAAATTTTTCAACAGCCGGCACCATCCATCACTCTTAAGCTTAGCAATTCACAAATTTAATAGTTACATTAATTATAATTTCTAACAATTTTTGCCGACTTTATTTGTAGAATTTTGAGCTCGTCAACGATGGAATGTGATACGAACAAACAAACAGATTGTATCACTCGACAGACACATACTATCAACAATAAATTTTTTTTGGGATATCAATGAAATTGCACTGTTCACATTGCATAATACTTTTTGTTTTATTAAACTTTGAATTAACTTTTTGCACAGTCAACAAAAAAAACTAAATGCATGTGTTAAAATTCAAAAACACATTAAATATTAAGTTAAGAACTATATCACGGAAAAATTAACAAATTTAAGTATTTGAGAAAGCACAATTGGACGGAATAATAATAATTTTATCCACGACTACTAATGAATATATGCTTTCCATGCGTATATCTTCCATTGTAATGGTATTCATGCCACAACTAGTGATTCTAATTAAATTCTTCAACAGTTTTATAGTTTATTAAATATTCCTGTAACAAATTAAAAACTTCATTTGTTGGTATAGTAATATAAACAGGTTAAAACGAGAACAATACATATGTAAAATATAAAATAAAAAAACTTCTTTTGTTTTTTATGCTATGCATGTATTATGCATGTATTGCAATATGGTTATACAAACTTTAGCAATCAAACTGGAAATTAATCGAAATATTTTTCAGTCGTGGATAAAATAGCATCTTGAATTCGTATAGGATGATAGCAATTCTTCACTCGGATGATTCCCTTCACTAGCTACTCTCGTTTCGGGAAACCTCATCCTCGTGAAGAATTGCCATCATTCTCAACTCATACTAGAATCTACTGTTATACATACACATAGGCGTAACTAGGTAGGGGCCCAGAGGGCCCGGCCCCTCCTAGACGAATTTTGCCCCCCCCTAGAAAATTAAGTTCATGCAGAATTAATTTGCCAGTTAGAGCAAACGAAATTGTATTTTTTTACTATAAGTAAATCACTTTTTACAATTATTTCAAAAGAGAATTAGTGAATGTGATATATGATTACCACGATAGAAAAAACCATCTACCATTAAAATATTAGAATTAATCAAATCGAACTAGATTTTGACAATTTTAAAGAAACTTCATACTAATGATCTTCGTTTTAAATTAATAAGAAAATTTTAACTTTAAAAAGTTTGTCATTTCTCTTGAGGGTTAGGTGACAAAGATCCATTCTACAAACCAAAAATGTTGCCAAACGTATAAAATGTTCGTTTATCTTATTGGTTCATATAAGCGAATTTTAAAAGAGAAAACATTTTCTTTCGAACGATATGATGTGTTAAATTCATTTGATATTCACACTTTTTGGTAAGCCACACCTTCAAGATTGTTCAACGAAAGACTTCGCAATAATAACAACCCAGAGTTCGTTTTAAAAAAATACGTCTGATTACTACATAAGACTTAAAACCACACCGAAACACTGGAACATAAAAAAAAATTAGCACTTTTTATGGTTTGCTTGTATGTCTATTAGTAAATTGACGACGTCATTCGAAGTCCATCAGACTTTATATTTTGAGCTTCATATCTTGAATTATCTGAATTTTGTATATCGCTAAATGAAGATCGTTGTGAAAAGCAATACATTAAATGGCTAATGGAATATGTGATTACTGTGAAGTGTGAACGATGAAAAACTAGTATTTTTGGATTCGAATTAACACTAACTCTATATTATACGGATTACAAGCCCGGGCCGAATTCCAGAATTATTGAAAGCAACTGCCGGGGCTACGGGATCGCCATATTTGCCGGGATTAATCAATGAAAACACGACATCCTGTTAAAAAATAAATTATATTTGAGTTTTCGTTTATTTGTAAATTTTTTTATTGCGAAGCGGTGAAGTGTTAAAAATTTCTATATTACGTTTCATTAAAAACTTATCACTTCACCACTTCATAGTAAGAATTTAGCTGCCGTCCCGGTAGATGAGTTAACGTGTGGTTTTTTATTACTGGCGAAGCAGTGAGCTATCACTAGCGAAAATGATACCTTACGGGTGTTGGCGGATGAACTCTATTTAGTCAATACTAGCAACATAAATCTAAGTTATGGAATTTGTTTTGATGTCACGCTATTGCTTTCTCGAAGTAATAAACTGTCATATAACTCTATATATGCGGCCTATAGTCTTGAAGAAGACCATACGTTACAATATGATCAATGAATATGTCACTAGCATTTGGATTATTAACAACCAAAATTTAGTTTTCTTTCTGCATATATTTTAACAAAAATATTTGCATATTTAGCTCTAAGTTTTTTTATTTCCTCCATTTTAACATGAAATATTGGCCTATGCCTATATGCATCTCTTTAGCTTGTACTGAGTAAACTAGAAAAGCAACCCATTAGCTCCTGGATTGACGAATGCCTCAATAACACGCATTAAGGAGAGGATAACCGAGACATCTGGAGTATTAAAATATTTGCAGCATGGAAACATTGCTTTTGTCGATGGCACATCAAACATATTTAAATTTCCAAGTTAAAGTCGTAAAAGTTTGTAATAACGATTTCTTAATTTTACATGGAGTAGCAGACAATGGATGTTAAATGGATGATTGAGCTTCTCACACTGCTCGATCATCGAGCACAAATTACAACGACAATGTAACTGAGGATGTGGTTCCGGTCGATTTATTAAAGAAAAACAATTTGGAAGAATAATCTGTAACGCAGTATTAGCCTCCCTACAGTCGGCCGCCAAACTAAAGACTCAACACAAAAAGTAGCACTTTAGTTCCTTATTAAATAATATACTATTATACTTCTCGACCGTAGGAAAACAAATGATGCGTTTTTATTTGAAAATTGTATTTTTGCTATATTATTTGTGGTTTTCTTTTCCAATCCGAATGTGGTTTTCTATTCCCATAACCCCTTGATTCAAAATCGTGGGTTGCAATCTCTAACTAGCACTTACAGTAGCAATATGTTTCTGAACGATTATTACGATTTTGCCTCAATTGTTTTAACCGAACCAGTGATGTAAACCAGTGAACCAGTCGCCACAAATTTTGCAACAATTTTCGAATGGCTACAATTAGTGCTTAATTTTTTCTGCTGTATATGGTTTTTTACAACTTCTGCGTAAGTTTTGTCGACTCAAAGTTGCTTTCAACAACAAATACGCAATCATTTATCTACATCACTACGATGGGAAATTGAAGATGCCGATAAAATAAACCTGACCATTTCCGTTTTCTTGAAACTTTATTAACCGTTTAAATAAATAAAAAAAAATACGTGATTGTATTTTTTTCTTAGTTTTGACACCGGGTGACACGATGTTAAGATATTTAGAGAAAAGAAAAGTTTAAAATTAAAATGTGCTTAATGGGTTAACCGATTTTGATATTAGTTTTTTGTTTAAAAGGTACTAAGTAAGGTAAGTATTGTTACAGGTAAGTATTGTCAATACAGGTAAGTATTGTACAGTTGTTTTACTTTTCTTGCTCTTTTTCAGCCATTAGCTGAAAAAGTGCGAGAGAATGGAAAATATTGTTTTAATTAAATAAATTTTCCTTTCATTTTCCCCATCATAGCAACACCCATTGTGTATTAAAAAAAAGAAATAAATACGGGACATTTTTATTATTTTACTCAGCAATATTACGGGGCCAGGCCCACCCTGGAACAATTTCTTAGTTACGCCAATGTACATACACTAAAACTATCTAATATTTAATGTAAAATAACAAGAAACAAGTGATGAAAATATGAAGGGGCTGAAATCTCACAGCTCTGAGATATCAAGACTTTGGTCTGGGTTAAGGATTTTGATATTGTTTTCGGCAAAAAACTTTTATGAGGACATGGTTTTTAGTTTTAGGCAGCGATGCATATCAAACATAACTTTTTGTTAAAGTACATGTATTTTTTATCTCTGTTTAGATATGTATTACAAAACTAACACGAAACATCAATACGTTGTCGGAAAACTATAACAGATCATAAATTAACATAATTTAGTGAAAAGATTATACAATGAGCAAATTACTCAAAACCTCTCCATTTAGCGTTTCAAAAAAACGTTTGTTATTTTGAACAAATTCATATTTCTTTCAAAATTCCAAAAATATTGTAAAAATTAAATAAAATCAAAAATACAAACACTTTTCAAACAAAATTCTAAAATTATTTAAAAAATTATAGCAAAATCAAAGATTAAAACTTTTTTCAAAAACTCTAAAAATATTGCATAAATTATAACAAAATCAAAAAATGTAACTTTTTCCAAAATTATAATAAAATCAAAAATTTAAAATTTTTCAAAATTCTAAAAATATTCCAAAAATTCTTTCAAAATCAAAAGTTGAAACTTTTTTCAAAATTCTAAAAATATATATAAAATTCAAAAATTTTTTTTTCAAAATTCTAAATATATTCCAAAAATTAGAATAAAATCAAATATTTAAACTTTTTCTAAATTTTAATAATATTCCAAAAATTCTTAAAATTCAAAAAGTAAAACTTTTTCCAAAATTATAAAAATATTGCAAAAATTATTACAAAATCAAAACTACAAACTTTTTTCAAAATTCCAAAAATATTTCAAAAACTATAACAAATTCAAAAATTTCTCTGTCTTATTTCATTTTCAATTACATTTACGTCATAAAAACAGCAAAATTGTTTTTTCCAAAAAATTGACTATAAAAATAAATGAAATCATTTTTTGACATACTTGACATCATTTTTTTGACAAAATAATTCTCTATAATAATAATAAAATTTCATGTCTTATAAATAATTAATTTATTTTTTTCCAAAAAATTAGGTAACAAAAATTAATAAAAATCTTTATTTTGACACACTTGACAAAATTTTTTTGACAAACTTTTACAAACTTATAACTTTGACACACATAATGATTTTTTTGACACACTTCTGGTACAGTTATCGAACACAGCGTCCTTTCGGACCCGTCCCTTGAGTATACCTATTTTTAGAAAATAAAAATTCAAATCCCTCCAGCGGTTTTCCCTGCAGCGTAGGTAATGACGGCCGGCAGACAGACATACATTTTTTTTGCTTTTTTAGAATCAGGAGGTCCTAAAACGTCGAGAAATGCCAAAAGAAGTGGGGGTAAGAATTTCACTTTTGGCTCATGAATGTAATACTTAGGTTTTTCAGACCGAAGTAATTTTCTAACATTTACCGACAATCTTTTCATTCACCAATTTTTAATTCTATTATCACACATAGTTCAAGACAGAAGTCAAATGGTAAAATATGAAGGGGCTGAAATCTCACAGCTCTAAGATATCAAGACTTCGGTCTGGGTTAAGGATTTTGATATAGTTTTCGGCAAAAAACTTTTATGAGGACATGGTTTTTAGTTTTGGGCAGGGATGTATATCAAACATAACTCTTTGTTAAAGTACAAGTATCTTTTATCACTGTTTAGAAATTTATTACAACGGAACATCAATACGTTGCCGGAAAATTATAACAGATCATAAATCAACATAATTTAGTGAAAAGATGATACACTCAGCAAACTTCTCAAAAACCTCTCCATTTAGTGTTTCGAGAAAATATTACAAAATCACAAATTCATATTTCTTTCAAAATTCTAAAAATATTGTATAAATTATATAAAATCACACATTTTTCAAAATTCTAAAAATATTCTAATAATTACTACAAAATCAAAGATAAAAAACTTTTTTCATATTCTAAAAATATTGTTAAATTATTACAAAATCAAAAATACTAACTTTTTCAAAATTCCAAAAATTCTTAAAAATTCAAACTTTTTCCATAATTCTAAAAATATTGCAAAAATTATAACAATATCAAAAATTGAATCTTTTTTCAAAATTCCAAAAATTTAAAATTTTTCAAAATGCTAAAAATATTCCAAAAATCAAAAATTGAAACGTTCTTCAAAATTCTTAAAAATATTTATAAAAATCCAAAAATTCTATTTATTTACAAAATTTCAAAAATATTCCAAAAATTAGAGTAAAATCAATTATTTAAACTTTTTCTTAATTCCATTAATATTTAAAAAATTCTAAAAAATTCAAACTTTTTCCAAAATTATAAAAATATTGCAAAAATTATTACAAAATCAAATATACAAACTTTTTTCAAAATTCCAAAAATATTTCAAAAAGTATAACAAATTCAAAAATTTCCATGTTCAATTTCATTTTCAATTACATTTACGTCATAAAAACAGCAAAATTTGTTTTTCCAAAAAATTGGTTAAAAAAATAAATGAAATCATTTTTTGACACACTTGACCTTATTTTTTTGACAATCTTATAATGCCATAATTCTCTATAATAATAATAAAATTTCATGCCATGCAAATAATTAGTTTTATGTTTTTCGAAAAAATTAGGTAAAAAAATAAATAAAAATCTTTCTTTTGACACACTTGACAACATTTTTTTGACAAACTTATAATGCAATAATCTAGTTTTTGATCTCACATACCAATCCCTACCATCAACATTTCTCCAAATTCAATGTTCCTACTCGTAATCACTTAAAATGAACGTTTTTTAAGCCAAACATATGAAAATTTGCATTTTTTGACACACTTCCGGTACAGTTATCGAACACAGCGTCCTTTCAATCCTGTCCCTTGAGTATACCTATTTTTAGAAAAAAAAATTGAAATCTCTCCAGCGGTTTTTTAGATTTCGTAGGTAATGACGGCCGGCCGGTAGACAGACATACATTTTTTTTGCTTTTTTAGAATCAGTAGGTCCTAAAACGTCGAGAAATGCCAAAAAAAGTGGGAGTAAGATTTTCACTTTTGACTCATGAATGTAATACTTAGGTTTTTCAGACCGAAGTAATAAAATAAAAATATAGCAATAAAATAGTAAACATTTTGTTTGACTAAAATGTTTTAGTTTCAATAGATTCGTTCCATTCTCAATAAAGAGACCCTGTTCATTGGTCATTTCTAAATTTCATTTATCTTAGAAAACAATATAAATAATACAATTATTAGAAATACAATTTTCAATATGTAATCATAGATGAAAAATTCAACTTAAGTAAATATGAAAAATGATGTAAGTTTCAATTTAGAAATTATCTGAACATCAAAATTAAAATATGTTTCGTCATCGCCGCTTTGGCTAAGTTGTGTAAGACACACGGAATTTGAACAATGTGTCTCTGATGAATGTAGTTCGAATTCTGACACGAAACACAACAAAATTTTTTCTAAAGGAATTTTAGAGAAAATGAAAAGTTATTTTGAATTGCAAAATTCAAGTGATTTCCAATATGTACTTAAGCTTAATTGTTCACAAAAACCAATCCGAAATTAAAAATTCCCCTAATGTTGTCTATATTTCCTAACCAAAAATATAACAACATATTGACTTTACGTCAGATATTAAGTTTCGCATTGATTGGCAACAATCAATAATGACTTTACACTCGTGACTTAGGATGTTGATTAGAATGTTGACTTAGATGTTGACGAAATATTCTCTCATCCTATGAATTCACACATCGTAATATCTAGAAATTTAATACAAAAAATACCAAAAAAATATAAATAATATTTATTTGGTTGTCGCCAGATATTCTTTTTTATTTCCATTTTAAAATATGTAGTTTAAATCCAATAAAAAATCCTAAATACCTTTTTTGTAATAATAAGAAAAGGGATCGTTTTATTACATAGAATTTATTAATCCTATATAATAAAAAATGTTGTTACTAAATGTTAAAATATTTGTTCTTGGCGCCTAGTTTGACAATTAATATATAAACTTTTATTATATAATTTATAACCCACAATGTAGATTTTTGTATAAAAAGGAAAGAAAACTTTAAATAAAATACAGTCTTTAAAAGAATATCAACAATTAAAGTGTTTATTCAATATTAAAGAAACTAAATTTAACTGACCTTTAGGCATCTTGGTCTTCACTATACTGAGCCTGGTATAGGGTTAAATTAAATAAAATAAAAATAAATTATAACTGACCGTTAGGCACACTTGGTCGTTACTGTACTGAGCCTGGTACAGAGTTATGATTTATTAAAAAAAAACTATAATTTGTAACCAAATTAAGTGCTGCAAATTATATAAACCCCAATAAAAATATTTGTTTTCCAAGACAGACATATTTGGGCCTACTACGAAAGTATTTTCGCCTACTCTTTCCCACATTTTCTATAAATTCTATGAATCTGGTATTTTCCCTTCGTGCATGTCAGCCAATGTCCAGCCCGTCACCAAAAAAAGAAACGAATTGAAGTTTGTAGCTCATTGTTGAAATGGCATACTTAACACAGGCAGTGAAAAGTACATTATCGCATATTAGACTTCTCAAAAGCATTTCATCAAATCTGACATACCATTTGCCAACCTGATCAACAACCTCGTTGCGTACGGATTTAACCGCAGTCGTAAAGCTGATTTAAACTCGCTGGTGTACCGCAAGGGTCAGTTTTATTCCCCGCTCTAGTTTTAATTTATATTAACGAGCTGTTGGAAGTCACCAGCAATCCGATAAATAGTTTTGCAGATGATATATTCAGAGGGTAAAGTTCTATATTCATAAAAAATATAAAATTCTAAATACAAAATTGTATAACCCCCTATATTCAAAGGGTAAAATTCACGAACGGATAAATCCCGCCCGGAGAGACGCTGCCATTAATGTAAACGAGGACCTAGAGAAGGTCGCCGTAATTTCATCAAAACATAGCTTTTGATTGTTTCCAGATCAAAAACCAAGTTTCCCAACGATATTTCAATTAGTATGTTTGACGAACAAATAGACGCATGTGAAAGTGTGTTGGGAGTCACAATTTTTAATGACCTATACTATGTCTTGACGTAGCAATTAATTGACTGCAATTATCCTACACTTCAATTAATTCATGCGTGAAGACGAAAAATATAACAATAATTGAAGACTGCAATAATTATGTTTTCAACTCAAATTATTGTAGTCAACTATCTTAGTTCTCGTTATTGACGTTTGGAATATTTTATTGGCTCCAAATGACGTTAAATTATTTTTTTTATATTTTCTATGTTTTTAAATTCAAAATATATTATTAAAATTTTTTTTAAATATTTAGGACTATTTTAATAATAAACAATACTTTTCCATCAATGTTTTAGCTACGGTTTTCCGCTATTAGTTAGTAGATTTCGTTATGGCACCGAGATTTTGAAAACGTTTTCGAAATGTTTTAATTTTTCCAAATACGGATAAGTATTTTGGTTTGTTATTATGAAAATGTTTTCTGTTTAATTTTTGTTAATTCTATAAAGACATTTTACTGAAATAATGGTAATAATAGAGACGTGCGCAAGGAAAATTACTTTCAACATGTTTACCGTCTAGATTCCAAAAATGTACTACAAATAATAATAATGAACAAAATGAAAACTTAAAATTTATATTGTTAGTTTTAGTATTGACCGCTAAGTGTCAGGTCGAAATAATTGCCTAATAGTTTTTATAGTCAAGACTGAAACTAGAATTTTGACCTGAACAATATATTGCAGTAACCAATTAATTACAACGTCAAGACATAGTACTACTCTGTAACGATCATGTAATGGGGATGGCAAAAATTCGCGTCAAAAAAAAATCGGCCTCCCCAATAGATGTAAAAAGTATTTCATTCCGTGTCAATTACTCCACATTTTTAGACCTATATTCGACCCTGCATGAAGTATTGTTGTCAAGTTTGGGAGCTACATCTGGTTTCATCCTCTTTTGGACTCCGTTAAGAAAAAGAATCTTTGGAATGCATTTTTTGCATTTTTTAAAAGCAATTTAGCTTATTCTTGAACCAATGGATTCAAACAATTTATTTTGGACGCATTTTTATTTGTTTTATATTTTTTCTTCAACTGGAGTGGAATGATTTATTTTTGATTTGCTATCTCGTTTTTTCAAATGCTGTTGGTCCATGCAAAATTTCGATATATTTGCTTGGATTTTTGATAGTTTTAGAGACAGTTCCGTGAAGATATACACGTGAATATGCATTTTTTGTTTGCTCACAAATTAATCACCAGGTTTTGATATTCTATTTTTTATATTTTAATAGTGTCTTTCGGCTAAGTAGAAAAATTTATAGTTTAATTAAATAAAACAAAGTTAGTAAAATTGTTTAGTGAATTAGACATATTAAATCTTTTATTCAAATTTTGTTTAAATTGGGAACAAAATAAAAAGATTATCTTTGTTTAGTGAAGTTTGTGCCGTTTAATAACATTAAAAAATATTGCGACGCTGATGTATAGGCTAGCTTTACCACAGCTCTGAAAACAAAGTATTCTGGATATATTATATAGTAAGCAAATATGCATAAAAAATCTTTAACCAATGGCTAACCAATGTTATAGATAACGCGTAGTCCTAATTATATAAATATTAAGAAAAGCTCTAGTATCCCAACAAACATAAGTTCTGTAGTATTTCGATCAGCACTTCAGAACTATGTTGTTGTTAGCGTTGGCTTAAAAATGTTTATGTGTTTGTTTTTACCATTTTCATGAAATTTCAAACTCTTCGTACGATTGTATTCAAGATTCGTTTAAATCACACATTTTAATTCTGATTCAAATTCTTTGATAAACAAGTTTTCAAAATTCTTATAATAAACAAGTTATAGCTATATTTTGAGACCTGTCTACGTTTAAATTAAAGTTGCTTGAATATTAATAAATAATTTGCATACTAGTCAAAACTCAAAACTATAGCATATTAGTCAAAATTAGATAAAAATTGTATATTTTGCTACAATAGATGAAAACACCGTTTGTTTTCTTGGGTGAATATTTGTTCACGTTGGGTGTGGCAGGTTTTCCAACTAAAAACGTTTTCATCTTTCGTAGGATTTTGATTTTTTCTACGCTTATAAACATAAACGATGTTTGTTAGAAATTTTGAAATTAGAAAACGACAACATAACATTCAAAATTTATATTCTATGTTATCATGGTCACTTTGATTTAAAGACTGCAAGTTGCTATTTCGCGAAGCTGATTTATCACTCGGAAAAAAGCTAAAAACAGGCACTTTCACACGGGGATAAAAATGCATGAAACTGGAATTTTCATATACTATCGCAGAAAGAAGTATTTTTGATTAACCTAATATAACCGAAACTATAAAATTCAAAACTTCAATTATGTGTAGATGTTTAATTGAAGTTTTAGTTTAAGACATTCAACATCTAGCAGTTAAATTTAAAGAATAATTTCGTGAGCAAAATGTTTGTAATTTATTTATCAATTTTGTTTATAACATTTGCGTTGTATACGGAACGCAAACGGGCTAAAATTTGGAGTGCATCGAAAAATTTAGTTACTCCACCTATTATACCGATTATTGGGAATGGATTGATATTTTTTTGGAAATCACCACCACAAATATTGGAAACGATTCTTGGATTAAGCACAAAATATGGAAAAAGTACAGGCGTATGGTTAGGAACACATTTACTATTATTTTTTACAAATCCAGAAGATGTTCAGATGATTCTATAGAGTCAAACGATGATAACTAAGCCGGTGGAATATGATATGACAAGACCATGGCTAGGTGATGGTTTAATTCTGAGCACTGGAACGAAATGGCATTCTCGAAGAAAAACCATAACTCCTACATTTCATTTTAAAATTTTAAATGGATTTGTTAATGTTTTTGACGAACAAGGGACTACGTTTATAAAAATATTATCAAAGTTTAAGCCAACTGACAAAATTGATATCTATCAACTGATTTCACTGTACACATTGGATGTTATATGTGGTAAGTAAAAACTTGTCCAATTTTTGCCATCTTAATTTAGTTTACCAATCTGCTTAGTTGCTTGTATACTTTGGTACTTTGTGTTTTATTTTGAACGTTTTTCAAAAGAAGTTATTCTTCAAGCTTATATTACTTTTCATGTTATAATTTTTAATACTTCCATTCTCACTTTGCGTAGATCATTCACGCGACGTCAGAACAATTATAAAGTAATCCTGGTTAGATCTTAAATCATCTACAAATTTTGTAGAATTTAGCAGACTTCTTTGGATGTTAAACACAAGTCAGATTGTCTGAAGGTTTACACAAAGGAATTGTAAATTTTCTTAGGGTTTTCATTTTTTTTTATTATAAGAAAACACCAAGAAGAGATTGGTTTAAGGCAGGTTGTTAATTGTTTTGCTATTAATATAGAACAAATGTGAGCTTCTGTGTGATGAGTCTGTATCATTTTGTGAGTATTGAAGTAATATGTAGTGATAACTATTGGTCTCTACTAACCCACCATATATATTTTATATTTTAATTAACAATTGACGACCCTTATCTTATTGGTAAAGAATATGGGGTCGAAAACACATTTCATTAAACAGGTTTAGCATAACGCAAATTTTTGAATAAATTTTTCATTTGCAGAAACTGCCATGGGCACTACTGCAAACGCTCAGCTTAATTCTTTTTCAAATTATGTAAAAGCTGTCCAAAAGTAAATACAACAAAAGCCAACAAAGAACTCAGAATTAAAATTCAATATTTTGTTACTTTTTCAGAATATCGGAGGTCATTCATTTTCGTACATTTAATTTTTTAGCCCGCTTCGATATTTTCTTTAGATTATCATTTAGTTGGTACTCACAAAAACGAGCAATAAAAGTTTTACATCAATTCACTGACAGTGTTATTGTCAAACGAAGAGCGGAGTTATTAAAAGAGCAAAATCTTTCACATAATCAAACTTCGACGGATGATTTTGGTGAGCGAAAGAAAACGGCACTTTTAGATGTTTTGTTACAAGCAACAATTGATGGACAGCCAATGACCGATTTAGAAATCAGAGAAGAAGTTGATACTTTCATGTTTGCAGGACATGGTTCGACATCATCAGTTATAACATTTGCGTTTTATGAAATCGCAAAAAATTCAATTGTTCAAGAAAAACTTGTTCAGGAAATCAGAAATGTTTTAGGAGATGACAAGACGGTGTCTGTTACAATCAATGATCTGAGTAATCTTAATTACCTAGATTTAGTCATCAAGGAAACATTAAGAATGTACCCATCTATTCCAATGTATGGAAGGCGTGTGATAAAAGATACTCAAATAAGTGAGTTGAAATCAAACTGAAATTAAAGTTAAACTCACAAATATTTTCTATTTCAGATGATAAAATTTTACCAGCGGGTTCATCTGCTGCAATTGGAGTTTATGCTATGAATCATGATCCAACGATTTTTAAAAATCCTGGAGAATTCATTCCCGAACGGTTTGATACAGAAATGTCAAAGGAAATTATAAATCCTTATACTTATGTTCCATTCAGTGCAGGACCACGCAATTGTATTGGTCAAAAGTTTGCTATCTACGAAATGAAATCGATTATTTCAAAAACGATTAGAAATTTTAAACTTTCACTCGCGACAACAGAAAAACCTATTTTAGTTGCAGAGATTGTGCTGCGACCATGGAATAAAATATTATTCAGCATTAAACCAAGAGATAGTTAATAATCAAAGACGTTTAAAGTGATTATAAGAACTTAAATAAATAATCTTCTATTGTATTTGACAGTTGAAGTTTTACAGCAGCTTAAACCTAGAGGAGTAAATTTTTTCTTAATATTCAAGTAAAAAAACAAATGGTAAATGGCAAGTAGATTTCTGATGACTTTTTTTGACATAACATAAGCAGCTCGGCCCATCAACAACTCAGTCGATTTCTCTTTGACAAATTTAATTTCGAACTGAATCAACATCCGGCCGTTTTAGGAAAAAATAACTCTGAAGTCCGTCAGAAGACAGATTTTAGAGTGATTTTTTTGGTCTTGCATCTTAATAGAAAATGTTGCGCGTTATACAATGCGCGTTGTATAATGAAATTCAATCAACTCAACCGTTGGGCCTTTTCGCTGCAACAGATCTCACTCAGGCCAATAGAATTCATCTGCATATTTAATTCATATTGCATAGAATTAATTTTATTTTCAATGTTGTTTTGAATTGCAATTAAACGTTTTCTTCGCTTCCTCCCAATTTTTTGAAAATGAAGTCACACGTAAATACTTTGGAGCCAACGATATTTTTTCACATCTTTTTTCAAAATCGAGCAAATAATAGTACATTATGATGCAAGGACGTAAAACTAAAGATTTTGGACGTATGTGGAGTTTGCAAATCGAGGCACTAGCCGAGATTTGCGCCCACATTAAGTCCAAAATAGCTTACGTCCGTGCGTCATATACTATTTTTATTCGCCGCTAGCAAAATATTTAAAAAAATTGTTTATTCTAAATCAAAGTGTTAATTTTGCATGAATTTTGAAATGAAAATATGTTGAACAAGTAACCTTTGACAAAATATTTGTTATTTTTTCAAAATAATTAATAACAACAAATAATAACAATAATTTTAATTGGATAATGAAATTTTGAATTTAAAGGTTGCTTTGATAAAAATTTCTGTTTTTTATAGAATTTAAACATATACAAATGTTTATACTTTTTTGGGCGTAACTATGACAACAAAATATATGGTTAAAAAATGACTTTTTACGGCCGCAAATCACAGTAATAAAGTACCACTTCGAATAAAAAAGAAGTACCAAGGCGAATAAAAAAAATTATAATTTCACGTTTTCTTTTTTTCAAAACCAAATAAATAGAGTTATAATCCGAAAAATAAACCAATCACTTGAACCATTATCCGAAACGCAAACTCTCGATAAAATCTTTACTAGGAGTTCTTAGTCAAGCTCACAAAAAAATAAAATCAATACAAAAACCAATCGTGATAAGTTTTTGACCATTTAGGTCAACAATTTGTAAAATACTGCTTCTAGTTGCCTAGAACTCAGCTTTTAACCAAATTATTTTACCTAAACATTAGCTCTGACGACGGTTACCTAAGGCCGGCTAGAACCCAGAGGATGGGACTGAGCAAACTGTCAGAGCGTGTCTATAACTTCAATTTGTAGTTAAAGGTCTGGTAGACCGTGCAGGTCTACCAGTTGGTCTTGCACGCAAATTTAAATTCACCCTGCGTTAGCTCTAGTGGGCGTGAATCCTCTCGACCAACCTCTACTAACAAGAAATTTTAAATAAACTAAAACAAACCTCGCGTGCCTTAAATACCACCTAGGATCTCCAGAAGATGGATCTTCCATGCCACAACCCTCCCTATATTATATTAAAATCAGCACTTCATTTTCGTTCTTTGATTTACTTAAAACAACACGTTCCAAAATATAATGGCGAAAAAAGCTTTACATGTATAATCTACGACCTTTAGTTAATTGTTCTTGAATGGTTTTGATGAGCCTAATGACCTTTTCGTTATTCCCTATGGCTTGCATCTTCATTACTCTTTTCTCTTCATTTCTCTACATCCACTGTAAAGGAGAATTGATTCCATTGGAAGACCAATGGAATTGGTATGGCAGGACGCGCAGCTAGTTCGATTTTGAACCCTAGCTAGCTTTAGCCTGCGGGAACAAGAGATTATACCTACCGCCCAGTCTAAATTGCCTTAATTGTACGCGTGTATCGTATATCTACTAGATTGGAGATCAAAAGAAAAAAGTGGAAAAAGAAGACTCTGGCGGCCCTATATTGCGAAGAAGCCACGACTGTCACGAACCCCATAATTTATTTAATTCGGAAAGCAAAAACAAAATCATTTCCTTTAGGCAGACTCCTCCCGGTTAAAGAATTCATTCAAAACCAGAATAAACCTTAAAATAAAGATAAGTAAACATGAACTCACCCCAGGCTAGCAATCGATCCCGTTCCTCCTTCCTTGTCGGATTAGCCTTTCATCTCTCCCAGGTCAATCATACAAACGAATTTATAAAAAACTGCTGAATCAGACGGTTGCGGATGAAAATTGAACGAATTGTACGTAAAACTCACAACAAACGGCTGAATAAAGCGGTTGTGGATGCAGGATGAGTAATTGTATCAATATAAAACTATTGAATTAGGTGATTGTGGATGAATGATGAGTAATTATATCAATATAAAACTATTGAATCATGCGATGGGGGATGAATGTTGAACCAATTGTAGCAATATAAACTCGTTGAATTATGTGATTGTGGATAAATGTTGAGTAGATTGTAGCAATATAGAATTGTTAAAATAGGTGATTGTGGATGAATGATGAGTAATTGTATTCCCAGTTATAATTTCCCAGTTTTTCGTTTTATTTATTTTAATATCACAACTCCATTTAAAGGAAAAAAATTGTTTAAAGTTTTTTTGGTCTTAGCGACAGGATTAACATCCAATTCTATTTATTAAGTCTATCATGCACTTAGTGTAGTTCAGTTGTGATCATTTATCACGGTAATTATAATAATAATAAATCAAATTAAGACTACCTTTATTTTAATGTCTGACAGTTCCAGTTCTCGATTATTTCTTCTAAACAGTTAAATTTCAATAACACTATCACATTAATTTATGAATAAATTATTATTTTAATTAAATTAACATATAACATAAACACGACAAAATGGCCAACAACCATTTATTGGTTAATTGCAACTAAACATATAATGAACACATTAAATTTTTTTTCTATTGAATTTTATCACAATAATCAACGTTAAGCCAGCATTAAATCTGAATAACAAAAATAAGAACAAAAATTCATTTTTTTTGTGCACTATTAATCGATTAATTGGATGATCGTTCGTCTGCCAAAAGTCAAACAAATCAAATAAGAGAGAGTTCATGGGTGGAGTCGTGTATTTATAATTGATGAAAACATATAACTCGATTTCGCCGATCGAAAAACGTTCGGAATATATGTTTTCATCAACCATAGACACCCACCCAGAAAAGGAGCAGTTTTAGATAGATTTCATATAAAAATCTACCTATTGCAACGTGCTTGATCTCGGAATTTCGGAAAAATTTTGGTGCCAAACGACTATATATGATAAGCGGAGACCGAAAATAAAAAAGAAAAAAAAAATTATATATGTATATATAAATATATATATATAATATATATATATATATATATATATATATATATATATATATATATATATATATATATATATATATATATATATATATATATATATATATATATATATATATATATATATATATATATATATATATATATATATATATAAATATATATATATATATATATATATATATATATATATATATATATATATATATATATATATATATATATATATATATATATATATATATATATATATATATTCTCTTATCGTGCTACTGTTGCATGAAATCTGCTATCGTGTTTTTGTGACAGAGATACCCAGTTTCCTTTGTACTGTTAAGTGTTGAAATTTAGGCCTGGCCGAATTTTAGTAGCTTTGCCTGCAATGTCAAAGGGTAAGTCTTTGTCTCAACAGAATGGCCGCAGAGTGAACCAACAGCTTAGCATTGACTTCACCAACATAAGAGGACTCAATTCGAATCTAAACGAGGTTCATCACTACATTGAAAAAAATAAACCTGACATATTGTTTCTTACCGAAACAATTGTTAGTGGCAAAGCATCGAAGTTGGATCTCGATAAATACCGGATACCTAGTTACGAATTGGAACATTCCTTTTATAACAAGCATGGTGTCTGCGTATTTGTTCGAGATTCACTTTCATGTATGAGAATTAAGGCCTACGAGTTGAACTCTAAGCACCATAATTCTATAGCACTGAAGATCTCAGGTGTTGATGAAACTATGTTTGTAATAGGATTATACAGATCCCCAAATTCTCCCCCAGGATGTCCCTTTTTCGATAAAATATCGGCTAATCTAGACAAGATTACCACGGACTACCCCAAAGCAAGACTGGCCATTCTTGGAGACTTTAATATTCATAATAAAGAATGGCTTAAGTATTCATCGCGCACTGACGACGTAGGAAGGCAAGCCGAACTGATACTCGCAGATTATCACGGTTTGACGCAAATGATAGAGTGTCCCACTAGAATCGCTGACAATTCACATCATAACAATAATTTGCTGGATCTGTTTTTGACAAACGAACCAGATACTACGAAGACAAAAGTAGAACAACCCCTCGGAACATCGGACCATTTACTAATATCAGCAATAGTGCAATTTACATCACCGGCACAAATTAAAGCAAATCCTCGACGGGTTTGGAACTATAAACGCGCTGACTGGGAGGGACTGAGAAACTTTTATGATGAAACACCTTGGAAAACTATTTGTTGTGTTGATCAAGATCCTAGCACATCGGCAATAAGAATTTCTGAAATCATAAAAGAAGGAATGCGGCGGTTTATTCCAAATCGATTAATCACTCCTAAAACTGAGCCTTGGTTCACACGGGATGTTGATGAGGCAGTGAGGAATAAACGCAAAGCATTCAAGACGTATAGTGCTAATAAAACACCTGAAACCCATAGCGCCTATAAGAAAGCCAGAAATATTAGTAAATTCAAAATAGACTTGGACAAAGACGCGTTTATCCAGAAGAAAGCAAAGAAATTCGCCGAGCACCCATCTGGCTCACGTAGTTTCTTTCAGGCAGTTAAATCAGTCCAGAGCAATTTTACTCGATCCTCTATTCCAACCTTAGTTCTGAATGACATTCCCGTGAGCGACTCGAAAGAGAAAGCGGATCTTTTGGGTCGTATTTTCGCAGAGAACTCAAACATAGTTGAACCCTCCCATTCTCCTACACTCATTCCCCCAGTTGTAACGAAAATGAAACCAATTATTTTTCGTTGTAACATTGTACGGAAAATGCTTCTTTCTCTCAATATCAACAAATCTGCTGGCCCCGACGGTATTCCACCCCTCATTCTTAAAAACTTTGCTAGACAACTAGCTCCAATTTTAACAAAAATTTTCTATTTATCTTATAAAACCGGAATATTTCCCGATTCTTGGAAGCTGGCCAGCGTTCAACCCATATCAAAGAAAGGCAGTAAGATAGACCCTAACAATTATAGACCAATTGCAATTCTGTCGGTTTTAGCTAAAATATTTGAAAAATATGTTAACTACAATTTGATAGATTATTTAGAAATGTCGCGAATTATTGATGATAAGCAGTATGGTTTTCGTAGAAGTCATGCAACAGGTGATCTGTTAGCCTACGTATCCCATCTCTGGAACAAATCGCTGGAAAACCACGGTGAAACATTCAGTATTTCACTTGACATTTCTAAAGCATTTGATAAAGTGTGGCATAAAAATCTTATAGCTAAATTAAAATCTTATGGCATAGACCATCTTACTGTCTCATGGATTCATAGTTTTCTTACCGGTCGCCAATTTCATGTTAATTTAGATGGTATCACATCCAATATTTTCACAACCAATGCTGGGGTTCCCCAAGGTTCGGCACTCTCACCAACCTTGTTTCTTCTATACATTAATGACTTACTTATTTCCACAGTGCACCCAATCCATAGTTTTGCTGATGACAGCACATTACATGCATCACATGCATCTCCTAAATTTCGACCTCATACTGCAGTTACCACTGATAGAGAGCTGCTAATTGATTCCATCAACAAAGATCTGGAGCGTATAATGGAATGGGGTGATCGTAATCTTGTTTCATTTAATCCAACCAAAACCAAATTATGCCGTCTTTCACGAATAGAGCGACTGTAACGTCCGTGATATTCGCCTAAACAATAATAAAACCAATTCATCTTCTTTTTCCAATTCAACAAAAATTTATTTCCATAATTTCAGTTCATTTTTACATTAATAATAATTTCAAATTTTCCAACGGTCAGTTCAATTTCGAATTACAATTATAAAAAATAAACGAACGCACCAATTTTATTTTCATTTTTAACGAATAGTTGTTACTCAGTTTTGCTCAATCTTCGTTTTCCGGATTGATTAGAGGATGTCAAAAAAATCACATTTTTTTGACAATTTAATTCCATGTTTGCTTATCAAATAATTCATTCGATTTTTAAATTAAAAACTGAAAACATCATCTTTATGTTTTCTCTCAAAAATAATAAAAGTTCAATTTTTACATGTACATATCTATATATGTAATTTAATAAAACAGTTAATTGTGTTGAAAAAAATAAAAGAAAAATTCCAATGTCGTTTTGTTTAATTGTTGAAATTAATTTCTAATTTTAATAACTGTTCTGAGAAAGCATTATTTATTGGCTTTAATTACAATGGAAGATTCCACTCCGCTAAGTAGTTTACAGTGATTTATGTTCTGTTTGTTCATCAAAAAGCTGATATTTTGCTGACAATTTCAATTATATTTTTTATTTTTAATTCATAGAAAGATAATTGTTGTCTTTAATCGTTGAATGAAGATTATATTCTTAAAGGACAGGTGTCAATATATCCAACAATAACTGTGCCACCATTAGAACATCTAAATGATGAGAGGTTTAATAACGAGGAAGTGATTGAAATCAAATATCAACTACTATGCTGGGTTCTATCAAAAAATTTAAATTGTGAAAGAGTGGAAGAGTACAGAAAGGAAATATTTACTTGCTGCATTGACATTGGTTTGTTTAGTGGTGAGCAAAGTATTATATGGACGAGAGGCTGACGTTCTGTTACATGTGACTGATGTTGTTAACAGAAATGATGATATCATAAAGAAAATTGCATATCCGCTGTTTTTTTAAACGAACAGCTTTTACATTTTATGGACAGCTACAGAATTGTGTATTCAAATATTCTACGAACAACGGCAACAGTTGGAATCAAATTGCAACACTAATAGTTATATACAACATATAGTTATACAGATTTGGCTCCGTATCAGGGCCAACAATTATGATTACAGATTTGGCGCGAAACTTAAGACCTTGGGTTGATTGTGTAGTTGATTGTGTAATATTTTTTTATAGGTACAGATTTTTTTTCTGTATATTTAAACCGGATTTGTGGTTTGGGTGTTGGCAAACCGGTTTTTTTTTGGTAAATTCCTTTTTTGTTTGGAATATCAGATATTCCTGTTTGAACATAAAAATAAAATTATTTTCTATAAAACCAGTTATTGATTTGGGTTGTTGCGGGAAATTGTGTGCATATTTGAAAACTTTTATTTTTTTTTGTATTTGGAAAAAAGAAAACCGATTTGGGTCCACATTTTTTTTATGAATTTTTTTTTTTGGTGGTACTATTGTAGTTTTAATTGTAAATAGTTGTATATAGTAGGTTAATTGTTGGTTATAGGATACATATTTGTACATATTTTTGTATATAGGAAGCGGTTGTAGTGGATTGAGTAGAATGTTATGTTACAAGATCGGAAAATTTTATTTCTTGGCGAGATGAAATTTAGAAACCAAACCGATGAAACGATTTGGCCATTTGAACTTTTTGTGTGTAGCGGTGGCAAATATTTATACATTAATAAATTAGATCTCGAATCTGATGCTCGTTTTAACGATGCATTTTGGCCTGCGTGAAATACATACATGATTTTAATTTCTTTACCACTAATGGCTATAATCGGTGGAAATCTTGTTTTGGTTGTGGTAGATTCGAACTATTTTTAATTTCGATGAAAATATTGTACATTCCACTACAGTTGAGTGTTTGTAGATGTAAATTAAAAAAAGTTAGAATTAATTGAATGTTTTTTTTGGTTGTTAATTTTTTGTTGTTGTTGTATAATGATTACAAGTGTGTAATTAATAAATTTTCCCAGCGGTACCTCTAATAAAGGATCCATGGGGCTTATCCCCTTAACATAATTTTGTTCTTAGATCGCCTCTGTCCATTATGGACATGCGATCGAAGTTCATTGGTTTCTTCTCTTCATTTCAGAAGGAGTTTTCTGGTGATAAGAGGATGACTACTGCTGGTCTGTACTTAGGTGCAAACCAGTAGTACCATTCCCTGCACAGAAGCTTCTTTAACGAAATGAAGAGGAGAACCAATCTATTTTTTTATCAGGATCGAGGCTTCACCTCACACAACTTCAAAATTTTTCCACTTTTACACTTAGCTTGCAATAGACAATTTTCATGGAGTTTAGGGTTTGAAGTCTGGTGTTCGGGAGCTTTCTTCAACTTTGGCATTAGTTTAATGGTAATTTATTTTTAGGTAGAACAACCGCAGCTGGGTCAGTAGAAATGGGCCTAGGGTCTAATCGTGACAGTTGCGATTGTTTTTGTTAGGTTGGGGAGATACTGTTCTGTAGAATCTGGTCGTTAGGGGCTTTTCTAGTCGGTTCTCACATGCATTGTTGAAGTGGGCTCGCGAACGCGATAATTCAAATACTAAATAAAACGGTCATTGTAACCATACTTACTTTTATGTTGTCTCCAGACGAATCTTGATTTTGGGAATCTCTTATCTAATTATTAAATAAAAAAATAAATTAAATCAAAACAATAAATTTTTGAGAATAAATAAATAAAAATTTTTTATTAAATAAATTAAATTTTTAGGAATAAATAATTTTAAGTAAATACAAATTTTTCGTAAATAAGCAAATACATCCAGATTTAAATAAATATTTTTTATTTTTTTAAAAAAATAAATAAATATTTTGAAGGTAAGACGGTGCATCCAATAAATAAGCATTTTCGTTTCAAATATTTTTATTTTTAAATTTAAATAAATAAATATTTTCCCCTAGGGGTGCTATCGTCAATAAATAATTTTAGGTACTTATTATTCCGAAATTTCAGTATATCTGAAATTAAATAAATAAATTATATTTTACATATACAATATTTTAGGAATTTTTGTGAAAGGTGAAGTAACATTGAGTGCAACCATAAGTTCGTTCGTTCTTTTAGTAAATTTGGTTTTTACAATATTTTTTGTGGTTTTTTTTTGAATTGGGCGTTCGTTGTTTTTTTTTCCGTTTCTGCGTTTTTCATTTTTTTTCCATCGTACTAACTACATTTTTTTTGGGGAATTGGTTTTTACATTGTTGTCGTTTGCGAGTAAATAATTTTTCGGGTTTTACCATCAAAATGTCAAACCAAATAGACGTTGACCATCCGTTCTATGGTCTGGAACCCAGCGAACTGCTGGTCGAATGTTTGGTTCGGGGTGTGAACTTCGGGGGGGCCGATTGGGCAGAGGAACTGCGAAACCATGTAGATCATGGGTCAGTTCCAATAACAGTGTCTCATGCGAGAGATTTGATAGAGGAATCTCAAATGGTGGTGCAGGCAGCACAACTTATTTTAAATCAAGTACGACGACTTCAGTCACCGATTGATCAGACCCTCTTGGATGGTTTGGCGAATCGAGTGTTACATTATACGGGTAGGATGAATAGGTTGGGTCCTCGCAATGACTTGCAAGAAGCCCGCACCTACGCTATCTCACAATTGTCACGCGCTTGGAGTATAATAGGATCATTATCAACACGTCCAATTATGCAGAGTAAACCAGGAGTGTCATCTGTTCCTTCTGCTTCACCTGCCTTTCAACCAGATGAGAGATCCACACCGATCCCAGTACGGCCAATATCGGAAACAATACATAGTCTGAATCGTCCAAACCAGCAACAACAGAGACGGTCAGATCAAGCACCACCGGCTTATTTCCAGCAATCGGGTTTGAGAGCCGAGGACTTTGCAATACCACAATTGGGTCCATCACTCCCATCTGAACACACACACAATAATCCAGCATTGGTACAACCACAATTAAATTATCCATCAGTACCACGGGTACAACCACTACCAATATATCCACCAGCTCCACTAACAGCACCACCACCATACAACCAACCTCCTCAGGTATGGCGTGACGCGGCTCCAGCGTTAGCACCAGTGGAGTACCGAGGGGTTCGTGGGAACAATTTGAGTCGTTATGACTCAAATTGGGTTCCAACCTTCACAGGGGATGGTCACTCTCCTGATGTTCATGAGTTTATTCATAGAGTGGAGGCGGCTGCCAGAAGAGACCGTGTGTCATGGGACGACCTTAGGTCTATCATACCACGGTATCTGAAAGCAGCGGCCGACAGATACTATTTGAATTTAACTCATGAATATGAGGTGGTGACTTACCCAGTGCTAAGGGAGGGACTCCTACAAACCTTCGGTACGCTCACTGATGATAAGGCGATCTTGCGCGTTCTTCTGAACCGCAAACAAAAGTCAAAGGAGAGCGTGTATGAGTACCTAGTGGAGATTGGTTCGTTGAACCGTCGCTTAGCACGTCCATTTGCTGATCGTGAAATGCTAGAGATTGCTCGGGAGGGACTGAGTGTGGAGCTCAAAAATGCTACACTAGCAGCAACAATACATTCAATGGATGAACTTCGGACTTTATGTCAGAAGTTTGAACGTTTGTGGTCCACACCAGTCCCGACCAGAACATCAAATTTAAGAATT
Organism: Diogma glabrata; assembly: GCA_963693315.1. NCBI lineage: Eukaryota > Metazoa > Arthropoda > Insecta > Diptera > Cylindrotomidae > Diogma > Diogma glabrata. The sequence continues at coordinate 361,416,446 of OY856186.1, read as the reverse complement.
AGCGAGTTACAGCAGGTGGATGATTATGAGGTGGATGTGGAACTAGATCGAGATGGATATATTGAAACGATGGATTCAACACAGTTCGAACAACAGCACGAAGAAAGCGACGAGAGATGTAGGAACGCAGGACGATCTGCCACCACTCAGGAAAACCAAATAAAATCATCGAATACATTTAATTTCCCATCATTACATCGCACATATTTTAGACGTCTTGAACGTAACATTAGATATTGGAGGATGAGGAAGTTATTTCGTAAAGCTTGTATTTCATCTATCCTTTCAGAAACAAAGGATCCTCGGCCGCGACTAACAATAAAAATTTTGGACAAACATATTTCAGGACTATTGGATAGTGGAGCGTCAATCACAATACTTGGAAGGAATTCCTTGGAATTATTGGAATCAGCAGGTACAACTTACCGTAAGTACACTTCGTGTATTCGTACGGCAGATGGTACTGCAACAAAAATTTTGGGTTACATCGAAATTCCAATAACTGTGAATGGCTCCACTAAACCAATGCGGTTCCATATAGTTCCTGGATTACGAGAAGAGCTCTACCTGGGCATAGATTTCTGGGAGAAATTTGGTATTGTTCCTTCATTTGTTAGTGAACTGACTCGCACAGAGCTACAAACTTTTAATACACATAACCTCACCACTGATCAGCAACATGAATTGGATATGATCAAGGATTCTTTCCCGTCATTTGAAGTGTCTGGACTCGGAAAGACTTCTTTGGTTGAACATGTCATCGATGTTGGTGATAGTGCACCTGTTAAACAGAGGCACTATCCCACATCGCCGGCTGTTCAACTAAAGGTTTATGCCGAACTCGACCGAATGCTTCAAATGGGCGTGATCGAAGAGAGTAACAGTTCTTGGTGCTCGCCAGTGGTTTTGGTACAAAAAGAATCTGGTAAAAACAGATTATGTATTGATAGCCGTCGTGTCAATTCACTAACTAAAAAGGACGCTTACCCACTTCCCTTGATTGATGGCTTATTAGGTCGTCTGAATAGCACAAAGTACATTTCAAGTATTGATCTCAAAGATGCTTTCTGGCAGATTCCTCTGGCAGAAGCATCTAGAGACAAGACAGCTTTCACAGTGCCTGGTCATCCATTGTATCAATTCCGGGTTATGCCCTTTGGATTGTGCAATGCTCCCCAGACAATGTGTCGGCTAATGCACAAAGTGATACCACATCAATATCACGAAAATGTCTTTGTTTATTTAGATGATCTATTGGTAGTCTCTTCCACGTTCCAGGAACATATGGAATTGCTGTCCAAAGTCTCTTCATTGTTAAGAGCGGCTGGGTTAACAATAAACCTCAAGAAAAGTAAATTTGTTCTGAGAGAGGTGAAATACTTGGGATTTTTGGTTGGTGAAGATGGTCTTCGAACAGATCCGGATAAAGTAAGAGCTGTAGTAGAGTATCCAGCTCCATCTACAGTAAAACAGATACGACGTCTTTTAGGAATGGCTGGTTGGTACCAACGTTTCATACCAAATTATGCAAGCGTGGTATCACCAATTACAGATTTATTAAAGAAGAGTTCGGGGAAATTGAAATGGACATTAGAAGCTCAAGCTGCTTTCGAAAATTTAAAACGATTGCTGACTACAGCACCAGTATTAATTAACCCTGATTATAATAAAGAGTTCTTTATTAGATGCGATGCAAGTCTGACAGGGATAGGTAGTGTGTTGTATCAGGTTGATACTGACGGACAAGAGTGTCCGATAGCCTTCATGTCGAAGAAACTTAACAAAGCTCAGAGAAATTACTCAGTTTCTGAGCTTGAATGTCTTGCGGCAATTCTGAGTGTGAAGAAATTCAGGGGCTATGTTGAAGGTCACCAATTTACAATTGTGACTGATCACTCAAGTCTGAAGTGGCTTATGTCACAGAAGGACTTGAGTGGTCGTCTGGCTAGGTGGAGCCTAAAACTCCAACATATGGATTTTACCATTGTCCACCAAAAAGGTACCCAAAATATAGTCCCTGATGCTCTATCTCGTCTTTATGACGATACACACGAAGAATTGACGGAAGCATTAGTACATCACATTAATGAAATTAAAATCGACAATGAAGGTTATCGGCACAAGGAATATACGGATATGATAGCTAAAGTTCAATCATCACCAAAGGACTTTCCTTCAGTTAAAGTCGTGGATGATAAGCTATACATACGTATTGAACCAAGACCTGATGCAATACCCAACGATGTTCCTGTGTGGAAGCTCTGGGTACCAAAACCGATGACTTCCAACATGATTCAGAAACATCATGATGATAGTACTGCTGCTCATGGAGGTGTTAAAAAGACTTTAGAATTACTTCGACGTCTTTATTATTGGCCGGGCATGGCGTCACAGGTACACAACTATGTTGTGTCCTGCGACACATGTAAACAAACAAAAGCCACGAATCAGATATTGCGTCCTCCGATGCAATATCAATTCGAAACAGCACGTCCATGGCAGAGAGTCTATATAGATTTTTTGGGACCGTATCCTCGTTCTACACTTGGGAATACGGTGTTATTGATAGTTCTGGATCATGCTACGAAGTTTGTACTACTGAAACCACTTAGAAACGCAACTTCACCGAAGGTGAATGCTTTTCTAAGGAATGAAGTGTTTCTTACATATGGGGTACCAGAGTTTCTGCACAGTGACAATGGCAAACAGTTCACCAGTAGGAACTTTCAAAGTCTTTTGTCAGATTTCGGCATTAAACACATTAGGACCGGTGTTTATAGTCCTCAAAGCAACGCGTCAGAGCGGGTCAATAGGTCAGTTCTAGCAGCAATTCGAGCGTTCATAAAGGGTCAACATACCAAGTGGGATTCACAAATTGGTGAAATCGCATATGCACTGCGGGCTGCAGTACATTCAGCTACCAAGTACTCACCGTACTATTTATTATTTGGTCAACATCCAATATCGGATGGAAATACTTACCAATTGTTGAGATCACTACACCAGCTAGGTGAGGATGCTGGTGAGGAATTAGAACGCTCTGATCATTTGACCTTGCTCAGGAACCGGGTTCAAGAAAATTTAAAAGCAGTTTTCAAGAAATCGCAACATCAGTACAACCTGCGTTCTAAACTACGGACTTTTCAACCACAACAACGTGTGTTTGTACGGCAACATCATTTGAGTGACGCTACAAAAAAATTCTCGGCAAAATTGGCTCCAAAGTTCTTACCTGCGATGATTAAGACTAAGATTGGAAATGTACTCTATGAGTGCACAGATATGAGCGGTAAGAATCTTGGAGTCCATCACGCGAAAGACATCAGGGAATGATGTCTTTTCGTTAGGTAGGGTCGTTCCTCTGGCTGGTTGTCGTCTCTGGGGTTCACACCTTCAGTGTCATATTTTACTGGTTGTATCGAGGGTTCAATGGTGCTGACGTTAGATGGATGGATGATCGATTTCGGTACTCACTGATAGTTCCTAGGAACTTCATGAGTATTGAAATTGATCATCGACCCTGGCGTTGGTCACCATTGATAACTCGATCCCAGATACAGATTAGTTGTGGGAAGTAGTTCGATGGTTTCTGACGTAGAGGGGGTGACGACGTTTTTGTGATTTCAAGGGTAAATATCTTGATTTTTACCTTGAATTCATGGTGTAACGTTCGTGATATTCGCCTAAACAATAATAAAACCAATTCATCTTCTTTTTCCAATTCAACAAAAATTTATTTCCATAATTTCAGTTCATTTTTACATTAATAATAATTTCAAATTTTCCAACGGTCAGTTCAATTTCGAATTACAATTATAAAAATAAACGAACGCACCAATTTTATTTTCATTTTTAACGAATAGTTGTTACTCAGTTTTGCTCAATCTTCGTTTTCCGGATTGATTAGAGGATGTCAAAAAAATCACATTTTTTTGACAATTTAATTCCATGTTTGCTTATCAAATAATTCATTCGATTTTTAAATTAAAAACTGAAAACATCATCTTTATGTTTTCTCTCAAAAATAATAAAAGTTCAATTTTTACATGTACATATCTATATATGTAATTTAATAAAACAGTTAATTGTGTTGAAAAAAATAAAAGAAAAATTCCAATGTCGTTTTGTTTAATTGTTGAAATTAATTTCTAATTTTAATAACTGTTCTGAGAAAGCATTATTTATTGGCTTTAATTACAATGGAAGATTCCACTCCGCTAAGTAGTTTACAGTGATTTATGTTCTGTTTGTTCATCAAAAAGCTGATATTTTGCTGACAATTTCAATTATATTTTTTATTTTTAATTCATAGAAAGATAATTGTTGTCTTTAATCGTTGAATGAAGATTATATTCTTAAAGGACAGGTGTCAATATATCCAACAATAACTGTGCCACCATTAGAACATCTAAATGATGAGAGGTTTAATAACGAGGAAGTGATTGAAATCAAATATCAACTACTATGCTGGGTTCTATCAAAAAATTTAAATTGTGAAAGAGTGGAAGAGTACAGAAAGGAAATATTTACTTGCTGCATTGACATTGGTTTGTTTAGTGGTGAGCAAAGTATTATATGGACGAGAGGCTGACGTTCTGTTACATGTGACTGATGTTGTTAACAGAAATGATGATATCATAAAGAAAATTGCATATCCGCTGTTTTTTTAAACGAACAGCTTTTACATTTTATGGACAGCTACAGAATTGTGTATTCAAATATTCTACGAACAACGGCAACAGTTGGAATCAAATTGCAACACTAATAAGGTTAGGTTTTTTTTTTTTACTTTTTGTACTTTAAATTAATTTCGTATTATTGATATTACCATGTTTAAATGATAGATTAATGTGAATGTAATTTTGTTAAGAGGTTCCCATACACTGGATTCGTCTGGGACATTTTGCTCCCGGTTTATTTTTAGGAAAAAGTTCAACTAGTTATACGACATAAAAATTTTCCTATTAAAATAAACCATGAGGAATTGCATGAGGTTGAATCAGTTAGACTTCTTGGAGTGGATATTCAAAATAACCTGAAATGGAATAAACATGTGTTCAACCTCGCTAAATCTGCAATGCAAAAATTAGGATTCTTGAGTCGATGTAAAAAGTATTTCAATCCCGAGCAAATTTTGCTAATCTTCAAGTCCTTTATTCGTCCATGTATGGAGTACTGCTGTCATGTTTGGGGAGGTGCTTGTCAGTCAACAATAAAATGTCTAGACTCTGTACAGAGAAAAACAATGCGGTTGATTGGTAATACCGAACTAACGGACCAGCTTGATTCACTCCAGCACAGAAGAAATGTGGCTGAATTGTCAATCTACTATAAATATAACTTTAGCGAATTCTCCTCTAAGGAAATTCAAAATATCCTTCCATCGTGTGCGCAATTTAATCGGCGAACAAGAACTTCAGAGTTATCTCACCCATTTGCTGTCCAAATACCTCGTTGTAGAACTGTGTCCTTCCAAAACGACTATTTTAATAGAGTGGCCAAATTATGGAACTCAATGCCTTCCTCTGTATTTCCCGATGAATTTTCCCCTCAGGCATTTAAAGCAAATGTCCATCATCATTTAAAAAAATTAGAATAGTTATCCCTATATCCCCATTCCTTCCATTTTCCTCATATCCTTCCTTTATAGTTGACATGGTATCTTCGGATATTCAAAGAGTCTAAATAATGAATATTTCATATTTAGTGTGCTAAACATGTCCAACTAATTAATAAAAAAAAAAAAAAAGAAAAATATATATATATATATATATATATATATATATATATATATATATATATATATATATATATATATATATATACATATATATATATATATATATATATATATATATATATATATATATATATATATATATATATATATATATATATATATATATATATATATATATATATATATATATATATATATATATATATATATATATATATATATATATATATATATATATATATATATATATATATATATATATATATATATATATATATATATATATATATATATATATATATATATACATTAGACATGACCTAACTTATCAAGTTGTTATTTTTATCCCTCCCACCGACTAATTATGTTCCATTTGACTCGAATATGAAGTGTATGCAGTTTTTCTGAAATCGGAAAATAATTACCCACCGCGCAGTGGCGTCGAAGATAAGAAAATTAGCAGAATAATAGGGTTTTTTATTTTTATCAGATATAATCATCTTAAAACATAATATATCTAATTATTTTAATTTTTTTATTAAAAGTCAATTAATTTACGATTCCAACGAGCCTAAGTATGTAGAAATCGATCTTAGGAAAGCGTTTTTATCGAATTTCTTCTTCTTAAATCCAAAAAAAAATTTTCAGCGAAAATTCAGAAAAACTAAATTTTTATGTTAGCTTTAGACTTTGTTTGAGCGACCCAAATTTTATTTTGGGATACTTGCATGCGCAGCATTAAAACAAAAAAATGAAAAAAAATAAAATGAAAGGATATCGAAAAAGAAGTTACGGTTACTACGGGCTGTTTATGATCTCAAATTTGGAAAGACCACAACATCCGATATTTCGCAGTTTAACAAATTTCAGAAGGCATGGGACGATGGTAAAACTAATCCAAAAATGTTCAAAAGTGGAAAATCGGACAAAAACTGGGAAACAAAATACCAAAACACACGTGTGAAGCTCTAGTAATTTTTTGTCATAAAGAGTTGAAAAAATCACACCCACGCAGCGGCTATAAAGAATTTTTGAAAGTTACATTGATTTTTCTTGGCGAAACTATTGAGAATTACAAATTCAAGTGCCCTGGTCCAACAAGTCACGCCCGCTGGATGGCTAAGGCCATTTATCTCCTGAAGATATTTATGTTTCGTAATCAGTATGATATTGCAGTTGGAGATTTAAATAAAGTTCGACGTTTGCATTTTCCTGATTATGTTGTATGTAAAAATATGGTTCAAATGCATAGATGGAACAGCAGCCGCAAATCAGGATTTGAATTTCATCAAATCGGCCATCGCTTATAAAAAATTGACAAAAGAGTTTCAGAAGAAATGTTGAGTAAAATTTGTTATCATCTTCACTATTTAACGAAAAAAATATTGACATGGCTTTTTTCGACCCAGAGATTTCGTTTGATGAAAACGAAAAATGGTTCAACACCTTGAGGTCCCAGCACGAGACATTCCCATCGCACCCCAAACTCGCAAAAAAGATTTTGATGCAGTCAAACATATGCGATTTTTTGCTAATAAGAACATCAGCGATTTTGTCACAAAGAAAACTCAGAATTTTTTTTATCGATTTAGAATTTGTATGACTTTTTGCTACATGACCCATCGGAATGGTCAACGAATGAAGATTTCGTCAAAGCCACGTTGTTTTGCCAAAGATTGCATGTAATTGTTAATGATACCGTCGAACGCGATTTTAAGTTGATAACGGAATACAACAACATTCTAACTAAACACGAGGAAGGTACACAATACACCATTCAGGTGGTCGAAAACTACAGATCCAAATACCCATCATACAATAAATGTAATTTAATGCATTGATTTTTTTGGAACAATGTTGATTTTGAATAAAAATTATTACGATTTTAATCATAAAATTATTTTTTTCTCTTTGAAAAAAAGATTGTTATAAATTAAAGGCTCGTATATGTAAGAAGAAAAATTAAGATAAAATCGCTTTCCTAAGATCGATTTCTACATACTTAGGCTCGTTGGAATCTTAAGAATAATATTTTATAGGACTTAAGAATAATATTTTATATATTACGCTTAATATTATATACTCGATAGGATAGTTTTTATCTCAATGTATTTCGTAAACACATTTAACGTAAGTGACACAACTTCATCATGGACTTTTTAATCATCACCGTAGGCCCCGAAAAAACTGTTGATTTCAACTTTTTGTTATAATGATACAGTTTTGAAGTTTAACGCATAGCTTTTTCAATTTTGTGAATTATTTTTTTTAATTGTGTTGTGTATCATTTAATTATTATTATTTTTAACTACAAAATAATAAGTTTTTTACAAGAATAAATTAAAATTGTGTAAGTATTAATTAATTTGTTTAAAAATAATAATTTTATTTAAAATAATAATTGCCGTGGCCCATTCTCGATGAAATTGAAATTGAATCTGCAAATCGACTCAAACATTTCAATTTACTCTTCTATCGCATTTGAGTAAATTTTGCCAGATTGTGGTGTTGAAATTCAATATTTGTTTTTCAATAATTGTTTTTTCGTAATTTAATTTTTTTAGAAGAAAATAAAGCAAAACAAAAAATAATATTTCTGCGAAAAACGACTAAATTTCAATTTCATCGGCATTTTTGTGAAATGAGTCACGGCAAATAATACAGAAAAAATCTACTTTACCGAACGTCTTAAAAACATTAAAATTCATTAGAAATCATTAGAATTTTGACAACACGACTTTAAAGTTTATTTATTTTAATGATTTCTTTACAAATACTCAAAATTATGGTTAGTAGTAAATACGTCTAGATAACGCAATGACCAATAACATGAGCTATCAACCAAAAAGTTTCGAATACGAATCAAGTCACGTCGTTCCGTTTTTTTTCGTTTTCATTTATATTTTAGATTCAAAATCACGGAGGTGGAAAATTTCAAGTTTGATTTTATGACAAAAAAAAGTAAATGCTATAATGATGATATAGTACTTTGTGTATCTAGTTGCACACAACGTTTTTTGCAATTCCGAAAACACAATTAAACAAAATTATTCTGCAACCAAATTTTTTACAATCAACATTCATATTAAAATATAAGTAAACATTTCTATTATCAACTTAGCTTTGAGACAATTTTCTATGAAACAGTGCGGAAAAATAAAACAATGCGGAAAAATAAAACAGTGCGGAAAAAAACCACTTTTTGATATTGTTCACAATATCGAAATACGTTGAATTGTGATTCGGAATTGCAAAAATTAATTTGTATTGTCACTAAATCTGTATTAAAACAATAGTTTGCTAGGTTATTGCACATAATTTATTACTTCTTCTGTAATATTACTTTTAAACGCCGCTTAAAATGGTCATTTCATGGACGTTTTTGAAAGGTTAATAAATTGTCCAAAAATGCATAAAAACGATTTAGCTATTTTGAGCCTTTAACGTTTAGAAAATGTTTAAGCCCCAAAAACATTACAAGTGCATGCACAATGAAATTACTTTTACAAAGTTTGTATGAAAATTTATTTTGAGGAAAAAAAATTTATTTTTGAAATATATTTTTCTCAATGAAAAAGTTTAAAATTTCTTAACTTTCTCCTCATGATCAATACAGAATGAAACTAGCTACAGTTTAAAGCATTGTGCTGATATTAAAAAATAATAATAAAAAGTGACTCAAATCTCATGAGTAAAAAACTCATACATTGTGCATGCACCGTTAAATTAATTTGATCAATATTCTTCTTAATGCAAAAATAACTGAGCTATTATGGTACGACAGGTCACCGATTATTTTCACCCGCGCTAACTACGCTCGCTCGGTGCCGCCGCTTTGCTCCGCTGAATTAAAGATATCTTCGGTTTGCATGCTACAGTCTAAGTGTTGATTTTCATATCACCTTGACTTAACATTGAAAAATAAACAATTACAATAAAGTTTAAAACGTGTAAGTATTACTTGATTGCTTCTCATTTTATTACTCCGATTTCAATTTAAATATTATTTTCAGTTAAATGTCACCAAAAAAATCTAATACCAACAATGCGAGTAGCAAAGGGGCACGACGCAAACGTTTTGAAAGACGTCATGAAGCACCACAACAAATCGCGTCAAGAAACGCACATCAAAGAACCAGGACAGCAAGATTGCGTTCGAATAAGTTCGAATATGCGCCACACATTAATTACTCTTCGGATGCTAAAATATCCATCGGCGAAATCGACAAAATCGACAAAATATGTCACAACGAAGTACCTGGCATGTGTTGCGCATCCGCGAAAGTAAAACTTTTACCTCTTCCAACTCCGCCGGAACCCTTAAAATCTCTTCTTGATGGCAAATCACATGATTCTAAATTATTTTTGCTCAAGACACGCAAATTCAATTTTTGGTTCCAAATGATGTCATTTGGGTCAACCAAAATTTGTAATCTCACAGCCGATGTATGTAATTTTGAAACAACAAATTTTAAAATACAAGATCAGATATACCACAAAATTGGGTCGTTGATGCCGATGCCAAATTATGAGCCAAAGTTTCTCCAAATTTATTTTATGGTGTAACATATGACCTTTGGACACGCGCGACACTATTTTTATATGGGTGCGGAGATGGAGCCTTGCATAGTAAATTCCAGAAAAAGGTTCTCTTTATATTCCACTTCACTTATCTGAAAACAATTACGAACACAACACAATTAGAAAATGAAACAAAATAATCTTTCACAAAACTTTATAATTTTTATTTACTACTTGTATAGCCCTAACTTTGTTATTTTGGTTTAATTAATTTTGTATTTTAATTTCTATTAAATTATTTATTATTTTAAATATTTTTAGTTTAATTAAATTTTACTTTCTATAGGTTATACTTAACAAAACTTGTGATGAGTTGTCCCAATTCCATGTGGTTAGTGTTGGCCCAAACAGCAGTTGTATCCCTCTTTATTCCAGGCGTCTTGTCCTGATGAGATCCCAAACGTAATAGACCTTATCAATCTTGTTTATCTCTCCCATCGACCCAAAAATTTTGTAAACCAGTTTCTATAATTTCCCCTTCAATTGCATATCATTGTTGTTTCTTATTTTCTCTTTAAATGAATCTACATACGTAAACAGGCTCCTTTCCTTTAAATTTCCCCTTTAACTGCTTATCATTCTTTGGTTGTTAACTTTAATTTCGTTATTAACACTACTGCCAACATCTAGATAATATTTTATCTATTTTAATGAATGGTTTAACTATTTAACTACTACTTTAATTTTAAAAGCGTTTTATAAATTTTCTTTTTAGTCACGTAATTCAGGATAACGCCGGAATCCCTGTACCTCGTATACGTAGTTTTATAATTTCACCTGTATATCAATCAACGTTGCAAAGAAATGGCGCTTATTTATTTATGGGATTACTTTACCAATAGTATGCAAAGATGATTCCCCTGCTTTTGTTTTACTGGTGTTACTTTTCTTTTCCCAGCTCTCAATAAATCAATGATTTTACTTCATATGACACAACTGGGCTTATTTTGGACAACTCATCAAACAGCCTTTCTACCAATAGATTTTTCTTAAAATTAATATAGAAATAATTAAGGCTAATAATAATACAACCAACTAATATAAAATCAACCAACTATACAATTCTTATATTTGAATAAATTTAATATTTTTCGTTTTTCTTTGTTTAGGTTTAAAATTTACAATTAAATAGTTTTTGACTCTAATTCAAAATTTTATTGAACTTAATAAATTAGACAGGCATAAATTTAATCCTCTTTGTTTTATCTTTACTAAACAATACTTAATAACATTTTTTAATTCAATTTTTTAAAACCGGAGTGGACTTCACTCTCCACCTTATCGTGAATTTAGTATAACCGTTACAATGGGAAGCCGTGAAGAACGAGTGACAACTTGGTGTCAATATAATTTTATTCAACAAGCTCAAGAGAGAGCAATTGTGATATTGTTTGAAACTTTTTTTGATAATTACAATCAACTTATTCAACTGTTTAAAAGAGTGTCGCCACAATTGAAACATGACGATTATCAAATTGTAATCAGAGCTGACAAAATACCATCAGGAGAACACGCTGGCAGGTTCAACGCACCATCCGTAGATGAAGTTGCTGTTATAATGATCGGTGATCCATTTGACAACAGATCCATCAAAATCACACGACGAGACACTACTGTGCATACGATTTCGGCCCTAACCCGTTCGTACGACGCTCTCCAATATCCACTGATATTCTGGCAAGGACAGGATCAATATCACTTAAATATCAAACAGTGTAATCCAGTTACTGGTAAATTTGATGTTTAACCTTTTATTTTCTTATTCTTATTTATTTTACTGTTTAATTTTTTACTTCTACAGGTAATGAAACAAATAGGTTAGTTCAATGAACTACTACGCACACCGATTGATGATTAGACATAATCAGGACAGTTACCTCCTTCTTTATCGTCAGCTGTACCATCAATACGTTGTGGATATGTACGCTAAGATTGAAAGCAAACGTTTGCGACTTATGCGATACAACCAGGCTGTTTTTAGAATTTTGAAAAAGTTTAAATTTTTGTTTTTATTATAATTTTTGGAATTTTGAAAAAAGTTCGTATTTTTAATTTTGTTAAATTTTTTGCAATATTTTTATAATTTTGAAATTGAATTTTTGAATTTATGAATTTCGAATTTTATAAATATTTTTAGAATTTTGAAAAAAGCTTCCATTTTTGATTTTGTAAGAATTTTTGGAATATTTTTAGAATTTGAAGAAGTTTGAATTTTGATTTTTTTATAATTTTTAGACTTTTGTAAAAAGTTTCAAATTTTGATATTGTTATAATTTTTGCAATATTTTTAGGGGCATTTTAGGGAAACTTGAAGGTTTTCCAACCCTCGAACACGCAACATCTAATTGACCATGCGAAAAGCACGAGGTTTCTAGGTCCAGCCCACAAATCGACATTGTTTGTGCTTGTGACTTATTAATAGTGCGAATGCTAATCGAATTGGAAATTCGACAACAAGCTTAAAAATTTCTCCAAAACCCTTTACCAATCACTTTCAAATTTTGATATGCCGTTCAATTCTCAATCCATCTAGATTGATCAGCTAGAATGCTAATGCTCTCTGTTATTCATATTTCCCAAAGGGAAAAATTAAAAAGTACGCTTTCTATTCTTATTACGACTCTTTGAAATTATTCTTACTAATTCAACAAAATGTACGGGCACAAACTTTTGTATGGGCGTAGCAAAGCAAGCCGGGTCCCGCTAGTATATATATATATATATATATATATATATATATATATATATATATATATATATATATATATATATATATATATATATATATATATATATATATATATATATATATATATATATATATATATATATATATATATATATATATATATATATATATATATATATATATATATATATATATATATATATATATATATATATAAATATATATATATATATGGGTAGTTCTACAAACATAGGAATTTTGGACGGCTCTGCTTATTTCGTATATTAATATGAAAAAAAATGTTGTTTTCACATGAAATTTGTAAACCTTAACTATGTCTAGCTGGTCACCCAAAATAAACCCGTTTCGAAACATACGTCTTAGAAAAAAAATTATTCAAAACGTCAAATTATCAGTCCCCTGGCGTGTCCCACCTTGAAATTCAAAGCTGGTAAACTAAATAATCAATGATTCTAAGTGTGTAGAGACAAATTTACTCTGTAGTAATAATTATGAATAATGATGCTTTAATAATGTGTAAATAATCATAACATTACTCTATATTTCATATAAGATATATCCTATTAAAGTTTGTCCCACCAATTTGTTATTATTCTCCTGCCCAATCAAAACACATTGAAAATATTGGAAATTCATATTTCTATCAAGTTATCGCTCGTCACAGGAATTGATTAAAGTTCAATAAATATAACATTGCAAGTGTTTTACTTAGTCCGAGGTTTTATCATCCAAAACAGTTATCATTAGTAGCAAGATCGTGTGTTGTCCAGTCAAATTATCAGTCCCCTGGCAAGCATTTTCGTAAAAAGTATTTTTTCGGCAAACGGCTGTAAAGTTTAACTTTGCTGCCGCTAGGGAGTTAGCTAAAGTCTTACTTTTTAGCCTGACAGCAAAAGTAACGTCTAGCGACAGCAAAAGTAACGCCATTTTTATTTTATATTACGGAGGCTGTAAAGTAGCATTTGTTATTTGTTAGTTTGTTATTTTTTCAAACATATTGTATAACCATGACAACAAAAAATAAGTTGATTCTCATATTATGAAATTTTGAAAAGGCTGCTTTGATAAAAAAATTTTATTCATACAAATTTAAATGTTTTTTTCTCTTTTTTGGAAGTAATTATGACGATACAAATTCATATTTATAAAAAGTTTGATGTATTAATTTCATATTTATAAAAAATTTAAACGTTTGCCGAAAAAATAGTGTATTTAATTCGGAGCTAAAGTGACTTTTTGTGTTTCGTCTATAATTGTCGGCCTCCCTGCGGTCGGCCGTCAAACTATAGACTCAACACAAAAAGTATCACTTTAGCTCCTAATTAAATAAGATACTATTAATTACAGGTAATTTTGTAATTTTATACGTCGTGAATATGTATTGCCTTGGTATAGAATCCGTTTATTTTTTTTTTAGACGTAATTTTGTCATTTTTAAGCGAAATACTGATAAATTATCAGTCCCCTGTTCTCAGTCCCCTGGAAGATTTAAATGCGGGCAGACTTAGTTAAATGTTTATTTCGTATTTTGAGATAACATTGAAACAATTTTGAGTTAATTTAGGATTAAGAAGGATATTTTTTAATTTTGACTCTTGTATTTTTGTGTTTTTTTTTTTGTTATTTTTTTTTTTTTTTTTTATGACTGGCCACATTCAGAAACGTTGAAAGAACGTCATCAACTTTAACTAAAACTTGTTGCCAGAACTTATACGCAAAAAACATGTCGTGCCGTAATTAGCTCCATTTTCTTCCTCCGTGTGTAGAACTACCCATATAAGTAATAGTTTAAGCAAAAATTGTAATAATAATTCAAGAACTGAGGATGACGTAAGTCGAAATCGATATTCAATAAAATAAAAAATCAAATTCAAATTGTTACTAAAAGGAAGATTATATTATTATTAATAAAATTAAAAATTAAAAATAAACAGCAAAAAGAAGTATATTTTTAAATATTGCATTTTAATTCAAAAGTGATAAAAGCACATAAACAGTGAATAATATGGAAAGCCACAATAACACATATAGAATTTTCAATTGAAAACATTGTGACGAAGGGAATTTCAGAAACACTATTTTCGTATCAAAGATTTATCATCTTCCCTTCGTCGCAGGTCTAATAAATTCCAGACAATTTCTAATTTTATAATTTTGATCCATCATGACATTATAGTCATTATACCCATTTTTCAAAAATTTTCCCATATTTCGTTTTGCACATTATGCAAAATATTAATAATTCTAGTAAAATTTTCACATGTTTTGCTTTCTGTAAGTTTTACAGAAAACAATTACTGAAAAATTCTGGATTGGTAATCGAATTTCACTTTATTTAATTCTCATTTTTCTTCTTTTCTACTTAAGACTGAAATTCAGCCTTTGTTTTTTTGTTGCAATTAAACAAGATTTCGTTTATTTGTGGGAAGTTCCCACAACTTGATTAGATTCTAGAATTAATTTTTTTCTCTCGTTATTTCTAATTTTGTCTACTAAGAGCATTTTGACCAGAGCTCGGATAACACCGAGGTGTTGGTTTGAGTTGGAAAATTTTTAGTGGGGACTCGGATTCGAATTGTCGACCAAGATGGTCACAATTTGTTTTAGTTTTGGGGACTGAGTTTTGATACGCGGACGAAGTCGGTCATCGAAGCAAAGTAATCGGTGGTGTCTGTGTTTTTTTGTTGTTTACGGAATTTAGGATTTAAGACGCGTATGCACTTGAAAATAAATTTTATTTTCGAAAAGGTGTATTTATTTCGGAACGAAATTTAAAATCTACAAAATGGAAAAAAACTCTACATACATTTAAAAAAAATCTACGTAAATGAAGAACATTTGTAATACACACTTAAAAAATCAACGCTATCAACAAATATAACACTGTCAAATTGTCAAACATTCAATTTATTTTCATTTTCCGTACGAAATAAATGGAACTACATTTATTTCGCTTCGTAAATTGAAAATAAGAAGTCTCCACGAGTAGTCATGACATCTATTGACAGGTCTGTTTTTTACTTTTTCTTATTTTCAACTGCATACTACTTACGAAATGCAAACCGAAATTTTTTTCGTTTCCTTTTATTTTGGTTTTTTTTACATAGATTTTGTATGGGGGAAATAATTTATTTTCAACTGCATATCGCCCTTAAGTCTATTTTTTTTTCTTTTGGTTTTTTTTATTAGTGTAGTCAATTTAAATATAATCTAAATATAATTTGGAAAAGTTTTGAGAGGAAAACAAAATAAATTAGTTTTTATTGAATTTTTAAATATACTCCAAAAATAATTTGGAAAAGTTATGTGTGGAAAACAAAATAAATTAGTGTTTTTATTAAAGTTTTAAATATAATCCAAACATAAGTTGGAAAAGTTTTGAGAGGAAAACAAAATAAAATAGTTTTTATTGAATTTTTAAATATAATCCAAAAATATTTTGGAAAAGTTTTGAGAGGAAATCAACATAATTTAGTGATTTTATTAAATTTTAAAATATAATCCAAATATATTTCGAAAAGTTTTGAGAGGAAAACAAAATAAAATAGTTTTTATTGAATGTTTAAATATAATCCAAAAATAATTTGGAAAAGTTATGAGTGGAAAACAAAATAAATTAGTGTTTTTATTAAAGTTTTAAATATAATCCAAAAATATTTTGGAAAAGTTTTGAGAGGAAAACAAAATAAATTAGTTTTTATTGAATTTTTAAATATAATCCAAAAATATTTTGGAAAAGTTTTGAGAGGAAATCAAAATAATTTAGTGATTTTATTAAATTTTTGTAGTATCTCTATTTTTATATCTTTATCACACACTATTCTTATAATTAAAAACAAGAAAGATATATTTAATATATTTATTTAAGTATTAATTCAGAACGCGATCACTTTAAGACTAGCTTTAGACTTAAAAAAAATTTCAATATGACTTTTTTATATAATATTCATTCAAGTTTAATTTATATTAAATTTATATGGATATCAATTGCGGTATGATATGCAACGTTTCCTATACGCCTCTCGAATTCTTTTACTCCTTCTCGGTATATCTGGACTACACGATGTGGTTCTTTTTCGTTTTGTTGCATTACCTAGACTTTGGTTACTTCTATGTGATTTCAACGGACTTGGACTTCCTTTGTTTTGTTGTGTGTATTCACGTTGACCCAGACCTAGACTTGATTTTGGGGAAGAAATGGTTGATTGATTTAATATTTTGTAGTGAGGTGCATAATGGTCACTTAACACGACTTTCCGAAATTGATTTTTGTGGACCATTCGCACGCTTTCATTAAGCATTATCAGGAACGTATTATGACTTATTTGTTTTAAAAAAATTGCTGGTATCCATTTCACGTTATTTTTAAAATGATTTCTGTAAAAAATTTTATCATTTTCTTTGAACTGTGAACCGGGCAAGGATGTATTTTGACTTGGTATATGACTTTGACTTCTGTGTTTTATATGTTGTGGTTCTGACTGAAATTTGACTCGAGGACGTGGATTAATATTATCCAACCCAGTTTTTGGCTTATATCTAAATATAAGTTCGTTTGGCGTTTGTCCTGTTACTGTGGAATATGTGTTCCTGTATTGAAATAAAAATTTGTTTAAATGCTTTTTTAGAGGTAATTTATTATTATCCAGCAAATATTTTTTCAAGGACTTTTTTACAGTTTGTACTGCTCTCTCACCAAGACCGTTAGATTGAGGGTGGTAAGGTGGTGAATGGCTCAATTTTATATCCTGTTTCTCGCAAAAAGACTTAAATTCGTATGAATTGAATGGAGATCCATTATCTGTGACAATTTCTGTGGGTAGACCAAAATTGACAAATACCTCTTCTAAATTGTCAATAAGGTCTTGAGCCCTTGTTCGAGACATCAACCTGACATCTATAAATTTGCTATGAGCATCCACCAATATTAAGAACGTTTTAGCCATAAAAAAGAAAAAATCCAGATGAACTCGTTCAAATGGTATGCTACATTGTGGCCATTTACTTTCTAAATGTTCTTTTTTTACATTTTGTGTCATTTGACAGACTTCACAACTTTTGACCCAAGTTTCAATATCTTGATCAATGTTGGACCAAAATACATAGGACCTTGCTTGCATTTTCATTCTGACTACTCCAATGTGGTCACTATGTAAATGCGTTAAAATTTCTTTTTGGAACTTTAATGGAATAACAATCCTATCACCATAAAATATACAGCCATTTTCTGTACTGAGACTACTTCTCAATCTATATAGGCATTTTATTGCTTGACTTAAGGTAGTAGGACTTGGCCATTTTGTCATAAGATATGTATACACCAGACTTAATACAGGATCAGCTTGTGTGGTTTGACTTATGTGAGTTACACTTAGAGGCAACTCAGACACAATATCTATATTATTAACAATTTCTAAATCATCTTCACAATTAGCAGTTTCTGACAAGGGAAGTCTGGATAGAGCATCAGCGTTACCAATTTTTGTACCCGACTTGTGTATAATTTTATAATCATACATACCTAGAATTACAGACCATCGTTGTAATCTAGTAGCTGCTACAGCAGGAATTTTCCTAGTGGTATCAAACAATTCTTTTAACGCTTGATGATCAGTCTGAATTGTGAAAGATTTACCATATATATAATTATGGAATTTTTTAAGTGCAAATATTATTGCAAGACCTTCACGATGTAATGATGAATAGTTCTTCTGCGCTGGTGATAAACTGCTAGACGCAAACATAATAGGTTTTTCTTCGCCATTTATAATATGAGACATCACCGCACCAAGACCATAAGAACTAGCATCTGTGGTAATGACTATTGGTTTATTTGGATCAAATAAAACTAACACACTGTGACTGGTAACTAACTGTTTAGTTTTATCAAAAACAGCCTGACATTTTTCGGACCAAACAAATTCTGACTCTTTATTCAAAAGACAATACAATTCATGCAGTTCTGCAGACAAATTGGGTATGAATCGCCTATAATAATTAATAAGACCTAAATATGACTGAAGTTGTTGAATATTTTTCGGATGCGGTGCATCTGAAATTGCTTGAATCTTTTTTGGATTCGGCTCTACTTTATTTGCCGATAAAATATGACCCAAATATTCAACAGAGACTACCAAAAATTTGCATTTTTGTAAATTTATTTTTATATTGTGAGAATTTAGTCGATCAAGAACAATAAACAAACTCTCTTGACATTCTTCTAAAGTTGATCCACCAATTAAAATATCGTCTAAATAACAGAAAACACCTTCCAACTTTAGCAGAATTTGATCCATCACGCTCTGAAATATTGATGGAGCTGACGATACACCAAATGGTAGTCGGTTGTATCTAAAAAGACCTTTATGTGTGTTTATTGTGAGTAGATGACTTGATCTCTCAGACACTTTTAATTGCTGATATGCACCCGACAAATCAATGACACAGAAATAGTTACAATTCGACAATGATGCAAAAATTTCTTCTATATTGGGTAATGGGTAATGAATTGTTTTCAAAAATTTATTAATTGTGACTCCACAATCCATACACAATCTAATATTACCATCGGTTTTAGGAACGGTAACGATTGGACTAGCCCATTCACTATATTGGACAGGAGACAAAACACCTTCCTCGACTAGACGGTTCAGTTCCCCCTCTACTTTTTCTCGTAGCCTAAAGGGAACTGAATAAGCTTTATGAAATATAGGCTGACATTCGTTTATATGAAGCTCTGCTTCGTAACCTTTTATAAATAAGGATGTATCTGACGATACTGTGTGTGGGAATTTTTTCAAAATTTCCTGTCTCAATTCCATTACTTCTTTATTTAAGGAACAAAATTGACTCTTACCTTCTTTTTGTGGTTCATGCTCAGATGAAGACATTTCTGATTGTGGACTGCACTGTGGTTGTATCTGGTTTACAATCCTTGACTTTCTGGGCATTATAGTCTCACGCCATCGTGGATGTATTTGCTCCAACCATCGACGACCCAGTAATGCTTTAAATGGTTGTTGTGTGGTGATGACTATCAATTCTAAGTGATGCTCCTTACCCGCTATCACTGCTGCTACTTTCACGGAACCTAACACGTCTAACTTGTTTCCTGAAATATTCATAAGATTAGGATAATTTTTTTTATTTAATGGCAAGTGACAAAGCTTTTTCTTGTACTCATCCTGACTAATGATGGATACTGGACTGCCAGTGTCAACTTCCATTGTAACTTTGACACCTTCTATTTCGACATTACAATCTTCAGCTGGACATATGGAATTGACAGACTCAATTTTTCGTTTTTTTGAAAACGTTCTATGGTGGTGCGCATGAGCACTGTTAATTACTTCACTGATGGTGTTGACTCTCGATGAGTTACCCCGTGCAGCAGTACATACAGTACTAGTATGACCTATTTTGTTACAGTTGTAACACTTCCACTTTTTTGCTGGACACAATGCATATGAGTGTGAAGCACCAGGACGACCACATCTATTACAAGATTCTTGTGCTGAAGAACGGTTGGTTTGACTTGTCCTAGAAGAACTTCTGTAGCGATTTTGACTTCTGTATCGTCTACGTGACTGGCTTCTACCTCTAGGCTTTTCAGATCTTACGGCATTTGTATATGTTGGTTTTGATATCGCCTCTTGCTCTTTTTTTGACATTTCTAAATTTGTAGCCAACAAAATACACTTATCAAAAGTGAGATCACTTCTTTCGAGAAGACTTTGCTGAATTTTGTTATCAGCTACACCCATAATTACTTTATCTAACAAAGCATCCTCTAATGCTCGATTTTTTAATTCAGTACTGGTACAATTTGTTAGATCATCAGGAATAAAAGATCCAAAATTGCATTTTTCGGCTAAGTTTTTAATCCGAACGACGAATTCACTAATATTTTCACCCATTTGTTGTGTGGACTTTAAAAACTTATACCGTTCTGCCATTGTATGAGTTTTAGGATTGTAGTATTCCTCTAAAACTTGCCATATTTTCTCAATAGAACATGTTGTGGGTTTTATAGGGTGTACCAACGTTCGCAATTTTTCATACACAACCGACCCTAGACTCGTTAGTAAAAAAGATCTACGCAATTCACCTTCTATATTATTAATAATGAAAAATTCTTCTGCCAACTCTTTATAAGATTGAAAACAATCCCCGGGTGTGTATGGTGCTATTCGACCATACAAGACTTTACCTAGTTTATTATATTTCTTCTCGTCAACATTTGCTCTATCAGGAGAAGACATTGTCAAAATTTTATTGTAAAAAGAATTATAAAATAAGATAATAATTTATTAACAAAAATAAATAATTTTTTATAATAGAATATAAATTTTTCACCAAAATTTATTTATTACAACTTTTTTAAACCGGTTGTAATGTGTTTTACAACAAGACAGATCAAAATTTTACCGCCTTTAACATATATATTTTTTGTTGTAACTGTTGCTTTCCGCAAGGACGCGACGCGCTATCTGAATAAATATACACAGTATACCCTATGTTTTATTTCAGTATAATTAAATATACATAATAAATAATAATACTTCAACGATATTAATATATTATTATAGTGGAAATTTTTTAAATATTCCAAGACTAATTGTTGTGTGAACTTCTAATTTATTTAATCACACGATTAAAAAATAAAATAAATGAGTTCCAAACTTACCGCTACCAATCACAAATAATTGTTTTTATTGTAAATTTTATTTGTAAGAAAAAAAATTTCGAATAAACTGATGAACCGTATCTAACACAATTTCACTTATCATAGATGATATTTAGAGAACTACTTTAATTCACTATTCACTTTAACACTATCCCATCTTTCGTCGCCAATTGTAGTATCTCTATTTTTATATCTTTATCACACACTATTCTTATAATTAAAAACAAGAAAGATATATTTAATATATTTATTTAAGTATTAATTCAGAACGCGATCACTTTAAGCTTAACATTTTTCATTTTATTATATATATTATTATTACGGTACTAATTGATGTCGATATTTCAGATATCGATATCGATATTGATTAGTACCTTTATTGTTATATCTAACAATTTTAAAATATAATCCAAATATAATTTGGAAAAGTTTTGAGAGGAAAACAAAATAAAATAGTTTTTATTGAATTTTTAAATATAATCCAAAAATAATTTGGAAAAGTTATGTGTGGAAAACAAAATAAATTAGTGTTTTTATTAAAGTTTTAAATATAATCCAAACATAAGTTGGTAAAGTTTTGAGAACAAAACAAAATAAGTTAGTGATTTTATAAGATTATAATTAATTATTGAGTTATTAAGATTAGTGTAGTCAAACTACAATATACTGGAATTGAAATAAAGATCACGTTACTTGAAATATCTTGTTTTGGGATAACCCGCTATAGAGATGGATACATCAACAGGGAATTTGTAAGGTGAGTCCTAGATAGTAGCTTTTGTTGTTGTCATGTATAGTTTCTCTAAATATGTGGAGATAATAAGCGGGAGCTACAGGCGTTGGGTGTTCCTTCTGAGCATTCAACTACTGGTTCGCTGAAACAATGGCTGGTAGTGAATGAGAACATGGTAAAGGCACAAGAGGTAAGTAGGGACGGCTGTCTGCGTTTCTCTAACTAACAACCGCTCCCATCTAAGGTTTCTGACTTCCGATTCAAACCCACGACCGTTATAGACTGAGCCAAGTCGATAGAGCGGGAATCGGGCAACGGTCAGGGAACAAATCTATAACTTTAGTAAGTGCAATCTTTACTCTTTTTGGGGGGCTCAGGTTGCACTGCTAATCGTTACAACATAATTGGCGTAAAATTATTTATGCTGTGTATTTCATATGTTAATAAAAAATGTTTGAAAAAAATTTAATATTACATTTTTCAAAATCTTATATCAAATATTTACAATAGTTGTAATAAGATTTTAATTATTTACCAAAAGCAATTTAGGGCATTGCAAGAAAAAAAAGAGTTTTGTTGGCTATGTATAATTTAAAAAAATATTTTACTTCGGTCTGAAAGACCTAAGTGAGCTCAAAGTGAAATTTTTATCCCCACTTTTTTTGACATTTCTCGACGTTTTAGGACCTCCTGATTCTAAAAAAGCAAAAAAAAAATGTATGTCTGTCGCCGGCCGCCGTCATTACCTACACTGCAGGGAAAACGGCTGGAGGGATTTCAAAAATTTTTTTTTCTAAAAATAGGTATTCACAAGATACAGGTCCGAAAGGACGCTGTGTTCGATAACTGTACCGGAAGTGTGTCAAAAAAATCATTATGTGTGTCAAAAATAGCAAATTTTCATATTTTTGGCTTAAAAATGTTCATTTTAAGTGATTACGAGTAGGAACATTAAATTTGGGGGAATCTCGATGGTCGGGATTGGTATGTGAGATTATTGCATTATAAGTTTGTCAAAAAAATGTTGTCAAGTGTGTCAAAAGAAAGATTTTTATTTATTTTTTTACCCAACTATTTGGAAAAAAATAAAATTGTTTGTTTGAATTGAAATTTTATTATTATTATTGAGAATTATGGCATTATAAGTTTGTCAAAAAAAATGTTGTCAAGTGTGTCAAAAGAGATTTTTATTTATTTTTTACCCAATTTTTTGGAAAAAATAAAATTGTTTGCTCGAAATGAAATTTTATTATTATTATTGAGAATTATGGCATTATAAGTTTGTCAAAAAAATGTTGTCAAGTGTGTCAAAAAATAATTTCATTTATTTTTTAGCCAATTTTTTGGAAAAAAAAATGTAGCTGTTTTTATGACGTAAATGTAATTGAAAATGAAATTGAACATGGAAATTTTTGAATTTGTTATAGTTTTTGAAATATTTTTGGAATTTTGAAAAAGTTTGTATTTTTGATTTTGTAATAATTTTTGCAATATTTTTAAAATTTCGGAAAAAGTTTTAATTTTTGATTTTGTAAGAATTTTTGGAATATTTTTAAAATTATGAAAAATTTTTAATTTTTGATTTTATTATAATTTTTGGAATTTTGAAAAAAGTTTTAATTTTTGATTTTGTAATAATTTTTGCAATATTTTTAGATTTTTGGAAAAGTTCGAATTTTTAAGTATTTTTGGCATGTTATCGGAATTTAGAAAAAGTTTAAATTTTTGATTTCATTCTAATTTTTAGAATATTTTTGGAATTTTGAAAAAGTTTGATTTTATTTAATTTAACAATATTTTTGGAATTTTGATTATAATTTTCCGGCAACGTATTGATGTTTCGTGGTAGTTTTGTAATAAATTTTTAAACAGATATAAAAAATACTTGTACTTTAACAAAGAGTTATGTTTGATATACATCGCTGCCCAAAACTAAAAACCATGTCCTCGTGAAAGTTATTTGCCGAAAACTATATCAAAATCTTTACCCAGACCGAAGTCTTGATATCTCAGAGCTATGAGATTTCAGCCCCTCCATATTTTTATTAATTTGAATTGCATATTTCACTTTTATGCAAAATACATGATAATTAGCATAAATAATACCGTATATATATGGTAAAATGTCAAAAAAATGCAAACATTAATTTTTTTTCATGCAATAAAATGGGCACTTAAATTAAGGCAACATAATTTTAATTAAACTTAGGTTAAAGTAGATAAAAAAAGAACAGATTAAAAAAAAAATTTCATTTTGGATGACTTCTCATAAAATGGCTCCATTTGCCAAATTTAACGAAAAATGCCAATTGTGGCCGAAAAAATTAAAATTTTGTCATAAAAATTAAATCCCATATTAAGACTATTAAAATACATTTTCCTGAAATTTTCATGAAAATTCGACTATTTTTCCGCCCCTTATCATGATTTAGTAAAAAAAAAAGTCACGCGATTCGGTTTTTTTGAGGTTAGGTTACACTTTTAAAGTACCTAACCCCCCTAGATGGATTTGAAATTTAATCACAAACGTTTTGCATTTTGAGAGAGTAAAAATAGCATACCAAAGCATTCTCTCGTGGTGTGGCTGTCGACTCATCAACACCAATACATCGGAATAACAATAAAAAAAAATACAAAAAAATCACACAGGATGATTCTACACAAATGCATAATTCTTTGGCTTTCAGCCAATTCAAAGAAAAAAAACGAAAATAGGGGTCATCCTTTAATAAAAACAATTATGTTACCATCTCATCTGTTGCAAATATTATCCGGTTATTAACCTTTATACATCGAAACATTTCAATAAAAAAAATTGGAAACGGTCATATAGATTCCGAGTTTTTATGTTTCAACACAATGAAACAATATAAAACTTGAAGTGTACATATATTCTCAATTCTTTTGTTTCGTTTAATTAAAACAAAAGAGACAATGAAAAAAACTCGAAATATTTATGTAAAGAAAATGTGAATATATTACAAGCTAAACTTATGAAGTTATATATATGATGATTCGAGGGTGAGCTAAAAAGTTATTTGTACTGCCTGGTTATGTTAATGAAAAAAAATGTAATATTGTAGTACAACAGATAGAAAATGGAAAAGTGATTCGCTCCGGAAGTTGGTCTTTACTGTCAGGTGTGACTGTCAAGCCCCAACCTCTCTTGCCAAACACTTTTACTCAGAACTCACAGTATTCTATCAATCTGTATTTGATTGTAAATTCAACCAAACGGTACAAGTTGGGCATAACATATTACAGGTTATACCTATAAATATATTGTGATTTCATTTTGATTTACGAATGTATTTCTAAATTGAATAATTTGTTATCCATTTCTATTTGTACACTTTCTATTTGTTTATCCATTTCTATTTGTACACAAATCTGTCAGGCAAAAAGTCTACCCATATATAGCTCATCATTAATATACTATTAAATTACTTGGTGTATTTAAATCTAACCCCATTTTTGGCCGTATAATTTCTTTTAATCTTTAATATAATAAATTATTGATTAGGTAATCAGTATTTTATGTCTAACATTTCAAACTTCCAAAAAAATTTGACATACAAAATAAAAAATATTTGATTTTTTTCATGATAAATGAGCGAATTTAATGCAACTGACACAAAAATAATAATTTTTTTTATCACATTTGCTCGACTGAACACTAAGGATAAATTCTTGTGGTTGTCAATTTAAATTGATACAAAAATATTCTGACATTTCCTTACATCCAAAACCATAGTTAGACAAATAAATATTTATTCCGTCTCCTCCGACAGAATATTAATTTTAATGTAATGTTTTCAATGTCAATGGCAAATCTTTAAATTATATTTTTAGAAAGACAACACGTCGTGCAACGATTCAAAAAATTGCAAATCCAGATAAAAACTGTAAAATAAAATAAAAAACTTCTATTTTTTAAAAAATTTATTTACATTTATCTAATATTAACAATCACTTATTATATATTTAAAAAAAATATCTATAAATAATTTACAATCGAACACTTAATTCTATTGGATACGTATCACTTTTACCATTTCTCCTCGATTCATTATTGTTATTATTATTATTTTCATGTGGTGGAAATTCGATTTCAGGTTCATTTTGTTTTAATATAATATTCACTAAATTATTAAATGGTTGTTCGATGGAAATAAATAAAGCGAATGCTAAGCCATACGATAAAACAACGGTTGATGTAAGTGCTGACACTAAATTTATATGACTCAAGAATGATGGTTGTCTCATACTACCAAGGGTGGCACGTAGTACAAATGTATGAATTAAATAGACGCATAATGAAACACGACCCAATGGACGGAAAATTTCATAGTTGATAAAATTTTTAACGATCCCTGAAATTAGAGTAAATTAATTTTTGAATATTAAAAATAATTAATTGAATGGAAAATCTTTTAATTTTGTTAATGAATTTCGTTTCTCTCCATTTATTTTCTGTACTGATGTTGTATGAGTAAAAAACAAATATTTCTAGAGTGGGTTTAACCGTTTTCTTATGATTTTAAAACAATCAGGTTCATAGTATCAGTTGCGTGTCGTGAGATGTTTTTAATTTTAAACTTAAAACCAAGGTTACACATTCTATATCAAGATTTAAGATGGATAAGTAGAGCGAATTAATTTTTTTTCTTAATTATTATTTTAAGTTTTTTGTTACACAATTAATACTGACTCAAAATATTAAATTTAATTAAAAAAAATGTATTTTAACGACTAATGTCGTTTGTGACAGTTAAATGAATTTAAAAGCTAATGAGATTTGACATAATATTTTTGGTGATTGTTTTTTATGTAATATTATTTATCTGCCTGAACGATTTGTTTGTGGATTGTAGAAGTTGTTGTTATGAATTATTTTATTCGAAAGGCACTTGGTAAACAAATAAGCGTTTTTTGCCAAAATATTTAGCTCGTTTCAACATATCTAAAGACTAGATAGTTAAGCTTAAATACTTTTTAAAAAAGAAAGCTAACAAGGTAGTTAAACTTATCATTGAATATGAAAATGTGATGAAATAAATTGGACGTACTGCAAGAACAATATTAACTTACGGGCAAACTTTTGAAAATACATATATTTTTAAAATCCACCAATTTAAGAAATGATAACAATAAATAACACCAACCTAACCCTTAAGCCGCAATTAGACTATTGCAGAACTCTGCAATATTTCTGCAATGGTAGGGTGTAAAATATTCATTGCAGAAAAGTTTGGCAATGAACTCATTGCAAAACATTGCTATGACTCATTGCAATGTTTTGCAATGAGTTCATTGGCAAATTTTTCTGCTATGAATATTTTACACACTACCATTGCAGAAATATTGCAGAGTTCTGCAATAGTCTAATTGCGGCTTTACACACAAATGTATGAACTGAAGCCGTATCCAATGTAATAAGGAATATGAAATAAATTAAAATAGGGAGCAAATTCATAATATGATCTTTATTTCGCTAAAAAATGGCGTCTTATATGGAATGATTAACTAATTCCATATGGGCGCCATTTCGTAACGATATCAGATTAGTGTGTTAAAAGTGGATGTTTCAGATTGATATTAATTTTGTTACACATTTATTTTTTATGTTGTTTTTTTTCTGTAGAAAAAGTATTAATTTTAAAAACAAAAATTGTACTTACATCCAACACCACAACCACATCCAATTGTCATCATGGCAAATATAATCACAAACAAATTTCTTTCAACCGCCGCATAAATTGCAATCCATATTTGTGGCTTCTCAAAATCATATATATAAAATATTTTTCCTGACATCAATATACCAACGCCAGCGGGGATCAAAATCCAAAATATTGCAACAAAAGTTTTATTCTTCGTCAAATCAATATCTTTACTCTTTATATAATAATAAATATAACCCCCAATGATTCCAATCAAGTATGATCCAATATTCGTATGAGCTGGAATATACATCTGTCGATACATTTCATTATACCATAAAACGTATTTCTGTGATTCGGGATACAACATTATAATTCCATCGAAATTAAAGTAATATGTGATAACTGCTGGCATTACAAACGACAAAATAATTGCTATTGATAAAATAATTTTTGTTGATTTTGGATATTTCCAAATAATCATTAAACACAGTAAGGATATTATGTATAATTGAACATCGGATCCCATAAACCATCCTTGTTGTGCACAGGGTTCATGTATCTTAACATAATTGTTTAAAAAGAAAATGTTTGTCCACCAATGTTTCCGACAGAAAAATCGTTCAGGTTCATTGAAATGATTTGCAACGGGTCCGTCTTGAAGTAAATATAACCAAGTTGAATGAAGAAGGATTATAAAACTGTACAGTGGAAGAATTCTAAATAAAAAAAATTAAATTAAAAATTGTTTTCTAAAAAATGTTTTAAAAAAGTAAAAACTTACTGAAACAATTTTTTTATCAATTTAATCCAGAAATAATTTCCATGGTAATCAACTTTTTTCTCACGATATTGATAAAATTGATAACCTAATAGAAATCCATTGACCATAAAAAATAGCTGAATAACAGTCATTCCATTTAATATAAACATTGAAATCCAATTATGATACATATTTTCCATATATTGTGGATTTTCCGATGGGAATATATTGAAAACAAATAATGTGTGTACTAACACGAGAAACGTTTCCAGTAAACATCGTAGAAAATGAAGTGATTTCACTTCATCGTTTGTTGTTTTCGCCGTTAATTTATACCAATTACGTTGTACGGAAAAGCTGACAAGAAATTGATGTTTTCTTTCTGTTGGTAAGGTTTTATAGTATCCAGCAATTTTATCTTTTGGTTGTAGGTATTTTAATTTGAAATCATAGAATGTTGAAAAGACGATTACAACAATACCAACGAGAACAAGTAGAACGAAGAAAATGTCAAGAAAATCTGAAAGTAAATAAAGGAATTTTTTTGATGTTGGATTTGTATTGTATTAAGTAATAGTAAAGTTAATTAAATTATTAAATAATTTTTTTTATTTATTTGTGGTTGATGTTGCAACTTGATTGTTTTTATCATTAAACATGTAAAATGGAAATCAAACATAAATTGTGTTTTGTAAAAATGAAAGCTATTGTTATACGTAAATTATTATACGATATGGTCTCTTATGCTGGGGCCACACCTGCGTGTTATCGCAATAATTAACGCGATAATTGAAAATAAACGCAAGTGTAGCCACAATTTATCGCATTTATATGTTAGCGCGATAATTTTATGGCCATAATTTTAGCGCTATAATTTTATTGTGTTAATTTTAGCGGCATAATTTTAATCCGATAATTTTAGCGTAATAAGTGGTTAACGCGCTAATTTAGACGATAGCTCGAATCCCGATAATAAAAGTTAGCGTGATAATTATGGAGAATGTTTTTAAAGAAAATAATTTATGTTTTTTGTTTATAATTTTGAGTTTAGTTTAAAGGCATTAAATAACATTTATGTAATGAAAATTATAAGAATAGGAAAAACAATAATAATGAAAACTAAATTTTATTGCTTTTAACAGTATTTTGCATTTTGTTCACCCGTCGAGTTAACCTTATTCGAAATTCCGTATATGTTAAAGATTCAACCACTGACCAGTGATTAGAATGTAACAACACCTTGATTTTAGGTAGATTTCATATAAAAATCTACCTATTGCAATGTGCGTCATCTCGGAATTTCTGAAAAATTTTGGTGTCAAACGACTATTTATGCTAAGCGGAGACGGGAAAACAAAATAAGGTAGGTAGGCATTGATAGGCAAAAGTAGGCAAAAAAGGTAGGCATTGTAATTTTTCAATTCAAAGGTACGGTTGGAACTTGGAAGTTTCTCAGATAAAAACTCCACTTGTTATTTTACGTGTTTTGGATGAATTCGAAACTTTCGTTTCAGTGCCTTGTTCGAATCGTTTTAAATTTTTCAAAGCTGAACTAAAAGGTATTGCTAAGCATCATAAAAATATTTTAGAAGATTTCTCCGAAAAATGCAACGCTTTCCATTTCTTAACGTTGAATACTTCGAACCAAGTTATTAAAAAAATATAATTCTCTTCAATGAGCTATAACTGGCTTCGTTTAGTACTTACAAAACTCCTACAAAACTAATCTCTTTTTCGTTTTAAGCTTGATTTTTGTTAATTTCAACTTTTTTGATAGAATGGTTAGTTTTTCAGTTATGTGTGAAAAACCGTCAAAAAACATGCTTATTTGAACGACAAATGCAATTTTTCAATTGCGAATAACTCGAAAAATATCGATCTATAAAAAAAATTGTTTTAGAATATTTGCACTTAAAATATGTCTCTTTATCTATTTTCGGGGTTATTTTTAGTGCAAAAAATTCCACCCCCGGGAAGGGGTGGCATTTTCCCCAGGGTAAAAGCGCAAATCATCGCTATGTCACCTTTAATTTTTGAGTCATCTCTTAATTATTCAGCAAATTTTAAGTTAATCGGTCAAGGTTCAAAGAATTCAGACCCAAAAACGCACTATAATATGTTTGTAGAATATTTATACAGAAGCGTAGATAGGGGGGCGGGGGCGGTCCGCAAAAACTTAAACAAACCATCACAATGTTTTCAACGATAAATCACTTAGAAACCATTTTAACCAGGTTATCCATATAATTTTAAATTACAAATTGTGATACTGATAACTTATAAATAAAGTGTTCTATAGATGTAAAGTGTTCTATAAATGGTTCAAAAAGAATCTATTCTACTTTTTAAAATTTTTAAAAGTTAATTAATTAATTAATTAATTAATTTAAAAGTTAATTTTTGCTTAACATTACTACCTAATATATGTTTTACATTTCAAACACATTAATTGCAAAAACCTAAGGAAACTGATAAGCAATCAAATCACCGTGTTTGTAAATGTGTTATGTCGCCCATAGCTGTAATTAAAATCGAATCTCCAAGTAAACTCAACAACGATAAATTTCCCAAAATAACTCATAAACACAACGAAACACAACGAAAGGACAATTAAAATAACTTCAACTCTGGTAACTCTTCTTTTTACATTTTTTTCATGATGGTTGTCAAAAGATTATCACATGGTCATTCCATGTTTAGTCTTTGAAAAACTAAAAACTCTAAAATTTTGACTGTCAAACAGCACAGAACACATTTGTTTAATTTTGTCTACTAAAACTAAAAGGATATGCTTGATGATAAAATACATATTAATTATTTGTTTGTAATTATTAGTAAAAAATAATGTAATTATTTGTAAAAATCTAAACAGTGAAAAAAAATTGTAATAAAAAAAAGGTTGTGAAGAAATCATATGATGGGTTTGTATCGTTTACTTTTCTTCTATTTTCATTTTGGATTGGCGAAAGATTACGCTTTTGTTTAGGCCAAGGAGCATTTTTGGTTGGTTAGAAATATCAAGGACAACTATTGATTGTGTGAAAATATAGTACAAAAAGTATTGGAGAATTGTCGGGAGATTATTATTAATGAAACTGTTTTGGTCAAGGAGCATATTTTTGATTAGTGATCGCAGAAAGAAAGGGATTCAATTGGGAGGAGAAGTCATCACAGACGGAAGATCCAGGCATAGAGTGAGTTATAAATAAATTGTATATGGTTTTTTTCATATGTATATATTATATCGAAATCTAGTGGAATTCACTTTCTTTGATTATTCAGTTTTTTTATCACGAATTTTTCTAAGTGTAAATGTTAGGTTAGGTTTATAGAACATAAGAGATTTCTAAACGCAAGGTCGTCGTGGAGATGCTATAGTTTTTGTGAAAAAAAAAGTCCAAGATTAACAAATGATCTCAAAAAAATTTTTTTTCCTTTATCTTGAAACTGAAGGAATAAATTTGAATAGATCGCTTTTCAATGGACACAAAAATAGATACTGTGGAATAAAATAGCAGTTATGCAATTACTGCAGTTTTGCAAATTTTTATAGGTAGATACATACTCATACTGTTTGTTTTCAGTTTTATATATTTACATAATATTTGAATTAAATGAAAGTTTAGTATTTAAAATTATATTTTGTAGGTTTTAAATCCCTTGTAAATTTCAAATTCATTAAGTGATTCGATTAGAGATCCTTGGCTACATTAATGTAAAGCCTTCAAATTTTGATTAAAAGTAGTGTAGTTATGATTGTTATTAACTAAACGGCCACCAATGCTAACTACGCCACTGCATTTATATTAAAATTATGTACTATAATCACCAACTTTACATCGGTAAACGTAAATTAAATTGTTTATTTACAATTTTTATGTCAAATTTTAATTACTGTAAATTGTTTAATCAAACATTTTGATTTATGGAAGAAAGTAAGTAAAATTAAATTTACAAGTCAATTAATTAAATTATTTTTAATCTAAAACGCTAAAAAATTCCAGAGAGCGCAACTTATCGTTGAAACCTTTTTATAAATACATAAAATCCATCAAAAAGTAAGAAGAACTTTCCGTATTCCGTAATTAAGTAGGTTTTGTGAAAGTACTCCAAAAAAGTTTTAAAGATTTAAAAATTTGTTAACTATGGCAAAACAAACAAAATTTAGATAAAATATATAAGGTTGCTTGATTTATAAAAATATTTTTATTTCTTAAGTTTCAAATTTTTTGATTATTGAGGATTTTAAATAAAATTATTTTTCTACACCCGTACTATAAAAATACTCCTATATGAGCAAAATCCGTTTTATAACGATACTCATTTCGATACAGATTTTATTACGAGACAGATTTTTAATTAATAGAAAGAATTCCATAGTTTTTCAATCAAACATGCTATGCATTTGACGTTTGTTGAAATTTTCGTATGGGAAAAAAATTGAACTTTGAAATTTGAAATTTTCGTTGTAATTTTGGTTCTTCGTTATTTACCGGGTGTAGAAAAAATAGCGTATGCCACTTTCATGTAATGGTTATTAATACACTCGCATATACCATACGAAACTCGCCTACGGCTCGTTTCGTATCCCGGTTAATGCTCGTGTATTAATAACCGTCATTACATGATCGTAGCATAATGAGCAGAGCGAATAAAAACTAGAATAAACTAAAAGTATAAACTAGTAAGCATTAGCACATTCCTTATTTCGAGTGAATAAGAATATTCTAATCTTTTTTAGTATTTGCTAGAAAATTGTAGAATATGCTGAAAATTATAAATGTCAAAGTCGAAAATAACATCAAAATGTGTGAAAAAAGATACGATTTCTGCAGGTTTGAATTTAAATTTGAAGATATTTGTTAATGTTTTAAAAACAGTTTTTTTTCTATAACTATGTGTCTAAATTACCGGTAACTTGGAATTCAAAAAATGCGGTAATTGTAGTGTAAAGAATTGGAAGAACCATTCTCTTTAAAATTTTCGCCTGTTTCCTCAATTTAAAAAAACCCCAAACAATCTTCTATAAAGTATAAATCATAAATTAAATACTATATTTAAGTTTATTTATTTATTTACAAAAATATGCTACCGCACAAAAATCTTAAATTTCTTTCAACTATATGTGGTTTTTTTTATGGTTTTATTTAAGCGAGCATATAATTTCAGATCAAAATCTTTGTTGAACTTCGCTTAATAAACCTTTCAGTTAATAACAGAAAAATTCTTTGAGTTTGAATTGAAATCAATAGCCGACAAAAATTCATTCGCAAAATATTACTAAAACTTAATTTATATAACTTTAATAATCTTTAAAATTAATTATTTTCATAAATAAGTTGCACAAATAGCAACTTGAAATTATCAAGTACAGTAACGTCAAAAATTAGAATATTCTTGGTTTTATTCACTCGATTTCAAGAATATTTTGGAAAATTTTCATTGGATTATAGTATATTCTATAACCCGTCTTTTATTCACTGATTTATCAGAAAATACTTAAAAATTTAAGTATTTAGAATATTCTACTTTTTATTCAGTTCACCCAATATACTATTAATAAATCAACGCTTTGGTAGCGGTGATGCAAAGCAACCTGATTTTTTTATATGAAATTTGTTTTAAATAAACCTCACATGCGTTTTTAAAACCCATAATATAATATTAATATATATTTCTTTATCCACGACTACTAAAGAATATATGCTTTCCATGCGTATGTCTTCCATTGTAATTGTATTCATTCCACAACTAGTGAGTTTGATTAAATTCTTTAACAGTTCTATAGTTTATTAAATATTCCCCTAACAAATTAAACAACAAACTTGTTTTGTTTTTCGCTATCTTTGATGTATTTATTTCAATATGGCGATACAAATTTTTGCATGAAAACTGGAAATTAAACGAACTATTTTACAGTCGTGGATAAAATAGCATCTTGTATTCGCTTAGGATGATGGCAATTCTACACTCGGATGATTCCCTCCACTCGCTACGCTCGTTTCGGGAAACTTCATCCTCGTGAAGAATTGCCTTCATTCTAAGCTCATAAAAGAGTCTACTATTTCTCTATTATTTTCCTGTGAATTAAAGTTATGGCTAATTAGTTTCAAAATTTGATTATGGCTTCATTTCATGGTTAACCGAATGTAAACATTTAATTAATACTGAAATAAAATTTACCGTGTTCGTTTTCTATGCATTTTTATCATCCACCATCTTCTTTTGAGCTTGGGTTTTTGTTTATTCAAATTATAAAATAATAAATTTATTAAATAATTATTGACAGCCATATAATGCACCATAGTAGCAGCTTCAACTTCCATCTCAAAATAACTTTTATAAAACACACGATTTTCAACACAGGTGTAGCCACAACTAAATTAATTTATTAGCGCGCTAGTGTTTTAGCGCAATAATTTGTTAGCGCCAAGAATTTTATGGCGATAAATTGTTATGCGATAATGTTAGCGCGATATTTTATTAGCGCGCTAATTATGGCGCAACTTAATGCTTTAATTATAGCGATAATATATGATAGACGATAACGCAGGTGTGGCCCCAGCATTACGGTAGTTAAGTGATTTATTTTATTGACAGGATTGCAAATTGTAGATGTTATCGTTAAATCCAAGCATTATTGTTAAATAATAACGAAATAAAAGCGTTTTATTAGTGTTGTACCAATACATGGATCACGATCAACGTAAAGCAGAATTAACAGGTGTAAGAAAGCAACAACAACTCGGCTTCATTGAAAGCTGACAACATACAAATGGTAACTGTATATATATGCAGCATTAAAACATTAATGATTTTTTTGAATTTTTGGATCAGGTCAGTGAAAGGGAAATCAAATTTTAAGACTGGTTTATTTTTTTGTGTAAGTAATAAAATTCAAGATGTTATTCTTGTAGCTTATTTATTTAAAATATATTTTTTAAACTGAAGGTCAACACTCCTATTATAAATGGATGCAAAAAGAAACCAAATAAGTCGTTAAATTATACAAGAATATACAGTTAGGCTCTAGCCCATATCATATGATCAAATGATGGAACGATGGAACGATAAGGGTATTATGGAACGATAAGGGTATTAAAAATTTTTTTTAATTTTTTGAATTGAATGCATAATATTTTAAGAATATTGTGTAAAAATTTCAAGTCGATTGGAGCAAAATTGACGAAGTTACGAGTATTTTAAAATTTGCTTATGAACGTTTTATATCAGATTTTTTATTGTTCAAAGCTTTAAAGCGTTTTCCCCACAATTCATGTTTTCAAAGTCGGTGCCCCTCATAACTTCAAAACTACTGCACCGATCCTTTTGAACTTTTGAACACTGTTTCTGTACATAATTTACGAGGTAACGCTGGAGAGAGTTTTTGCAAATTTTGTTAATAATTTTTATTTTACAATAACAAATTAGCCGATTTTTTTCGCAAAAAATCCCGTTTTTCCCTTCAAAGTGTTCCAAAAAAGTGAAAAATTAAAATTTCAAAAAACCCTCCTAGTGTTACCTGGGAAAAACTATTATCTAACGAATGAACTTTGATTTTTTGATTTCGGATGATCCAGCACCAAGTTATGAGGAGCACCGCAATTCTACTTTTTTTCGAGACACGTCCGAATAATTGCTGCCATTGCCGTGTTTTTTAATTATTTCTTCCTGAAAATTTTGTACAATATTTTTCAAATGTCATACTTTAATGGACTATTGGTTTTAATAAAGAGATTTTAACTGTGTCGTCACAAAAAATTCACAAAAACATGCCCTTTTTCGTACGAATTAACCCTACTTCCCCCTCCCCCCTTTAAGTCGCTTACTTCATCTCCAGCTAGATTTTGTATGATCCCGGGATTTGTGATGCAAATTTCCCCATGAATAAAACTCTATCTCCAACTGGGATAAGAAATACACGTTCTGACAGATCTCTCTGGAAAAAGAGAGAAAACTGTGCCTGGTTGGCCATTGTACCAGTTTGTAAGGATGTTCTTCGGTCTTGCAACGTACATCAGACCATGACTAAATTAATGCATCATGGGATCCCTCCCCATTTAAGGTCCTGTCTCTTTGTAAATCTGGATGACCTTCTGTTAGATATTGACACATTTTCGTCTCATATCGATGTTTTGAAGGAAGTCATCAGGTGACTAAGACATGCAAAATTCAATATCAATGTTGAAAAGAGTAATATCATAATCCTAAAAGTCAAATGCTTGGGTTACGTAGTCGTATAAGGTGTGTTAAAAACGGAGACGATAAAACTGTTGTGACTGCTGAGTTTCCTGGGCTCAGTAAGGTGAAAGAGGTTATAAGGTTTTTAGTCATGACTGGTTACTACTGTCGGTTTATTTATCGGTCCGCCTCATTAAAGGCACCAATATCGGTTTTGTTGAAAAGTTTACTAGTAAGTTAGAGTGGACCCTTGAATCTAATGTGGTCTTTAACTAGTTAAAGTAAGCATTTAGTTCGCCGCCTGTTCTGGTGAGTTCTAACTATTCCGATCCGTTTATTTATTTTCGAATACAACGCAACTAATGATGGTGTGGATACATTAAATATCATATATGTCCAACAAACTGAACACGGCTCATCAATCATCAGCGAAAAGGAATGCGTTGTTGCCATTCTATATATTAAAAAGTGCTTGGAGCTTGAAGTTTAAACATTTACTTTTGATATTGAACATCAGCGAGTTAAACTAAACTTGGTTCCAGACGCTCTCTCGACAATATTCTCCATCCATGCGTTTACTGTTGACTTTTACTTTTAATGTGAATATAAATTCTTCTGCCTTCAAAACGGACAATTATCTTAAATTAGTAATGATTACCACTGATTTTAATAATTATCTACCTGATTTACGCTCGTCCGATGCTTAAAAAATTAACTTTTCCGACAGTGATGTTAGACCTGAAGGAACAATTTGGTAAACATGGATTTCGAAAGAGTTAGCTAGCAAGT
The DNA here is from genome assembly GCA_963693315.1 of Diogma glabrata. Taxonomy (NCBI): domain Eukaryota; kingdom Metazoa; phylum Arthropoda; class Insecta; order Diptera; family Cylindrotomidae; genus Diogma; species Diogma glabrata. The sequence goes on along the minus strand of OY856186.1, from coordinate 361,378,600 downwards.
TAAATCCCCAGGCCGATGAATCTCTTACCCCTACCCCCGGTGGAGTTTTAAAATCTTTGTTTCAGCTGCCGATGGTCAATCAACTTAAATCCTTTGTTTCTCACTGTAACGTCTGCAAAACAGTCAAATCTCTTGAAGCCATGTTTCGCGCGTCCATTGTTACCCCCTTGATTTCAAGAGGCTTTTTTATATAGCATAACCCCGCCGAGCCTATTGGTAAAGATACTGTTACCAACACGCACTTTATATTCCGAAGACTTCATTTTTGAAGGTACGTCTTCGGAAAAATAAAACGCTCTTTTTCAAAAATCTTTTTAAAAACTATTGCCACGCGGAACATATGTGAACAATGAACATATATGGAACATATGGAACGTATTTGGAACAGTACCGATAAAAATTCTTTTTTCCTGGATTCCTCAAATCCTCAAGAACATTCATCAGCACTAGCCACTGTATTAATTCGAAAAATGAGCAAATCAGGGTAGTTATCGGGGAAACCTAAAGCACCCGAAATAATAAAGTGTTAAAAAATTATGAAAATTAAAAATTTCACCTCAGAAATAGCCTCTCGGAATCGAGGATTACGGATCCGAAGCTTAAAAGCAAGTGAGGGTGGTTCCCACCCCTCAAACCTCCCCTAAAAGTGGCAGTGATTTAAAAAAATAATATTTCGCTTGTGAAATCGTCTCACGGAGGTTTTCAGGGGCGATGATTACGAAGTCGAGGTCCAAAGGCAAGTGAGGGTGGTTTCAATCCCCCAAAACCACCGAAAAAGTAGCAGTGATAAAACAAATTAATAGTTCGAATCGATAATCGTCTCCTGCGGATTTTCAAAACTTTAAACACTCAATGCAATGTGCGATAAAATTCCGATAAAAATTTCGCTTTTTCCGTTTGCGATAATTGATTGATTGCTGAAGAATTTCATTTTTCAAAGTTTTTTTTTGAATATTGTTGTATAAAAAGTAAGTGTTAAATAATCGTGGTAGAAAATGTTTTTTTGATATTTTGAATAGAGATACTCTAAAGTCAATAAATTTACGTAAATGTTGCGGATTCGTTCAGAGAGATCTTTGAGAATATTGATCAATTATTAGTGATTGGAATCCTGGTATGCTTGTTAGAACTACACAATTATAAATATAAAAAATCAGACGAGAATTCAACTGCTAAGGAAAACCTGCGCAATATGTTTTTGAAAAAAAAAAAGAAGACAAATCAACACAAAAAATACAGGATTGGGGTTGGAAATTAATCGATGGCGTCTCGCATCCCATACGGATGTCAGACGCCCGCATCAACAAGATTATAGATGCAATAATATATATGGATGTCAAACCGGAAGTGGGGCAGCTTGTGATGCAAAAACAATGACGTATACTGCTCACAAGCTCACTCCTGACATTACAGCAGTTGAACTGGTTTGCCCACCTAAAATGACAATTGAACAAGATGAAAGTCACTATATGACGATGGATCCACCAATCCTGCATCAGCAATTCTCGAACACTACTCTGACTACGATTGATATCACTCATATTTATAAACTATAAGCTTACGTTATGGGGCAATTGAATTTTTTAATTGGACCTCGGACTCGGAAGCAGCGACCCCGAAAACTCGCGAGAAACGATTTCCGATGCAAAATATTAGTTTTTTGTATCATTGCTCCTTCTTGGGTGGTTGTGATGGGTTGAAACACCTTCACTTGCTTTTAGATCTTGGATTGACCCCGAAAACCCTTGAGAGATGATTTCCGAGGTGCAATTTTAAATTTTCAAAAAAAAAAATAATCACTGTTACTATTTGAGGTGCTTTGCCAGGGGAAAACTCATCGAATTTTCTCATTTTTTCAGGTAATGCCGTGGTTAGTGCTGATAAATGTTCCTAAAGGTCTAAGAAATTCAGGAAAAAAAGAAATTTTTAAATCGGTGCTGTTCCCCACTTTTCCAGATTTTACTGCTTATTTAGTGGACTAAACTAACCCCTTCCCACATTCCATAGTTTGAAGTTTTTCTTCATAATTTATGAATACTTTATAATTAATTTGAGGTTGTTTCTAGAATTTATGGAAATTTAATGAAATGTTTGGGTTTGCATAAAACTTATTCTGGTTTATGTTTTGTAATAATTGGTAATCCTGACTGCTAGACACCAATGGGTTCCATGTCTTTGGTTGTCCCGAAACATTTGTCTCAGACAATGGGTGGCAATTTCAAATCTAAATTATTTGAGAATTTCTTTTCCTGGTATGTGGTTTACAATGTCTTTATAGTTTAATGCTCCCCACAACCAAACGCTTCTGGACAAGTGAACCAACGTATTATCGCAGTGTTATCGAAGACCATACTCGGTGGAACGTGCATCTTAGTGAAATTGCTTGGGCTCTTCATTGCTCTGTGCATCAAACTTTAGGTTATTCCCTTTATTACGCATCCTTTTGTCTATCCATTAACCCACGTGGTACGGCCTACTCTTTGGTCAGAAGTTTGAATTATCTGGAGGAGATTAGAGAAACACATCTTCCAGATTAATTGTCCGGGATTCGCACCCGAAGCGCTGAAAAGGACTGACTGCTGAAATCTTTGTCCATATCGCAGCTCACTACAATTCGTGTACTGGGCAACATGCTTTTGTACTCGGTGAAATCGTCTTACGGTGAAATTTCTTGTTAAGTGACGGCTGAAAGGCTCTCAGGTTAATTCGTAACACGCTTTCTATGAACTGGAGGACATGTTCACTACAACGCGAAACATATCATTCCAAGGGTTTATCCTTCCTTTGAGCTTGTCCTTTTTCTCTGTTATCAGTACAATCTCTCAAATTTTGATGAAGTTTTTTTTCATACTGAATTTTACTCTTTCATTAGGTCCTTGACTTAAGCAATTTTTTTGTTTAGCCCGGCTAGTTCAGTTGGTGGAGTTTGAGTATCTTTATCTCGGGGTTTGGGTTTGAGCCTTCCATTTTCTCTTTTGTATGATTTTCAATACAAACGTAGTCGTCCAGAACTCCTCCTTTCGTCCTGTCCTATAATGATCAAGATATCCTATGTATCAACCATACTTTAATTTTCCGCCTTCTTTGTGTATAGTTACATACAAAAAATTTGGTTCAAAAATGTAAATATGGGGCATTCCACGTGAACGAAAACAACAAAAATTTTTTTTCTCTCAACTGTAGGGATCGATAGTACTCTAAAACAATTTCGGAATTTTTTTAAATTTTTTGCCAACCCCTTTGGCATCAGTGACTGTCACAAATTTGATATTTTTTCTTGGACGACAAACGTCTTCATTTTTTAGGCAATTTAATCCGTATAAACAATTTCTAAGAAAATATCAGTTCGGTAGCATTTTCCCCGTAGAATTCTCGTACGATCAAAATAATTAAAAAAGTTGGAGGTCAGTTCTCTTCCTCTGGAGGAAAATTTTGCCTATAACAATTTTGACTTAGAATTTTACTTTACGATTATAAATACATTTTTCGATTTGCAAAATTCGTCCATTTAAAAAATATTGCCATATTGGAGCCGCCATTTTGAATTTTAATAATTTGATACCGGATTAAGCATAACCGTCATTATGTTATAATACATTCTTTGAACTTTAATTTCCGTTTTACAGCACAAGACATACCGTGAAAACTAGTGTTAGAGTTGGTTTTTAACCTTCAGTGTCTTCTAACGCTCACATCAATACTACTTCCATCATGCGATAAAAATTATTGTTCTAGAGAAAAATTTAAATTGGTCACACTAACGTCACTAACGGCAAGAGGGTTGGCCAAAAAATTTAAAAAACTTTATAATTTTTTTCTGATGGAGTACAACCAATCCCCAAAATTTGGAGACAAAATAATTTTTGTTTGTTCCCGTTCACGTGGAATGCCCTAATACGTTCTTAAAAATTTATGAACCTATACTTTTGTGCAAAAAAACAAGAGCGAATCAAATACTTTTCTAAATAAACTTCTTGCTTTTTGGAAGCAAAATCATAATATGAAACATACGGTATTATTTTATTTTTATTTTCCATCTATTTTCGCATAATTCTGTGAAAACATAAATAATTTAAAATAACAAAAGTCTTCCACTTTGATAACCAAATTTTTTTTTTGTATACATTTTAGAAAAAATTTAAGAAAAAGTGTTGAATTTCGGCTAGGCCATTAAGTGGTCGTCGTTTTGTTGAAGTTTTGAAACAATTTAAAATTCAATAGAAAAAATTAATGTGTAACATGGTTGGTTGGTATGCGAGAATTTTGAATTAAAGCTGGGTGATATAACGAGCTGCGACTCAAATAATTATTAAGAATTAAGAAAGTTAAACTAGTGCAATTGCATTGTCAACCATATCGCTTTAATTCTGGGGAATGTGATGTTGTAAGATTGGATATAAGGAATTGATTTTATGAGAATTGTGAG